>OZ037993.1:9997904-10087904 GCA_964035705.1 Porites rus
TTTGGTTAAGAGGCTCCCGAGGGCATAAGCGTTCGCGTTAGGCGAGAAAACTGTAAATCAGTGAAAACACGAGATCGTCTGTAAACATGTAATACATGGACAAGGCGGTGAAGGTCTTATATTACACCACTAAATGGAAAAATCGAAGTTCAGATCTTGGCGGTGACTTCAATGAGTCTCTGTAGCTGTAATCTTAAAGAAGAGTTGGAGTGTTCAAACGGTATTCGCAAAGGAACGATTTGACATCAAATACGCATTAGGAGAAGTGGTGACAGACAACACAGGTAGCCCAAGCTCGAAATATGAGCATCGGCGAGCATCGGCATTGTTGCGTAACATTCGAAATATAAGGATTTGTATGGGGTAAAAGCCTATCGTTTCTGTAACCTATGAAAATGAAAGGATTTCAATAAAAACAGCTTAACTTACATAAAATGTGTGTTACAACTCTCCTGTGTGGTCCATGGGCCAATTTATGGCTGTTTTATTATATGGGTTGTACTGTAAACGGTTTACCTTTCTGAAATTCTTCAGAACCGCGGACCCTTAAGAAGTTATGCATCGAGTAGTGTGCTGTTGCGGTAAAGTCTTAGAAATCTAAAACGAATGGACGAAGGAAGAAACCTTTCTTGGTGGGATTATGGTTACGTTTTCGCTTTTTTTATGATTTATTTACTTTTGACCCCTGTTTCCTCCTTCTTCCGATTGCATACACTTTGCGAGACATGTTTTTCTTCCCAGAATGCAAGGTACCCTTTCCGTGTCAAAAAATTGGATGGGTTTGCCCGTCTGATGTGTATTCAATACGAATTATCAGTCTATTATCCTTCCAAACATGAATTAAATCCGTAATTGTTCTAGTGTGAAAACGGCCAGTATTCCAGAGTCAGGCCTATTGACGTCTGCATGTCGTAGTTACTAAAACAAGGAATGACCTACAATGATCTACAATGATCTACAATGACCTACAATGATCTACAATTCTGCACTAACCTATATAAATATGAACACAAATGCAGCAAATCACTGTGAATATTGGATTATGGCCTGTGCGGTAACGCCATAACGCCACTTTATTAAAGAAAATACAAACAACTAGTACAAAATAGAAATGAAAACGTCAAATAGAGTAAGCCGTGCCAGGGGGGCCAGAAAAAACCTAACCTAAAAAACCCCGTGGGGAAAAAGGGATAGGAAATCTGGGGCGGGCCAGGCACGACTTAAGTCCCCCGCCAAGACTACTAATAAACTAAATAATTGTAATAAAGAAACGAAAACTAAATAGCAATAGTTTGAGCAACTTTTAAGCGATCACTAACGGTGTGCTTAATGTATCTGTTCTTTGAAGTGGCACATTTCCAGCCAGCATGCATATCTAGCAGATCAGCGGAAACACTCCGACAAGCAGGATTTGAGGCGGCACCAGACTTTATACTGTGCGTACCGTAAAGAGCAATGTCACCTACAAATGGTTTAACAAATTTCTTAAATTCGTCTCTTAGCGTTGAATATGAAACTCCTCTAGAAGCATGAAAACACTCCCTAGACTTAGTTTTAACGATTCGCCTAACGAGGGGCGAAGATGACTCACAAGTTGAAGGGAAAAGCTTAAGTAACCTTTCGGTGATAGAAACTGGGCAAGTAGCCTTATGAGACCTAGCTAGAAAGGACGTATGCCCTTCTCTTTACTGATCATTTTTGCGTTTAGGAATAAAAACTGACATGTACTCGTTGAAAATAGAGACATCTTTAACTGTCAAATTGCGAATTTCGTCCATACGAAAAAACCCAGCAAAGCCAACCAAGAGGACGAAAAGAAAACGAATAACGGCAAGCGAACTACTAGAAATATAATATTCAGCGATCCTTAAAACTGTGTCAACGGATAAAGGCTCTTTGGGTTGAACAGGACGAGCAAGCTTCCTTCTTGCACCCTCCAAGGACGACTTAACAAGGGGGTGACCAGTAGGGCACTCTACAATACCGGCCAGACTATGACCCCACTTAATACCATAAACAACTGACTCTATAGGAGATATCCCCGTATTATTAGAAATAGAAACAGAAGTAAGTTCGCTGATAAAGAGAACAATGTGCAGTGGCTTCGCTGGAATAACTGGAACGCCAAACTTAGAATCTGCCCATTCACGCCATCTGATCTAGCCAGATCTATACTTCTGCACGGTAGAGGGAGCCTTGGACTCAAACTGTAAATGGAGAAGGTCTGGAACAAGCTTGCGCAAGGATGGATCGGCCAAAGAATTCGCTTCACTCCAAATCCCGGATTGGAGAACATCTAAAAAATAAAATAAAAGTAGGCAGGAAAAGGCAAAACATTTAAAATTATAATACAGTAGAAAATATGATGCTGCATCATAATCATGCAGCACGGACAGTACTACAGCGTAAAAACGACATGTAATGAGAAACAACGACAAACGGAAGCCGAACTGGCTGGGCCCAGTAATGCTGTAAAAAACAGTAAAAAATACAACAAAATAGCAAACATTCAATAAAACAAATGTAGACCAATAAAATAAAACATAAAATGAGGCCAACTGACGGCGCCAAAACAGGCAAACTGCGTGGTGAAGCGGACATCGAACTCCGAGCCAAGAAGACGCTGCCAAATCAGGCAAAAAATACACCGCCAAATCAGGCAAAAATACGCTGCCAAAACAGGCAAAACAAAGCTGCCAAATCAGGCAAAAATACACTGCCAAAGCAGACACGATAACGGTGCCAAATCAGGCAAAAAATAAATAAATAAATAAAAATAAATAGAAAAATAAAAAAATAATAATAAATAAATAAATAAATAATACCAAAACGAAGCTAACAAAAGATAAACCTAAAACACCGACAATAATGAGCTGTAAGGGGAGACAAAAATGGGAAAGCTCACCTAAAATCTATCCGCAAAGCAAACATTTTAAATTTCGGGCAGCCGCTGAACACCGACGGACGCGCTTTGTAAATCTGCTTCTGTCCTGGACCCTCCAGCAAGAGGTCTTCAATACAAGGAAGCTCAAACACTTCTTTAACAAAAGACTTGAACTGGGAGGCGTTGTCGTGCAAAAAAGGCCAAAAATAGGCCGAAGGCCATTGTGGAACGATCAAAGTGCCGTAACCGGAGCAGGACGAGAGAGCCCTAACTGAAGGCACAATGGCACCCACCGGAGGGCAAACCCAGTTATTCTCATGTCGCCAATCCTGAGCCAAGGCGTCCACACCGCTGCAACCTGGGGAAGCAAATTTAGAGTTGAACCTCGGAAGCTGGGCATTGTAATAGGACGAAAAGCGATCAATTGTGTGAGGGCCCCATTTAGCGTCGACAAGTCGAAATACCGAGGGATTGATGGACCAGTCGTCTTTATCAATAAATCTGCTAAGAAGATCTGCTCTTTCATTAAGAGACCTAGGGATCCACTGGGCTTCGAGAACGATGCTGTTGGCAAGACAAAGATTGAAAATATCCATAGCCAGGGCCTGGAGGTGAGATTTGGAGCTTCCGATAGCAACTATTCTGGCGGCGGCCTGATTATCAGTGAAGATTTTAACTCTCTGGTGTTTCAGTTGAGCCACGTAAGAAAGTAACACGTAAAAAATTGCTTTCAGCTCGCGAAACGTAGAGCTTTGGCCGATATCCTCGCTCTCCCACATGCCGCTAACGACGGAGCCGTCTAAAGTAGCCGAAAATCCTCCGAACGCTACGTCACTAGCATCGGAAAATACAACGGTATGCGTAGCTAACGGTGGCCTAATAGAATAGCCGTTTAAGCAGTCGATGTTGCAATACCAAAATTTCAGTTCTTGTAAAAGGCTCGGAGGAAAATGAATTATGTCATCCCAAGCCGATGTGGTTTCAATGGCGAAGTACATTTGTCTGGTCAAAAGACGAGAAATTGGACCAACAGCTAACGCAGCTGAAATGATAGTGCCTGCTATTCTCGCTGACTCGCGAAATGAAGAGAATCCATCCTGAATCGCAGAATCTAGCAAGCCTTTAAGCTTGAGAACTTTCTTCTCGGGAATCCGGAAACACATTAAAATAGTATCAATAACGAAGCCTAGCCATTCGCCAATTTGAACTGGATCCCAGTGAGACTTTTCCTCGTTACAAAGAAGACCAGATGAAGAGAGCTCTTTACGTTGAATTAAGCTATCTGCCACGGCAGAACATTTGTCTGGTCGACTCCCGAAACCATCGTCCAAATAAATGAAACTGTTGTGTCCCATAACGCCAACGCCTAACTAACGGGCGCATTAACTTGGTAAAACAAAAGCAAGCGCTACTTAACCCGAAAGGCAGTACTGTAAAGGAAAAATATCTGACAACGCCAGAAAAAGGCCACGCGAAACCAAGGTACTTTTGGTGGTCGAGACAAATATCGACATGGTGGTAACCGGACTTAAGGTCCCAAGAGAAAAACCAGTGTCCTTCATCGAGAACTTGAGAAAGCGATCGTAAGTCCTCGTACTTGAATATAGGTTTTACTAAATAATTGTTTACGTGTCTCAGATCGATAACCAGGCAAAGCTTCTTCCCAACAGCGACTGTCAAAGGATTAACACAATACGGGGGGAATTCGTGCTCAACAATGCAGCCGTTACTTAAAAGCTCGCTAATAGCATCAGCGACAAATTCCGGATGCTGAAGAGCTGATCTATTGTTCTTCAAAAAGCACTGCGAGGGGTACTCGGCAAACGGCAATCTGTAACCGCGCCTAATCATATCAAGGACAAAATCTGGTGCATCTAAAGTCTCGACCCAAAAGTTAAGCGAAGATTGCAAGCGACCTTTCACGCCACTGCTTCCGCCTTTCGCACTAAACTCGTCGCCACAACAAGACAATAAATGAATTAAATCACACTCAACTTCATCACAGGTCGACGAGTCGCCATCTAGTCAATCGCGTCGAGAGCTACTCTTCGAAGAATCCGCAGGCTTCAAGCACGTGGAACTCAAATGACCAAAATCCCCGCACTGAAAAAGGGGAACACATACAGAAAAACATGAAAATAAAATCCATAACATAAAAATAAAAGAACAGTGTTGTAGCGTGTGGCGTTGCAGACCCGAAGGAAGAACATACTGACTGACAACAACTTATATATGAAACGCAATTAACACGTATTACGTAACTACTGAACACTTCATTGAAAAACACAATGAAAATACCAAATTCAGAACGTGCAGAAAACAAATATCTGCTAAACTTCGTACCGCAGATATTTTGATATGATCTACGATGAGCAACTACAAGCTACAATGAGCTACTACGAGCTAAAATGAGTTAAAATAAGCCCTACAATGAGCTACAAAATGACGGACAATGATGTTTGTCGTGTGTCACGCTTGGACGTGACACTAGGCTTATAGTATTAAATTGCCAAGCACATTTTGAAAAGGCACAACAAAAATTGTGCCTGATCTCAGGTAACTTGAGAAAGTTGAAAATAGATTATCGCAATCGCGTTTTTACCGGTATAGTACTATTATACCCTGTATTGACGGAAGTCATGCAAGCACTGCCTTATTTGGCCTAGATGGGTATGGGCCGCTGAGCAGGATATGGATTTTACTACTTAGCGTTACTAAGAGAGCATCCTGTTGGACCGAAAGCCATTTAAAGGGTCTTATGATGTCTTATACAGGCCAGGGTACTTTAAAAAAATGAACAATTTTTCTTTTGAACAGGGTCAGAATTTGAAGGCCTCCTTTGTTCATCTCTACCCTTACGTCCCTTGAAGATCCCCCGGATCGACTGTTGGGGTGACTGTGTTTGTTCAATTTGTTTGAAAAAAAGACAAGACAAGATAAAACTAATGCGAAAGGTTGCAAGGGATGGTTTGGACAAAAGTCACAGTATCATCATACACATATTATTACACTGTAAATTTATCTCCAAGCGTAATAATTAGAGATGCTGTCATCATTAAATGGACTGTCATGCAGTAGACTAAACGCGTTACGTTTACGCACACATGTCCCCTGATCTTTTTTTTTTTGTCTTTTTCTAAAATCTTCATTTTAGCTCATTACAGGGATTACACGTTCGGTCATAGGAGCTCATTGTAGATCATTGTAGATCATTGTAGATCATTGTAGGTCATTGTAGGTCATTGTAGGTCATTGTAGGTCATTCCTTGTTTGAGTAACTACGGTCTGCATGTGCACATACGGAATTTTTCTCGACGCGTAACGTAACTAACACTACGTTTGAAGGTATTGAAATCCACTTTTTAAATCTGATTTCCAGTTTCCAGACTGAGGAGATCTTGCTGTAATTATAGACAATCAACCATGGACTTGACAACTAAATAAATCACGGTGTCATCTGTGAATAGGTGGACTTTGGACTTCATACTGGGGAAGGTCATTTAGAAAGGCAAGGAATAAAATAACCAGCATAGCATAATAAGAATGCTTATCATTAGCGCGGCAAACATTTCGCAACTATTTCCCAATCATATATAAGCCGTTAGCTTTAAAGTTTTTCGAACGCGGTCCTGGTGGCGGAGTGTCTCCAAGGTTCCGAAATCAGGAGTGTGCGTGACCTTTTCAGGAATTTCCGTGTCATTCTTTAGGAGAATACAATTTTCCTACAGTTTGCAAGTTACTAGTTAAGAACAATGTTAGAAGGGTGTTCTGCTGAAAGTTTCCATGAGGCTTACATATTATAGAGGATAATTACTTCAAAATCACAAATGCTTCCTAGCAAGAAGAATACTCGATCTATCTTTCGTGACAGTACGTACATATCATGCGCGACAAAGAGAGATGTAAACCGGATCCTTCTTGCGTCACAAGACAAGGAAGTAGCCAACGGCGACAAAAGAATTTAAGACGTAACGAAAGGTCGCTTTCTTTTACAGCCGTCTAATACTTCGGCCGTTAGATTAATTCATCAGCCACCGTTGAAGTCTGGTTAAGGTATTGTACTTTTGTTACGATTAGGAAGTCTGACGTTACTTTATCGCCACTTACTCTTCTTAGTCTTATTATGCAAAATCAACGCTCGCTCGCGTGTCTAACACCGTGAGAGCAAACATTTATTGGAGATCAACTTAACAACGGAAAGAAGCTTCCAGAATTATTTATTGTCTTTATGCAGCAATTTCAAGCGTCGAATCATGATTCTTTAGTTTCACATACTACAGTGTTATAGGAGGTTTTGAAAAGTTGATTCGCCGGCGATAAGTACGCTTTGTACGGAACTGGGCAAGAGAAATAGAAGAGAAATTCAGTACAATGAAGCTTCCATAAGATTTTGAGATCGTAAGAATATTAATTCGAGAAAACCAGACTCACAAAAAAAGAAGTTCTAAATCATGTTTGTAGATTTCACATTAGATTCAGGTCTACACTCTGGAATAATCGGCTCTCATTAGGTATTTCTGTTCCAGAATAGTTCTTCGATATTATCAACAATTTAAAAACGACAAGCGATTGCCGTAAACAAACGACTAAGTTCATTATAGCTTAACCTCCCGATCTGTTTTACTGTGGGAGTTGGCAGACAGATTTAAGCGACACACCGCCCTTTCAGGATTTAGAATGTTTAACTTAACGGTAAACTAAGAAGACTCCCTAGTTAGAAACACTTTTGTATTAGAATATTTTCACTTAATTTATGGTGCTTGTACCGTCCTTTCATCCGTGACCAAAGGCAAATCAATCCCTACAGTTTACTGAGTTTGTCTACGGAACGTGTCTGCGTAAAACCTGAAAATTATAGGCCTTATCTTTCAGTCAATTCCAAGCAATGGCCTATTATTGCAGATGTGGGTAGTAAATGATCGCGAACGGTTTATTTCCAAGAGCAGCTACACCAAATGGTCGTTGCTTGTGAAGAATGTAAATGAATACAATATTAAATATCTGCACATAAAATGAATACGGTCCGACAAATTTAAGACGAGTGTCTCTTATGAGAGCCGCAATTGTTGCCACGTCGTCAATGAATTATTGCTTTTACTTTCCTTTTTCTTTCGGTAGGAATCTGAAAGGGGTGTACCAACAGGTAAATGCACTTGAAGTCGCTTCATTTAAGTCTATCTCAACCAGTACACTCGGCAACAGACCTTTACCTCGATTAATCGATCAATGTCCTGAGCAACTGCTTGAAGCAATCTTGCATTATATATATCATTTATATAAATCATTTGAAGTCATCGAACCGAATCAAATTATATATCTCATTCAGTCAATTCTAAGAACCCCTACATCCTTCAGCCGGGTAAATCCTGTGTAGCTAACTTTATATTATGGCTGTTTTACCGCGCTACTAAGTAGGTCACTGAAATCACACGATTTTCAGGACTACACCGAGTGTCAAATTTCACGCAGGTATCAGTAACTATCAAAGCACAGGCAACAACAACAACAACGAGCTTTATTTGCATTACCATACAAACACATACAGTATTGCAAAAGCTATGTTTAGGAATCAAAATTACAACATAGGGCAATTACGTTACTTTGATAATAATTTGTCACGAACAACAAAACAAGCTGAAATATATTTCATGAATTGTATATTGATAAAGTATTTAGAAGAGTTCATCAGTTCATTGATCAAACCGTTTATAGCAGTAACTGGGTAATATTTGGAATCAGAGTCTTGACTTTATAGTAAAATTTATTCCTAATCACAGAGTATGTAGAAGGGTGTTTTGCCAATATGAGATATATTCCTGTTTCATTGAACTTACATAGCAGCCCAAGCTGAGTATGAGATACGTTCGGTATCATATTGCGCAATCCTCAAAATGCCGGTGACAATTATACATGTAATAAATACTAGACAGTAGTAACCAAGTGTAAGGAAGTGCGGGCGAAGATATGCGGCGTTTACCTTAAATTGATTGATTTTGAGAACCGCTTTTATAATTGTGTACATGAATAAGAAAGCCCTAGTTAATAGTTCCAGTATCAACACAATGAATCACGGAGGATCATGGACGTGGAAATTGTAATAAACAACACAGTGAACAAGACTGTTATTGAATTCAACTATTTTGTTCACAATTGCTTAGATACAGGTAATCTTGCGAACGATGAGAAGCGACTGAGGAGAGACGGCATTTTTCGCAGGCAAAGATAAATGCGTGACAACGCTCAAAGTGAAATGAAAATAGCACGTTCTCTTATTATTCATCAATCAGTGTTAGGTAACGAAAGGTCATTGAGATGCCACAGTGAATCATGAAAAAGCTTAGTTTAAACTGCTTATTGAAGTGACAGATACCAAGCGACGCAACATGCTTGAAAACACATACAAAATAAAACAGTTGTAGTGTGACCTGAATTAAGTTAACTTACATGGATTTATAAGTTCACCTGTATCTTACCAGCTCATCCCAGACTAAGCTGAGATCAGGCTCTGCTTTCATTTCACTTATTTAATCGATTTTTGGCAGCAAGGCGAATTGAAAAGTCTTGCATTTGATACAGTACGTGTGTACCTGAATTACGCTGACTACGTGTTTTCGAAACAAACAAATATTGTTGCATGCCCTTCGTAACATTACCGCTGTCTCTCGACTTGTATTCATGTAACACCAGTGGCCGTCAATTTGCGGCCACGTACAAAACGGGAATTCCAAGAATGTGGACAGATTTTGTAAAAATCTCGCTGTACAGTTTACAAAATACCGCTGACCAAGAGTAGTCTGCGCGCTCCTCTTGTCGCCCGCAATAAAGGATTTGTGTGAGAATTCAGGTAATAGATTCAAGAACATAAATATTCGCTGTAATTTTCAATAAACACTTTACCTTTTTAATTGGTTCATTCTTGTTTGCTGTGCCGTTATTTTTGCGATCCACCGCAATTAAACCGATTTTCTTGATCCCCCAGTTTGGATCGGGAAAATAACCGCTCAATAAGCAAGATTATAACTAAGTAAAAAAGGTAAAGTGTTTTTCATGAAAATTCCAAAAAGTATCTATCTTCTTGAATCTATTACCTTAATTCCCATACAAATCCTTTATGATCACGATCATTTTGAAGATTACGCAAAATGATACCAGTAAAATATCACATTAAACATTCTAATTCTAAGCTTGGGTTGCCTGTGTACAAAGCAAGTACAGTTGAACCTCCATATCCAAGCACCCCTCGTAAACAACCACCGCCCTTACACGACCACCTACCCAAATTAAACACAGAAACGTTTCCCAGACACAAGCTTTAGTTCTGTACCATTCGTAAGCAGCCGCGCCATTTTTGACCGGGTGCTTTTGAGGCAACTGTCTTTACAATATTCCATTGATTTTCACCTCAGTTGTAAGCGACCATTTGACGCATGGTGTGATCTCTAAGTAATCTGTATGTAAAATGCTACTCATATCAACAACATGTCTAGGAACCAAAATATATATGTAGTAATATATCGTGTATAGGGATCTCTCTCCCCGGAAGAGATCCTCCGTGGTTCGATTCTCCTAGTAAGCGGCTAATCGAAACCGCTGAAATTGATCCTTTAATATATCTTTTCTTTTTCTCCCACTAGACGTAATAGTGTTAGAAGTATCAAGGTAGAATATGGCATCATTAAAAAAAGTCAAAGTAGTGCTACTGGCCTCCGAGTGGAGCTCAAAGCATGGTGGACTATCTACCTTCAACAGAGTGTTAGCCATACAGTTGGCCCAAAATCCAAAGGTAGCAGTTTCCGTCTTTCTCCCAGAATGCGACCAGACCGAAAGGGACGCGGCAAAGAAGAACAACATTACTTTAGTTGAGGCAGAACCCAGGCCTGGCATTGACAAAATGCTATGGTTATGCCATCCACCGAAAGATCTTGAAATTGACTTTGTTATCGGCCACGGGGTAGTGCTTGGTCGTCAAGCACAAATTATAACAGATAATCGTTCATGCAAGTGGGTACAATTTGTGCACACCGACCCAGAGGAGCTGGGGATGTTCAAAGATTACGCAGATGCAGTCTCAAAGGGAGAAGAGAAACATCAAACGGAAGTCAGACTCTGCGAAATGGCCGACTTCGTTGTGGCAGTGGGTCCTAAACTGGCAGAGGTTTATCGTTCCTACCTTCGACATTGTGGGAAAGACCGAGATGTCTTTGAGCTTACACCAGGTATCTTCAGCGAGTTCTCTGACGTACTGCAAAGCACGCAAGAAGGGGGCAAATTTCGAGTTTTATCTTTTGGGCGTGGCGATGCCGAAGACTTCCACTTGAAGGGATTTGACATCGCTGCCAAAGCTGTAGCAAACCTTAACAATGCTCATCTGGTCTTTGTTGGCGCTGCGAGCAAGGAACAAGACGAAGTGGCAGAACGTTTGAAGGAATGCAATTTACCTCCAAGTCGTCTGAGAGTAAGGGCTTACAAGGATAAACGAGAAGGTTTAAAACAGCTTTTCTCTGGAGTGGATCTCGCTATAATGCCGTCGAGAACCGAGGGGTTTGGACTCGCCGCTTTGGAAGCCCTATCTGCAGGATTACCTGTTTTGGTCAGTGCCAATTCAGGATTCGGAGAGGCCCTTGGTAAAGTGCCTTTTGGTTCAGGATGTGTGATTTCCTCTGACGATGCTGGAGTATGGGCTGAAGAAATCGGCAAGGTGATGAAAAAGCCAAGAGTCACCCGCTTGGAGGAATCAAAATCACTCCTCGAAAATTATGCCAAGAAGTACAACTGGCAGGAACAAACCAAAGATCTCGTTGAAAAAATCGTGGCCATTCGTAAGGGTAGGCAGTTCTATTGTTATTTTGTGAAATAATTCATAAATGCAGTCATATGCTACCTACATTTTTCTCATTTATTACTTTAATTTATCTGCATGGTAATTGCAAATATGAATTGACAAATCGACATTAAATGTTAGGATTGAAGAATCATCAGAGTTAACAAAGGGCCGTTTTGGTTGTGTGTGTTTTGTACAGGTAATCACATGATTTCGAGTGCAATTTGGGATGAATCAGCACAAGTAAATTTTTCAAAGGTTAACCAAATTGCAATTAATTTTGTGGCCTTTGAAAAATTTCGAGTGCTGATTTATCCCAAATTGCACGAGAAAAATAGTGTGATTACTTGTTGATAATATTCATGCAAAAATTTGACTTGCTTTTCCTCTTTTACGTGTCACCGAGCCACCCCTCCTTGTTTCCCTCTACAAATGACTACCTCGACCAAGACTGGTCTAAATTTTGATAGGTGAATATTGATGGATAAAAACGCACTAGAAGCTAGAAATTTGTTGACCGAAAACTGAAGCCTTTTGTCGTTTTACGTTTTCAACTTTCAAGTTATTCCACTGCCGCCACAGAAAGAACTACAACTGCGATCAAGATTCCTTTGTTGTGTTTTTTATATTTGGGTTTTGGTTGAGGAAAGCGTCGCAACGGGGATTTCAGCGATGGCTGTTTTTGTCTCGTTAACCGCGGGCATAATTATTTTAAGTTTCAGTCATAAGGTACGTTGACTCATAAAGACAAATATGCACAAGCTTTTAAACAGTTTTCTGACTGTAAGTGAAAAGCAGAAGTTCTAAAGAAAACTTAGTTGTCGCGTTGGTTTTAAAAAGAAGGCTTTAAGCGGGGTATGTTCATCTAGTATTCGCCTTCCAAACTCGAAGCCGGCTAAAATACAAACAAACAGAAAACATTAGGTTTTTAAAAAAAATCTGCAACTCTTCAATTACACTACTTTCTAATGAAAAGTGATTTTGTTTTAAGAAATATTTCCTGTTTTGAGTGTCCTTCAAGAATTTTGCATTTTGTTATTAGTCCTATTCATGGCTTTTATTTCTTCTGGTTTCTTTCTTGGAGTGTGGGTCAAAATGCCGCGTAAATGAAACTGAAATCAGAATTGCTTTTTGATTATGGTTAGATGAATTGTGATTTACTTCTGTTTGCAAATTCTTCATCCTCACCGAAAAAATACCTAAAGGAGTTGTTGATTATTCTACTGACGGACCCTTAACACACCTGGCGCGGTCGACCAATTTTATTTCAACTTTCTGCACTTAATTTCAACTTTTTGCACTGGAAAATTTCAACTTTCTGGGCAAGTGTTTGGGATTAATTGACGCGCTCTCGGCCAATGAGCGTGCTGAAATTATTGCATATATATTACTAGTATATCATTTTAGAATTAGACATCATTTCTATAAACTTCTCTTATTTTTTAACTTCATATCCAAGACAAAAATTTATGCTTTAATTTCACTTTTTTATAGATTCCTCGTCAACATCATCTTCGGTCGGCGGTAAGAAGCGAAAAGGAGATTCTCCATCAACAGGTGATTGAAAGAGTATCAATACAAACTAGGAACAACACATTTTTTATATCACATATAGAATCCAGGCTTAAATTGCACCATCGTATCCTTACATTTCTTATTTATTACTTGGATTTTTATTTCCGTTGTATATTGGTACGTGTGCGCGCGTAATTCAATTTTGGGCGAGTGCATTAGTTATATATTTATTAAGTCGCGTGTACATTTGGTTCGTTTAATAAGGTCTTAGTTTTGCTTTGCGTTATTTTCCTCACTTATATGTGTTGACCGAGACTGTGCTCACGTGGTGGGTGGCTCGTCCTAAAATGTTCTGCAATTGGAGAAGGATTTAATGGAGCCGAAACCAATTGTGGAATTGCACGCATCTTAGGCATCCTACTGATGAACAGTTGGGACACTTAGATATATTATTTAGCAACTACTATAATTTGCAGTCTGTCTACGTTGAATAGATAAGTTAAAACCTTTGGTTCTTGTCCCGCTCTTTTTGACCCACGTCTTAGCTTTCAGATTATGTAGGACGTTTGCACTTCAACCCAGCCTGCGCCGGTTTCCGTCGTTTAAAAGGGGAGGTTAAGGGGCAATTCTCCTGCTTAAAGCTGGTGGACAGAAAGGACCTTTTTTCATTTAAAGTTAACTAAATAAATTACCATTCTTTTCAAATAGACCAATAGCTGGTTTTTACTGTGCGCCTCCACATCTCCAAAAGCGATGCATGCTAAGGTCCCAGTGGCGGATCTAGAGGAGGGGTCCGGGGGGCCCGCCCCCTTATTTGTAGACCAAACTAAGGTCCACAGGGCGGAAAAATTTTTTTTGGAGACCCCACTTCCCCCCCCCCCCCCCCCACCTTTAGCTAAGGGCCTGGATGACCGTGCCCCCCTCTTATCTCGAGATCTTGATCCGGCACTGGGTCCTTCTGTTAGTTACAGAGTGAGTTGCCAAACTGAGCCGTTTCTTGTGTTCTTTGTGACTCGACAGGAACCGAGAAGAGCAATTCTGAAAAAAATATAACTAAGAGCAGATATATCAAAAAACGTAAAATACATGCGTGCAGAGATTTAGCCTTTAGTTGCCAAAATTCAGTTCATACCCGAATCCAGTGACAAATGTTCTTTGATTTTTACATTTTAGGAGCAACAGCTATTGTCTGCCCTACAATTCATTGATTTCTTTTTCAAAAGCACACGAAATGCAACCTCAGAAAATCTGGGTTTTTTTTCAATGTTGCCGGTAAAGCAGACAAACGTACTTCCGTAGTGAGCCTAAAGCGCGGGATTTTTACATCGTTCGCGCTCATACGGACCTCCCTAAAAACTCCGCCTAAGATCTTGCTCTTACTTACATGTTGTACTTTAACTAACATATAGCCACTTACATGTTAAAAGTTAAAGTTCAATATAAAGTTACAAATTACTCGTTAAAAACATACCATGTTCTAGTAAAGGCACAAACGAGCTGAAAACACCACCACTGTTTTTCGACCAGTTGACCCTTCTTTCCTGTGTTACAATTGTCATAGTAGGCAACACCGCTGACCAATAGCTACCACAGACCTACTAACAAATACAGACAGGTTTAAGTTGTCCCTCTCGATCGCCGATCGTTGATCCTCGTCGCGTCAAGGACTTCTCCAGCGTCTTCAGTTAAATCCGGTTACCTTCTTTGGTCAAAAACAAATCCAAAGTATTCTTGTAGACAGATAAAATCAAAATACTTGTCTCCAGCGTTTGAGTTGTTAGATTGGAGAGATGCTTGCCAAGTAGAAAAGGATTCTAGACTGAGAACTTCTTTCAGCTCAAGTTACTTTTTTAATTGTTAATATATTTATCTATAAAAGTAATTACTTTATTTATTAATATATCTATGTTATTATTTTCTTTTTTTGGTTTTCGGATATTTATCTCTAGGTTTGTCATGATTTGTTGTAATACATGTCACCTTTATTTTAGCTAAAGTAAGCGGGAGGAGAAGAGTTGTCTCCGTATTATGGGCTATTTATAGAGTAAGGGTGGAGAGGGAAAGTCAGAAATTTGGTTGATCAACTAAATATTTCTATGATTAACAGTACTACTTAAGTTGCTGAATTTCATTTTTTTCTTTCTTTTTACTGATACCTAAAGAAGAGCCAGCTCCAAAAACAAGTAAAACGACACCAAGTAGCAATCCCAGTGACACTGATCATGCAGAAGACGCGACTTCGGAGATTTCAGATGACGGTATAATTTTGTTGTTATGTATGAATTTAAGCTCTTTCGACAATAAGTCCATAAAACATTTCTAACAGCAGAAAATAGGTTTTCATTTGTTGCTGATATCCTTAGTAATCACATTATTTTTGAAGACTGGCGTCACTACAATAATGGAAAGACAAGTTTACCTCCCTCCTTACGTGACTACCAAACTGAATTGTTTAATTTTTCAAATGATAATTTTAAAAACAAACAACCAATAGTATTCCAAGATACAACAGACTAAGATGCGACTGATTCTACAGCTGGATGTGGCTTTCTTTATTTAAAAATAAAGAGGCCACAATAGCTGCAAAGCGTTTAACTGATTCATTCCAAAGACGCACCAGTCAATACAAAAGTAATCGCTGCTAAACGGCAAACATCGAAAAGTTCAGTATTCAAGAGCCATAACGGGACTTGAGTATTCTAATGTTAGTTCGATTATTATGAACTGAATGCATGATAACTGTTTCTTCCATGAATGTTTCGATAAAAAGCCCTTTAGAATCGGTAATCTCGTAACCCTCTTATTGACGAAGGGGAGATCTGTTCAAGTAAGAAAATTCAATTTTTTTTATTGGCTAAATTCTGAGCGAATGACGTGAGTGTTGTCTCATGAGCGCGCTATTGCGTGTGCAATTCATTCTCTGCAAAGTCTTCTGTTCTGTTCAAATAAATATTTTCACTGAAGAAGCAGTTTTCCGCCTCAATATCACTTGTAAAACCATTTTTATCTTATCTTTAAAGACTTTTAAAAAATTTCTCTCGGTATCAATAAAGACTTTTGAAAAGGGTAAAAAAAATTCTCGGGTAGAAGTTGACGCGTACTGCTTTGAGGTTTTAGCGCGCTCTACGATAATTTAATTTAAACCATAAATTAACCATGTTTAAACTAACTTTCGTGTTGAATTTAATGTTACAAAGAACAATAACAATAACAATAAATTATGTCATGCACATAAATCATGTTTGCAGTGAGTTTCATTTCCCCGCGTATTTAATTTCGCCTCTTCTAACCTTTAAGTTTTTCAGTTTCCTTATGAAACGATCACAACGCCGATAAAGCGGACCAAGACTCACTATGCAAGGGCCAAAAGCTACCTCAGGACTTTATCCCCGTCTTTGATGTACATGAATTTGTTACTAAGTAGGATGACAAATTTTTCTTTCCAAATCAAGGTGAAGGTGGTGAACAACCATCCAAAGGCAAGAAAAAGCCAGTATCTGGTGATAAAGGTATAAACATAGTAGCTATGTAAGGTTCATTTAATCGACCGAGTTTTATGTTGATTTCATCTTCCTTTCAACTGCTTCGATGTCACATTAGAAACTTTTTCTTGACAAGACCCTTTTAATGGGATAACTCATCTATCCTGCGTAATGATTCTGGGTTTCAGGCCACTTACAGGTTAACGTGATATAGTAAAAGGAAAAGTGAGGTCAATCTTTTATTACTTAAAGCTCCAGTAACTGTCATATAGGTTGGCGAAATCTCACAACATGTCTGGAATCAAGAGGCTTAAAATAATGCCTATATCAGAAAGTAGCAGTTCTATTTATTGATGAGATAATAAGTTAGGAATATGAAATGCATCTTTTTGTAACTCTGACGCGTTATTTTTATACATATATAAAATGAATGTGTGCTATCATTTATTACAGCATTAATAAGAGATGGTACGCCTGAACTAGTCGACTTAGGACGCTTGTCAAAAAAGCTGGGGACATCTTGGGAAGCTGTTGCTCGGCGCCTTGGGTTTGAGGAGGAAGAAATTAAAGATTTTGACCATCAGTATAGGGGATTCGAAAAGAAAGCCTATCAAATGCTCTATGAGTGGAAAAAAAGAGGTGGCATAGAAAAAGCAACTTACAAAGTCTTGTATAATGCCTTGACTCATGACCTTGTACAGCGTAGGGATTTAGCAGAGATGTTTTGCCTATTAACCGTGGAATAGTACCTGCAAAAGGCCATTTTAGATGCGATATAAAGTTGTGCTTTACATATTTCATCCACCTCTTTTATACTTTTCGCAATAAAGTAATATACTTTTAGCCCTTTTTTTAGCAAATTTGTACGTACTTTTTTATAACTTGCACGAAAGAAAGGAAGCGAATGACGGCTGTGGAACTGGTGGACCATTGGCTTCAACCAAAAATATTTCTTTTTTTAGAAATTTGGGTTTTTTTATTCATGATTCCAAATCCTAAAGTTGAATTCTATTTCCAATAAGAAGCATCCAAGAGATTTTTGGAAATTTCACGTTTCCGTAACAGGGTGTTTAAAGGAGCGAAATATTTTTATGTTTACTCAGGCGGATGTTTCTCGCATTTACTATGAACAGTTGAAATACGTAAATTCGTCAAAATAAGTCGAAAGTAAAACGACCCCATAAACCTACACGCACTCAGGAAAGACAGCTGAAAACGGGGCACTACAAACTACATTTTAAGATTAAGCTCAGTCGTTAATTACATGCGTCAGCCACGAAAAACTTTAACTTTAAAGTCGTTGATATTACAGCGCATTAACGCCCATTACCTGCCTCGATCCTCCACAAGCTTTTACAAGTATTTTTGAGAGCGATCGCAGGGCACGAATAACGTCACGAACGGGGTTTCTCTCGTCGTTTCGGCCCCCTTCAACACCACTTTCCTGAGTAATTTATAAATCATATACTGTATCGCCAAATGGGTGATCGTGAGCGACTGGGGACGGGCAAGGCAGCCTCCAAGCAATAGTAAGCCACGTGACTCGTCCATATACATTTAAATATTACGTTTCTAAAAATGGTTTACTTTTAATAAGTTTCGCTAACACTTCTCGAGGTTCACCTTTTTTTATTGTATTGTAAACCTCAACAGTTTGTTAATAACCTTAGGTAGGCTTAAGATTTTATATCAAATAGCGTGACTGTGATTTTAAACCCACTCTTAGTTACCTTTCATAGTTTTTAAGCAATGTACCAAGTACATAAGGTTGTACATAACAGTTATACATATAGTTGTTTTGTTGCAGCCAAGTTTTAGTCAGTTATTTAGTAACAATGTACCTGTTAGAATTTTTCCTAAAATAAAGTGTGTTTCATGTACTCGTGTTGTCTATTTCACTGATCTGATAACAGTTGTTGGCTTCATACTAGAAGCTAAGTTAGCCATCAAGTAGGCAGTTGATTCAAGAGCACTTGAAAGTCTTAAGACGCTCTGTAGAAAACATGGCCTCACAGTAGTTCACAGGTATCTACACCTGATTCGCCTAATGGATTCTGGAAATTATCGGAAGAAATCTTTAACAGAATAAGCGATAAAAGTGAGCATGTCAATTATTTACTAGCCAATCGCGATGTTGCCAAGCGGCAAAATATCTTGTTTTAAATATCTCGTTTTAATAATCAATTTTGTCGTTCTTTGCTTTTAGTATTTTTCTGATTTTAGTACTCTTATGATAATACATTTTCTATTTTTATCACATGTTCATAATAATTTTGTAAATAGATTTTTGTAAATAGAGATATCCTAAAGAGATATAATAAAGTTATCTTATCTTACCCTATCGTCTCGCTCAAAGATGGTTCCAAGTACACTTACATTATACTTGAAGCTCTAGTGAGAAGCCAACGATTATTTCATGTAAGGGCGATAGGCATTATCACGGTTCTCGACGCCATCTTGACGAGTAGGCAACCGCGTGAGAAATTACAGCGTTTATATCAGAGTGTTGAATAATTTCCGTAAGACCGTAATTTTCTATACATTTGTCCGTAAAAATTTCTTTTCCCGCCGACTAAAATTTCCCGGGAAAAGTTGCAGACAAATATATGAAAAATCTAAAGCAAGCGTCTGGAGAATTTTAAGCACAGTAACAGCCCCCAAAATTAGTTAGTAAAATCCTCTGCTGTGTAGCTTTAGTTTACTAAACGTTTAAGCAGTTTCCAATGCGATATTTATCCAATGGCGACATATCATTTGAAAAAGGCTGTATATGTAAAACGGAAAGGTGTTTAAAGTTGTAATGGCTCGCTGTTTTGATCGCATAGAGTTTTTGTTATAATCCTCCAAAAAACGATTTGGTTGGATGCGACGCTTACTCGAAGGGGACGTTTAATCGAGTAAATGCGATATTGTTACTAAGAGGTGGGTAAAGGGGGGTCCTACGCACGAATCACGAAAATTAAAAAGTAGAAATAACGCATCACGGGGATTAAAATTCCGCGTTCACGTTTCACGGAAATTTCCGAAGTAAAAGGACAGTCAGTGCATGGCTCGACCTGTTCAGGATGCCACTGTCTTTCGCTTTTTTTGCCTCCCGCACAAGTAATACAGAGAAGTGACGGAAGTCAGGTAAACATACAATGAAATGTAGGTGTAGGTAAACTGATGATGACTAATGCTGGCGGATATATAGTACTCAAAAGGAACGTCATTTGACTCTCCCTTGTCTCAAAATTGAGCTTGACGGTTCTTCTGCTAAGAGTATAGTAACTGCTCGTAGGAAAGTCATTTCATCCTCGTTGTCGTCGTTGCTTACCGCAGAAGCTTTGCTTCATTCTGCAGACTTTTCTAATCGACAGATCTAGAGTTTTATTTCAATCGAGGACCTTATTAGACCACGCTTTCGGACTAAGATTTCAAACCAGTCTACTCAATGATGTGACGCTTAAGAGCTTCAAGGGATGAATGTTTACTGTTTATGGGTATTCGAATTAGTTTTTTACCTCCAAGAAAACCTATGGATCCCACAGATTTAGCATAATATATTACTCCTTCCAATTTAAAAACCTGTCCCTCTAATTTAAAAACTGCCGGCTTTTGCAACCAAGATCCCCACGCAAACCCCTCCTGTGTTAGCTCCACAAAAATAAGAGTTGAATTATGATTGCTTGAAAAAAAAACTGACTCATCAGCTCACGGAAATCGTTTCCCAGCTCGGGATCGCAGACGCCCTTTTCTCGGCGGGTGAAACAAGAGCCAAAAAAGTGTCTGCTCTCGCAGGCTTGGTCATAGTTTAGGACGACATATATAATAGGAACGACTGTAAGGGCCGGTTATTTAAAATAAAGCCAACTTTGGCCGTGGTTTAAGAAATCATTGGGCATCCAGATCTCCTTCTAAGTGGGTTATTTTAACCCTTTGGTGACGGCTGGCTAATAGCGAAAAAACAGGATTTTCCACCAATTCCTCTTCCTTGGACTAGTTTTCGGCTAATTGGCATAACTATGGCTTAAAACGAGTTTTTCTAGAAAAAAGACATATTTTCCAACTAATGTGACGTAATTAAACAGCTTTTTTGTTTTTCACACATGCGCAAAAGCCAAAACTTTGACTTTTTTTGGCGAATCTATTTTGATCTTTCTCTCTCGCTCTCTTTTTTTCCTTCTTTATTGGCGGTTTTGTTTCCCACTTTATCGTCTTTCTTTTGCATGAAATTGTGGCTGGCTAACTTTTCAAGAAAGTGGAATTCTCCCCAAAATCTTACCTTTTTTGTGAGTGTAACTCTGTCAGGGTTAGTCAGAATATTCCAAAACGAGGTATATCTGGAAAGATCTATCTTTGCTGACGTTGTTGCTTACCAATTTATTAACATCAACTGACAGCTAAATGGGTCAGGGGAAAATTGTATACATTGTACCATATGGCGACGTATACGACCCTAGTCTACCCTGTTGCTGCCATGAAACTTTCGCCGTAACCGGTGTTAAGATAAAGCGTTGAAAAAATTGAAAATGGCTTAGAACACGGTTTTGTCAACCACTGGCTAAACTTCGTTTAAATAACCGACCTTTGAGTTTTTTAAGACCTTTTAGAAAAGTTCATTTGAAGGTCCACTGGCTTCCCTGTAGAATTTGTCTTCAGTTGACACTAATTCACGAAAAAATTAGTTGAAAATCACGATTATCGGGTGAAAGATTTTAACGTTCACGTATCACGACAAGCAAACCGGTCACAGTTCACGGGTTTTAATTTCGTATTTTCACCTTTCACGAAAATTAAAAACACTTAATCACGTATCAGGCAATAACCCCTTTACCCCCCTCTTACAAACGAATATTTCTATGTTCACAACAGAGATCAAGACCTGGCCGCGGTTGTTCAAAAGATGGATAGCGCTATCCACCGGATAAATCTCTATCCAGCGGATAACTAGTACCAAAACTAATTGCGTTATCCACTTGATAGTGATTTGTCCAGTGGAAAGCGCTATCCACCTTTTGAACAGGCGGTTCAAATTTCATCAGCCGAACTGTTTCCATGACAACAATTTAATTAAGAGTACGGGATTTCACAATAATTTCTGAATCCCGGAAGTATGTAACCATTCGCCCGAGACAAGGGAAATTTCCCTGGTAGTTCTTTGAATTCATCGTTTTAATGAGAAAGGCTTAGAAAAGCAAGGAGTAAGTCATTTTCATTTAGCTGTGGATGGTCGTTGATGTATTTCTGGCCTCTTCTCCATATTTTGTTTGTAGACAAAGTGAAGCCGGACTGTTTCCATGACATCATGTTAATTTCACAATAATTTCTGAGTGCCGGAAGTACTTAACCATTCATTCGCCTGACAAGGGAAATTTCCCTAGGAGTTATTTCAATTCATCGATATTTTTATGAGAAAGGTTAAGAAAGCAAAGAGTAAGTCATTTTCATTTAGCTGTGGATGGTCGTAGATGTATTTCTGGTCTCTTATCCAAGTCAAGAGAAGGACTCTAAAACTATCTTTACTCTAACGAGTTGCATAACAAAATTTGTTGTCACGCGATTTTTCACATCACAAAGGAACAACACTCCTATTTAGGATTACTTAAACTGGGACTGAAGGCATATCATTTGATCTGGCATCTTTTGAGGTAATTAACTGATACTAAAATTCGCTTCCATCCACTTCATATTCATTGCTTGTGACTCTTGACGTTCGCCGATTGTCAGACTGGATCGATCACATGTTTAAATATTCCGAATGAAGAGCGCGCAGTACCGACGTTTTAGTCGGCAATATGTTTGACTCTACAGTGGAACCCCGCTCTACGGACACCCGCTTAATACGGACACCCGCTTTATACGGACAGTTTCGTTTGTCCCGACAAAAAGCTCATATATTTTCTCTAAAATTAACCCGCTTTATACGGACACCGGTTAATACGGACAACGGACACTTTTCTTTGTCCCGAGTCACAAACTCTCACATATTGTGAACCCCGCTTTACGGACACTGGTTATCTGCACACTGTCTATTTTCATTGTCACAATTATGTGATAATTGTAGACATTGTACCCTGTTCAAATAATGACAGATTTTTAAGGGTGAATAAAATTTTATTACAGTACTAAAAAAATCAGTAACAAAGTAGAGTGGCATATTTGATTTTGAACAGTCTGTCTTTCTTCCGGTATTTGACTCTTATACTACGTATAGTCCTTCAATAAAGTTTTCTTGCTCCTGTTACACAAGTTTCACTTCCTTGGCTTTTTGTTGCAGTCATTGCTCTTAAAGTAAAGTCACAGACTTTTTCAAATGAATCCACTGTCGTGCCCGTTTCAATAACAATACTACAATACTTAAAAGATTTTACTCTAAGACTATGATAAATGATCGTGAGGTTTCTTTAGGATGAACTTGTTACTGTTACAGTTAAGAAATTAACGTTTTCTCGTAAAACTGTCTGCTTTGGTCTTTATATCGATAAAACATGTGTTCCTGACGTTTTCTCTGAGAGCCCGCTTAATACGGACACCCGGATAATATGGACACCATGGCATGTCCCCTTGGTGTCCGTATTAACCGGGTTTCACTGTAAATCTTAAAAGTTGTTTCGACTTTATACATCTAAGAGCAAAATAACGTTTAATAAATGAAGTTTATGTTGTCTGGATAAATTTATTGACAGGTACATGTAAATCGAGTCGTCAAAAATGGCTTGCGCGCAAGATCCACCGGAAGTCAACATGGCCCTGCTCAAGACAAAGGACCTAAAGGGCAAGAGCATAAGTTGGGAGAATATAGAGCTCCCGATAGACTTTCTGCTGCTGACAGTGAAAGAATGCGAGTTTTTAAGTAGCCTTTCATTCCTGAATCGTGGATTTACCAAGAGTTATCACAAAAGAGTAGGATATGTGTACTTTGGGTATATTGGTGAATATGAAGCCAAGAAACTAAAAATTGCCTTGATAAAATGCAATTCGGGCTCTGCCGGTCCTGGAGGCTCCACTGTTGTTGTTAAAAATGTCGTCGGTGCCTTAAGGCCTAAAGCTGTTATCAGCGTGGGGTACTGTGCAAGTTTGAACCACCAAAATGCCAAACTAGGAGATGTTGTAGTTTCAGCAAATCTAACAACATACGCAGCTGCAAAAATCCAAGAGAATGGTGATATTGAGGAGCTTGGTCACAGTGTGCCCCCAAAAAAGCATCTTTCGGACCTTATAAAAAGTGTTGATGAAGGCTGGGAAGCACCTCTAAAAAGTCCAGGTGAATTAGACGTGAAGGTAGATCGCGATGGGGTATTTCTGAGTGGGCCTGAAGAAGTCCAAAGCGAGAGGCGATGCTCCCAACTCAGAAAGCGGTTCCCAAATGCTGTTGCAATAGAAATGGAAGGAGAAGGTAATAGCTAGTAATCAGCAGTTGTTTCTTGACCTCTGGCTTTACAAAAACGTTTCGTAAAGGATACCCTTTCTGAAGAGCCTAACGTGATTTTCTTTTTATGGCACTTGCTGTATTTTTAGGGCTTTACGCAGCTGCATACGATCTAGACATTGGGTGGATTATTATAAAGGGTATCTCTGAATACGCGCACAGTAGCAGTCCTCCAGCGGATTCTTGGAGACAATTTGCCAGTGTTATGGCGGCTTCATTGACTGCTCACATGCTTAAAGATCCCATTGTATTCCAAGAGTGGCGTCATTATGGAGGTGAGGCTTGAAATCATTTCTAGGACTTAGCGCTTTAAAAGAGTTCTTGTCCCTGTTTAGCTTATTTGGTCAGTAGCAAAGAAATCATACTGAAAGTATTTTGTTTCGCACAATACATTTAAATCTCTTTCCCGGCTGATTAGGTGACTCCAGGCCCCTATTTTTCATTCCTTGTTGATTCCTAATACAAATCTGAATTCTTTCCGTCTGAGCATCTGCTGCTGTTCCGTCTTTCCTCTGCTGTTATGAATGGAACCTTACGTGCAGACACATGCAAAATGACCCGATTTCTCGGCATTTTGGAAATGACAGTGAAATCACCTCACTATCATAAAGAACTAGCCTAAGGTTCTTCAAACCACAAAAGCACATTTTCTCGAAATTAAGTTGAATTTTCTTTAACAACAAATCAACGCGAATAGCCAAATTTGCAAAAAACGTCTTAGATGCGGTAAATTTAATTAAAAACATGCTACTTTATAAGTTGCAATTGGTATATGCAAGAACTATACAATATAAAATGATATAACTAGAATAATATGTTCATGTTGTCCTTCGACAGCAGTGTGATTAAGAGAAATACTGTTCAAATGAGGCCTTAAACTGCTGATTAAAAAATAAAATTGGAATCCAAGCTTTCGCCGATCAACTGCATCTTCCCTAATGAGCTTGGACTTTAAATTTTATTTTTTTACAATCAGCAATTTAAGGCCTCATTTGAACAAAAATTTTTTATCTTGAATGCGTGAAATAGGGAGAATGTTTCTTGTCTCAAAATTCAGGTCAATGTTCACAGACCCGACTTCTTAAGCAGACTACAACAGCGGTACCCCCCAGAGAAGCCTTGGTTCCTGTGACTAATAACGCTAGAGGTAAGGGTAGTAACAAATCAGTCAGACTTATTTTGTAGTTTGGTTTAGCATTTCTGCACCCTTTGATTAGCTGGAAAATCTCAAGTCACTTTTTCGAGAGAGAATAAACTCGTTCTTGACTTACTTCCCTTGGTTTTCCCGTACTTCGCTCATGCAAAACTGACCGACTGGTTCACTGGAATCTCTGCACGTATTGTGGATAGTCAGACGCTAAAATTTTTTACTGTATTAACAAATTGACGCCAGTATTTTATTGTCTGTCCTCTGTATTGATGATAAAATGACGTCATAACATTGTCAGTGTTGTGGATCCACGAGCCGCTGGCCGAATCCGAATGCCGAATCCGAAGCCGAACGCCGAAGTTCGCAAATGACCGCGTCTTGCATAAATTAAAATTTTATCATTCTGTCTGTCCTCCTATTGGTAATAAAAGTTAACCAATCAGCGCGCGAGATAGTTATTGCAAAAAATTGTTTTGTCTTTAAAACATCACACTATTATGCTATGCTAACTTGTTTCAACTTATATACTAGATCTAAATTAAGAATGTTAATTGCATTCACATCGATACAACTTACATCTTTTCGTTTATTGGCCTGATCTGCGTGGTGTCTGTAAAGAAGAAATAAGTTGAAAAAATAAATTTTAACCTCAAAGTCTGGGATTTAAGTCATGTGAATTTCGGCTGTATCGCACAGTCTTCATCAGTCAATTAACGCTAGGAGTTATCACGTGAATAAGTCAGGTAAAAACGAATGATTGAAAATCGCGGGAAGTTCAAAACCACCATCTCTGTTTAGGGTTGGACGCTAGCTAGTTGCATAATATGATTTGGTTACTGAATTGATATTCTTTTAAATTTGTCAGAAAAATTTAATTGGTTGATCATGAAAAATCAAATGCTTGGATCCTGAAAAAGCTGTTGTTTTGAGCGCTCGCTCTTCGTCAGAGCGAATGAAGTAAGATCGAGGTGAAATTACTAAGGTACTACAAAGCGATAGAGTAGAGTAATTCTTAAAATCACAAAACCAAACATTGCTTTATATTAATTTTACTAAAAGACACCGACCTGACAAAATAACGAGTCAAGCCAAAAACTGGTGTTGCGGAAAGGTGTGGGTATTGTTCGGCTCTTGTATTACGTCATTTGATGATTGCACCTAATAGCTGTCTCCGACATTCACGTCAGAGTGCTGGCACACGGGCCAGAAACCAGCAGCTGATCACAGTTCTTAATAAACTCCTCTTAACCCTACTCAGACCGGAGAGCTTTTGAGGTACCCCTCCCTAAAAAGTTGGATAACATCAAAACCGTTCAAGCTATGATCGCCAAACTTTTCAAGTCGTCGTAACGTGTACCTCAACATTGATGTTACCGTGGCAACCGACTTAAGACAGCCATTGTTTTTTAAAATTTGCATTTTTTCTATAAAGAAAGGTTTATTTCAACCTTTACTTATTGAGTCGTAATATTACACTTAATTTAGCATTATTTTATCAAACATATTATAACTGTTCATTTAATCCAGGCTTTTAAGTGACTAATTTGAGAAAAAAAAACATGAATTGTAAATGACCCAATGACAGATGCTGGTTACAATATTCAGCAGAGTTCATTTCTCTCTGAATTTCATTAATTGCCAGTTGCTTCCCAAGCATCCCATTTTTTACACAAAGAAAATTTTCTCTCACGATTACCTCGATTAATACGCCTTTTAAGTAAAATAGGATACATTTAATTAGTTCAAAATGGTCTATTCTAGATAATGGATGGTTCCAGTCCCTTTTTTTCGACGACGGCGGCAAGAACCAATAAACCTTTTTTTTTTCTGAGGCACCTCACTATGTAAGCATGTTTCGCTTCATGGCTACTTTGAGGGAAATTTGGATTCTGCCAATAAATCCAAAAATATCCCGTCATAATGGCGTCAAACTACTGTCATTGTGTCTATCAAATTATGTTTACACCATGTCTGATATGAAAATTAATGCTTTCGAAATAACCGGTTTTTTTTATAGGTTTTCCGGCAACTTCATTATCCAGTATTTTAAAGCGAAGAGGAGAATTCCTATCAACAGGTGATTGAAATGATATAAATATCAACTGGAAAAAGTACACTTCTCATCTATATATGTCAGATGTTGCCTATCAGCTGGCAAAAGAACAAACAGGAGGGATAACCCAGGTTAAAGCTCGTTATACTATTGACCCGGTGTCATAAAAACAAAGTCCGGCGTCCTTTCTACAAGCTTCAAAATTTGGAAGCCGGTTTCTTCTCCAAATATGAAACCAGAAATAAGACCAATTCTTAGAAGTACTTCTTGATGATTTTAATTTCTACCTCCTTTTTATCCCTAGAGTCGCCTGAAAAAACAAGTAAATTGTTGCCAAGCAGCTGTGCCAGTAATGCCGAACAATCAGTGGTCTCGAGTTCAAGGACTGCAGATGGTATTATTCAATGTTTTCGTGATTTACACAATTTTATATCATCTTTTTCGATAGTAAGGTCCACAGTTGGATAAAAAATATAATATTCCTCACATCTGATCAGGAGCTAGAGTGCTGATGTCGCCATTAAAATCAAATTCTTCACGGTCACGTTCCTATCAGCCGGCGAGCTGAGCAGGTTCACGACGTGGGTGTTCCGAGCAGTTTTGCAAGACCCTCTTCACCCTGACTGATAAAAGGGGCAGCTTTCCATTCCAAATGACTTAAGGGTGCCAAAAACTATATCCATGATACATAATGATAAAAGTGATAATGATCTGAATTTCTATTGTTTTTCTAATTGAAAAATATAATACGCGTTAGCACCTTGCGATTTAAGCATGCTTTCCTTTATGGCTAGTTTGAGGGAAATTTGGATTCTGTCAATAAATTAAAAAATATCACGTCATAATGACGTCAAGTTACGCCATTGTGTCTATCAAGTTATGTCTACACCATGTCTGATATGAAACCAATGCTTTCGAAATAACCGATGGTGTGGTTCCGGATTTTTTTTGGTTCTCCGGCAACTTCATCGTCCAGTGTTTTAAAGCGAGAAGGAGAATTCCTATCAACAGGTGATTGAAATGATATAAATATAAACTGGAAAAAGTAAACTTCTCATCTATATATGTCAGATGTTGCCTACCAGCTGGCAAAAGCACAAATTAAACAGTAGCCTGCGAAAACATTCGTTTCTCCTCGCTCTTCGTCGCTGGGGACGTTTCGCGTTGGGGAACGCCTGCGACTCAGCGACAGAAATTCCATACTGATGCCGTAAAATCTGTCCGGAATCCGGTCAAAAGCGCTGATTGGTCGACGCAGCAGTTACATTGTTTTAGCTATTGTTTATGAATGACAGACAAAAGACAAAAGGCCACAAAGGTCAAATGTAAACGCGAAGAATCTCTAACAAAACAGTCAATATTTGTGGAATGTAGTCTTCTCTAGAAGAAGCATTTGAGTTTTACTGGAGCTCGTGGGCAGATCAACACAACACTTTACCAAAATCGACCAGAAGAAACGCAGAATTAGACAAATTTATATCTGGAACCCCATGACTACCGGATTTGTTATGTAAAAATTGATTTTCGTCATCAGTATGGAATTTCTGTCGCTGAGTCGCAGATGTTCCTCCGCGCGAAACGTCCCCAGCGAAGAAGAGCGAGGAGAAACGGATGTTTTCGCAAGCTAATTAAACAGGAGCGATAACCCAGGTTAAAACTCGTTATACTTTTGACCGGGTGTCAAAAAAACAAAGTCCGGCTTTCTTTCTATAAGCTTCAAAATTTGGAAGCTGGTTTCTTCTCTAAATATGAAACCTGAAATAAGACGAATTCTTAGAAGTACTTCTTGATGATTTTAATTTCTACCTCCTTTATATCCCTAGAGTCGCCTCCAAAACCAAGTAAATTGTTGCCAAGCAGCTGTCCCAGTAATGCCGAACAGTCATTGGTCTCGAGTTCAAGGACTGCAGATGGTATTATTCAATTTTTTCGTGACGTCAAGTTACGTCATTGTGTCTATCAAGTTATGTCTACATCATGTCTGATATGAAACTGATGCTTTCGAAATAACCTATGGTGTGGTTCCTGATTTTGTTATAGGTTCTCCTGCAACTTCATCGTCCAGTGTTTTAAAGCGAGAAGGAGAATTCTTATCAACAGGTGATTGAAACGATATAAATATCAACTGGCAAAAGTACACTTCTCATCTATGTATGTCAGATGTTGCCTACCAGCTGGTAAAAACACAATCAGGAGCGATACCCATGTTAACGCTCGTTACACCGGTGACCTGGTGTATACAAACAAAGTCGGGCGTCCTTTCCAGCTTCAAAATTTGGAAACCGGTTTCTCCCACAAATAACAGAACAAAAAATAAGACCAATTCTTAAAGTACTTCTTGACGATTTTAATTTCTACTTCCTTTATATCCCTAGAGTCGCCTCCAAAAACAAGTCAGAAATTGTTGCCAAGCAGCTGTCCCAGTAATACCGAACAATCAGTGGTCTCGAGTTCAAGGACTGCAGATGGTATTATTCAATTTTTTCGAGATTTACACAATTTTATATTATCTTTTTCGATAGTAAGGTTCACAATTGGATAAAAAATATAAGTTCCTCACATCTGATCAGGAGGTAGGGTTCCACCTCAGAAAACTTTCAGACACTGATGATGCCGTTCAAATCAAATTGTTCACGGTCACGTCTCTATCAGCCTTTATGCAGGTTCACGACGTGTGTGTTCCGACCAGTTTTTGCAAGACCCTCTTCACTCTGACTGATGAATGGAGCAGGTTTTCACTCCAAATTACTTGAGGGTGCCAAAAACTATATGCTCGCTACAAAACAATATAACGAATTTCTATTGTTTTTCTACTACTTGGTACATCATTTTATTAAGGTGGCTGAACACAGTTTTGCGGGCGGTCAGCGGTAGCGCGTGTTTTAAATAACACAAACAAACATGGCGGAGAAAAAAGCAATGGTACACAAGACGATTTCTCAAAATCTACTCTATAAATTTTGTGATATTTGGCGAAATTTTTACTTTTATCGTATTTTAAATGATGCGAACTGTAAAATGGAAGTTGAACAGACAAATTTTGTGACACATTTAATAATTACAGTACAATTATATTAGTGATTATCTAAAAACCCCTCTGTTAAAATTTGGTCAAATGAGTTTCAAATGTTAATGACTAATTATAGTAAGCTGTGTGCGAGTTTATAGGAAAATCTAATGAGCGAATTTTAAGTAAACTGAGTAAAGGTGAAATTTTAGGGTTGTATTTAATCGTTCATGTTGCCATGGAAACTACGAAAACGTCAAATTTTACCTATCAGTCAAAATCTTTCATCAGTATATTTTTCACTTGCCAAGTTTCAGCTTGTGAGCTGCAACCTTTCTCTTGCCATAATTTGGCAAATGACCTATGTACTCAGAAACTGCCAAAACTGTGTTCAGCCACCTTAATGGATTCCTCCATCCAGCACTTTTTCAATTTATGGGACCACAATATTCCGGCAGGCTTACCTGTTCCTTGTTGTTATATTGGGATTAACTGCCGAAAACAAAATCCCAAAGAACAGCATATTTTTCGTGGGCTAAATTTCTTCCCGCACGGCCTTATAGCTCTTTGTTGAACTTCATCTGAGTTATATCCATTTATTGCAGATTTGATCAAAGGTGGTATCACAGAAAATTATGTTTCAATAGAAGAGCTGTCTTTGATGCTTGCGAACCCGCTGCTCCGCGTCGAAAGCGACTTACAGAGTCCTGCAAACAGTCTTGTCTGATAAATTCGTAAAACTTAGCTGAGAATTTCTACAGCTGGTGCTGCCGTAACCGTCTCATACCACTTCCTGGGAAAAAAGAGTACATTATTTTAAAGTGTGGTCGTTTCATTGGGTCGCTGCATAAAGCTAAGTTCACACATAGTCTCTCCAACGAAGCTCCGTGGAGAGACTATGGTTCACGCTATACTGGACAGCTTTTCGTGGCGCTACGAGTAACACACGCTATTTATTCCACCAGAGGGAACCCAGACTCACAACAGCCTACTGGAAGCCAAATTATAAAGATTGTAAGGGAATTTATCGTAACATCGATGAAAATTAAATTTATCGTAAGATACATAAACAGCTATTAAGTATACATACCTCATAAAGAGTTGTGTCTGTGTTGTTTTCTTACTGTTTCCTGCCCTATAAACGGCTCCATTTTAGGAAGTTTAATGTTTTGGTTTTTCACCTACTAAGAAGAAGACAAGGGAAAACTCGGCTGTCCTACTCTGTCCGAAGAAAAAGAAAAAAAAAATTACCTTAATTGCACTCCAATCGTTCCAAATCTTCGCTAACCTGTTATACGTCCCTGTTATACTATCTGAGAGCCTGGCACAGGCTGAATCTTCGCTTGAGCATAGATCGAAGATTTTCCTTCCTTGAAAATGCAAATTTAGTTCCAAACATCGAGCCACGGCCTCAGGAGGAGGAGAAATGTAGTTAAAAAATTGGAACTTAGCGCTCCCGTGGAACCGCTCCTCCTCGTGGTGTACTACTTTGGCTTATCGAACAAAAGAAGCAAGGCTGATTTTACTGTCGGGAATAAATATTTTTTGTTACCAATATTTCGGAAAGCACGACCTTCCTTCTTAAGGGTCTTACATACAATGATGAGGTTAAGCTGAGACGTTGCAATTTGAAATCAGCCTTGTTTCCGGTCCTTCTTTTTTGTAACGTTGGTCCTGGCTTCCAATTTACCTTGGGTTAATAGCCACGCCGCACTTTGAAAATCTCCTCGACGGGGGGACCCGTGTTTTTCCCGCCACTTTTTTTGTAAATGAGCGAAAGCTGCCTCGTACCCAGAAGTCTCTCTTTTGATGAAAATGTGCGCGCAAAGGAAGGCGGGAAGGAGACAACGGACTTCGCCTGCCGTCTGTACCCTTCCCATGGTCCCTTGCGGTTCATCACCAGTCACTCGCGTTTCGCGCTCGCCATGCGAAAAACGAAGCGCCTGAGGAGGAGGCTGGAGCGAAAGTGTTCCCTGGGACCCCTGCGAATCTGGTTTTGGTCGGTTTTGCATGGGATGATTTTTCCCCTGTCCATCCCTGCCGAGGAGATTTTGAACATGCAGCGTGGTTACTAAGCCAAGAGCAACGGCCATCAGTATACGTAGTTTATCGAAAGTACTAGTGGCATCCAAAGGTGGAATGTTCCAATTCACAGAAACATCTCATTCAGGACTTTACCATCGCATTCAGGACTTTACCATCGCATTCCATTCATTCTGTTGACAGTACCCCACCACCTGCGGCAGTCGTCTTTCCTTAGATGCTGGACTTTGTTTTTATAGTATGTTTTCTTCCTTTCTGCACCACACGCTAAGGAAAACATTCAATAAGATACACTGAACCCTTCTTATGGACAAAACTGAATAAAAACCTGCGAGAATCTACTACCTTAGCTAGTTTTGGGAACAGAATTAGAAAACTCGATTTTTCAGAATATGTTTTTAATAATAATAACTGCTGCAAACTTTGTTGCGAATAGACAACTATTAAATTTTTATTGTAATACGCATTTTCAGGAGCCTATGCTCCTGGTATTTCAGTATCGTAAATATTGTAGCATCTTAGTAGTTTAGGGTTTATTCAAAGTATGTTGATTATTTTAGCACTGTATATTTTCATTTTTTAGAAGAATGTTTAGTTCCCCAAAATATCCAAACCCTCCCCCTCCACGGAGGACAATTTTGCTTTCGACTTATCACCTTCCGGAAATTTCCATTTCAGGGGGTGTTTGTCAGACCCCGCCCCCCCCCCCCCCCTCCCGCCACTACCTGGAATTTCCACCTCCCCGGCAACCCTTAGAAAGACTATTTCCGTCAAAAATGCTGTTACACTGGTTGAGGTCACACTAGAGACTTTACTATGGTAAAAAGGGCTTTACTATGGTAAGTCTCGTAACGTCTTCTTTACCGTAGTAAACCTGACAGGTCCACTTAAAAAGGCATTTGAATTTTTCCAGGCGTTTTTTCTCGCGTGATCGGTAACGTGAGAGTGGAAAGTAAAACAAATGATGACATGCTATGAGAGCTGACTGACCTGACTAAATTGAAATTACTGAACTGTAACTTCCTGAGCGTGGTTCAATGTGAGAGAGTATTGTTTTCTGTTGTGAGCATTTTGCTTTTAATTCTGCTGCTCAGACGAGCAAGAAGAATGCGCTCCCTTATTACCTACCTTGGTTTCGAATACGAAGTTAGTGAAGATCTGGAAGATGTTTTAGTGACAGGTTCATTGATTACCCGTCGAAGACGTACTCTTAGAGAAAGAGCGGCATTGCGAAGGCAAGCGTGGGTTTACCCTCTACCCCAAGAATGGTTTGAAGAAATGTACAGAAACAGAAACCTTGAAGCACTGTGGAAAAAGCAATCACCAATGTTCTAAAGCTATTCTGTTATGCGACCCTTTTTGAAACTACTTTCCTCAAAAATCATGACAAACTGTCAACAAAACAAACAAAGTTTAGATAGACTAGAGATATACCCACCAATTTTTTTTGGTAACCAGATGGTTATCGGTGATGGGTCATCTTTGTTCTTTCCGCGGTAGTCATGGAAATTAACCAGGGTAGAGTTTACTATAGTAAACTGAAAAATGCCGGTCACACTTACGGCGCCGTTTACTATGGTAAACTTGAGTTTACTATAGTAAACTTTCTCTAGTGTGACCTCAACCACTGTTCTATTGTGCGAAAAATAATTGTTCCCGCGAATACAGCGTCTAATAATCTCAATTTTACCTTGTAAAGGTCTTTGTCAGTTAATGATTAACGGCAAGGCACTGAGAAACATGGAGGCGATACCTTACAAGACACAAATGATGCCATCTGTAAAAGAACCTTTTAGATTCAAACTAAACACCGAGTTCCCGAGTGGGCTTTGTTTACTTGCCTTTCCTAGAACCCAACAACATTTGTACGGTAAACACCACAATATGCTGTATAATACAGCAACAGCTAAATAACCGGAAGTTTATTCATCATTCCGATTCGATGACAATTATCTATCGGGTAAGCCGTGAAAAAAGCATTCAGCCGATCGTAAATAAAAAATCAACGATGAAAACAATAGTTATTGTTTTAAAAGACTGTTAACAGAAAAATAACTGATAGCTTGCTCAGCGGAGCAGCTGCTGGTTTTTAACAACTCACCAGTTACTCGGAGCCCCTGGAAACATTTATGTCGCTGACTCTCGTAAGCGACCTAAATGCCTCTCTTCAAGATTGAGCTAATTAATACTACGATTATTATGCTCCTGATTCTAATCATAGGGCATGCCATTTCCTTGAGTTCCATACGCTTTCTCACTCTTTCTCTGTTGAGAACAAACACAGCACTGTAAAGGGACAAAGTGGGTGAAAGGAAACACCGATAGAATATGCCCAGAAGTTTAATCTCAGTTGAAACAGTTCAAATTTCAATAGCGGAACTGTTCACTACACAATAAATATTAAATAAATTATGCTGGACTGCGAGCAGTCTCTTATTTTTCTTTGCAAAGTTACTGCACGCGAAACCTAATACGTCGTGGTTTGCTATCGCGCTGGATGAGGTAAGAACTAGACAGATTTTAAGAGAAAAGGCGGACTGCGAGCAGTCTAAATTATGTTAACGTGTTTTTCCGCAATGAATTATGAGCCCCGGAAGTACGGAACTATTCACTCGACAAGGGAAACTTCCCTGGGACTTTCCCTTCAATTCATTAACTTTTTAATGAGAACATTGACGAAAAGCAAGATCTAAGTAATTTGTATTCAGCTCTGGATGTTTTTCTGGTCTTTTTTAGGTCTCTCTAGTCCATATCTTGTTTGTAGAAAAAGAGGAGGAAATTGCAACGCACTTGATTAATGATTTCTTTACGCTCCAACGAGTTACCGTGTTCGGCGACGTCATAGATTTGCAGTCACGCGATCTTCTCATCACAAGGATAAACTACAAATCGTTGATTCTCTTTCCCCCCTGAACAGTATTCCTGTTTTCAACTCCTCGCATTGGGACTGAAGGTATATCATCAGATCTAGCATCTTTTGAGGTAATTAACTGTTACTAAAATTCACTTCGATCCACTTCATACCGCCTGTGATCGTGTCGCTCCCAGATTGTCAGTTTCTTCGACAGAAAGAGAGCGTAGTCTGCGAATGCTCAGTCGGCAATATGTTTGACTCGATCTACCTGCTTTCCTTTACTTCAATTTAACACAACAAGTTTGTATGGGTGTAAATATTTCTATTTTATGTACTGAATATAGTGTGTTAACATACGGTTTACAGACGTGAAATGTTCGCTGTTCGGCGGTATTGAAGTATTCTTGCCTAGTGTCCGTCTACTTTTTAAATCGAAGTGTTTCACCCTCCGAAAAATCTTAATAGTTTAATATAAATATTAAGTAACCCTTTTGTCCTTACTGCTTGATGATCACGTTCTATGTATTGTAAGCTTTCTTTATGTAGTGAAGTGCTGGAAGTCTTGTGTTGTCATAATGGCCAGTTTTAAACGTCGTGCTACTGCCGTGCCGAACGGAATTCAAAAATTTATATAAATATATTATATATGCTAAAAATTCACTGAAGGCCATTTATTCGACCGGGTTAAATTCCACGTCTGAAACTAGTGGGGCGGACATGTGCATGGATGGTGAGACTTTTGGTTAAAAGCGTGAAAATTGGCAGAAGAGTATGGTAGCTTCATGTGTGGTTATGGAGCCATCGCGAAATATTATGGGTTATAAATAAACATCAATTAAAACCGGAAGCAGTTTTTAAAATAGTTCCATTCCCTGAATCAATTAATTTGAATATCGGCAGCTTGGGATGATACATAAGCATTAATACTATATTGTTTTTGGTGAAAAAGTTATTATTTTACCGTTTAAAAATGGAGGGGTCAGTGGTTATATTACTACAATCCACAACAAATTGTGCAAGACTGCCAGTTTCAAAGAAAGCCATGATCGTTTTCCTTCGATTTTGATCCTAATCAACTCTACAATTTTAGTTTTACATTTATTATTAATAAACAAAGGTATTTTCCTGAATTTTCCCAGACTACAGAGTAATGTTGTTGTTCATTACATTGTTACTCCCTAAAAATGTAAACTTTTGGTACAAACTTATTCTTCTCTCACTGGGAAAGTACCGTAACTCTATTTGTTTTTTTAGGAAATAAAAAATGTAACCATGTGTAGCTTGATTAACAATCATTAACAACCATGTAATATATAGATTTAGCCAGGGCTAAAAGCGAAGCTCTCGTTAATATCTATAGTTTACTCAAACAAAATATAAAATCTTGTAATGCTAAGCAGTCAGAATACTGTTTTTTTGGGCTGTTTCGTTACCAGGTCTAATTAGCAGGGCTGAAAAACGACTGCGCATGTGCATTGATCTGCGGCAAAGAACGTATGCTCAAACGCGCGCCCATTCAAGATGACTGCTGTTTTACGGGAAATAAACAGGCGGCATTTAACAATACGGAGGGTGTAATTTGCAGGTTGCAGGTCACAGGTTGCAGGTTACAGGTTGCAGGTCAGAATTTGCAAAAAGAGTTAAATGTCCTGAGTGGTTTACAGATCTTCCCGAGCTACTCAAACAGAACATTACAATGGTGTTTTGGTGATATCATATTCTTGACAGGGTCACGCAAAACCGGAAATATCAGATCTCAGTTCTATAAATCCATGCTTTAGTCCAAGGTCTTTTAAGGCAGGAAGGAAGGTTTTAAAATTGTGAGATTAGCTGCTCCTTCATCGCTGCTGTCCTTCTCATCGCTCCTGGCAAAGTAAGCATAGTTACAGAAAAGAGCGGTTCCTTGTTGCTATCGCCGTCTGCCGTACGTACGATAGAAATGGAAATTACACAGCCAGGTGACCCAATTTATATGTGCAACTCGACTAAACACAAAATAAAGTTTCATATTACCTCTTTGTATAAAAAGGGATGCCAAATGTAACTGCCTCCAAAAAATTATTTACATGTAAAACCTTTCTTCTTACCTTGAAAGGTCTGGAACTGAACGATCTTTTTACAAAACTGAGATTTGAAATTTCCAGTTTTGCGTGACCCTGTCAAGAATATGATATCACCAAAACATCATTGTAATGTACTGCTTTAGAAGATCTGTTAACCATTTAAGACATTTAACTTTTTCAAATTCCATCCTGCAACCCTAACTTGCAACCTGCAACCTGCAACCTGCAAATTACACCCTCCGAAAAAATAAAGTCATGGCTGAAAAGATAAGAATTTCAACCAACATTTTGGAAAGAAAAAACAATTTTCTGAAAATATAGAGGGTGTAGAAATTGTGAAAAAATCGTTTTTGCACCGAAAATGGCCTTTCACATAAGTGAGGTTGCGAACCCGGCTAATTTAAACTTATATGGGCAATGTTTACAACACTGTGTGGGCTTTTTCTGGCCATTTTGCCGTCTGTTCTTGGATGTTAATTTTGTGGTAAAACTAGGAATACCAAAGAGGCTTGTTATGATGATACTAAGCCCTTACCACCAGGGTTAGCAAGAGCTGCTAACATGCCGAAGTGCACAATAGTTTGCCTGAGACATTGTAGAATGATCAAGTGACAAGACAGTCGCTGCTCTGAACCTTTTCAAGAGAACCACTCTGCTTTTTCTTTAGTGTGTATAGTTCAGTAGTTTAGTGTAGTTTAGTGTGTAATAGTGCTTGGGTAAGAGGCATCCTACTGTTTGGCATTGTACATTGGCCTGTGAACAGTATGAATACAGACACTGCAGCACTCTTACTTATTCTCTTGCTTGTCCAAATAGTGGTTTCCACTCGGCCACTTTACATTTTACATCGACCCATGAATGGTATCATTTGCAGACAATTGGTCATTAATCTGCCTCCTTGTCCGCAATCATTACTACTCTGTAGATTTTTTAGTCTCATGGGTGCCATTCCATCCTTTACATGACTGTGACCTTAAAATGATTGTGACTTTAAAAAGGGCATGGTTATGATAGTTAAAAGTTTTTTTTTTTTGGTTTTTCATTTTTCTTGCTTGCTTAGCTTAACTATAAAAGTCATGTTTCTAAGGTTTATTTATGAATTTTTTGTTGTTGGAAAAGGTATTGCATGGTAAATATTCAACTTACCATATTTCCCCTTCAGCTTAATTGTTCAGTGAGTTTTGAAAGAGAGGAAAGGAAAGCATGTAGTAAAGAAATTGGACGTGTCAAAGAAATAAGAGCAAGAAGAAAAAATGCAATGGAAAAAAAAGGGAACAAAATCTCTAAAACAATTGAGATGTTAAATAATGGTTCTCCTTGATTTTATTAGAGAAAATTCCATTCCTCTAAAGCCCTTTCAACCACAATAATGATTGTTAGAAATATCTGTCTCCACTCCATGGGAGCCACAGCCATTATTATCATGGAAAAAGTATTTTACACATTATACTACTACAGGAAAAATTTCTGCAATTTGATTGGCTTAGAGCAGTTGTATTTCAGCTTAATTTGAAATACCTACAGCATGTGAAAATTACAAACCTTTTGCGGGTAGTAGTATAAACAAATAATAGCAGGATTTGTGGATTTGTACGTGATATTTGACATAAATACCACTGGTGATATTTCAAAATTGTCTCAAATTTCATTACGTATAACAATTTTGAAATATCACTTGTGGTAGTTATGCCAAATATCACTACAAATCATGCTTTTATTTGTTGTTTTGAAAAACCTGGTCTGCCGAGCAGCACGTCCAACCATTAAATGCGGCTGGCAGTGGTCTGCTTGGCCTCTACAGCAGTACTCTTGATCTGGGCTACCTTCTCCACAAGCTTTTTCTTCTTTTCTTCTATATCTTCTTCTTGTTTTTTAAATTCCAATCTCGCTTCCTGTCTCCACTGCAAGCACTGCCCCCTTGATCTCATATTCTTCTTGCCGTGATATAAACTTTTTTAATATGGATTATCCAAGGAGCCAGTAATTATCAACTGACTAGTGTTAATTTGATAATTTATAAAACATGAGGGGCCAACCATTCGACTTTTGAGGGGGTATGGGTGATTTCAGAAAATATATCGTCCACACTGATTTTGAGGAAAAAAATTCTTGCAAAGAAATAACAGGCAAAAAAATTCCTAGACTGAAAAAAATATATTTCACGGCGTATGATGCTGGGAAAAAATCTTACACCAGAAAAAATTCTATTACCAGAGGTTTGGGAAAAAAACTATTACAAAAACAAAATCACCCATAACCCTACTCAAAAGTGAAATGGTCGGCCCCTAAGTTAAATTCCAAAAATAAGCTCATCATTAACAAGCAGGAAGGATCACGCAATAAGAATATGTCACTTGCCTTGTCTCATCAGGAGCTCAGAAAGACCTAGAAAGTAGAGAAACATGTCAGCTCAACAATGACAACGTAGCTGCAAAAACAACACGATTGAAAAAATAAAGCCAAACAAAATTTTTCAGCTACAAAATCTCCTTACATGCACGATCCATTGCCCACCAAACTAACTTCTGTAAAATACAATTACTTTAGAAGGAATTAATTACATTACGTTCATGGAAATTTTTGTTTATAAGTTAATTATATTGCAGTCTAAATCAAGCAAGCCTCCTCACCGATAGTTGCCATTGCCTCCACGAAGAAGCGGCGCTTTCCGAGCTCTGTCTGCCGGCTGTTAAACTATCTAAATAGACGAATATTCCTTTAAAAGACTTTCAGCATGTCCGAGAATTTCCCTTGACTCAAACTGTTTACCAACTGCGTCTTGTTCCATCTTGCAAACAAACATTGCCTAATAACCGCCAGCAAGAACTACCTTTTTACCGCCATAGGCTTCATGAACTAACGAGCTAGACAACACCTGACGCATGCGCAGTCGTTTTTCAGCCCTGCTGGTCTAATTAGCAAAAAACAACTTTGCACGTGCAGCACACTGTTTTGTACATTTCTTTGCCGTTGTTTTGCACGACTGCAACGTGAAACTTCCAGAAACTTCCTAGTTAGAAGTTTTAGGGAGGAAATGTTATATGCGTTCCCGTTCACTTTTTCTCGCTCCCACTCATTTTCACCTTAGTGGCCGCTAGCATTTCTCATTTTCTCACCGCCGCTATAAAATTTTCACGTTATTCTTCCAACGAAATTGGTCTCCTTTGTTTTTTTATCTCTCGCTATAGCTCTTTATCTGCTATCCACGTCAATGTAGAAATTAAAGTTAAGTCGAAAGAAAGAATCGGCTTTGTTGTGGTTATTTTTTTATCTTTGAAAGTCCGGGTGGCTATGCGGTTTACCACCGAAACGCGCGGGTACTTGAAATGCAAAATTTCACTCCGGCTTACATGAAGGGTTGTACGTACGTAGGGACGTACGGACGACTTTCTAAGAACCAAAATTTCTTGGATGCACAGATAACCAAATTTTCCTACCCATGGTGCTCCGCTGCGCGCTTCGCGCGAGAGAGCTCCGCTACAATCACAGTCATCCGTGGAGGTGCAGAGAGCAGTACAGCGTAAGCGAGAGTTTCTTCGCTCCCGTTTACTAGTAACGTCTCCATTACTATGGTGATGGTAGCTGTTGACTGTAACAAATGACTGTTGGTAAGATCAGCTTGAGACTTAGTTAAAGCATTATGGCTCTTGGTTAAAGTGCTTCCTTGCTTTTCAATGTTAGGACCATAAACGGAATTCGCTTGGCAGTTCCTTTCGAAAGACCCGTTTATGTATATTTTTGTGTGAACATATCTCCTTGCGCACAATGCTTCCGGCTTTGGCAAGGTACATCGCTTCTTCATCACTGTCTTCCTTGTGAGTTTTCTGCAGCGCGTTGGCAAGATCTTTTTGGAAGGCCAAAAAGACATCACGTCCTTGTTTGTGTTCTTCGAGGGCTCAGTGGAATTTGGGAAAGAATGCGGTCTTTTAAACGACGTGTAGAGTGAATTCGTGCCGGGGAGTTTTCGCCAAGTTGTTTCAAACGGGACGTATACCAGGGGCACCCAACGTCAATTTTCGGAAAATATCTGTTTGGAAGACGATTTGAGATCTAGAATTTTCGGAACATTTGTTGTAAAATTTCTTGCTTGCCTGCTTCTCCTAGGATTTTCGAACATCTAAAAAATGGTATAATTGCCCATTTTTAACGGATTCTTACCCTTAAAAGGTCACCTAGAATTTTCGGAAGCCTTTTTTCTGGCTGAAATTTTCGAAAAGGTAAGTTTTGATTCCTATAATTTTCGGATCACTAGACTATGAGCTAGGAAATCCAAACAGATGAAAAACTTTTAGGGGATAAAAATATCCTATATCTATCGTTTAAATGCTAAAATGTGTTTAACAGTGCTATATTTAAGTGGTTTTGAGCTATACAGGGTGTCCCAAAAGTCCGTTCCTCTAAATTCATTCACCATACCTTTTAAACAAAACTTCTTTTACATGAAATTGCTGGAAGATGTTTACTTTTCTATTGAGTACATGTATTCAGAATTTCAGTAACTGGCATGCCCTTTTTGATTTTTTATCACATTCTGTAGCCGTTGCGGCGCGAAGTGGGATACAGCGTGTAGACCCACAGATGATCCGTTTTGAGCTTTTTTATCACCTGGTGCGCAAGAGCTAGTTAAACGCCCCAACCAATATTTGTTTAGTTTAGGCAGCTGGAAAAAATAGATTTTGGGCATTCATCCAAAAAAGATAATCGTCCCGGCTTCCTTCCACAGCAAGGTTTTGTACTTCTCTACAACTTGAGACGAGCTGGGCGTTACTTGGCAGACTAAGCAGAGGTTTTTTTTATTTGCCATCTCAGGGGTCACTAATTTTAAACATTTTAAACAGCTTTTCGTGACCCTTTCTGGACTTGGCTTGCTAACTATGTGAGAGCGGTCTCGTCGAGTCTCCTTTTTTTGTATCTAGCTTTTCTTTAAAACTATTTAGCTGTTTTATTCAGGAGTTTTGGTCTTCCCCTTCATTTCTTGCCTTCAAAACCTTCATTTCTTCATGTTCATTTTACCACCCAAAATTTCGTTATTTTTCCAGTTTTTTAGCAGTTTCTACGACAGATAAGCCAGTAAATCGAAATATACATGCTCATCCCCCGAAAATACCTGAACGTTTGTGCGTTAAGGGGATTTATCTTTCGTGATATTCACAAAAAACAAGGAAGGAATCCGAGCAATTCGAGCTATAAAATGCAAAAAATATGTGGCTGGAAAATGTACTCGCGCACGAACACCTTTGGCGCGGAATTACACAAATCGAATATTCGAGTCAAAAAATGGCACAACAAGTATGAAACTGATGAAAATGGTGAATTAGACTGAAAGACAAATTTTTTTCAATGATTTGCCTACCAAGTCCAATCGTACTGAAATACAGACTTATGAAGTAGAGCAACGAACTTTTGGGACACCCTGTATTCTCGTTGGGTGCCCCTGGTATACTTATCATTAAGTTCGACATGTCTGAAAACTGGGAGCTCTGCAGTACTAACCATGCGTGAATCTTCAGTTAAGGAAACCAACTCCGCAAACGCGATACCCTCCGATCGTCGAGGGCTTTTCCCATCTTCCTCGCCTTTCTCTTTGACACTCTCAGCCTTTTTAAAGCGTTTTTAAACATGGGGCCGGATATTTAGCCTCCAGTACTACCATCCAAGTCACCTGCGATTAACTTCACTCAAACGGCTTGACACGAGCATCTAAACCAAAGGTTGAAACATTGTAAAGAGGATTATTACGTGTAGAATACTCTCCACAAAAAAAGCATGTACCGCTGTTGTTGAGAGATGAAGGCGAAGCTGAACGTGTGCAAGATCCACCATGCAACCGGCTGTTTACTTTCAAGCGGATCTCTGCCTTTTTCAACTTCGTGGAATTGAAGAGATCACAGCAACCTTCGTGCCAGCGTGCTTTGCACCTTACGAACGTATTCTCTAATCCATCACCTTCATCTAACGGTGAAAGGTCTTTCTGTATAGGCATGCAATCGAGATCCCTGAACTTCGCTATATTCCAAGCCAAGGTCTTGTGGACTGATCCAACATCACACGAGCGCTTGGAAATCAGCAGGACGCCGTTAAGACTCTACTTTGTTTTGCTGACAAATGGCACATTCATTCCAGTCGGTTTTAGCAATAGCATCGGGTGTTGCCTGTTTATCTCTGGGGCTACTGACACTTTTAAGCACTTCTTTATGAATAATTCAAGTTTCCGATGTCAAGATAAAGCACAATAATGTATATACTCAGTACCCTTTTACATTGCAATACTTGATTGGTACAAATCGAGCTGACTAAAAGTAAAATAGAAACAACACCACCAACAACTAGTACCCAGTAATTTCGTTTATACTACTACATGAGAAATTACTACAATTTGATTGGCTTAGAGCAGTGGTATTTCACCTTAATTTGAAATAGCTACATGTGAAAATTACAAACCCAGTTTGCGGGTAGTAGTATAAACAAATAGTAGCATGATTGGTACGTGAAATTTGGCATAAATACCACTCGTGATATTTCGAAATTGTCTCAAATTTCACTCGCCTAAAGGCTCGTGAAATTACGTATAACAATTTTGAAATATCATTTGTGGTATTTATGCCAAATATCACTACAAATCATGCTATTACCTATACTAACTTGAGCAAATACTATTTCACTGGATTTGATTGTATTTTTACATCAGTTGACTCAAATCGATTAACTCGAACCGTCTTCTCTAAGAGGGTTTTTGCTGACTATCCGCCGGTCCCTTTCGAGGAACGGGGGCACTTTTCCCTTCTAAACGACAATGAATTCTGTGGGCTCCAAGATTTCCTCAAAAGAACGGCAAAACACGAGAAATAAAATCGCGAAATCCTAAAACTTAGCTTCTTTCACAGGTTGCATTAAACAGATTTGTCTTTCTTGCTTTTGACTTTATTACACATATTTTTTCTTTTCCTTTTCTTTGCTTTTTACTTATTATCTGTAATATCTGATTTGATTGGGCACGCCTCGACTAACGTTTTTGGCTAACTGCGTGCCAAGTAATTGTACAGGCAATTTTATGATAATATTAAAGTGTCTTGTCTATTGTCTATTGTCTGAAAACAACTTAAAGCCATTGGAAAGGCAGCAAGCCAAAAAAAATTTTAGCCTTTTTGTCTATATAATATATTTAAAAAATTGCTACTCGGAAAAACAATTCATTTCTTCGCGATGCCGTGTATCTTCTGTTTATTTTTCTTTATTGTTATAACTACCCTTTTAAAATTTTTTTAGTTCTAGATCGATCGTTCATCCCAGACAGGTGTGTGTGTGTGTGTGTGTGTGTGTGTGTGGGGGGGGGGGGGGGGGGTATAATTTTTCAACTGGCTTGCAAGAAATGTGAGGATGGTCGAACTTTTTTTAGACGCCGGATAAGTAAATGTGAGCAAAATGATGAAAATGATTCATATCTTGGTAACTTTATTGACAGGTAATTTGAGTCGTGAAAAATGGCTAATACGCAACATCCACCGAAAGTCAACATCACCGTATTCAAAACAAAGGACCTAAAGGGCAAGAGCATACGTTGGGAGAATATAGAGCTCCCGATAGACTTTCTTCTGTTGACAGTGAAAGAATGCGAGTTTTTAAGTTGCCTTTCATTCCTGAAACGTGGTTTCACCAAGAGTTATCACGAAGACCTTGGATATGTGTACTTCGGGGATATTGGTGAAGATGGAGAGACGAAGCAAAAAATTGCCTTGATGAAATGTAATGCAGGTTCGGCCAGCCCTGGAGGCTCCACTATTGTTGCTCAAAAAGCCGTCGGTGCCTTAAGGCCTAAAGCTGTTATCAGCTTGGGGTACTGTGCAAGTGTGAACCGCGGAAAAGCCAAACTAGGAGATGTGGTAGTTTCAGCAAAGCTAACGACATACGCACCTACCAAGCACACAGATGATGGTATTGAGGAACTAGGCCACAGCGTTCCCCCAAAAAGGCATCTTGCGGACCTCATAAAAAGTGTTGATGAAGGCTGGGAAGCACCTCTACAAAATTCAGATGAATTAGACGTGAAGGTAGACCGCGACGGAGTATTTCTAAGTGGGCCTGAGGAGGTCAAAAGCCAAGAACGGTGTGCACAACTCAGAAAGCGATTCCCAAACGCTGTTGCAATAGAAATGCAAGGAGAAGGTAGTGTGAAATAAAACAACTTAAAAGCAATCATTTTTCGACCTTTAGCTCATTTTACTAGCCTACAAATAAAGCCGTCTCTCAGTCCTCGCTCCTCGCCGCTGGGGACGCCGCAGCTGCCAGGAGGGACGCAGGTTTTGAGTAGCACTTGCCGCAACCAGACTTAGAACTTCGGCGTTACTTTGTACTGGCATCATTTCTGGCGAAACGCCCCTTCAGTTCAGTTCAGTTGAGTTTATTGTTTTTCCATAAGTTGTACAAAACAAGAAAATCTAATTATTTAAAAGATAGATAGATAGATAGATAGATAGATAGACAGACAGACAGACAGACAGACAGACAGACAGACAGACAGACAGACAGACAGACAGACAGATAGATAGATAGATAGATAGATAGATACTTTATTAAAGTGTCAAAGCCGTCAAGCCAGGGGAAAATGTTGTCATAATTACTCTGACTAGCTCTGAGGAGCGAGGAGAGACGGCTATTTTCGTAGACTATCATTTCACACGAAACTGTCATAATGATGCCCTTTCTGATCGGCCTGTTGTTTTCTTTTCCTTACACTTGCTTTATATTTAGGCCTTTACGCAGCAGCGCACAGTCTTGACATTGAGTGGATTATGATAAAAGGTATCTCTGAATACGCAGACGTTAGCAGTACTCTAGCGGATTCTTCTCTAGCGGATTCTTGGAGACAATTTGCCAGTGTAATGGCGGCTTCTTTGACTGCGCACATGCTCAATGATCCCTGTGTTTTCCAGAGATGGAGTCATTATGGAGGTAAGGCTTGGAAATCATTCCTAGAGCTTTCGAATTCCTCTCCCTGTTTTCGACTGTTTAGTTTATATGGTCAGTATCAGACCAGTGAATCGTGTTTAGGTAGAAGCACGCGGCCTTGTGGTGAAAATGTTTCATTAAGTATCACATAGAAAATATCCGTCCATCGTTATATTTGCCATGAAATTCCAGGCACCTCAAGTACATTCTCAGTTAGTGATCTCATCCATCCAGTATGAATCGTACAAACACTTGCAAAGTGACCTGATGTTCTGGCGTTTCGGATATCATATTGAACGCGCCCGACCATCTTTATATCAAGTTGTTGTCTTGATATAAAGATGAATTTGCTTCTGCAACAAATCAAAACGAGTAGCCACACTTGCAAAAACGTTTTGGATGTAAAATGTATATATATGCAACTTTATAAGTGAGTACGGTATAAAATAATTCAACTAAAATAGGTAAAATGGGAAGAATGTTTCTCCACCATATTCAGGTCAATTTCCACAGCCCCAAACTCATGGACAGACCATAACAGCGGTACCATCTAGAGAGCCCTTGGTTCCTGTGAACAATAGTGCTAAAGGTAAGGGTAGTGGCACTTTAGTAGTTCAGCTTTGTATCGCTGCGCCTCTTAATTGGCTGTAAAATTTCGTGTCACTTTCTTCCCCCGTGTCACTGTCACAGTGGTACGGGCATCCCTGCTTTTTGGGCATCCCCGTTCCCAAAACCCTAGTAATATTGGCATCCCCTGTACCCCTAACCCTAACCCGAACCCTAATCGCCAAGGTAATATGAGAAGGGAATGCCCATATCACTGTAACATCGCCACTTTAGAAAGTAGGTGGAAACTAGGCCGAGTTAATTTCCGCAAATTCGGCGTCCGTTGTGCCACAAAGTAAATTAACCGGCGAGTTGTGAAGCTCAGCGTATGTTGTGCCACAATGTAAATCCTCTGAGTTGTGTAGCTCGGCGGCCGTAGTGCCACAAAGTAAATCTACCGAGTTGTTTAGCTCGGCGGCCGTTTTCCACAAAGTAAATCTACCGAGATGTGAAGCTGGGCGGTGGCCGTTATTCACAAAGTAAATCTACCGAGGATGTGAAGCTCGGCGGCACTATTTCATCATGACTTGTGATATTTTCGGCACTGGACAAACGAACATTTTAGCTCTATGTTATTTATTCGGAAAAACGTGACCAGCCCACAGTAGCGCCACTCAAGCCACTGAAATCAATACACTCGACCAAATTACTGGAAAAGTTACTGACGTGAGCCGCACACACATTCCACTGAAGGCTTTGATGATTCCCTTGAAACGTGTGAAATTGAAAGGTGTAGTGTAAGTGAACCAGTGTTCAAACACAATTATTGTGCCCCGGCATTCACCACAAAAATGTGGTCTTGGGTCGTTCTTTAATATCATCACAAGTTAGGAAGACTTGCCAGTAACGGTTTCCGGCATTTTATAGTAAATTTCAGTAATTGTCTACATGTGGTATTCCCAATATCAAATAAAATTAATGATTACTTGTAAAACTTTGTCAGCTGTTTGCTTTTGAACAGTACCTGGACCGGGTTGTTCAAAGCTGGGTTAAGATAACCCAGGCGAGGAAGGTTAGCGCGAAATTTGAACTCAGATGTGAAAGCTTCATTTTGCCAACAAGTTGATGATTGGACGCTCTTAAAAATAACTGAGAAAATTATCCAAAGAACTGTTTTTTAACAAAAGAAAAAGAAACCCGGGTTAAGCGCTGATCGGCCTTCGAACAACTGCGCCCTCCGCCCTGTAGAACATCTATTATAAAGTTCTTTTTAAACGCCCGAAGCACTCTGGCCAGTGTCTCCTCAAATAACAAGCACTTGAGACGAACCATACGATATCACGCTGATCACTAGCCTTCAAAACCTTTTTATTATCATACACAGTTCAAATCGAGGTTTCGCTGTACGCAACCCTTACTTTCAAAATATGCCTTAATCATAGTTATCTATCGCAAGAACCATCCACCCTTTCCCTCAACTGCTACCTGTAGGCCTAGCAAACATATCGCCGGAACGCACTCTCCTAACCTCCGATTACTCCTAGTGCTAAATATACTTTTTGCCCTTGCCATTCCAGTCGTCAAGGCAGGTATTCCCTCTGATGACGATTTAGAGGGGCTGTCACTCATGCTTGCTGACAAGTGGGATAAGCTGGGGCGTCGACTGGGATTTGACCAAGCAAGAATAATCGCATATCATAAAGAAAATGAGAATTTATCGGAGAAAGCTTTTAAAATGCTGATGGATTGGAAGCAGAGCGAGGCCTCCGCTGGTACCTACCAGGTTTTATACAACGCCTTGTGCCATCAGTTTGTAAACTGTAAAAGTATAGCGGAGAAAATCTGCTGTTATCAGTGATTCTAACATCAGTTTGGTTAAAGATCTTCTTGCGAAAAACTGAAAAACAAAAGATAGAATTTCGTAACATGCTACGTGGATTGTAAGCGCTTTACAAGTAGAATAATTGATATATCAAACAAATAGACAACAATTTTTCACCTCTGAATTCCAAGGATTTTCTTGGGAAATTCACTTAATAGGAACAAGCAGAATATCAATAATAATGGCCACAGAGCGAGTCAGTTCCAGGGGGTACTCAACAAAGTTTTATACGGAGAGCCTCCGTCCCGATGCCCAACCCTTAACTCTTTTATATACTATTTTTGCCAGAAAAGGTTGCCCTTTCGTATACCTTCTGTTATAGACAAATGGTTCCCCTTTCACATACCTAGTATAGAACTGTGCATCCCTTTAACTGATGTAAATGCACTGTCTTTACAATTTGATTAAATCACAAGAAGCAGAAGGTTTTCTCGACGTATGTCACAATAATAAAATGCATCTCTTAGCTTTTTGGGGGCTTTTTACAGACCGAAATGACAGATTTTCCCACCCTTTCATATCCTACTCCAACTAGTGAAAAAAGGTGCCCCTTTCTGGGGTATCCTCCCCTTAAAGGCCATCATAGGGAGTACCCCCCGGGGATTTAGATCGCATTTTCAGTCTCGGTTTTATTTGCTAGTCATCTCAGCTTTACTTACCCTGGGTACCAGAGGTCTTTCTCGCGTGCGGCGGGAATTGTCCGTGCAGTGTTAGCCGAAGGCCGACACATCTTCGGCCGAAAACCGCGCTAGAAAAGTCTCTGGCACCCAGGGTAAGCTTTACTTTACGTTAAGAAAATAATTATAACCTGAGTTTTTGTTAAGAAGATAGCATAATAATACGTTTATATTCATATAAGCTTCGAGGTTTCATTTGCACGGCCTGTTAAAGAAGTGTTTAAAACCCAGTTAAGTTTGTAGTAAATGTAAAAAAAAAAGACTTTTTCTTTCCTAAAAGGTCTTGCAAACCTAATTAAAAATGTTGTAAATTAATTAAGGAATACTCTACAGACTCAAGTGAGGATAAAGCTCTCTTGACAGACTATAAACTTACTTGATCTAAGTGCCTAGAACCATCTGTGATTGAACCAGCAATAACGTCAAACCTGCATTTTATAATGCCATGCAGGCATCGACGAGTCGTCAAAGCGCCTATAGGACACAAAACATTAACTTACGGCAGGTCCTTCATGAAAGAATACAGTTTTATATTACTACTAGATAGCTACTATATTTGTTCTTTACAAGCCCTTAAGGTATTTAAATCTTGTAACTTCTGTAGGTTTCGTCTTGCAAAAATGATATACAGTAAACACCCGCGTATAAGAACATATGATTTCGGGTTTCAGGCTGATCAAGTTCTTATTTATCTGGTGCTTAGTGAGAAATCAGTCTGAAGATGTTCTTAATATGTCCTTAAACTTTGTTTCATAAATAAAAAATTATAGTAAATTCCGATAGTTTATTACATTTATTTGACGTTTATATCCTTCAGCTAGTTGCAGCATAACATGATCCTCTGGAACCTAAAATCCTAAAGACACCCAGGCAACTGTTGTAGTTCTGTAATTTTCTAGTAGCAACCATTATAGTTACATTGCTTTCTTGTTCCAACACCCTCCCCCTCATTATATAAGAACATGTTTTATTTGCCAGGCTGAACTGCTGCTTATATATATGGTGCTTTATGGGCCAAATTTCAGCCTGATGTTCTTAATCCATTTGTTCTTATATGCGGGTGTTTACTGTAGATGACCGGCAGTCTGATAAGTCTTAAACACGCTTGATTGTTTTTAAACATGCGTGAGTTAAAACTCAGGTTACGTTGCCAGTTACCTTACTAAAAAATCACATATATAAGTCTTGTGTAGATATAACTTGTAGCTCGATCAAAGATGTGTAATAAAACTTTGTTGTTGGGGTGATGGTCAAAAGTTATTTGTTTAAATCGAATAAGAACCATGGCTTAATTTTAAATCCTGTTCGTCTGTGGACAGGCTATGGTTTGGGCGTTTTTAAAACACGAAATGGCGAAATGACTAAGAAATAGAAATAAGACATATTTTTCTTTTACCGGATTCGGTCGGCGGAGTTGTCACGCGCATTCTCGACCCCAGAGCTCTTCTCTATTGCACGGAAGCAATGGAGGCGGCGATCGTTTTCACTGTGACGTCATCAAATTGTAAATTCAAAATAGCGAGGTTTTACGAATAGACCATTTTACAGTTGTGGACTTAGGTCCCTAGCCTTCGAGTAAATGTGAGGCTGACGGTGACCTTGTTTTGATAGAAACCTCCTTTGCTTTGTTATTGAAATTGTCCTTGAAAAATACTAGTTAGCGTAAGAATAACTTGATTTACATAATAAAGCAGGAAGGTTTGTATCAAAACATGGTCACCGTCAGCCTCGCTTCCATCCATAACTGTAAAATGGCGGCCTATTCTTATTTACACTAGGTTGAAGATAAACAAAAAGTAAATCTTTGTACAAGTTTCCATTTCCGTTGCATGTTTCATTTCGAAAATACAGCAAATTTGAACTTCCGAGTTTTCACAGTGCGTGACACCAAAATAGGAATGCTGTCTCGTTGAAAAAAAGTCTCTCCTCTTGATTTTCAGCAGTATAACCACTTCAAGTATTAGAAGATAAGTGTACGCGTACGTATGCTAGTTCTCGAGTGAAAAGAAATAGCTTTTATAGAAAAAGTGAACTCCAGTTTTTTTTGTTGATTTCCGGCGGCCATATTGGTGCACCAAAACGGTGCACCAATATGGCGTCTTCATACAAAGCTCCGACAAAGGTACGTGAAACGTTTCGGCCAACTCAGAAACTCAGAAACTGTGGACAGGGGCACCCAACGACAATTTTCGGGAAAATATCTGTTCGGAAGACGATTTGAGAACTAGAATTTTCGGAACATTTGTTGTAACTGTTTCTTGCCTGCCTGCCTCTCCTAGGATTTTCGAACATCTACAAAATGGTATAATTACCCATTTTAAACGGATATTTACCCTAAAAAAGGGCCACCTAGAATTTTCGGGAGCCTTTTTCTGGCTTAAATTTTCGAAAAGGTAAGTTTTGATCCCTATAATTTTCGGATCACTAGACTTTCAGCTAGGAAATCCGAACAGATGAAAAGTTTTTAGGGGATAAAAATATGCCTATATCTACCGTTTAAATACTAAAATACTTTCAACAATGCTATGTTAAGTGGTTTTGAACTATATCCTCGTTGGGTGGCCCTGTGTGGGCCACAAAGACCTTACGGGAAGAGACATTTCGTGAACATTACACAGCGAACCTAACCGCGGGCTCGGTTATAAGATGTCAAATTAAAAATGGCGGGTGCTGCGGTCAAAAGAAAACCCGATTCAAACGTTCCACCAGAGGAAAGTGACTTGCTGAAAATAACTCCATTGTAAGTGCTCATACTCTTGTATTACCCAAACATAGTAGTTTGATCGTAGTAGCTTTCGTACAACTGCTCAATTTGATCCATGCGCAAAAAACGCGTCCTTTGGTGCTTTGAGGAATGTCCAGAACTTATTGAAATTGATCGCAACAAAATAGGGTAAATTAAAGAATATAACTCGGATTTAAAATTTCATTTAGACTTCTCTTCGGGATCAATCACAATTAAGTCTACTTCAAGCCCTATGCGATCTTCGTCCTGTTACTGTTTTTGATAACATGTGCATGCGTGTATTAATGATTAGTTATGTACGATGTAAAATAATTCCCAAAACGGACACCCCTTTCTCTTTGTCTTGTATTGACAACATAAAGATGTCTTTTCTATGTACATGTAGCGTCAAACTGTAGCTTGACTAACCACAGCACTCCACTGGTGAAGTAAGAGAAATTGAAGAACATGCCAGGAATTCCAAGTATTTTCAACAAGTTAGAAAGACATGTTTGTGTCATCAGAGCAGATTCTAATGCTGATTCTAGTAATACAATATTTAAGTGTCAATAGTTGCCCTATTGGTTCTTTTTAGGGGTTCTGGGCAGGAGGTTGGGAGATCATGTCACATCTTGGAGTTCAAAGGAAAAAAAGTCATGGTATGTACATGTATAGCATAAAGACAAATATCCTTAGGTCCCGATTCACAGCACGTTCACTTATGTGGTTCTTGTAGGATGTAAAAGAACTCACACAACTGTTAGAAAAGAGTAGAGGATGCAGACCCCAGTGGTGTAGCCTGAATTTCAAATGATTACTTCAAGTTGTTTTGTCCGCTCAGCAACGTCTGAATAGACAAACCGTTAATGCCATCCTGTGACATCACAACCAGAAAACCGGGTAGTGATTTTGATTGGTCGATTGTTCAAACATTTGCATAATTATGTATAATTATGATAAATTTTAGGAAGATTCAGCAGATCGCATGCCTGGCATGCTTGCGTGGAGTTCAAAAATTTAGACAATCTTGATTGTAAACAGCAACATAATTGTCATTTAGAGCTGCTTTGTGGTTTCGCCAGTGAATTTGTTAGTGCAAAGGTTTCTGCATTTTAGTTATAATTCAACCTCCTTGTCATCCGTCAAGTTTCTTCTTTGTTAAGGACAAAATAGCTTCTTTTCAATTAAAGCAAATTGTTGTGTTTTTGAAGTGTTCCATGTGTGTATTTAAGTTTATTTCATTGTGTGATTGCGATTGAGTTTGATTATTGAATTACAACAAATTCGTTCAGAGTACTGCATGGAGTTGGCATATGATAAAACATGGAATGGACTGGAGTGGTAGAACATGGACCGGAGTGATAAAACATGAAGTGATAAAACATGGAGTAATAAAACCTGAAGTAATCAAACCTGGAGTGATAAAACATGGAGTAATAAAACATGGAATGATAAAACATGGAGCCATAATAAAACATAGAGTTATAAAATAAAATACAGTCAACTTTCTCTTAACCCTTTAAGTCCCAATAATGACCAACAGCAATTTTCTCCTAATGGCATCCATACATTATCATGAGATTAGGTTATGAGAATTAATTAAATGATCACCTAAGAGAAAATACTTTGATCTTTTATCAAATTCTCTCAACTCATTCTTTAAGGAAATATATAGAGATCAGTTTGGAGAATTTGTATGTCGATATTTGGGCTTAAAGGGTTAATGGACACCTCTTGTTCGTCCCTGCGTTTTTAGTCATATTACTGTAAATAATAATAGACAGACACCAGACACATGTCTTATCATATGCCCCATTTTCCATGCACTCAGTCATGCAGTCAACTCCCTTTATAGCGGACACTGTAGGGACCTCGAGTTAGTGTCCTCATTAGCGAGAGTCCGTAATAGTGGGAGTTTATTTCAGTCAAACGTCTGTATTTTATTTTTGCCTGGGATTTAGCTGCTGTCCGTATTATCGGGGTGTCTGTTATAGCAGGGTGTCCTCAAGGCGAGAGTTGACTGTAATTTTAAAAATAAAATACATTTGACTTACTAAAATTAACCAAGGAATATATAGACAGTTGTAAAAAATTTATCATTTTCCAGAATCTTTATCTCTTGGATACAAGGTAAAAAGTCAACTAGCTAATAAAGGCCTCTCTCTAAGAAGCAGTGATTTTATCTTGTTGTTGTTTAGTTGAATAATCATGTACATGTAGGGATTAGAAGCTGACATTCATCAACCAAGTGTAATGTTTGTTATCCATTTTATTGTGAGAAAAGTGGAGAAAAGTGGAAAACTGCAAATTATTACTTAAACCTACAGGTAGTAAGTAATGCCATGTACATTATTGTCTTTAGATTCAATAACATGTTACCCTCTTTATTCCAGTTGGACTGCGGCATTCATCCTGGAATGTCTGGAATGGAATCACTTCCTTTTCTTGATGAAATTGACACAGCAGAAATTGACCTCCTTCTTGTCAGTCAGTAAGTGTAATGCAGTGCAGTCACTAAGGGCTGGGGACTGTGGAGATATCCACTGTTATCATAAGCATGACCCCTGACTTTATAGAAGCAAAAGAAAAAAAGAACCAAAAGAACTTCCCAACCAATGTAATAATACCCAGCAACTTAAAATCTTAGTGATTGCAGCCCAAGTGATGGCCATCAGTGATCATCACTCTGTGATATAGCAACTCCCTAAAATGGACACCAAGAGTTTGCCCCTGACATTTGATTCTTCAGTCATTTTCTCTGGCTTTCTCGGTAAGACATACTGCTCTCAAAGATGGGAATAGCACACTGGACATTGTATGCATAGTATCAGTCCTTATGGTGTCCATCTAAGAGATTTGTTGGAACCAAAATTGAACCAACAGAACTGAAATTGAACAAACAACAGAAATTGAACCAACAGAACAGAAATCAAGAAGTTCAATTAGAACAGAAATTAACAAGTCAGAACTGAAATTGAACCAACAGAACAGAAATTAACATAACCGTCAATTTCTGTTCTAAATGGGACTGAGGCCATGAAGACAGCGCTGACTGAGTGAAGCCTGGGGAAAACTACTTTAAAATATTTTTAGTTATGATTATTAACCTCCGCCGTATATATAATTCCAACACGGCTGCAAATGAGAGTGTGTTTCTTAGAAGTATTAGAGATGTTGTTGGAGAAGTATTGAGAGATCTGCGGGCTTCGGTCTCCGAAAGAGCATATTGTCGCCTTGACTGGCTGCTAGATAATGTCAACAGGTACACAGATTCGCTGAGTATGACTGTTGACCTAGAACAAGTCCACTTTCTCCTCCGAGAAGCTCGCGTATGTCTGTGTGCACATAGCAGGTCTTAATACTTTAGTAAGACGACACGACAAGTAGACAAGACAACAGAACAACAGGGCTCCTGTCAACCCTCCACGTCTTCAAATAATTTATTGAGAAGGGTTGGGGAAGGGATGATAGATGACGTTATAATGCACGGCACATCTCGTCATTATTTTGTGAAAAAAAAACGCGCGTAAGAGATGTTGTTGGAATTGTAACATTTGGGGCGCTTTCCATTTACTAGTCAAAATTTCTGGAATTTCCGGTTCGGCAGTAAATGGAACACATTTTGTCGGTTCATCTCACTAGAAAATTCCCAGAAAAAGTGGAAAGTCTTAAAAGGTGGGCCCGTTTTCCCGGTTGGAATTTCCGAACGGAATTTTGTGCTCTATTTACACGTTTCTCATAGTCTGTACCAGTTCCAGGTCCATGGTCGGGCACCACAACGTACCAGGGTTTTCAACCAAATGGAACAACTTTTTTCCAATTGGAAATTCTTCTTTTTTCCCACCGAAATTTCTGGGTTTTTTTTCCTTAATGGAAAGCACCCTTGACCTAATAGGTTTACTTCCCACTAATCACATTATTGCCTTAATTACAATGGCATACTGGAGTTTGTGGGGCAACAGTAAAATAGCTCAAACAATGCAAAATATTTGAAATTTCGTTGTCAGAAAGTCAAATCTACAAGAAATGGAAAACTTTGGCGATTATCCGGGAGATTTCAGACTCTAATCTAAAGACCCGGGGAAACACTTCAAAATCTGAAGTCTCCCGTATTACCTGGAAGAGTTGAGAGCCCTGAAACAAGTAGACAAGTCGACAAAACAAATTGGCAAGATGACACAACAAGTAGACAAGACGACATAGAAAATAGACACTGAATTATTTTGGACCCAGATACCGCTTCATAATCCGATAGCTAGGTCTGCCACGATGACCACCAAAGACTTGCTGGGCAATTTGTGCCATGAAAATACCTGCTATGGGCACACAGACATTCGCGAGCTTCTTGGAGGAGAAAGTGGACTTGATCTAGGTCAACAGTCATACTCAGCAAATCTGCGTACCTATTGACAATATCTAGCAGCCAGTCAAGGCAATAAAATGCTCTTTCAGTCATCAGAGACTGAAGCCTGCAGGTCTCTCAATACTTATCCAACAACATCTCTAATACAGCTGTACTTCTAAGAAACACACTCTCATTGGTGGCCATGTAGGAATTATATATATAGCGGAGGTTAATAATCATAAATTAAAATATTTTAAAGTGGTTTTCCCCAGGCTTCACTCGGTCAGCGCTGTCGTCACGGCCCCAATCCCATTTAGAACAGAAGTTGACAGTTATGTTAATTTCTGTCCTGTTAGTTCAATTTCGGTTCTGACTTATTAATTTCTGTTCTAATTGAACTTCTTGATTTCTGTTCTGTTGGTTCAATTTCTGTTCTGTTAGTTCAATTGCGGGTCTAACTTCGTAATTTCTGCTCTGTTAGTTCAATTTCAGTTCTGACTTGTCAATTTCAGTTCTGATGATGGAACAGGAAAATGCAGGGTTATCATCATGGAATTTGAAACAGAATATTGGCAGAGATCATCCCTCATACTTTTGTACACTTGGTGTTAATAATTGCAATCATCATGCTGCCTACAGCTGTACTAGCTCAAGTTGAAGAGTAGGCAGCGTGGCCAAGCGGTTAAAGCGTTGGACCAGAGGCCTTGATTTCAAGTCCCATCAAGTCCACCAGCTGGATTTGTTCTCAGTAGTCCTGAGTTTAAATCCTCTGCCGCACTAATTTGTATATGAAAATAGCCAACTGGTTCACCTCTTACTAGTTGGGATTCTTAACCAGGTTACAGTATGTTTAATTTGAATATTATTAGTTCATTATCCCCACCATAAGGAAGAAAAGTTCTGTAAGAGGAAAGCATTACAAGTACACTGTAGTTGCATTTTGAGAGCAAGATGCAGGTACCACATAGCTTGAAGTGTTACTTGCAACATTAAACAGCGCACCGCTACACATGACTTTCTGCAATCTGTTAGATAATAATTAATAGTTAATAATAATAATAATAATAATAATAGTTGTTGTTGTTATTTTTTAGTTTCCACTTGGATCATTGTGGTGCTCTTCCTTGGTTTCTAGAAAAGGTACAATCACATGTACTGTAATTGATTTATCAAAATGAAAAAATTATTAGGCAAGTTTTCTTCCATTTTAGTTATTATCTGACCTATCACCTGGCCATGTACAGCTATAAAATTCTTTTCAATCCCTTGTCCAAATTACAACATGTACAATGTACTATTCTTTCATTGTAGAATGTTTTTTCTGTATGAAGTCAACTGAAGTTGAAAAAAAATTTTTTGCAGTGTTCACACAGAGTTGAAAGGTTCTTGAATGTTTAATAAATCCCTACAAATTCCTTGAATTTCCCAAACTTGGATATGGCAGAAATTAAAATTAAAATTTAATGAAGATGAAAAGATAAAGGGGCTATGCCACACTATTTGCTATCTTTTGATAAGCTAAACCTTGTTTTCAGGTCAGTTAAATTGAGAGAGGATATTACACGGTGGTGCAAAGATATGAATTTTATTTTCAAGGGGCAAAACATTATATTTTACAAAAGAGCGCAGCGAGTGAGTGAAATATTGTTTTTGCCACGAGAAAATAAAATTCATATCTTCAAGCCGCCGTGTAATCTTCTTTTTATTATATAGACAAAATGACATCGATAAAATTATAGAGGGAAATTACCAAATTACATCATCGATAAACTCACGTGTGCATGATTATGGAAAATAAACCACTCGGGTCCCGGATGTAGTTTTTATCAATTTTACGAGTGGTATATTTTCCAGTAAAACACTCGCGTCTATATAATAACAATAAATAATAATTTTCATTCCTACAGTTATGAACTTAAAACAGTCAGTTCATTTAAATAATGATTTATCTTCATTTATCTGTTTAGACTACATTTAAAGGAAGAGTATTTATGACACATGCAACCAAAGCAATATACAGGTATTTGAACATGATTATTATAGTACTTTAAAATTATGGGCAAAATAAAAAACACAACCAATACTGTTTTTCTCTCTTTTACAGCACTTTTCAGCTTTTTTGTTTTCATTTCTGTTTTCTACTGTTTTTCTTTTCAATAATAATGATTTATTGCCATTAATTTGATAAAGAAATTACCGTTATTATATTATTTTGCTTAATAATTAATGGGAAACATTTTGTCCCATTAAATCCTTTTGACAATTAATAATATTTTGTGTTTAACAATAAATTATATCTGTGAGAATGTGTATGTTACAAAGTGTATGATTGACCCGCAAATAAGTTATGTAAATGCATATATAATTAATAATGTCATACAAACAAATATATATTTCATTGATTCCTTATTCAGATGGTTACTCTCAGATTATGTCAAAGTTAGGTAAGCAATTTAATATTGTTCTGGTGCATAATAATAAACATGTTGTCCATGGGTTAAGTTTGACCTGCACCAAAGATGGTTTACATTCTAAAAATCCTATTCTTTTTAAGCATGTCTTCTCCTGTTGTCATTTGGTTTGTTTTTTTCCCCTGTTATACTAATATTTCATTATTTGTATTTGTTGCTGTTCAATACCGTTGTCATCCTTAGTGTACATTATAGTAACTAATAATGGTGTGTACTTTTTGTTTGATTTGTAAATCAGTAACATTGCAACAGAAGACATGCTGTACACTGAATCAGACCTGGAAAAAAGTATGGACAAGATTGAAACAATTCATTTTCACCAGGTATAGAAACTGTTAAACCTTCCTCATGACAGTGGCCAGAAAGAAAATTTACCAAAAAAAATTCAAATCCATTTATACAAAATACTAGAAAACTAATATTACGATGCTAAGTAAAGATCTGTCATTTGTGGAAAATAGGTTCATTTGATTGACATCACCAAAGGATTACAGCACAAAATAATTTATTCATAATAGTGACAAATTATTCCACCTTATAAAAATAATTAAAAAGTTGACAAACTTCATGTACCATCTGTTAAAAACGCTTTTTTTGTATGCTTTTCTAAACCTACAATGTATACATTGTTCTCTGTAGAAAAAAAAATTAAATTGGTGCAAAATATGATTCATTTCATATGTTTCAACTCGCATTATTAAGTTAAAACCCTAGTAAAAAGCTAACCCTTATTAATACAGCTTTAGATTGATTTTTGGTTGCCCTGAAAACAGATTTTACCTACATGTACGACAAATAAGATTACAGTTCATCCCATTCCCATTACATGTAAGTCTTCCAGTCAGGGCTAACTTTCACTTTAACACCTTCTTACGTTTAATAAAGGCTTCAAACCATCTAAAATTATAAATTGTCCATTTTTTTCACAGGAGAAAGAAGTCAATGGAATAAAATTCTGGTGTTACCATGCAGGTCATGTTCTTGGTGCATCCATGTTCATGATTGAAATTGCCGGAGTAAAGGTACATACTCTGCATTGGTTGTTGAAATATCAGTCAGTAACAACAGCAATCCTATTCAGGGCTGAACTCACCATTATAAACCCAACTCACATTATTTTCTTGTTGAGCAGATTCTTTACACTGGTGATTTTTCACGTCAAGAAGATCGTCATCTTATGGCTGCTGAGATTCCCAGTATTTCACCAGATGTCCTTATCATTGTGAGTTAGAAAAAAAAACAGTTATTATTATGGCCATGATCCCAGAGCTTGTTATGATTCACTTTTTTGCTGGACCTCTATAAACAGTCAGTCAATTTTTCTTGATAAATACATGTACCCTGTTAGAAAATTAATTATTTTATTTGAACGCATGCACATTTGAATGTCTCACTGGACTGGCCTGTGTTACCATCAACACGTGTAATGATATCTAATTATTTTCATCATTTTGTTATTTTACATTTACATGTATATAGCTGAAACTGTTAACTGTTACACTGTTGGATTTATGAACTAAAACTGTGCATGCAATACAATAAAATGATTTAAAGTGAGCATAGTCATCTTTCAAAAGTCAAGTCATCAAGTTAGTGAACACCAGCTTGTCTATATTGATCTCAAGCTCAAAACATGGTCAAATTTGCAATTCTGGGGAAAAATTCTCAATTTTTTTTTGTATGTGTACTGATAATATATTAAGTACATGTAAGGGGGTTCTTGAAAAAAGCTGAAAGGGACCTCTCAACTGATAATCTGCATTGCTCAATTTTCCTTTCAAATTGCTAACAATTTGACATGCAGTACATGATTATGAAGTCTCTTAGAACTTATTGGATATTGTATATGTTGTAGTTATTTTTTTATCTCAGGTAATTTTTGTTTTTCTTTTGTTTTTTGGTATGGTAAAGTATGCCAATGAAGTTGAAACAAAAGAAAAATAAAAATTATCTGAGATAAAAAAATTAACTACAACATATATGTTTGGGGGGAGAAATACTTATTGACTTTTTAATTGAAATACTTAGGAGTCAACATATGGTACTCATATTCATGAGAAACGCGAAGATAGAGAAAACAGGTTTACAAGTAAGCTCATGTTAAACTGAGTTTCACCATACAAACTTTTCATGTACATGTCTATAGATATTTGTGTTAAGCTCAATAAAGTGGAGAGCCAGCAATATACAGTTCTAATTAGTTCTGATGAAACATAAAATGATGTTGAACACAGTGGTATTAATACAACACGTAAACTTCATAATGAAATTTGTTGTCTAGTGAAAGCAAAGAAAGCAAAAAGAGGAAATAGAAAAAATTATGGTTGCAAAATTGTATTTTTTTACTTGCGCTTTCCCATCCATATAGCACGGTAAGTTAGAACATGTCATTTTTTTGTAACACATTCCCAAGACGAAACAATAAAATGTCTCAGAAGGTAATGCAATTTTTGTTCTCCAGTAGCAAGCAAGGTACCTTGCACATGCACATATTATCAAAGGTTTGGACATTTTTTGTGACAGTTGCCAAAAAAGAGTTTCAGTTACTATTAATTTTATTGGTACCTTATGGCACAACTCTGAGATTCAAGACAGTTTCAGTGTATGTCACTTATCACTTAACTTTCAAGAAACAATTTATTTGTTCTTTGTTTAGGTACTGTTCATGACATTGTTAATCGTGGTGGGCGATGTCTAATTCCTGTATTTGCTCTTGGTCGAGCCCAAGAACTACTTCTTATTCTGGGTAGGCAAAATACATTATTTAACTTACCTATTAAATTATTCAATTTTTTTTAAGTCCTGAAAAGCTAGTTTTCATATACAGGCTTTCTTACACTTAGCTTACTTGCTAACCAGAAATGTAAGTAATACTATTGCAATAAATAATATTTATTAAAAATTTATTAATTTGATATTTTAATAATACATTATTTTACTTGTAGTAAAGCTACATCTATACTCCACATTTTTCTCTGAGTTAAAATCTAAAATAATTTATGGTATAAATTAAAATTAATAGATACTACTTATACTTATACTTACTTGCACGTTTTCTTACAGCAGAATGTTACAATGACCATACTCAATACTCTATCCATTTGTATAAGAACTAATCGAGCCATCTTTTTCTGTTCAGATGAGTACTGGCAGAATCACCCAGAGCTACATGATGTTCCAATCTACTATGCTTCACAACTGGCAAAGAAATGCATGTCAGGTACTGCATTGTACAAGTTTAATCAACAGAAAATGTTTCAGGCTGTAACTGTTGCTTCTAAAATTGAGGGATGAAAGTGTTTGGCTTCAGTAAAATTGTGTATCTGCATTTTGTTCTTTCCTCATGCAATGGGCCATTATACAATAGACCATTTTATAGTTGTGGGCTTACTGAGGGGGGGGGGGGGTACTGCCATATGTGGGTGGGCTTTGTAGTCTAGCCTTTGAGTGAACGTGAGGCTGAGGTTGACCTTGTTTTGATACAAACTCTTTCCTTTTCTAATGGAAATTTTGCTTAAATAATACTAGTTAGCAACATGATTAAGTACACAATAAAGCAGCCGGAGGGGTTGTATCAAAAATAATGTATCAAAACGTGGTGAACTCCAGCCTTGCTTTCACCTGTAATTGTAAAATGGGCTATTGTGTGCTTAGTATCTCAGCCTTTGAATGAATGTGAGGCTGAGGTAGACCTTGTTTTGATACAAACCTCTTTTCCGGCCTTTTTTAATGGAAATTATACTTTAAAATCCTAATCAAAATACCTGGTAAAAACAATATGATTTTCATAATGCAGGAGGGTTGTATCAAAACAAGGTCATCTTCAACCTTCTTTCCACCTGTAACTTTAAAATGGGCCATTTGCTTAGTCTGAGTTTTCCAAGCAACAAGTGTAAATAATGCAAGTTCACTTTTTTACTACAATTAACAAATAGCACTTTTATTCCTGAATCCTCCAGAAGTTTGCATAAACGTGACTTGTGAGGTACCCTAAACAAGGCATAACTTTAACTATTTTTTTTAATTTCATTTTGCAGTGTTCCAGACTTATGTGAATGCCATGAATGATAAAATAAAGAAGCAGGTATTGTGCAGACTGCAATAACAAAAATAATCTAATCAATCAATCAAGGATTTGTCTTTGTTATCACCGGTCCGGCATAACATTTAAAACCCATAATTATTTATAAATTTTCTGAAGCGACAGGAAGTGTCAGTTCGAAGGGGATCCTTATTTAAAGGGTGACGCTAATTTGGTTTTTCAGATTTCTTAATTTGATTGCTTTTTCTTTTGCGTTCCTCATTATTTATGAATATTCAGCATTTAACTCGGAATCTCTGCTAGTTTGGAGTCATTGAACACTTATTTGTAACATGTACTCTTCTGTTCCTGTATTCGTTACATGGTGTGTCCCCTTCAACTATTCTGTGTTTTAGCGCTGTCTCTCCTGCATTACCTAAATAGTGTGAATAAAGATGTTGATGTTGTTGTTTTTATTGTTGTTGACACTACAGTGATTTTGTTACCTCCGTGTCCTTCGTCCCTGATGCATAAAAATCCCCAAAGACGCAAAATAATTTATGACATGCGTCCCGTAGGCTGCAAAGATCGATCGATCGATCTGAAGATGTTTTTGTAGAATATTCTGTTCGTGTGATTTCTATGGCTGTTATTGTGGCTGTTTTTTAACAATACATACAAATTTAGTCTTTTTTGTGTTAAAGAATAGAAGTAAACTGGAATAAAAATTTCAGTATGTAAACTTTAATACAGAGTTGTGGAGTCTGTGTTAAGATAGACTGCAAAACAGTCGGTTTTTTTCTCAAAATCAGTAAAGAAATCGGTAAAGCGTGACGTAAGAGTCTTACGCGCGCGAAGCGCGCCAGCCTCACAACCGTAGGGCGTGTGAGGCGAGAGAAAAAAAAACCCCAGTCTCGTTCTCTGTTTTCAGCCTCATTCCAGACCTTTTGTTTGACTGCTCGCGCGTACTTGAATACGCAAAAATACGGACTGTTTTGCAGTCTAGTGTTAAGAGTTTGTCTGGTTACATCAAGGCTCAAGCATTTTTAATTTAAGACCCACTGTTTCTTGAACTGGGACTCATTGCTGGTTGTGGAATAGAACTCTTAATTTAGGCCCTAGGACTCGCCATAACTATTTGTAACAAAATCACTGCATTACTCCCATCAGCACACAAATCAATTGTAACATTAAATCATTTAAATGAAAATCGGCATACTCAGTGATCACTACCCACAAATAGGCTAATCTAATCCGGTAGAGCAAATCAAATACGTATTAGCAAACTGAAGTTAAAAAAAAAAAAAAAAACGAGGGGTGACTCATAATGTGCTTTTAGCATGCATTCTTTTATGATTACAACAAGAGAAGTTCAGAAATCCTGCTATATACATCTTCTTCTATTTCTGTATCGCTATTTTCCGTCACTGTGGTTAAAAAGGGCCACATATAGTGTAGCATACATTGGGTACCGCAGTTCGTTCTTTCTTGGGGGATGGAGGGAGGTTAATTAGCAGGGGTTGCTTCTTAGTTTTTGAATTTAAGGGGGGCGCGAATTCGATGGACGGTGCTTATATTAAAAATGAGCGCTGATTCTTGTGCGTTTTTTTAATTAATTATCTCTGGCAGTAAATACTACAGATGTTATTGTGAAAACATTGTTTGTTTTTTTTGTTTGTTTGTTTCCAGATTGCCATTTCCAATCCTTTTGTTTTCAAACACATATCAAATCTAAAGGTAAGCAATTTTACTTTCTTGTTGATCATGTGCTTCTCGTTCATTTCATAATCGTCGTGCGTTGCTGATCTCAGCGGAAATTAAAACTAAGTATTCTAAGACGTCTTTTCTCATACTTGAAGCTCCAAGAAAAAGATATGAAACAACTCTAAAAACAAGCATGATTAGTTTTTGGTCAGTTTTTAACGACACGCGAGTGTAACTTGAAAACGTTGGTCCAGTTTGTTCAAGTTGCAATTCGTTCCCGTCCTGGTCATCAAAAGCCAAAGATTTGCAACACCTATAGTTGAGGTCTAGTAGTACATGAATTTCAAATAAAGCTGAATCATTATTTCAGGTTTTTCTGTTATTCCAATGTGTTTTTGGGATTTTGAAGTAATAAGGTTTGCGTAAAAAATGCCTTTTTTTAGAGGTCGGTCTTCTTCATAGAGTAGAAGGATGTTATTGCGTCCACTTTCCGCCAAACATGTGCTGGCAGAATATTCCAAAGTTTTTGGCGCAGCAGTGGAGAATGCCCTATCTCCATAGGCAGGGCTGTCAATAAGAGGCGGGGACCGGTGATTTTCCCTAGCTACTACGAACGTGGCTCCCGTCTACTTTCATAGGAAAATACAAGAAAAATAGAACCAAAAAATATCCCTATAGCTGTTTTATTCCCCGTGTACTTAGTACTATTATATGAAAGACCTTTACTCTTTATCAAGAGGCTGTTTTTGTTCTTTAGGGAATTGACCAGTTTGATGATATTGGTCCGTCTGTGGTGATGGCAAGTCCAGGAATGATGCAGGTCTCATTTTGAATTTGTTTCCGGCTATAGATAGACCCTCATACTTGTACTGACTACAGTGCTTATCCCTCTTTGTTCTTTTTACTTTGTTTCTTTTTTGTTTGGGAGCATAAGTATATAACCATCTTTTGTGGGCCTGTTTTTGTAAGAGGAGTAGTTTCTTAAGATATCCAAGTAAGCTTGAAATCGCGTAACCTGCCAAAACAGCCGTCTCTCTTCTTTGGAGGAGCGAAGAAAGAAGGCTGTTTTTCGCAGGGTAGAAATCGCGAAGGGTGTATTGATTTTTGCAGCAGGTTATGGCAACAAGATAGTTTATTGTATGTCGTAGTGGAAGACAACAGCAAACTTTAAAAAGGAAGCTATGATACCCCCTTTATAGACTGATTTTTTGGGGTTTAAGTCACCTGTATCAAAATAAAACTACTTATATTTTGAAAGGGTATTGCTGTAATGTAAAAATTGGACCGACATATTTCTGCTGAATCGCTCATTTGGCCTTCATTATGATTAAGTCAATTCATCTTTCCAGAAAAAGTAAAGATCATACTGTCGGAGGGCAATACCTTCAATTAGTAATATTAAGGAAGCTCTAGAGATAAACTCCGGACGCTTATCACTTAACAGGCACGAGGTGCTGGAGCGGCCAAACATCTACGATGTAGTGATCTCCTTTTACTTGACCGTTCTACGCTCATGTGACCCCTAAGTAACCATTCAAAATCGACCAGGCTGTTGAAAAGGCGGTCAACACTTATTTCCATCCGCCAAACTGACGTTGACAGATTAATGATTCGTACACAAAGTAAGGGTTAGGATTAGGGTTAGGGTTGTTGCTATATATATTCAAATCAAACCACTCATTGTCAGCCAATCCTCGGTGGAATAGGGGTTTAGAGTGATGCACCTCAGAGCCGATGCTCCGAGATCGAATCCTACTCGGGCCATCCTGAATTTTTTTTCCTTAAAAATTGAAGAGACGTAGACTTTTATGAACAGAAATTTCAAGAGACAGAGAAATATCATGTAAGAAAAGTGAAATGTCTTGTGAGAGCCACTGAGAGGAAAATGTCATTTTGGCAGATGGAAACAAGTGACGATCGTTGAAGGCTGAGCCATCTAGCCGAAATGTTTGGGTAAAAATTATTACGTTCAACAGAGTCAATGTTGTGGTTCAATTTTATTCAGTTATGGTCAAAATTTTATTTTCCTTTGTTTTGGGGTGTAGTAATGTATGTTAATGAATCTAAAGCAATGATGATGCAATTGAGCCGCAACATCTACTCAATATTTCTTCCATTTTCACTATCACAGAGCGGTTTGTCACGCGAGCTGTTTGAGCAGTGGTGTACTGATCGTAGAAATGGTGTAATCATCGCCGGTTATTGTGTGGAGGGAACACTGGCGAAGGTAAAGGCATGTTAACTATACCTCAAATCAATCAGTGTCCCTTTAAGATTGTATAGCTTGAGGTTCAAAATAATCAATACAATCATGAATCATTGCATTGACCTTTTGCCTCATAGTCATTCCTAAGTTTTTAGACATTTTTTGGACGGAATGTGAGCAATATACTGTGGTTTAAGAATCTCTGTAAGTGTGTGTTTGTTGGTTTTGTTGTTGTTTTTGTTGTTGTTGTTGTTTTCTTTTACTCTTCCTTTGTCTCTATCTTTTGTCTATACCATGTTATTTTTGTTTTTCGTAGCTCCTTGATTGACTCTAGAAATGAAGGGAAGATCGCTTTTGAAAGTCAAAGGACTCTCTTATCCATTTTCCTCTTTTTCTTTCTCCCCAAAGTCATGCAAAACTATGATGGAATACTAACGATAAAAATTTGCGCTTGTACCCTTCAAAATCCAGTTTCGTGTCAGGCATACCGTATATGTTTGGACTATTTTAACGGAAATATTCACAGTAATGACTATGTTGACGGTACTTGTTTGTTTTTGTCCCAAGACCCTGATGTCTGAACCTGAAGAGATTGCTACCATGACGGGACAGAAGATTCCTCGGAAGTGCTCCATCGGTAAATTATATAGGTTTCAAATAACATATCAAACACGAGTAAGAGTGTTTCAGTAAGATATCCAACAGCCAAGGCGTGAGTTGAATGAACAGGGCGCGGCGGAATCCTCTTCAGTGGACGTGAATCAATACGTAATGACTCTTTCTTCTGAATGATTTGCTCCGACAAAATGATGCCACTCGAAAAATCAGTTTTGAATCTTTTTAAGGGGAAAATTTGCGTTCTCCCCATTGTTTGAGACACCTTCTGATCGCCAGCTGGGGCTACCTATTAAACCTCAGACGTACCTACCGACATCTGGGGCCAGTTGAACATGACAACGATCGTCTGACGTTCACGCCAGTCAAACCCTTTATTTTCGAGCCAGAAGTTAGCAGTTACGTGTGACGCTACGTTTCATGCAACTTGTTCCTGGCGTTAAAATAACGAGTTTGAGCGAGCTGAACGTTAGATGTGAGCTGTTAGTGCAACCTTAAGTTTTCTGTATTTTGATCCTGACCTATATAATGGCCGTTTTTATACTTCAGACGCATTATCCTTCTGGACGAACGTGGGCAAACATTTGTAGTTCGTCTGGTTATGCTTCTCAAGTATAAAGACGGGCACAAGACGCATTATGCGTCTGGACGAACTTTCCTTGGTAATAAGTCTTGAACGACGCACTACGAAAGGTACTTCGTCTCGATGCATAATGCGTTTTATGCTCATTTTTAGACTTTAGACGCATAACCAGACGAACTACAAAATGTTTGCCCAAGTTCATTCCAAAGGACAATGAGAAAACCTAGTAGTTAATAAATTATACCCTATTGCTTTTTTTTAAATTAGGGTCGACATAAAACAGATTCTGTCATTTTTCGTGTTTATTGAGCAAACAGGGACACATAAACCTAGCACTATACGCAAAAAGGGGTGAAATGCAATCGCTGGACATTACGCGCTGATAAAGCAGAAAGAGAGCGTTAATTACAGTGCAAAGAACTCAACTGGAGCCATGCAACTTTAATCGGCCAATAACAGGTCGTGTTCAACACTAATGAGTCTGACTTATTTAGCTCGTTAGCCAATAAAAAAGAAGAATTTTTTTTTAACGTGGCCCCGGCTAGGTTCGTTGCACTGTAAGGAAATGTTTTAAACATTTTTAAGTCTGTCTTCTGACAAAGGGTATCTTGCATTAGACTGTTCGCAGTCCCCTATTTTCTCGTGAGATCGTTTAGATATACCGCGTCTTACCGTCACGGCTATCTTGATTTTCCAATGTACCGAGGGGGCGGGCGTCGGTCGGGGATTATAGCTCGGGGGAGGGATGGGGGCGAGAAAAATAGAAACCGCCCACGCCCCCTAAGTAGTTTTGACACTCATGCAAGATGGCAGCCCGTAACGCAAAGCTCTCGATCTCGATGATCTTACGGAAAAATAGAGGACTGTGAACAGTCTAATCTTTCATGTGTACAGTTAACTTGTAATTATCATAATTACTTCTTGTTTCAGCGTAGCAGAAAATGCATGTGTACCACTGTAATCATTGATGTTTCTGTTTGCCTCCTTTTTGTAGATTACATTTCATTTTCAGCTCACACTGATTTTGAACAGACCAGTGAATTCATTCGAATTCTTAAGCCTCCTCACATTGTAAGTACCAAGGGTAATATTTAAAATAGATATTAACCCTTTAAGCCCTAAGAGTGATCAGCATCAAATTTCTCCTTGTACTATCAATGCTCTGTAAAACAGAGTGGTCATGAGAATTACGGACATGATCACACAAGATGAATTTGCTTGATATTTTATCAACCTCTCCCCATTACCTCTATAGGAAATGAATAGGAACAACAAATAAGAATTTAAATTTTGATCTTAGGGTTTGAAGGGGTAAAGTTAACTCTCTGAATTCCCAAAAGTGGTCGCAAAAGTATTGCTCTTCAGTAATCTCTGCGCGTTAAGAGGACACAACGTGTTGATTTTTCTTTCTTTTCTTCCTGCTTTGGAAAGGCTTTATTTAATTTCTATCCATTCCTTCATAATACTAAAGGCGTATTTTTCATTGCTTTTTATTGCTTTAGGTCCTTGTACACGGTGAGCAAAATGAGATGGGTCGACTCAAGGCTGCTCTTATCCGAGAATACGAGGACAACCCGGTAAGTTCATTAATTAATAAAATCTTAATGACACTTAATTGAATATCGGATCCGAGCGCTTTGTCCACTCTTGTTTCTAATTGGCTGATTTTACATGAACCGAGCTGCCTCGATTTGCCGATTATCCCAATATTACATGAAGCGAGCCAGCCTAGAGCCGCCATGTTTGCAGAGAGTGATTAAAGCAGTGCTCATGAGTAGTGTGTAGCCCGCTGTCCCGTTTATATGTCCCGTTGCTTGTTTTGTTTGTCGTGTCCGGCTTGCATAATTTTATGGGCAATTTCCAGCAGCCCGGGTAACTGGGATCTCGGTATCTCAATAATCGGATCCCTAGTAGCCGTTTTCGCAGGCTCGATCCCTAGCGAACCGGTATGGCTCGGTTGTCGTGTGGTCACTAAGCTGATTTTTGATGCGTTTAACTAATGTGGCGAGATCTTAGCAAATCAAGCCAGCTCTAGAAACTAGTCAAACCCGGTGCATGTAATCAGGCCCTCAAACTTAAAACTACTGCGACGACAACAGAAATGAAACTAATTCATTCCTTTTATTAATTTTTGTCTGTAGGACGCGAGTGTAGTGGTTCATAACCCCCCTAACACTCAAAGTGTGGAGCTTTATTTCAGGGGGGAGAAGATGGCAAAGGTAATATGCAAGACATGTATTGTCTCGCAAACTTCTAAAAAAAAAGATAACACTTTATTGCGCTAACTGAAGACATCATTTATTCATAAATATGACTGGACCTGCGTCCAGAGTTGGTTGGCGCTGATATGGTTCCCAGGCACAGTAAATATGCCTTGTTGACCAAGCATGAGGTCAAGATAGCCATCTTGACGGAACAAGCTTGGTCAATAAAGGATTTATTGTATGGCCAAAAAGAGAACTTCTTCTTGCAAGACCAACGCGGGAAATCCCGAGTGGGCAAGATAGGCCCATCTCGTCCGCTCGGGTAGCCAATCAGAATGCAGGATTCGCTTCACCTTACCCGCTCACGGATTGAGCCATATAGAAACCTGTCTTAAAGTTCACTTCTTGAAGGTTTTTGTTTGAGTTCTCGGTAACCGTTCCTAACCTAGACACTGCTTGCTGAAGCAGGGCTAAGTAACCGTGGTTACCCAGCAAAACCGTCTGAACACACCTTTTGTCGTACGAGAAAGACTGGTGATCGAATGTTAATGACGAGCTACAAATTTGTCACTAGTTATCTAGTTTTGTAGGTAGGGTCAGTACCTTTTTGCTCTTCTTGTCAGGTGATGGGAAGTTTAGCGGCGGAAAAGCCTGAACATGGAAAACCTTTGTCTGGGATTCTGATCAAGCGTGGCTTTAACTATCATTTGATTGGGCCAGATGATTTACAAAGTAAGTCAGTGAACGAGCTTGTTTATGGAAAAGTGGTGCGTTTAACCACAAGTGCCGCAGAAAAAAAATATCATGTTAAATGGATAAATTTTCTCAGAAAATACTGACAAACAAATCCTATGACATGCTTATGTCGTTATGTCGTTCCCTCCTCTCTCCTTCTCCTACTCCTACCCCTTTTGTTTTCTCTCCACACTCTTTATTTTGGCGCCATACTCCGCTGTGTCAACGCGTTCAACAGGCCACGCTTTGATTAGTACTCTATCCACTCACTCAAAATAGTTGTGGTTACACTTAATCTTTCCCCTGTCGGATATGACCTTTCACCTTGGAATAAATAAAGCTTTTGTGTGTGACCGCTTTCTCTCGAGATAAATGTACCTTCAGGTATAACCATTGAAAAAGTGATCACGACAGCTACTGAATTGTTTATCTGCCTGAGTTGTTGATTCCTTATAATAAAACGATCAATCGGTGGATTAACTAATATCGCAGCAGCAACTTCAACCTTACAACACACCCGCTGCACACAAACCGATAACCACTTTAAGACGACTGTTTACTATTGTTAAGGTCAAAGACAACCGGAGGACAGACGGGGAGCAGATCAAATGCTGCGACTGCCAGGCTACTTACATCGGTGAGACCGGAAGAAACCTTAGCATGCGACTGACTGAACACAAACGAGCGACAAGAAATGGTGTCGTCAACAATCACATTGCTGAACACCATTTACAGACGAAACATCAAATCGACTGGGACTCTGCGACATGTATTGCGTATTTTACAAACTACTATCAACGACTCACTTAAGAAAGGTAGTTTACTAACTTAGAACAAACGTCACCGATTTGTGGTCAACAGTTACCGGCACCGTACAAACGACTTATTGACGGACTTAGGAAAACCAACTACGAGAGAATGACTGGACAAACGACAATTTTATTAACAATAAAATACTGTTTACCTTGACAGTAGACGGATCGAAACGCACCAATGACATTACGAGTCTTCATAGCCAATAACATCATAGCTTAACTGACAGACGACCAACAACGTCGCGACTTAATTGACCAATCTGGTCAATAACCAGAGTTTAATACCATCAACTGACGTAATACAACTCATTTTGACGCTGAACATAACTACCGCACGGGTTGTCGAAACGACGGTCACTGTCAACAACAACAGTCCTATTCAGGACTACGTTCACCCGGACGATCATATGCAACCTACTTATGAATTGACTCCTGGGTTCAAACCTTTCACACTTCTGGCACTGTTACTGGGGACAGGGAAAAATTAGAGAGTTTAAGCCTCACGTAAACGGCAAACGTCAAATTCAAGTTGAGAATTTCTCAAAATAGAAAATGAGCAGATAAAAACGGTTCAAAACAATTCTTAGGGATAAAACAAAATTGCGTGAAACTACTAATTTATGTGTAGAAATAATGAACAGTAAACGACTATTAAAGGGGAAACTTGGTCACGTGGTACAAGTTTGCGTTTGCCGTTTGACGTCAACGTGAAGCTTAACCTCTCTGTTATTGGCCAATAGCTGACCGGCGCGTTTCCGGTAACCTTCCCAGGAGTCTTTGCAATAGTTAACTCGGGTTTCCTTATCCTTTCTAATGTGGCGAATGATGTGTGTAACAACGAATAGTGTTTACAACCACGTTTGTTACGTCTCAAACACTTGTTTTCATCTGGCTCTCCCTTCGTAGTTGATAAAACGCGTCATTATCAATATCTACATAAAACCGAACGGCCTGGGCGCAGGTTGCTTTCACACCCTCTACTACCTCTATTAAAAAACCCTCTCTACAAATTGTTAACGTTTCTAATTTTTTTCCTCAGATTACACTGAACTTTCAACAAGTGTACTTACTCAGGTATTTTGAATTAAATACTAAAGAATGCTACGGGAATTTTCCGATTCTATTTTTGTTTATTGATATTTTTGTAGTCTATTCATTTAGAGATATTTAGACCAATATACTTGTTAAAACAAAGCTAATCAAAACACGTGTACACGTAAAAGATGCAAATGACCAGCAGCGGCAGATCCAAGGGAAGGGTCCGGGGTTCTGACTCCCTTCCCCTCCCCCCACCTAAAAAAAATGTTCCCATCCGACCAAGAACTTTTTTTAGCAATTTCATGACTCAAGTGCCGTAAAACTGAAATGATTACCAATGAAGACCGGCACATGAGGATCCACGAAGTTGACGATTACAGGAAAGTGACTTGTAATTCGTCATTTGCACATCTCCCATAATACACCTTGTTGTCCCCAAAAAATTTTGCATAAGCATTGCCTTCAATTTCTCTTGGTATGACTGTAATACCCAGGAGTAATTAAAAACAAGAGTTATGCAAAGTTTTGGGGCGCAAACAAAGTGTATTACTGGAGATGTCAAATGGCAAATAGCGAGCAAAGCAGCCAAAGCTGATGGATATAAGGAGCTTGTGTAGACCCCTCAAAAAAATCTGAATATTATACGTCTACAACTGAAACCTCAAAGAACTCGTGTGAAGATAGCTTGTGTACTATTGGCCTTGGCATCATTGGCCTGTGTATGAGACTGGGTTAATGTTGTCTCGCATTGCATCATGGGATTGTTTCGTGTTGCTAGTACTTCTTTATTCGGTAGTATAGGAGCTGCTCGGAAGGTCTTTCCTGGTTTTTTCTTTTAAACAATGGTAATTCATTGTTTACCATTGTTTTCCGGTTTGGGTGGCAAACTAATTGGCTTTCAGCTTCCGAGCAGCTGCTGCATGACCCTCTCCATTTGCTATTACTAGTAATATTTATCCCCCAAAACAGTCCCTTTTTGTAGTTGAACACAATACCTTAAAGGCGACCTCCAAATGGCCAATACACAGTACAATAGATAAAATCGATGACCATAACTGCACGCTAGTTCGAATACTATAAAAATCTTTGATGTTTCCTTTCGTAGCCAATAAGCCAATATTTTAGTCGAGAGCACCACAAGAGCTTGATTAACACCATAGTTTCCTATACTTATCCACTGAATAGAAATAGGCCGTTTCCGAGTTCAAGACTCTCACTACTAGAGCGAGGCAAAGTGCAAAACCGTTCTTGTGAAAAAGTATCCAGACTCTTTTATTGGTTTATTTGTTTTATTTGCCGTTTGTTTTGTTTTTTGCAGAAGCAGACAGTGGCTTTTCATGGCGCTTTCTCTCTGCTTCTTCAATGCTTAGAGAACTTAGCTGGTGAAGTGGAACAGCTCACGCTTCAAGGAGGAAAACTAGCGCTGAAAGTTTTTAAAGCAATCACTATTATTCAAGAGAAAAGAAGCGTTACTGTGGAGGTATTTACTGTGCTGTGGTATAATATTACCCTGGGGAGAGGGGTACTCCCTATGATGGCCTATACGGGGAGGTTCTGCCCGAAAGGGATACCATTTTTAGGCTTCAGGTGTATGAAAGGGTAGGAATTTCGCGAGTTGAAGCATATGAAAGGCTAGGGAATCTGCGATTTATAAAGTATTTAAAGGGCCGTTAATTAAAATATTTCGAACAGACGTACCTCATGGCTGTATAAAAATTTATTTAAGGTTACATATAATGAAAAGAAGACTTTTTTCAATAGAAGGTTTACGAAAGGGGTACCTTTTTTTGTCAATAGTGGTGTATTAAAGGATACTGGTATGAGCCTCGGGAGGCGGGGGGAAGCCTCCCGTACAAAACGTTGTTGAGCACCCCTGCTCCCGGACTATTACTGTCATTCATTTGTTTTTGCTTACGATTAACACAGGGTATTGCCCAAAAAGAGCGCGACATCACAGTAGAAGCATTTGCGTCTTGTTCTTATTTCTTGTGCGCAGGTTTAGTAAAAGGAACGCGGAATTCGAAAAATATATTTGAAGAACATTACGTGACGTTTCGACGAATTTTTGTCAAGATTGTCAATGCGAAGAAGTTTAACAAAGATTGCGCATGAAATGTATATGATCAGAAAGAGAGGATCGAGACTAAACACTCAAGCGCAAGCGAATTCCACTGCATACACGCAAAACTTCATATTTTTCAATTTTTTCTGTTTCCACACTGTATCCGCAACTTATGTTTGTTATGAGTCGTCTAAACCTTGTATAACGTTTTTTTGTTCATTTTCTTTTCAAATATTCCAAGAACAGCTGGGAAAACATGACTGTGCGCGGTATCAAAATTAAGTTGTGTTTTCAAGACGCCGCTGTTGCTATCTTAAACTGTATTGATTTTAATGTTACTGTTTTCATTTTAGTGGGTGGCTAATCCCGTAAATGACATGTACGCTGATGCTGTTCTAGCAGTGATTTTACAAGTTGAATCCAATCCTACTGCAGCTCAAGGTGATTACTTTACTTCAATGAAACCTCGCCTGACATTCACCTTAACTGTGGTTAAACGAGTCAGTTTAATTTTTTAAGCAAAATATCACATTTGCCCCAGCGTTTATTTTGTACACGTTTAAGATTTATGATGTATGTTGCATGCTGTGGTGGAACACATGTAAGGATCATTTGATTAAAAAATAGGACCTTTTAAATCCCTTGATTGGTTTATGTGCTCTGCATTGCTGAAACCTCGAAGCCACTGACAACTTATTTGTGGACTGTTTCCTTACAACAGAGAAACGTGTTCGGTGCAACTACATCTTATACCGTTATCTACCTCCTTGTTTGTTGTTGTTGTTGTTGTTGTTGTTGTTGTGTGTGTCTCGTGCCGTAAGGGCTTGGTTTTTACTAGCTAAGCAAGCACAGGCGCATGTACAATCGCAAGGGTAGATATGCTGGTCATGGGCGTTTCACTGGCCATTTAAGCGGACTTGACGCAAACTCAAGGATCAAAGTTTGTCCTTCTCTTCCCTTGCACTTGTGTTTATCTGTTGCGCCTGCGTTAGTGGTCGTTTTCATTTGACACAACACTTGTTGTTCTTGTGCCTGTGTTATGTTCGCTTCGACTGCTTCGCTTGAGAAAGCAAGGTTCGGTGTTGTCACAAGTGCATTTTGGGACTGTTTCGGGAACGTTATCGCTCAGTTGTATGAAGCAAAAGCAAAAAAAAGAATATATCTGTAAATTCTGTTCATTTTTGTTTTTCTTCTCTTTTTTTTTTTAGTTGCTCGCTCCAAGAAGTCTGACTTGAGCAAGTTTCCTGAAAAGTAAGTTTTGGAGACAGATGTGATATCCATCATGCCACAACAGTGGTACAAACAAAATTGTTATAATTATATAGCGCGCGCTTTCATTGGTTCCTTCGAGGTCACACGACATGAACATTAAAAGCCATTTCCCGCCAAAAGTTTCCCAGTAGACAGCAATGCAAAATCTGTGATGTCAGAGGATGACAGTGCACTGTTAGCCGCGAATTTCCACTTCTTGCTAAAGCCTGGTTTCCATATGATCGTCCCGATCGTCCCAGTCGTCTCAAAAAATGTTCAGACGATCGGGACGATTATATGGAAACGCTACCCAGACGATCGCAAACGACCCGGACGACTGAGACGACCTCGATCGCTTGGATAGAGTTGAGTTCTATCCGGACGATCGGGACGATCATGTAAATTTTGAAGCGATCATATGGAAACGCTCTAAGACGACTGAGACGATCGGGACGATCGAAGGCTATCCCAGAGGTCATCACTTTTATTCCAGTAATCGAGAATAAATTCGGCCCAGATGGCGCTGAAGCCGAAAAAATAATACACAAATGTTCGCAGCGCGTACGGCTGGTTATTTGAAATTAGACAAAGTCCGTAACATCAAGTTTTCGAAGAGATACTATGTCTTCGGGGAACTCTTCTAGCTTCTCAATACCGCAAAATCAAGAGAAAAACCAGATATCAAGGTTACGAGGTTCGCTTTACGAACAAAATCATCCATTTATGTGCCTTGTTTGCAAAACAAGCGCAAAAATTCTATTATCTGACCCAGAGAAATCGCTGACGACCCCGCGTCTCTTGCCTTTGAGGCGATCGAGACGATCATATGGAAACTGCCAATCGCCCCAGTGGTCCGGATCGTCTCGAAATATTTTGAAACGATTGGGGCGATCGTAACGATCCGGACGATCATATGGAAACCAGGCTTAAGATTTACCTTCATTAATTTGTACGCTTAGGAGTGTGCAAATTTAATCAGTCGGTGCACGCAAAAGTGTACGAATAAATCAGTCAGCTAGATACTGGCCTGGGCGCTCTAACGACTGAGCTACAAGCTGGGCTTCGCACACTGCTAGGATCAACGAGCGAACTTATAGAGCGTTTTCACCCACATAACCTGGGGTTATGTAATTTATGAAAGCAAAAGAAAAGGTTTAGCTTAAACAAAGTTCAACAGCCGCTCTTTGCATTGTTTTCGGTCACCTTGTCCAATATGAGGGCCATGGTTTCATCTGAAAGCGCTCTATTGATCTCATCGACAATCTCTATTTACTTTGTGCCAGACTTGTGACACTTTTAAGGGGAACTTATGGTAACGAAGCTGTAACTCGAACCACAAAAGGTGACCAGATATCCGTGCGACTGGACGGACAAACAGCTGTTATCAACCTTGATACTCTGGTAAGAATCAACACTATTTAGAATTCCTTTGTCGTAGGCCAGTCCTAGTGAAGCATCTGGTAAACTGTTTCGATTCCGATCGCTGACTTACTCGGGCAGCTACACCTCATAAATAGAAAATCTGGTGTGATAATAAAACCGGCAAAGATGACGAACTTAGCTAGCAATGCTGGGAAAAACATCTAAGAAAATCAGGAAATAAAATAAACTATACTGCTCGAAAGATTCCCCTTCTTTAATGATAAGAATAGAATTAACGACGAGGTGAGGCACGACTCCCTGCACAGGTTGTGGGAGTGACTAAGCGAGGTACCGTAAAATTCCGAAAATAAGCCCCGGGGATAAATTTTTCAAAGGCCCTTTTTGAGGGGCTTATCTTTGAAGGGGCTTATCTAAGGAGGGAAATTTGCGTTTCAAAATCGATTAGGCTAGCTTATGGTTGGAAGGAAATTACCGTTTTTTCTTTGTTTTACTTTTTATTTGAGGGCACTGTTTTCAAGTTATTACTAGTTTGAGGGGCTTCGATTTAGAGGGGCGTATACCTGGAGGGGCTTATTTTCGGAATTTTACAGTATGTTAAGAAGAAGAAACAAGTGAAGGTAACGCAACATCTCGCCAATCATTTTACTGCGGATCGCTCTAGTGAAGAGAATGAAGGGCTGGCGCTTCGATCGTCAGCTTTTGCATCTCTTTACGGTGGCAAATTTATTTCATTTTGGTTTATGATACTAATTTTATTATGAACTTATGGTTGGTCTGCGGTTTCTTATAGGAGCTATCTGGCAGTCCAATGCTGGCTGCTTGATCGAACCCAAGAATCCCTTCGTCTACATCTAGTGTCCAGTCTCTGTGAAGTTTCTGGAATTACCAACTGACATTTTTGCTGACTGTTAATTTGATTTCTTTTCTCTGGACAGGAAGTGGATTGCCTTGATGAAAGTTTACACAGCCATGTTTCATCTGCAGTGAAGCGTCTTCATAATGCCATGGCTCCATGTCACCCTTGAGACTTCCCTCGTTCATTTAATCTTACAGGTTTCTCTCATCTGGGCCTGAAAAAAGAACACTTAAACTCTTTTTAAGACAAGCCCGCTTTATAGGATTACGAGCATTCGTAAAGCGACCGACGTTTACTCGGAAGAAGTGAGAGATTGGAGCGGTTGAGCCTTTCACTATGTACTGGAACATTCACTCGTTTCCGCTCGCTCAACGGCGACGTAAATTTCAGTATTAGGCTATTTTTTCTACAAAGGAATTTACGTCCATCAGTGCAAAGTAGACTTGTCTTTAAGGGGCGGTTGGAGGAGGAGTGGTGAAGAAAAATCGTTGTGAAAGTGTTCTGTTAGTGAATACAGCGTCTCTAACTTATTATAAAGTTGTCTTTGTTGTCTACTATTTCTAGTGAAAAAAAAAAGGTGAAGTAAACACTGTCTTTTCCTTAGTATCCATTTTTTGTATTCCTTGCTCACTTTTCTAGGAAGTGTTTTCTCGAGGCTTGCTTCCTGTCCTTTACGACTAATTTCAGGGCTTGTAAACATCTCGAAATAAAGCAGTAACACTTTGGATATTCTGAGGAAGTTTCATTAAATTGGAAATGAGAAAATGGTTTGGGAAACTCGCTGTAACGAGCCCAAGCTGTACTTCGCCGCGCGACACTCCTCCTTGGAGGGTCTGGGAGGAATTTAAGGAGGAACGTGGCCTGACGAGACAAAGGACGACTGTCGGGAGGTGGGGTGGGGGTTACAAAGCTTATAGTTTACTGATACTCCCAATATTTGAGGGTCCTCAGTATTTTTTCAGGATCCGGGATCTATTCGGGCTTTAAGAACATCAAAGGCCCCCCTTAACCTATCCAGAGGTGCTTTCAGTCGGCTCTGCACCATCTGGAAGTCTAAGCAATACAGCCTCAAAACTAAGATCAGGCTTTACAACAGTAATATTAAGGCTGTCCTTTTGTATGGCTCCGAGGGCTGGAGAATAACTAACGGAGATATGAGAAAGGTCGATGTCTTTCATAAGAAGATCGTAAGATCTGCCACATTTTGGCTTAACAAGATCACTAATGACGAACTTTAAAAGAAGACGGACAGTTTAAATATGAATTATTTTCCACACTTTATGCCTGCGAGGGGTGGTCACTTACTGTAACAATGGAGAAGTCCCTCAATCGTAACCTGATATCAGGCCCAATTTTAGCAGTTCTCGTCTCTGTAACGGCCAGCGCTAAAATTAACAGATAAAAGCTATTTTTTAAAGTCAGCCAGTCTGCATTTTTCCCACGCGTGAAAAATTTGCATACTAGAAAAACAAGCAACGGAAGTAATTCTGATTGGCTGATTCGGCAAATGTCAATCAGTCAAAAAAATGGGCGGCAGACGTTTCGTAGAAGGTTTGTATCAGGCTCTCTTTTCGTTTCGCCATGCCCGCCGGAATGTAATTTTCAAAGCGAAACCAAAGTATAGCCTGATCTCAGGTTACTCAATCGGAACAACACCTGCATGCTTGCCCATGTCCTTAACAACAGCTGACGAGACCGAATCACCAACGCCGAACTGTACGGCCACCTTCCAACTTTGTCAGACAGCATCGGATTCAGAACGCTTGGTCTTGCTCGCCATTGCCACTGTCACCGCGAATTGCCAACAAGCCAGCTTGTCCCGTGGCGGCCGACACACGGACACCTACGAGAGTCCCGAGTCTATATTTTTCCGCCCTTTTTTTTGATTGATTGACATTTGCCGTAGTCCAGAGTCTACATTAATAGACACTCTGATTTTATCGATAATTATTGAGCGTTGTTATCGACTTTATCGATTACACCAGTCAGGTGTAAATGAATCAGACTCCAACCAAATCACAAAAAAGGCAAGGCATTTTGTTTTCAGTTTCAGTTTCAGTTTTTTATTCACACTTTATATACCGTTTACTTTGATCAGAAATTAGCCTGCGTAGCAAGCGTTTCTGTGCGGTTTAGGAGAAAAGAACGAGAAACGAGAGTCAAAGACCGTGAGAAAAGTGGCGCAAGTAAAAGAGCGTGGGCTCTCGTTTCATTTCTCGCGCGGTCAAAACCAAAAGTCCCCTTCCTCGGTATTTCTTTACTCCGAAACCAAACGGAAACGCTTGCTACGCAGGCTAATCAGAAATAAAAAGATAGAAAAGATAACTTAGATTGTTAGAATTTTCAATAGAATGCACCTTACCTTATTTACTTTACTTGTTTTTGCTTGCCATGTGGTTGTTTTCCCGATCCGTTTATTTCCTTTAACCCCGAGTTTCGGGTCAGTGACATGTTGATGTCTTGTAAGGTTAATTTTTCTACGCCAGTACAGAATTTAACCGAAGTGATTTCCTTATTAAAATTTATAAGAAATAATAATAATCGAAGTTATCTTTTAATTTTATATTTATTACAGGAGCCGGTTCCTGATTTTTATTAATGATTTTAATTCCATGCTGAGCTTGGGTTGCCTGTGGAATCACGAGACAATTGTCGGTTTTCGGGACTGAATCGGAAAGCTTCGGTCTTCGTCATCTAAAAAGAGGCGAGGCTCCTAAGTTCTACGAAACACGAAAACAAATTATCTGAAGGAAGCTCAAGAGGAGATATTTTTGTGGCATCGATGTGGCGAGATTCATTTCATTTTACTACGGCTTTCAGTATTTTGGGGGTAGTGACAATCATAATGGATTTACTTGACAGTGGAGGGGAGTATCTGTGATTTTAAAAGTGACAAGAGAAGGATGTGTCCTTAAAAACCGTTCAGTCAAAGAGTGTAGCCTGTAAAATAGTATGAATCGCCAACCAAGTTCACAGTCCCCGCAGAAACCGCCAAGAATAAACGGAAACCAACCAGGTGGACCATCAAATGCCGACTTAGCAAGTATCTTTGAATGCCCTGTGTGTTTTGATTATGTTTTGCCTCCTATTCTTCAATGTAGTAGCGGTCATTTAGTTTGCTCGAACTGCCGCCCTAAGTTATCATGCTGTCCGACATGTCGTGGTCCTCTAGGAAGTATTCGAAATTTAGCCATGGAGAAAGTTGCGAACACGGTTTCTTTTCCTTGTAAATATGCCTCAGCTGGCTGCGAAGTTAACTTGCCACACACTGAAAAACCAGAACACGAAGAATCCTGTGAATTTCGACCCTACTCTTGTCCTTGTCCTGGAGCTTCGTGTAAATGGCAGGGATCTTTGGACTCAGTAATGCCTCATCTTATGCACGCCCATAAATCAATCACAACTCTTCAAGGAGAAGACATTGTTTTCCTTGCTACTGACATAAATCTTCCCGGAGCTGTTGACTGGGTGATGATGCAGTCCTGTTTTGGACATCACTTCATGCTAGTACTAGAAAAACAAGAGAAATACGAAGGACTCCAACAGTTTTATGCCATTGTTCAGTTAATTGGAACACGTAAACAAGCTGAAAACTTTGTATATCGACTAGAATTGAATGGAAATAGAAGGCGATTAGCTTGGGAAGCGACTCCAAGAAGTATCCATGAGGGAATTGCTTCTGCCATTTTAAACAGTGATTGTCTTGTGTTTGATACCAATATTGCACATTTGTTTGCTGATAATGGAAATCTTGGTATCAATGTTACCATATCAATGGTCAGTTGAATGGTACTGCACTGTATTTTTGGAATGTACTGGTGGAAATGTAGTTATTATTTGCTTTTGCTGATACTGGATAACATTGGTGAAACAATTTGTCTAACTTAAGTATTTTTGGATCATTTTTAAGTTCTAGTTTATTTTTTATCTCAGGTAGTTTTTATTTTTCTTTTGTTTCAACTTCATTAGCATACATTACCATACCCAAAAACAAAAAAAAACAAAAATTACCTGAGATAAAAAATTAACTACAACATATATGTAATCCCTTGTGGTGCCATGCTCTACAGAACAAACTTTCAAAATAACACAAACTTACCGTTGTCAGATTTTAGGACAAGTGTATTGTCATGAATATGACACATGAAGAAAATAGATAATAGAAAAAGCTTAATTTCTTTTTTGCTTATTCATGTGTCAGTTTTTGTGGCAGCTACAACTAGAATTTTCAAACAAAAAAAATCTTTGAAGGAATAAAGGAAGTCTGGAAATGCCCTGTGTGCAATAACAAAGCTAAATTTTGGCTCATTGAGAAACCATTTCAAAGCCATGAAGTGTGGTTTCTACAACACTTAGAAACGCCTCTCCCATGTTTATGTTGTAGTTGATTTTTTATCTCAGGTAATTTTTGTTTTTTTTTGTTTCTGGGTACGGTAATGTATGCTAATGAAGTTAAAACAAAAGAAAAATAAAAATTACCTGACATCAAAAATTAACTACAACACCAAATTATAAGTAGACACAAGTAGTGTTTGAATATGAAAATTTTGTTCACATACCCTTTTTTAAATCATGCTTTTTTTCTCACTCAATTGTTTATACAGTGTAATGTTACATTTATATGTTTTTTTGTCATTACATGTATAATTTATTTAGAATTTGTTCTTTTGTAGAGCAAAGCACCTGAAAAGTAACAAAAGTCTGAATCTTGCAAAGTGATAGTTAAATTTACAATATCTTAAAATGTCTATATGTTACAGAACATGACCAAGTTGTTCAAAACAGGGCCAAACCAGGATTTGTACCAGACTTTAATGCCAATATTCCATCCAACTACTTTGTGCAATTATTTTTTCGTTTTAAAATGGTTTCTAAGTGCTCAAGACCATGAAAACAATATAGAAAGTCAGCAGAATTACTGTATGTTCTTGATTAAATACCAGGCCCTAAATAAAAATTGCCTTAGTTCAAATAACATCTTGAGGCATCAATGGAAAATGTATAAAATGCTTTAAGTTTAACAGTAGGATGTATAAAACTTTTAAGAACAATAACATTATTTTAAAAAAACTTTCCTTAACAAAGACTAGACCAAATATGAAGTATAGGTTTAAGTAAATCTTCAAGTTTGATATAACAAAAATAATATTGAAAGATGCAGTTAGCACTGTGGAAGATGATTCCATTTTCTTCACTGGTCATCACAGATAATAGTGCTGATATTCAATGGCACTAAAATCAGTGAGTGTGGAAAGCAATTTAGTACAAGGTGGCCTATAAATTCGAGTACCAAAAAATTTTCTTTGACACACTTCTCCAATTTACAAACAACAGGAAAATTCATTTACACTCCTTCGGGCTTTAATTCAGCTTAATTTCACAGAAACTGTTTAAATAAAACTTTTAGTGCAGGCTCTTTAAACATGAGAAACAAGGAACTAATATTTAATACACAGGATGGCATTTACCATTATTTTTTTTATTAAACAGACAGGTTATAGAAATTAAATATAACCACGAGTTTGTGATACATTCTGTAATTTAAAGAGTGTGGTGGAAGTTTGTACAAACGTACCTTATCAACTTCAAACAAATAAAAATAGTTGGACTTTTCCCTTTGCCTTGTACTATTAAATTTAGAAAATAAAAATCATTCTTTTGACACACCATTGCTTTTTGTTGATGCAGTAAGAAATCTGAAAATGTCTACCCACTACTGTTAATAAATGATGACATCATCCCTTGTGACTGCTAGCTGATGTTAACACTGAAAAGGGTTTAACACAAAGGTCACTTTATGTTTTGGCCTGCAACATTCAAATTTGCTCCACAGAGAAGTGTCTGTTCCCTATTAGTATAGAGAGTGAAAACAGGAAGAAAAACCTATTGGTGCTCATTGTAAGGAGGTGTCATTTTAAGCAGGTGTCAGGAAATATTTTTTGTTGGATGGGCATGTAAAAAACAGAAACTATTTAACTAATTAAAAAGTGTTATTCATAGCCTGGGTAGCTGGTGGGATTAGCAGGCAAAGGCTGTAGTGTTCTAGAAAGGAACCCCAGGCACAACAATTATCCCACCAGCTATGCAGGCTATTTTATTCACTAAAATTTGCTTTTGGTACAGTACAATCTTACAACCATGGATAAGACCTTTTCTTTTGGCTGGAAATTCAGTAATAGCTTGGCAACCTTGCTTCCCCTGAGGGGCTTAGCCTGCATAGAGATGCCCCCTTCTCCCTTATTATTATTATTTTGGTTTTTTTTGTTTTTTTTGGTTTTTTTTTTCAGGGGTGGGGGAGTCTGTACACAGGCTATGAGGGGCTCAGAGGCAGTTTCTCTGTGGGCAAAACACACTAAGAAAAGTGAGTGCAGGCATAAAATAAGTGCTTGGCAGTATGTGCACCTGCAGTCACTTTGTTCAGCTGATATTCATCACAACCTAGGTCGCCCCTACAGAAGTAGACTGCAAAACAGCCGGATTTTTTCTCAAAATCAGTAAAGAAATCGGTAAAGCGTGGCGTAAGAGTCTTTCCCCAGTCTCGCTCTCTGTTTTCAGCCTCATTCTAGACCTTTTGTTTGACTGCTCGCGCGTACTTGAATACGCAAAAATACGGACTGTTTTGCAGTCTACTACAGAGGGATACAGAGGAGACAGGCTGAGGCTACTGTTAGTTACCATGCCCACCCATGGGTTTTAACAGCGACCTGTACTGCAGGAACTTAACGTAGAGAGTTCTGGATTATGATGATGTGTAGTGTTTTATCATACCTGCTCTATGCTGATATAAAACAATAATACAAACCTTTTTTTTCTTTCTTTTTTTTTTTTTTTTTTTTGTAACCATGGCAAACATCAAGGGTCATCAAGCCCTAGACAATTATATCCCACACAAAATTAATATGTATTTATTTTTATTTTCAATATTACTCTACATTTCAAATTACGGAGAAGTGTGAGAAACAACACTCACACCAGTCAGTTTATATTACGACCTTGCCCGCCTTTTCTCTCCAATAAGTCCAATAACATATTAGCCTTTCCCTAAACCCTAAACAAATATACAGATCCAGAGGTTGATCTAATAATTATTATCAGTGTGTACCAGTTTCAAGCATCACAAGTAAATTTTCGAGAGTGTTTTAAAAAGGCATAAAAATGACTGAACTTCGACTCGATACTTGTAAAGTTTTTCAAGTCTTCTCAAAAGGAAAAGAATTCCAGAAAAGGGCTACAACCCCGGACAAAACTGTTGAGACAATTCCATCTATTTTCTAACTTTTGCGCCCTACTCCCGTCTCCCCTAAACACAAAAAGTAAACCCCCTCCCCACCCCCTATTCAAAGTTGCCTTGGTCTAAAAACCAACGTGTATAACTGCCATGCTATCCTAAACAACTTTGGATAAGGGGAGGGGGGAAATCGGGCATTCATTTGGCGGAGGTTTCAGTTTTTGCCGGGATGACAGGAAAAAATAGGCATTTTCGCCATTTGTCTCAACAGGTTTTGTCCGGGGTTGTCTGCGGGCTGTTTTCGGTATTCTTTAACTTTCATAGCAATTACCTCAAGTTATAGTCCTCTTTTTTGGTCAAATTGATAAAAGCCATTGTTTCAGCATACTTTTTTTTTCTTTTGAATGCGAGATAAAATTTTTACAGTAAAAATTGAAGTTATAACACTCTGATTACATGATCTGTCAATTGACATTTACTCTGTGACGTTACCATGGGCATGACTTTCAACGGCTTACGTGTCCGTAGACGCTTTGCCTGCTCAAATGATGACATTTATATGTAATCGCCAGACAAAATGGATCTCTCGAGAACTTCCGATAGTGACGAATCATTTTCAGGAGGCTCGGAATTATCGCATGAATCACTAGGTGAGAGGAAGGTTAGTGCGCTTATCTGGTCACTTACAGTCACGCGAATTTGGCTCATTTTTCCATCCCGCGAGTAATTTGCCTTAGCAGTGATTACGTTGTTCGCCAAGTGCAGTGCAAAGATCCTACACTTAGTAGGACAACATTGCCTCAGTTACAGCAAATGTGGAATTGTGTACGAACGGGAATGTGGTATGATGGATCTCTCATTTCTCCACGCAGATCCCGAGGGAACAATAACGGGAAATCCCTTGATGTGTAAGGTGCTTTGAGGAGCTTGTTATGCAACAAAAACGGAGTAGTTTTTCTCGCAGACGGTTAACTTAACGAATAAAGTACAACAGAGGAAAGAAACATCGGTTAACGACGGTTAACAACGGTTAACAACTTTTCTGAACAAAAACAACAGTTAGACTATCAGTTTCCTTTAATATATTCTGTTAACCGCTGTTAACCGTTGTTAACCGTTGGAATAAACATGTGCACGCCTGTTAATCGTTTATTTCAAGCGTTTACGGTGCTTTCAAGCATTTTCCGTAGTATATAGAACCTTTTTGTTGAGTTTCAAGCATTAAAAAGACCTTTTAACTCAAGGGAAAACTTTTTGACACTGGTGTAATTGTCATGAAATGCGCTGTTTTTTTTTTGTTTTTTTTTTGCCACAAAAGAACTGCCATCGCGTGACAACATGTTTTCGCTGTATTTGTGATCAAAGAGGCATTGCTTTCCCTACACATCCTATTTCTACCCATTTTGAAGTTCTTCATTGATATTTGTTCTTTTGGCCTTGGTTGTCATACAAAAATTAACGGTTTTATCGGCATGGATTCTATTATTTTGTCAAGTAGATAATCTGGTATGTATGTTGTAAATTGTTCTAATTACCCACTCAGTAAACGCGGGTATTGTTAACTCGGTGAAGCTTACTTTTCCAGTTCTACTCTAACTACATGGAGAAAGTTGTCAGTGCAACTAAGTATCACTACCTCTAAGGGGTATTTTTAACTTCTCCGCCGCATTCTTGAGTCCTCGTGCATCACCTGCACACCGCGCACTATTATTTTTGAACAGGACAGTTGTCCTGCGCAAATATAATAAATACCCAGTCTTATCTTATTTATTCGACATGTAAGCACAATTAACGTTGTTAAATTAAGGCCGGAGGTAAGGCTCCTATTAAGATATCCTACTTGTGACACACAGTAACTCCTTAACCGTGGCCACCAACCCCAATTAATTTCAATACTTTTTCTGTAAACAGCATGATTTCTTTCTCATTTAGGTATAAGGTTTCTAATTTATGGCTAAATTTCTAAGTACATAATTAATGCGTCCTAATTGTTTCTATGACACCTTCTTTCGTAGTCGCAAAGCTTTAGACAAGTACAACATCTGTGCAAAAAATCAATTCCTTCCGACCATACATTGCGAAGTTACAGCGATTCGAACAACTGGCCTTCACAGACAACCCCGGACAAAACTGTTGAGACAATTCCATCTATTTTCTAACTTTTGCGCCCTACTCCCGTCTCCCCTAAACACAAAAAGTAAACCCCCTCCCCACCCCCTATTCAAAGTTGCCTTGGTCTAAAAACCAACGTGTATAACTGCCATGCTATCCTAAACAACTTTGGATAAGGGGAGGGGGGAAATCGGGCATTCATTTGGCGGAGGTTTCAGTTTTTGCCGGGATGACAGGAAAAAATAGGCATTTTCGCCATTTGTCTCAACAGGTTTTGTCCGGGGTTGTAGCAAATACTGTCCGCCATGAATGGTCAGCGACTAGTTTTGGGGTAATAAGATCCATTTTTGACCATGCCAGGATCAGAATTGAAACTTATCCAAACAATTTTCAAATACCGTTTTCCTTATTTTTGTGGTGAAATGAAATACTTAGACCGAAGCTATCAACACTAACAGATATTTGGTAGCGTGATCGCAAATTCGTAGCCCTCGTGACTATTGGTTTGACGTCATTCAATGTCACGCAATATATAGTGAGTATCTCAAGGCAGAGTGAAGGCTGGGAATAAACACAGTAAACTTTGCTTTCCTTTTTGAAGCAGACGTTTAATCGCTGAAAACTAATGGCTTCTCATGTATCAGCAGGTCAGTAAAATTAACATAATTATCAAAATTGAATTAAATTTTCTCTTTTTTCCTCGTAATTACAAGTCGGACAATGGCCGCGCCGCCGATTGAGCAAGGTTAGGTTTTAAGATTGGTTTATGAGACAGTTAAGCTTGAGTGATACTCCATTGGGTGAAACTTCCATTGAGAACATGGGCTTATATACGACCAAAATTCCTAGCTAGAAGGAAGTTAAACATCTGCTGATTTATGATATTTTCGGGTAGTTGAACTCTTTTCCACTTCGAAACAACTCCAGTTACAGTAAGCGTTGGTTTAGTTGGAGCGTGACGCACTGATCCACTTATTAATAAGCCTATCTTAGGATCGCTTTCAAAAACTGCTCTATCACGCTCCACCTGTGAAACAAAGAGTAGCATCCATTTCATCTGTACATCGAGTAATATTTAAATCTACCTAGCTCATTTAGAAACTGAATTTTCAGTCTAGATTACCTACTTCAAGGTGATAAAGCCTGTTTCTCACTTAACATTTACTTGTTGATCAACAAATCACCTGACAAATGTTGTACCTCCTTTTCAACATGTACCCTGCCATGTTTAATGCCCGACATAGTCAATGAAACATTTGGTAATCATACCCAATCGAACTCCAATCGTTCGAATGACTTCGATTGGGTTTGGTAATCGAACTTAATCAAACTCACCCAAAATTTTGCTAATCGAACACAATCGAACATTCAGAAATCGAACACTTAAACAATAAAACATAATAATCAAACACTGCATGCAACAATCAAACATAAAACCAGTTTCATCTGGTTTCAAACAAAAGGCGTTGTGTTCAAATAAGTTACATAAAGGCTTCACTTTCAAACACGAGTGCGCAAAGATGTCACAGAGGATGGAAAACGCAAACAATTCTAGAAATGATGGTTAAAGGCTACTAGGAGTGCCTGCTTTTACTGTCAGTGTCTGTGAAAAGTTTATTTTTAAGAAGAAAAGTGGAGATCCAGCTCTGAAGGTAACTGGTGATGGCCGCGGCCAAGTTGGACATTTGCAATGTGAACTGGTGCCTGTGCTTGCACATTTCCCAGTATTAATTGTGAATTTATCGATTTTGAATTACTTAAACAATAAAGATTTTAGTTAATTGCGGGTTAATTGAAATATTTTTGTTTTCAAACTGCTTCAAATGCATATTAGAGGGAGGTCTTTCCGATTCAACTGAATGCATTTTGTCTTTTTGCCAAACAAAATCGAACTAATCGCGTCGATGAGTTCGATTGGTTCGATTCAGTTCAGTAATCGAACTCATGCTTACCGAACCAATCGCACAACAATTGGACTGATTGGGTTCAATTAAGTTTGTCGGTTTCGTTTGATTGACTACGCCAGGTTAATGTTGAAATTGCCCATTAAACCTGTTGAACGTTGTTGAATAAGAATAGTTCGGAGATGGGCTCTATTCTGTTCAACAGGATTCAGCAATGTTGAACTGTGTCTTTCTCCTTTAATTTAACAAGATCTTTATACCACTTGGTTCACAAAATGTTGTGGTTTTCAGACAAAATGTCATACGAGCTATTGAAAATAAGCATTTCAACCTTTGAACCCCATTAGACTTGAGGAAATGAGCAAACATTTTGGATAAAAAAAATGAAACTTTCGGTATGATCTTTGA
>OZ037993.1:10092904-10390404 GCA_964035705.1 Porites rus
TTTCTTAGAGCACAGCCTTGCTTATCGCACTGTTGTGTTTGTTGGTCTTTTGCTAGGACACTGCGGGTGAAGAAAGATTCTCAGGTTTGTCGTCATTTTACTGCCGAAGTGCTTCTGCAGCAATTGTAGCTTATGATATCACTCAAGGAAGATCCTTTCAAGTCCTCAAAGAGCGCCATTTGCAACTACTGGAAGCTGCCGAACCAAACTGCCTTATTGTTGTCGTTGGAACAAAAACGGACCTTGTGACAAGGGATACCAGAGAAGTTCCTTCATCTGCTGGTGAAAAATTAGCGATCGAGCAGAACGAAAGAAAAGGAAGGCCCAGGAGTGGTTTCAGTGTCCATCCATTTTTTGAAACGAGTGCGAAAACAGGCAATAATGTGGACAAAGTTTTCGAATTTATTTTAAACGCTTGCTTACCTCTAGATGATGAAGAAACTGCCAGAAATTCGTTACGTAAAATGTCAGGTCTGAATCTTGAACAGAAATCACCCAAGTCACATAGCCATGAATCTAAAAGCTGTTGTTAAATGAAAATTTTAATAAGTCAAGAGCCTCGACTTCGCCCATTAACTGGTGAACACGATAGTTAGCTGCGAGTTTATATTTACGGAAAAAATGGGGGAAGGGACGGGAGTACGGCCGATTGTATGCATGTATATGGTATAGGTGTATAGATTAAGGTCTTTTAAAATAATGGGTCTTTTGCAGAATACGGTGACATAGTACAAAAAACACCTTGCTGGATGGCTAGCAGGCGTTTTCATCGGGCGCGCGAATGTTTTGCTCGCGAAAGCGCATGTTGAAATTTGGAAAAGAAGGGAGAAAATGGGGCAAGTCAAAAAGGAGCGGAGGGTTACTATTTTTAATCTCCCTAATCTTCCTTCGTCATAACAAAGATGGCGGTTACAACAGTACGAACATAAACAAGCAGCTTTCGCCCGCCCAAAATACGTCAAAATACTGGATGGCAGACTGCTAGTCTCCTTGACGGGTAGGAGAGAACCCTGGGAATATTATTGGGTTGGCCGGAGTCACGCAAGCTCCCCGCGCCCACGCTTTATACGTGACTCCGGCCGGAGCTGCGGCTGCGAAGGAGACTTAGCAAACGACGCACTGGGACCTTGAACTGATGTAATTTTTTTGTTTTTCTTGTCCCCTACGTCGTTTTCCATCAAGCAACTGAAGGTGTTTTTTTGTACCATGTGCATGATTGTATTCTGTAAAAGGCCTATCGATATTAATTAATTTGGTTGGCTTAAGGAGCTGTGTCAGACATTTTATCCGAATTTAGCCTTAAAGGATTTGGCCATCAATTTGAGTGAAGCAGTATATTTAATAATCAACCCTCATTTTTTTATACGTAGGAAAGCAAATACAAAACAAGGTAAGAATTGACAAAAATGAAGAAGAAAAGAACACGCTAACAATCGGCATAAGGCGTTTAAGAGGTCTACAGCCTATCAGTTTTTTAACGTCTTTCTCTGTTCTTCGCTCAGGAAGGAACATTTGTTTGTCCTTAAACTGTGATTTTGTCTATTAGACTTTTAAATAAAAGCAAACGTCTTCCACCCGCAAGTTCGTGGAGAAAGTTAGAAATACGCTCGGAAATCAATCAATCATTCTATCTTTATTCCTCCTACTACTGCGCACTAACAAGCTAACAAGTTAACGAAACTGCCGCGACAAAGCTGTTGGTTATATTATTATGCGAATGTTCAATAATTCATGGACTCTAAAAGGTTTGAATACTCCTCCTTTTGTATATGTAGTCCACCAAATGTTATTACAATAGATAATCATACGCATTTTCATGAGACAGATCGTTTCCAGGGAACGTCTTCGATAGCCTTCTGCGTAGACCTTTTTGTTAGGGGAGGGGAAAAGACTCCCCTTAACATCGACTGCTTGAGAGGCACAGTTTTCCATGCTGAGCCGTTACTGTCACTTCTCGTTACCCCGCTAAGAAAGGGTGAGTAGGCGAGTCACGTATCCAAGAGATGAAATTGTACTCTTATTTCTGAGGTTAAACTTCCTGTAATCAGCATCTTTTGCGAAAGAAAGACAACTGATGAAGTTTCATCATTTACATAACGGCTTTCTCCTTTAAACTTATTGTTAAAATGCTCGATTGATCTTAAGAGAAAGGGATTGTAAACAGTATAATTTGGATTGCTCAGGTTAATTGAACTGCTTCACTTCTTCAGTGTAACCTATATCAAGTAAGTGTACCATACCCACATTCAGTGAACACAAGCTGCACTAAGTCCCACTTTGTTCTCTCCGTCGTTTCTCTTTTAAGACAGATGCCATCAAGACCTTATAGAGAATCTAGGAGAATGACTAAATACCATGCCCTCTGATGGCTAGCGCTAGACTACCCAGCTTTTCAATCTCTGGTGTACTGTATCAAACCTGTTTCGTTGGCTGACCTTTATGAGCCGTCGTTTTCGTGATTTCTGGTATTAGTGGCCTTTGTAGAATAGGTGAGCTTAAGCCACCACAGTTTAGTCATCTAATAGACTCTGTAGAGACCCCCCACCCCTTCCCCACAGGAAATATCGCCCCTTCTCCTATTTTTCCTGGGGGGAGGAGGGCTGTACACAGGCTAGTGGTGTAATGACAGTGTACCAAAATAAACAGCACAAAGAAACTTTAGTTCAAATACAAACCGTTGTAAAAACATGGCCATGGCCTGCTTTTTAATAGCTAGTAGGTTGATGTTTTCGATTGCCTTTGTGTGCCCTCTTTATGGGCGCTAGACAAAAGATTCTGCAACATTTTTTTTATTTTTTTTTATTTGTAGTTTATCTGTTATATTAGGATTGATCGGTGGTATTTATAGATCCATCGTTAACTAGGTCACCGAAACTGGCCTGCCAATGGCAGAATTCCATGCAGTTCCAATTAATGGTGTGCACACAAATAAATTTCTCAGTGCAGTGATTTAGTTTTTCAGTGCTTAAGTCTTAGTTCTAGGTGCACAAACACATTTCTTAGTGCACAAATACATTACTTCGGTGCACAAATATATTTCTCAATGCACAAATACACTTCTCTGAGAAATTTATTTGTGCATTACTAGGGTGCACTACATACGAGCAGAGGTATTTGGCCTCGACAGGAGCCATAACCCGGAGCGGGCAACTTCCATGCCATACGCTCGTGTCACTGCGTTTTCACGGGGCAGTTTATTTTTAGAACCTTTATTATTATTATTTTTATTTTTTTACTTTTTTGGCAATTTTGAATATAATTTAAGTTCCACAAACCAGTCAGCAAAACCTACAGACCTAAAACTGATATTTTTTGCGTTTTAATAACGTTTAGTTTTCGTTTTTGATATCTATCTCGAATGCGCTCGTAGACCTAATGGAGATTCTAATTTCGGGGCGAAAAGTGCCCGAGATGTGTCAGAAAATAAACTGGCCTAGAAGTGGTGGTCCTGTGGAGCAGCAGAGAGAGACCGGGTCTACTCTCTCTGTTGCCAAGAAACTGGCCCTGTTTTTCTCGGCGCCATATTGAAAATTTGTTGCGAGAGAAGAATATCTTGTCATTTTATGTCAAACTTCTTCATTTAAACTATGCCGGCTGCTAATCTGGTGGAACAAAAACCAAAAAAGGAAGAGGACAACTATCCAAGGTAACAAAATATAACAGAGCCTTGCGATATGGTGTGGCGGATTTGTACAAGTATCAGATGAGCCTTCGCAAAAAATGACTTCTTAAGTTAATAAGCTTATTGCGTGCTATTTTCAATCACTTTACAGAATCACAAAGAAGCTTCTATTTCAACTCTGCAAAGAACATAAGTTGTATAGAACACCATACCTCAATGATGTTCTTTATCTTCACTATAAAGGTAGGCAATGTGATTGCATGTAAATATTAAGTAAGCTTAAGTTTATGAAAAAATGAAACGAGAACTGCTGGGTTCTCGCCAAATTATTTAGGTTTGTATGGTAAAGTGAACGACTTTCAAATCGTGCATGTGGCAGTTATTGCTGGATTAAAGTATTAAACTATTTAATAATCATTGCCTATAACTCATTTTTTTGGCTGACAGGCTTTGCTAAGATAGAAAACCTAGAGGAATACAGTGGACTGAAGTGTCTGTGGTTGGAATGCAATGGAATTAGTAGAATTGAAAATCTCGAAAACCAGAAAGAGTTACGATGCCTGTGAGTATTTAGAGTATTGTGAGTATTGTACAAGCGGGTTCCTTGATGAGGACGCCTGGATAGTGCATATTGAATTCCAACTGACACTTGTGTTTGCAAGGACGAAAATAAAAATTATTTACTTTAGTCTTGTTTTACTGGACTTGTCAGGATCAAATGGCCACATCTGTGGTTGTGAGGGGTGGTTGGTATGATGTGTAACACAACACTTTTTGGACAGTTACAAATTTTTAAATAAAAAACTAAACAAGGTAAGTATTAAAGGTGAAGCCTAAAAAACAGCCAACATGCCGTTATTTTAACGCTAACACAGGAATGAACGCAGAAATTCCATACTCGGGATGTGCCACTATCCAGATTTGGGTAGTGCTTCTCTGATCAGATGAAGCAAACTTTCAATCAATCAGAAGCACTTCCCAGATCTGGTTAGTGGAATGTCATCAGTATGGACTTTCTCTGTTCGTTTCTTAGAAGTCATTTTGCAAGGAAACCAGTGGTGGAGTTGCAAAATGTCAACTGTATTTTCGGGCTAAGTAAATGTATAAGATGCAGTCAGCACATTATTTCCCCAGCTTGATCGCACTCAGTTTAGCAGCCATTGACATGTAGTGAGGAGGCCATTGTTGAGATTAAAACAAGACTGAATGTATGGAATGTTAACCACAGCAAAACAAAGAGGCCATTGTATGAGTACAATGTATAAAGGCAGCTTTTGGTAGAGTTTTGAGGGTATCAGACTTGTTGATCTTATCTAATTAAAGATGTGTTTAATACCATTGTTTGAATTTAGGTATCTTCAACAGAACCTACTAACAAAGCTTGAAAATGTAGAGCATTTGGAATACTTAGACACACTGAATGTGAGCAATAATGCAATTTCCAAGATTGAAAATATCAGTAAGTGTTAAACTACATTGTATATTAAAATGTTGGATATGGGCATACTGTATATTAACGATGCATAGCAATCAATTCAATTAACCTGCATCTGGGTTCTAGAGGGAATTTTTAGAGAGGAATCTCTAGTAACTAAAATGAGCTTGCCAGCATAAAATAAATAGCAATGACTATTCTAGGCATTCTGCAGATAATATTAGGACCTGCCAGTCCCCCCCCCAGGGGGGGGGGGGTACTTCTAGAAAAATTTGATTGGCTGTGTGGGGCACGCATAAACTCTTACCCTATTTCAGACCAAAATCTGTGATTTTCCCTACCCTATTTCAGACCTGATCAAAAATTTGATAGATTACCCTATTTGAGACCTAACCCTTACATCAATACCCTATTTCAGACCTGCCTTATATAATCAGTTCCTTAGGCCAGGTCAGACTAGTGTTAAAGGCAATGTTTATACGTTTTTATTAAGTAGGAAACAAAACTGTACAAAGTTTTGAGCTTCAAATTCCACACTATAAAGCAGGTTGCATAATGCACCATCATAATACAGAACACGGGCCTACCTAAGGACTAGAGATCACAAACCATACCCTATTTCAGACCAAAATAGTGAAAACTGATACCCTATTCCAGACCAAAATGGCTAAAAAACCATACTCTTTGGTGCCGCACATACCTATATAGCCTCTATAAGGGAGTACCCCCCCCCCCCTTTCCCTGGGCTGCCAGCACACAGTTAAAAAGGTGCAATATTGATGTTTAATTTACTCTTTAATTTTAAAAAATTTATATAATATGTTATAGCTAACAAGTGAGATGCTTATGCATACTTAACAGGTGGTATTCCTAAACTGAGCACGCTGCAAATATCACACAATCGGTTATCAACTGCTGATGACTTAAGGCATTTAACAGAATGTCACAATCTCAGGTACGAGTTAAAATGTATTCTAAAAACTGCTACCTATGACACACTTTTGCAAGCTGGTTTAACTAATAACTAGGGACAAAGGCCACTGAATTGAAGTCAGTAGGTGCACTCAACCAAAACTGATAGTGACTGAGCAAATAATAATAAAAGAAATAAATTTTACTAACAAAAAAACAACCAAATACAATTTTAGTGTACAGTGGTTTTCTGTTACTCATGTCTGGGACTTGCAACAACTTGCAGCATTAAAAACGAGAGAGCATGCGAAGATCAGTGTACTTGTTGCTACTGAGTGTTAGGGTGGCCATGATTAAAGTTACTTAATTTCATAAGCCTCTGTGGTGGTTTTCTATACAACGATGAAGAGAGAGTTTGAAATACACCACCCTCACATCCAATGACATCACAGGTTACCTGACGACCAACCCAATAATATCACAACATTAAACAGAATGTCAAGATCACAGGTTTTCATAATGTATATTCTAGAAATTATAATATTATACTACTGGGAAAAAAAGCAGGTGACATCACAGGTTAACTGACAGACGACCAATAATGTCATGACTTAATTGACCAGTCACGCCAACAACCAGAGTTTATTACCATCAACTGAGGATATAAACTCATTTTGATTTTTAAAGATAATAGCATGGCACGGCTTGTATAAACGTTATTCACTGCATAACATCATACCATTCTAAGACAGACACATGCATTTGTGATAAACTATTATTGTTCCATTTTCCACAGTGTATTAGATGTATCACACAACAGAATTGATGATCCTGAAGTTCTAGAAGTTCTTGCGTCTATGAAAAATCTTGTAAGTCGTATTTAGGCTCTTCAGTTTTGTCCATACATTTATGTAATCTAATGTTGTAGTTAATTTTTATTGTAGGTAATTTATAATTTCCTTTGTTTTAACTTCATTAGCATACATTACCATACCCAAAAACAAAAGAAAAACAAAAATTACCGGAGATAAAAAATTAACCACAACATATGTGTTGTGGCTCAATTTCATTCTTGGTTTAAATTTTATTTCATTTTGTTTTAATGTACGATAATGAGTTTAAAACAAAGGGAAATAAAATTTAAGACAAGGATAAAATTGAACCAAACAACATGTATATACATACATTGCTTGAATTTTGTGGGTACATTTTTGCCCAGTGTGAAAATATTGAACGCAATGATCACACTTTTCAGATCCCTCATTAAATGAAAAATAGGATCATTATTAGAGGTTTCTGAGCAAGCACTGTAATTTTGTGGGATCAATTTAGGTTGCTGGGAAACTGCCCACCTACCCCTCCCCTAACCCAACATTTGCCCCAAGCGAGACCTACATGTTAACATTGAGTCAGGGGAGGGGTAGGTGGGCAGTTTCCCAGCAACCTAAATAATTTTATCCATTTTGTGCCTACCAAACAAAATGGAAATGGAAGACCTTGTTAAGGTCTACTTTCTTGACTTGCTTATTAAACACCCTGTTAAACGTTGCTGCAGTTACATGTTGCGTAAGCACTCATATATCTACTTTAGTCCTTTAGTTGAATGAGTTTAAAGACAGTACCACTTTAAATCAAATGGTCAGCAAAATTTGACCATTGTTTCTTTTCCCAAATGACCAGCATGTTCTCAATATGATGGGTAATCCAGTTATAAGGAAGATCAAGAACTACAGGAAAATGTTCATCATTAAAATAGTGAGTAATCAGTGGTTTTCCTGGCTTTTTCCCACAAAGTACTGTAGTCAGTCAAATGAGCCAATGAAAGTTCCTTACTCCTTCTTTCTTAATTTTATTTTTTCTTTGTTTTGTTTGTTTGGCCACATTTCCATTCATTTCCATGCTCTAGCACTCTCATTTTAACTAATTATGTTCACTATATATTTTTGTTGTTGTTGTTCTCTGTAGAAAGAACTCCGATACCTTGATGACAGGCCAGTTTTTCCAAGGGAAAGGGCCTGTGCCGAAGCTTGGTGAGAATTAACAATCAACAATTCTAACAATTTTATCATTTGACGAGATTCATGTATTCAAATACTCAAAAACTTGACTCTGTTAGTTGCTGTGTGTGTTTTTTAATATATATATATATACACATTTCTTTTGTTTTTTTTCTTTTTATTCTTTCGTCTTTTTGATGAGTGTTTGTTCGATCTTGACGTGTACTTGTATTTTTGTAAATATTCAAATTTAACCAGCGTAAGCTCTCTAGATGAGCCCTTTAGGCTCTTAGAGCAAATGTTCCAATAAATATGTTTATAAAAAAAAAGAAAGAAAAAAAACATCCTCCATCACATTAGTTATCCGATTTTTCCCAGGACTCATCAGAGAGTGCACTGGAATTTTCTTTTTTGCAAATAAGTCATTTTTGAAATTGCTTTTTCACTTCTTTTTTCACGTTTTTTGCGTGTTTTTATTTTTTCTTTTGTTCCCAGTTTTCGTGTGTTGGTCCGTTGTGGAAAAAGTTTAAAATTCTGCAAAGTTTTACGATTCAGGGAACCCAAAGCCTTTTTTCCCAAAATAATTGCCTTTTTTGATCGTTAAAGCCAACTTGTTTTTAGTTTCTCCTTTTTTGTCTTTTTGCGTTTTTCCCTTTATATAACTCTCAGATAAGTAGATGCACATGCAACCGGAAATTTCAGGACAGTTTCAGCAGCATGCTTGAGACTTGACTTTGGAAAATGAAAGACCGTCTTGATTTCTAACTACAGCTCACAATTATGAGAAAGACTTGACCTGTAAGATTCCGCTATTATTAATTAACAATACTTCAACGTTTTGTGTTGGGGAATACCATTATCATTCATACTGTGTGCAATGTACTGATGTTGTTTCACAAAGCGTTAATTTTATTAACGTCGTGTAAATTAAAGGGAAAAGGGAGGAGTGGAGGCTGAACGAGCAGAAAGAGAACGATGGATCACAAGAGAACAACAAAAGATAATGGACAGTGTTAATGGTACGGCTTCATGTCTTTATAATGATACTATGAACCCCACTCTCTAACAATGACCATTGACTCTCTTACTAGCTATGATACATGTTTATACCCTATAGAATACAACAGGAGTCAGTGCCAGACAGATAACCAGCACTCAGCATCTAGAATCATGAATATTGGATGTAAAAAAATCATATTTTTAGCTGAATATGATCTCCGCCATTTTCTTAGCCTCTCACGCTCTGACGTTCTTACGGCTTCCTCACGCGTTTTGTCCTCGCGAACGTGGGAAAAAAAGGCGTTATCAAGCCCTTTAAACGCCTGCGTGGGAGGCTCAATACCATTTTATCTATCAGTCAGGTGTAAAGCTCAGTTGTGCCTTGGTCACGTGCATTTTCCCGCGCTTGACGTCACCTACATGTATTTGCATCGTGAACTGATTGGTTCAGTTAAATATCACTTTGAATTCTGATTGGCAAGAAAAATACTTTGATTTTACGACACTTAGTTGAAAACAGTAAGTTCACGTCTTGCCCTGCCATCGCAGAAGTAAGTTAAATATAACCTGAGGTTAGGCTCTCTTTTTGTTTCCCCGTGTCAACTAAATCCCTGTGGAAAGCCGTGCCTTAGAATGTGAGAGTCAAAATTTATATCCCAATCGCAGTTTGACATGAGAGTAAAACGCACTGTACATATACAGAATGCTGTTTTTTTTTTGTTGTTCCAATACAAACCATCGTGTAGTTCTGTTCTTGTTAGCTTGCGAATTGTATTTTTTTAGCTTCTAATTGTAAAGTGATGAAACTAATTTCATGCGTCTTTTTCCCGTCCATTTCCACAGCGTTGTCAAAAATAAGAGAAAGAAGAACTAAACAAGAAAGTGTAAGCAGTTTGTATATTGAGTCTCGTTACGTTATATTGAATGGATGGCAGTCGCCGTCACTATCAGAGACCGGGCTGATACAGGGACGAGATTTGACTCAATAGACACCCCCGAAAAGATTCATCTTACTTTATTTCACCAGAAATGTTGGCACTATCATTTCAGTTTACTGAAGAAGGCAAAGCCCTCGGCTGGTCGCAAAATGAGAAAACTCTAAAATTCGATAACTTGTTTCCGTCAATACGGCATTTTCGCCACAGCCTTAAGCAGAATGACGACAGCTATCGCGTTTTCCCGCCAAAATAACTTTGATTCTCGCTAGAAGCCAGTATTAAGAAATCTCGTTCTCGAAGTGGTTCTCGTTTTGGAATCTAAAAGTTTTCAATGCGTGGTCCTGCATAATTTCGGTAAGCATGGAGTGGAAAGAAGAAGAAACGTGTCAAGTTCCCTCTCCTTTCCTCTTTTCTTTCTTTTTCTTTTTCTTCCCCTTCTTCTTCTGCTTTTTTTTTCTCGCCTACTGCCCACCTTACCCCCTCCCCCCGGTTCCCTGTTAAGAGCCCAAACACTGACCCCCAACGGTATCATCACGCCTAAGTCCAAGAACACCACATTTTAGCAGAATGTTACAGACGAAGAAAAAGAAGAGGAAACCTCAGATGTTAGTGAAGAGCTGAGTGAAGATAGTGAAGTTGAGGACAAAGAAGACAATGATCAAAGACCAGACAGCCGACAGGAGACTGGGGATAGTATGGTCAGTAGTTCATCAGAGGATATGGAGACTATTAGCGTTGCAGTCAAGTCACCAACTCACAGCCAGTTCTTAGCTCCTCAAGGAATCTTCAGTGCACCTCAGTCATCTCAAGGACAAAGGACAGCTGGTACTTTGATAACAGAAATTATTACAGGAGGAGGTAATTATTAATTGCCATTTATTTTGAGATCAAACGGGTATTCTTTCTCTTACACCGCCCTCCAGCTTTAGATGGGTATTCCCCCCCCCCCCCCCCAGCCTATCTAAGCGGCTGTTTATGTGGAAGGAGGAAGACCGTGCAATTACTTTCCTTGATCTACTGTATTTTCGACCTCTATTAAGCTATTAAGCGGTCACCTCTATTAAGCGATCGCGGTTACCATTTGCGAAGTATCAAAGGGACTTTTTCTGTTGTCTTGACCTGGATTAAATGGTCACACGGTGTCAATTACTTGTTCATACAGTTTCACATAATAATGTAACGCACGAGGTACAACAATTGATTTCCTTGTTTATTTTGTTTAAACTAAAATAGGAAATATATGGTGCTCGAATGATCCGTCTTCTAGGATCTTCCTAGCGCTAGGATCGCCCTCGCTTCATGTAAACAGCCTCTGGATGGAATGTTACCGAAACCTTTTTAAAGGCATATAAAGGAAACACTAATTTGGACATTTTATCCTTAGCGTTGTATGAAAATATGTTTAACGCTTGGCTTTCCATACGGTTCCTTTGTCAGATAAAGAAGAGAAGCAAAGTAAAGGCGAAGGGATGTTGATTACCGAGCTGGATGGTATGTGGAGTCGTATGTAGCTAAACGACCCATGCGGTGTGAATTACGTATTTTCCCGCATAGATAGAAAAACAACTTGGAATGTTCCTCTTGTGCTAAATAGCGTCCACCACAGCTGACATGCCGTCAAACTGGATGTATAATACCCCCTAAAGTCGTGTAGAACGATTCAGTTGCAGCAGAGTTTCAAAACAAATTACGTTATTTCTTTGGCTTTGCATTGCTACGATTCCTGAATGGTTGAAATATGTCGAACCACTTTTTCAACCAATCAGAAGTAAAACCACAGTAAATATTGACTTGCTCTCATTCGTTTTCCCGCGCTTGGCGTCGGCGGGCTAAACAATGTGTATATGCTTCGACTTCTGATTCGTTTATTTGATCTGCGCGTAGTGTCATTGGCTAGAGTAATATTGGGTCGAGTTTGGTTATAAGACACTCGCTTGAAAATCGACCGATGGCTTCAGTGTGAGTATAGGTCCAAGCCGTGTTCAGTTCTGTTTCAGGGCAAAGATCTTTGCCGCCACGTTGCTCTTATGAACCTCCTTTCCTGTTCCAGTGTACCTTTAGCTCCTCCATCAGTTACTTTCCGGGTGGTCATCTCGCGTCCTTCACCCAACTGGGGATCGCGCCTGCATTGAGCTACGTCGTCGCTGTAAATGTGGTGGAAAAATCATCTGGACAAAAACCACCCATTTTTATGCTTGCAAAACCTTTTCCATATCCGTCTCACTTCTGCAGTCATCCTAAATGCTTTGTTTTGTCGGCGACCCGTTCTTTGTAAAAGCGGCTGTGAACGTTTGAGTTTGAAGATTTTCCCGAACTTGTTGTTATCCTCACCCCGGGCCAGTCGTTTCCTTTGGTCAGGTGTCGTTCAAGACTCATACAAAAACTCGGGAAAATAGCCGGGTGGCTCTGGGGACGGGAAGGGGAGTTGGCAGACACACGATCATGATAGAATTCGTATCTTTTTTTTTTCTAATTTTTGTTGCTTTATTTAGACGATGATATCGAAACAATAACACTACGCGAGGTACCTACAGAACATAACTCGAAGGGATTTCTAGATCTACAAGAGGTTGGTAGACTTACTGGCTGGAGAATTTTTCTCTCATTTTTATTCTTTTCTCTCTTCTCTATGTACTTAAGGCATTAGATCTATCCGAGACTGCAAAAGCGGGGTTGACTGTAATCAGTAACTAATCCGTTTTGAAACTGAAAACACTCAAGACCCCCAGCCTCGTTCCCAGTCGTCGTCGGCGACTTCTTATGTGACGTCACCTGTGGGTTCCAAGCCTCCTTTGGTCTCTCGGATAGCACGAATTGGCCTGGGTACAGACACTATCTCGTTATTTTTAAACGACAATTTACAGTTTCAAACTCTTCTGCAAGAATACAGTTTTACAATGTGACGACCACTTTTTGTAGGATTTGCCTGAGCTCGAGGAAGTAGACGTGGAGGACCCTTTGTTCATTCGCAGCTTAAACTCATCTCGTGCCGGGGTAAGTGTTTTGCCTTTTTTTACTAGCTTTCGGTCAAGAAGTCAATGAAGTTGTCAATCAAATTTTCGGCCTTTATTGCCGTGAGTAACCGCTGAACTACCCGCCGCCATTTTTTCCTGGTTTGTCCCTAGTCCCAGGATCTGCCCAGCGAAAGCAGTTTACATGGTGCTAGGAAGTTTCTCATGCTAGGATCTTCCAGTTGGGAAGATCCTAGTGCTTGGGACAAGTACATGTACAACCCTTTGCATGTAAACTAAATACAGAAAATATATGGCGCTACTATGATCCGCCTTTTTAGGATCTTCCTGGTGCTAGGATCTTCTTCCCTCCATGTAAACAGCCCCTACCATTTGACAATTTGAAGGACATGAAATAAGAGCGGTGAATTTTAAAACCGCATGAATTAAGCTCCTTATTGACTTGTGTTTCAACTGTTAGGGAAAACCGCTGATCGAGGAACTAGATGATGATACAGAGAAAACAAAAAGACCACTTATTCAGGAATGCAGAGTACCCAACATCTCTACCAGTGGCGAAGCGTTGATCGCGCATGAACGAAGACCAGTGATTGAAGAAATAAACGAAAGGTTTTGTCACTTTGGTCACTTAGCTGATAAACCTGTCAGGCCTCTTATTGAAGAACTTGGCAAAGAAGATCACATTAAGGATGATGATTCAAAAGCTTCGATTATAGAGGTGTCACGTGACCCGTCAGAGCAAGAGGGTATCACTGCTGAACAAGAAGAGCTCCGGATCAACACCGCTGGTCAAGGAAGGGCTTGTTGGGAAACACTCCAAAAACTCGCAGAACAAGTGGGGTCAACAGTAGACCGAGAACCCATCGATATAGCAAAAGAGAAGAGAGATTTTGTCAAAAGAATGCAGCATACGAATCTGGGAGACTTGGACTGAAAAAATAATGCATTTGTAACAATTGTCATGAAAACTCAGTACAGCTCCACGATATAGATCTCATCCTTGCGTTCGAAGCAGAAATTTCACGTCTGTAAAAAACTTTAGATTCGATTTCCAGCAGTTTTGTGATTTCATTTCATTCTGAGTGGACTGCCAGTGGCGCCCTTGTATGCTGACGTCCGTTCTTCCTCGTGTAAAGAGGACGCGTCTTGTTATCCTCTAATCCACGACATTACATTACATTGATAAGATAGAACGTAGCCTGCGTGGCAGGCGTTAGAAGGAGAAGGGGGAATTTGGGCGCGCGAGAGCGCGTGGGGCACACGAGGGAAAAAGGAAAGGAATTCCCTTCCCCTTCCCTTTTGAACGCCTGCCATGCAGGCTAGGAAGAACGCGGTTTTCGAACACCCGGACTGGCTATTGAAATGATAATCCGTAAATCTGTGTTATTGCAATGCCCTTTTTGCGTAAATCGTGCGATGGAAATGTAACTCCAAGGTTGAGTATTTTAAAAATAGAAAATGTTAAGTCATCCCACAGGAAAATTCGAGTTTCTGCCTTCTCGTCCTTATAAATAGTTTGTGCGTGATGTTTTAGGTTGTTGTGTATATATTTACATAAGCGTTGACATTTGTAGAGAAGCAACAATTTGAACACCTTAGTTTTAATAAAGGTGAATTATGGCGAATAGTAAACGAATGTTACTGTAATAACTTTAAAATAAGCTTCTGACAGCTTAGTGTCAGTTTTTTTTTTCGTCAACTTTTGTTCGGGCTTAGGCACAAAAATGGCCGAGGTTTATGATCTAGCCTTTCGTCAGATTCGCGATTTTCCTAAACAATATTTTTATATTTTAATTCATAAGATGAGTTGTCATGGCAAAAAGAAGTGGTCGGTGGCAGAGAGTTGCTATGCGGATTGTTCAAAAGAGAAAACTTGTCTCCCAGTTTGGGATTTCGTTATTTTTATGACCACTGTTTCCTTTTTTCAATTACTTTTTCTTGTTATTCCTGGATTAATTCTTCTGACAACCCCCTGCTATTGTCTTTTGATAGATTAAGAATTCGTATACAAGTAATTGGGTGAAAATTTAAAAGTGGTATTTCCCTGCTTCTGCTGCTAATGTCTGAAATGGTCAAACAAAGAAGACAAGGTAAAAAACCTATTTTGCTAATTTGATAAGTTATTCTCGCGACAGGTGGAACAGCAGATAAATGTATCGGTTTTTCTCACGAAACGACACGTTCTGTATAAATAATAACAACTGATCCTCTGTTCAGTAGAAAGTCGAGTCGTTTGTTAGAGGATCGCGTTTTATTACAGGTAAATCGCCATCTACTTGAAGACTTTAAATAGTGTTCGCATTAAGGTTAGTCATCAACGAAATTTCTTGCAAACTTTAAAGAAATCGCTTTGGGGTAAGGCTAGGAAGTTGCGACTAAAACGAGACGATAGCAGAAAGTAAGCTGTTTCTCATTTGTCCTTTATTCTGTGCTTAGTTATTAAGCTAATAACCAAGTTATCTCTGACTTATTTGGCAAGTTTCAATCGGATAATTTTTATATAATGGATGAGGAAAAAATCACTAAGTAGATGTTGCCTTTGTCCGCTCCGAGAAAAGATCGACAAAAACTATGTTCAACGCTTTTTTGCTAAATTGTATAATAAGGTGCAAAATCTGATATTTCAAATCAAATGTACATGCAAGCGTACGAGCGTTTTGTAGTTCAGGAAGACTGAAAGACTGCGCGATCCCTCTCTATTAGATAAAAACATTTTTTAAGATTAAACTCAGAACCGGTTTGCAAATAAGTTTTCAGCGTACGTTTGCCAAAATCTCTGGCTACCTTTTTCAGTTTTTATTGGTATTTATAATCATTTTTTCAAATGTTACAATAATATTGTAAGGATTTATGTATCGACCGTTTAATTTGTTTCTGAAATCGACAAGGACAATTTGTTACGGAACCACATACAGCGCAGCCTATTAGCGATTATTGAATTCCGCCTTGTTCAGTTTTAGATCTACATTCACATCCGTATGCTGATCTACACTGTTAAAGCAAAAATGATCTCTCTCAAATTTTTTTTTTAAAAGAAATTTGAAAATGCAATTTCAGGTGGAAGTTCAGATATTTGTAAGCTTAAATATGCGTAGATGTGAATAAGTTCATCATCAACTGTTCTTTCTGATTCCTAAAGTTATTAAGTTTGGGATGATTATTTTTCATCCTGAAATGACCACGCGCAGCGCTATCTTTGGTTATCTTTTACTGTCTGCAGAATGTCGCCTATTATGTTTTAATTATTCATAAGTCATTCATGAACGATGATTGATAACAAGTCTATTTAGGAATGCAAAAAAGCCATTCACATTTACTGACCCATATACCGAATAGGAAAGTTATCTAAAGGTTTTATACAAGCTCCAAAATGACTACTAAAAAAACACACTAAATTTCAGCAAGAGCGTTGCAAAATAGCTTTCATCGGTGGTGCGTCATATATTTCACGCAGCGATTTTCCTTATAACTACGAAACTAACCACGACCTTTTCCCACTGGGAAGCTTATTGAATTTTCCAAAAGAAAATCACATAAACTGTATTGTTACTCTCTTAATAGAATGCTCCCCTAATAAAAAAAGAAACAGCAAGGGTAATTCATGGTTAATTTTGCTAATGGTTTGTCCAGAAGGTGAAGACATAATTAGTCAGTTTTTCTGTTCTTTTTGAAAGTTTTGTTTAACAAAACAAATTTGAAATCGCCGGTGATTTCCGGTGAGTGAAGTCATAGCTGGCATCGACCGATAGTAAAGTTGGTGGGATCATGTTGAAACATCTCCCTAAGCTTTTGTGGGTTTGCTTGCCGTGGTGATCCTGTATAAGCTATATCAGTTGGGACCTGACGAGTTCAACCGTGCTAGGGCAGGTTTTGGGTGAAATTAGAACAGAAGGATTGCAACGCCTGGCCCTCCAGGTTGGGGGCTGGGTGATGGGTTAATATTCTATCCCCATAAAAAGGTACCATAACTGAAACCAAACACATTTTTCAAGATAGCAGGCTGCGAAATGTAGAGGTCTGCATAACCGAGCGTGAAGAAGCAAGGATGCTTAAGAAAAAACTCTTATTGGAAGGCGTCTGAGTCTTTGTTTAAATGGTCAAAACCATAGACCTTCTCACGGTTTTGGAAACCATCTTATATTTAACAGTTATTCCACGAGTCGGCGCGTTGGATATTAGATGGTTGTAGCCAATGAGGCGCGTAGCGCCGAGTTGGTTACAATTATCTCATATCTAACAAGCGCGAGTGGAATAATTGTTTTATTAAAAACGCCCACAAAATATTGAGAATTCTTCCAGACTTTATTTGTAAAAACAACCGATTTTACCAGAATTTGGAGAGCATGGTATAATGGCTCATATACCATGATGGCTAAGCCAATCAGAGCTCTAGAATTGCATTATCCAATGGTTCAATTTTTAATTTTTTTTCACCTTTGTTTAAAGGAATAATATCGAGTAGGCAAACGTGCGAAAAATAGCAGTTTTTGTATGAGAATCTAATGTCGAGTAATTTCCGTAAAACGGCTGTTCTAAAAGATACACAGCAAAGAAGTACACCAACAAGTTTTGGGGGCTGTACCTGTGCTTAAATTTCTCCAGTCACTTGCTTTAAGTTTAAGTTTATTTATAAAAGAAGATACATAAAAACTGCCGTACAATCAATCCGACTGACCCGCACGTAGATAAACTAATCGAGGAAGGTCAGTCTCACAAGTTCTAAATATTACAGATTTCAGTAAAAGAGTTTGAAAAAAAGAGATCAAGAAAGTATCAGTTTAGCAAAACAGAGAGAACTCACGTATATTAAGTAAAATGGTTCCACGTTAAATCAAAAACGGAAAACTAATTAAAGAACGTCAGTTTTTGTATTTTTGCATTTAGTTCGCTTATTTCATTTCTTAAGGATTGGTTTTCCTGTCTTAGCTTTTTAGTCTTCTCTTCGGTTATTGCGTTACAGTCGAGAAAATCTTAAAATTTAATCGTTCGCAGAGCTCTTATGAACGTGACCGCTAAGCTCAGGCGCACGCTGATTATCAATTGTTGGTTTTCACTTGACGTCACTAAAATTCAAACTACAACCCTATCGATACTACCGGGATTTTACTTCCACGATGTATTAGAGCAGTCGAAAACTAATTTTCATACAAATTTTTGCTTTAAAAGTGTTCTTGGTTTTGTGATAGAGTACGCTTCAATTTCTACATGACGGCGAAGCGGAGTTGTCGTGTAGATTTAAAAAATGACTTATTTCAAGGAATTTTGCCCTTTAAACAGTTCATGTATTAGAAAAAGCATTACTTTAATGTTTATGAGTTCCTCGAAGAATAAGTTCACGCTTTTGTAGCAAAACTCGGTAACAGATGTTTCTGCTGGTTTCCGTCCGCCATGTTGGTACTCATCCGGATGAGCACCAGCATAGCGTCTCCCGTACAAATCTCAATAAATTTGGGTAAAACCTTTCTTCCGATATCTCGTACACGAAATATTCCTCTGACCTGAATCTTGGCGAGGGTCTCTGCATATTTACCTCCTTTCATTTCCCAGATTCTGGACTTAATCTATTGAACGGTTTTGACTTTTATTTTGATCTATTTTGAATGGCGTGACACTGAAAACCAGCAATTATTTTAGATTTTCCATATAGTTATCTGCAATTTTTCCCGGGAAATTTTAGTCGGCAGGAAGAAAAAAATAATAACAGGCAAATGTATAGAAAATTTTAAAAAGTGGTTCTAGCGCAAGTAACGCCGTAGAATCCTTTGGAGTGAAGCTTTAGTAGTACATTTCATGAAAGCCCTTTTGCGGAAATTATTCGACTTTAGATTCTCATACAAACTCTGCAGTAATTTCCTACGCGGTTGCCTACTCGTCAAGATGGCTTACAAAACCGCGATAAGGTCTATCATATAATGCATGTCTTGGACAGCCAGCAGGTCCCTTCACTTCATGTCGCCACGGACTTGTCTGCGGCGCCTTACCGCTCCTCCTTTTGTCCCTTTTCGCACTTGATAACGATTTAATATCCCCCTAATGCAGAAAAAAGTTTAACGCTTATAAATACCCTTGTGCAATTTGCATTAAACGAGAAATAATTATTAAGTACAACAAAGAAACGCTCGAAAAAAAAAGAGAGATCCTAACGGGAACAATTTGCATTACAAAATTTGTCACTCTTATCTCAACTTTTTACTTCTCAAACTATTTTCATCATGCTTATCAGATGGGCCGTAGTGTCTTGTAAAGTTCTACCACCCCTTATCAATGCAAGGCCCCTGATCAAAGTACCCATGTTTTAGTTGCCCTAAAAAAATAACACTTGTAGACCAATACTAAATAAATGTATTTTGTCTCTTGCTTGGCTGGCAAAGTGTACCGTGTTGTTGACACTAGCTTTGCAGGTGTATGCTAAATAATTTTCATCAAAACCAGTCTTAAAAGAAGCAGCTATGCATGTGTTCAAATTTACATCGATTATGTTGGATGGAAGAAAACGCGTGGACATCTTACCAAGGTACTATGATATTGCAGCTTTAGAGCCATAACATCGTAGTAAATATTAATTATATTTTAAAATATTCATCCTCTTAGTTTAGACGGGTTTGCGCTTTTTGTCGGCAAAAAGCTGGTAAATGGATATTCAAAAAAACTGTCCCTGGAACCACTGAAAACAGTTAGCAAAATTGAAAGGTTGGAAATGCATAGTTTATATTTTGCGGTTGGATATTCAGACTACCCTAAGCGATGAACTTCGGGATCAGTTGTAATGCTGTACGAAGGAAATAATTTGAAAAAAACTAGCTTTTAATCGCCAAAGGTTTTTTATCTTATATATATTAAAGATAGTGCCATGTCACTTGTTAAAAAGATGTCCACTTAAGCTCAAATACTGCATGCAAATGTTTTAAATTAGCAAAGTTTCCTTATGTCAACGATGTGTACTGTGTTAAAAGGATCCGCGTTTAATTTACTGTGATTTTAAAACCTTACTAATCTTGCCACAGAACTTATCTTAAGCCTATTTACCAACTTTCTAGCTTGCAAATGGAAAAAGAGCAAACTAAAATTACAAACAAAATAGTTCACCAAAGAGATATAGAGCATCAGTAAGAGGTTTTCGTCTTCCTGAGCTCAGATGAAACAAACAATCAGAAGCTGAATATTCGTTTAACCAGAGTGATAAACAGTGCCAACATGCGTCGAACAGTCTTTTTTTCTTGGAATATCTGCTAATTGATATAAAATTATTTTTCTAACGGTTATTTTAAAACGATCTTAAGTTTCAAAACAAAACCACGCAATCTCAATATAATAAAAAGAAAAGGTACTTGGGTTTTACAAAGGTGAAAAAAGTTTGAAATAAATAGTGAGCTCGTACAATTCCAAAATGAGGTTATAAAATGCGGAATGTGCGGTTTTTTCCCAGTTCAGTAGCTAGTTGTTGTAACAACAACTGAACTTGGTTGTTTGTTTTTCTTTTATTATTATTTTTGAACATAATTTGAGCATCTATTTGTTCAGATATAGGTAAAAAAAACTGATATAAGCTTCAATGGCAGAATTCTTTGAATTCAAGGTGCTTATTAAATTTCGCTTTAGATGTAAAGTCTTAACTTAAAATACCAAAGAGACGGAAATTGTATTCATTTGGGAGCAATTATTGCTTCACCTGAAATTTTAACGGTTTCCAGCGATAAAATACGCTTTCTACTTCCTGACATATCAAGTCTTAACATTTAAACTGAAACGGAAAAAGCCGCTCACAAGTTATCAATCTGCTAGTGTGTTATGCTTGTCACAAAAAAACTGATCTTCTGAGACCTAATTCAAGCTTATGGTCCTTAATTTTACAAAATTGGCATTTATTTGAATTTAGCTTTAAAGTTGACAAAAAAAGCTGCGTGCAAACCAAATTTACTGAATGGCTTAATTTCGTTCCCGTAAGCAAAGTTGCTTTGAATTGGAATAAATCAGCTAAATTTCAGGGCGAGCGTTTAATAAAGAAGTGTTTTTTTTATTCCTCGATTAAAGGCACACAGATGCAGTGGTAACAGATTTTGAAAAGAACGAATTTTAGAGACCTGTACGGATTACCTCATACTCAAATTTACATCTAAGAGCCGACTATAATGACTTAAGACATATGGGCCAATATCACACCTTTGATGCAGCTGAATACGATCACACTAAAATCTGAATTACAGATGTTACTAGAACAGGAAACAGAGCGGAATGGGGCACGAGCACGGGGAACGCGAAAATGAAAAATGGGAATAAACCTAACTTAAATCCTATTCAGTAACTCACTAATCATCTGTTTTCTTTCCATTTTTAATTTTCCCATCATGAAAAATCCGTTCACGCTAGCTGTTCCCTGTTCCCTGTTCCTCCGGTTTTAACAACATCCTGTAATAATTCTAACATGGAATAAAGCTAAACTAGAAACATTTTTCAAAAAAATCTTAAGTCGCGTAGAAACGGAAAAAAAAGCCATCCAATTAAAGGAAGATATGCAATTTTGTTCGATTTCAATTAAAATTACTTCGACATATCACGTGACACGTTGTATCCAATAAAATTTAGGTAACTTTCCTTTCTTCGAATTAAAACTGTCCACTTTTGTCGCAGCTAAGCGCCTATTTGACGTATCGCTAGCATTAACGCTGGCTAACTTAAAAAAAACGCTCATTGCTATTTAACAGTTACTATCACACTTAAACCGTTAAAAAAGTGAGTGAATATTGGGAGTGCTGAAGGAAACGTCCGGAGGAATTATTCCCCCTTTCGGACTTAATTTTCGGTAAGTCGAAAACATTTTTTGATCTTTAATTACCTGTTCCGAATTTTTAAAGAATCTTTTCCTGAAAAGGTTTCTTTACGTCTTTCATTCTATGCCGTGATAATTTTTGTGTGTGAGAATACTCGAATGCACACTAACAAAACGAGGAAAAAACATTAATTTTAGAGGGCGCATCATATTATTGATGGCTTGAGATAAGCTTATCATGTTGACAGGGTGCTCGGTTAATATGCACAAACGTCTTTTTCGTCCCGATTTCATTCAACACTGATGATTTTATTTGATGTTGCAGCATATGAGGGTAATAATTAGTTAAGTTTTTCGTCCCGATTTCATTCAACACTGATGATTTTATTTGCTGTTGCAACATATGAGGGTACTAAGTTAAGTTATGGGAAAGTCTGATATTGCACCCTTTAATTACCCGGTGGAGTACAAAAATAAGTTTAAAAAACGAGAAATGATAAATTGGCGACTGTCCGAATTTTCCAAAACTTTATCATTATTTTAAAATTCAGTAAAAGATGCAATTTGCATTGCATCATTTCAATGCTAAAACCTGCTCTTCATCAGTTCAATTTTGTAAACTCAGTATAAAGTATACTTTCCTGAGAGAAAACGCAAAACTCTTTGTTAACCAGTCTCAAAGTCTCCTACACGAAGTCTTGCAAGCGTAATCAATTCTTGTTTTGCAAAAAAAATGCCTTCTAAAAGACAGATTTTTCTCGCTTTTATAAAATGTCAGCTTAAGCGAAAAAAAATTGACACAGCATGTTCATAAAGATTCTTTAAGTTTCAGCTGACGAGAGAATGGGTAAATAAAGTAAACTTGTCGAGTTTTCAACTCCAAAACGTTTTCAAATTCGTGCTTGCGTGATTAGTGCGCGAAAAGCAAAATATCTTGACGTCACAACCATGATTATATACTGTCATGCAAACACGCCTCTCGGCCAATCAGACCGCGCGTACTTTTATAAAATATTATAGAAGGCTACCCACCTACCCCTCTCCCAAGACAACGTCGGCATTAGCTTCTACCGGTAATTATGGCAAAATCATGCCCCTTGTTATATGACGTCACATCATCTCATGTTAGTGTCCCCAACAACTCCTACTTGTTTTTTGTTCCAATAAATATACGTAGCCGCTGTTCACGTAAGTGAAAATGCCTCGTCCACATTAATCCGGATATTATTGAAGCCGCATATACAGAGTCCACTGTACAGAGTCCACTCCCGGACTCTGAGTAGCGTTTTCAATAAGATGCGGTTTTGTTGAGCGGATTCACTGGTTTCGTGCGAACGATTCGTACAAAAAAAATTCCGGATGAAGGAGCGAGACGTGGGTAGACGCGTACACCATGGACAACAAGGGCAAGCACGTCACTTGAACAAGAGAGAACATTGGGGCGAGCGTACGTGTTTTACCCGGTGAGAGAAGGAAGAGAAAGACTGGGCCGAGCATGCACTGATAAAAGAAGAGACGACTAGTCTCGAGCTTATCCCATAACTTAGTGTGAAGTAAAAGACCCTTCCACGATTTTCGACATACATACATACATACATAATTTTTTTTTTTTTTTTTAAACAAGATAATTTTTAAAGTTATAAATGCTTGTGGGGTCGTGTGTTTAAGATATAAATTAACCTAATCTACATCAAAACATACATACAAATTATATACATTATATGGATACCGTGATCAGTAATATATAATATAGACGTACATTCGAACTTGAAATCTATAAAATAATCTTCAGCGCTGACACGCTTCCTGAGCTGATTAAAATTCATGGTCGCAGATGCTTCCCTGTCATCGTAGGACAAGGAAAGACATTGAAGGAACAACATGGACAAGTTAGGAAAAATCTGTCGACACCACTGCAAATAGCGCCTTAATATTAGTAAAATTACCAAGTTTGAAAGTGATACATCTTAACCCTTTAAACCCCAACATCAAAATTCAAATTCTCATTAGTTATCCCTATACGTTTTGAAGGCTAAGACGTCAACTGACTCGTCATGCAATCCTCCTAAACTGCGTGACGAGCCAAAGGGACGTTTGCACAATCACAAGTTTCTCTTTTGATTTTAGTTTTATCGTCTTTAGTTTTAGTCTTTTCCGGGTTTCTTCTGATGTAGATGTCGAAAAATAATACACTCAAATTTGACTAAATCTATTGTTTTCGGAGACAACAATGAAGTGCCTATTCCAAGAGCTAAGCTTCCAATTTAAAGGGTAGGTTGACTTGGAAACTCCAACAAAGGGAATGATACGGTGGCTATTATTGAATGAAATTAAGCTATAGCCGGGCTATTTCAAAAATTGCTTAATAACCATAGGCTATCCCTGGTATTAAAATCATGGGATAATAATAAGCCGATGCTGAGCTCAAAAAGTGTTTATATCGGTGATTTTCTTTGTTTTTCTTTAGCACAACACTATTTTTGACAGGTTCTAATTTACCAAAATTACGTTTCGAGAGAACATAGAGAGCCGTTTCAATAACAATACCCGCACACCTGAAAAAATATTCTAGTCCTAATTTTTTTACTGCACAATCAGCCCATTGAAAAAGCACAAGCTGCCCATTCATGAGCTCGTATGCTGATTCACGGTAAAAAAAAAAAAAAAAAATCGGCAAAATTTGTTCCATAGTACTAATTAAGAATTCATTTCCCGAAACGGCGCTAACAATATGTTGCAGCTGTCTTAAAAGCTTATCATCAAACTGGGTCTTTATTGGCCTTGTGACCAAACATTTCCTCTCAACATAAGCAACTGCTTGAACTTTGTGCTATCATTTGCGTCCGCAAAGGCGAATCCGGCTTCAGAAAATTTAATGTAGGAACATAACGCGCTTCTCAATACTGTACATAGAGTTGAGCGAGTATACGGCTCCTGGCGAGTGACAATTTACCTCAATCAAGCAGAGGGGAAATAGCAAATATGGCAACTGAGGTCTGTTTTCTGTGTTTTTGGTTTGGTTTTGTCTTGTTTTGCATTTTAATGACTTTCGGGATTTTTTTGTTACTCTTGTCGTAGCTTTGATCTTTAATGGATTTAATTTTTGGCTTTTCTTTGAGTGTGTGAGATTGCAAAAACAGTATTGTGGAAAATACGTACTTTTATTTTTCTTCAGAGAAAGCGTGAAAACAGGAAAAAAGCTTTCATTTTCGTTGGATTTTATGCCAGTTTTTATTCAAATGTTTTAAAGAATTACTTTTATCCAAAACCAAGGGAATGGATATTCGCTCATCAGAAACTAGAATTAGAAAACAATACATGTTTTCATTTTCTAGTAAGAATGAACTTTGTTACTCTTGTCGTAGCTTTGATCTTTAATGGATTTAATTTTTGGCTTTTCTTTGAGTGTGTGAGATTGCAAAAACAGTATTGTGGAAAATACGTACTTTTATTTTTCTTCAGAGAAAGCGTGAAAACAGGAAAAAAGCTTTCATTTTCGTTGGATTTTATGCCAGTTTTTATTCAAATGTTTTAAAGAATTACTTTTATCCAAAACCAAGGGAATGGATATTCGCTCATCAGAAACTAGAATTAGAAAACAATACATGTTTTCATTTTCTAGTAAGAATGAACTCCATATACTCATGCACTTTTTAAACAAATTAATATCCTTTGTTTGCAAGAAACAGATGAACAACTTTATGAACAAAGGTAACAAATATTGACCATTTCAAATTCAGCGATTAGTTATCAGTTTACTTGCAGATGGTTAAGGCTTTATTTCATATTTGAATTATATCGAACATTAGTCAGTGAACAAAAAAATTTCCTTGAAATTTAGCACATGCACAGATTAAAAGATTTAGCAGTGCAGAATTTTTATTCTCGTTCGTGATATCTTGTTTAAACTAGCTGACAAAATACGGCCTTTTTATGATTTGCAAGCCATGTTTGCATGCACGTAAAGATCGGATTGGAAAAAATAATGTCACATGGTCTGTCTTGTTTGAAAGAAGTTTTAAAACTAGTTGGATAAATCGTCGCCTTCAACTCTAGACCTATTCTGAGCCCAGCAATGAAAAAAAAAATGCAATAAAAGCAACCTAAACCATGCCCGGTTGAGATTGATAATTGTGTAGTTTAGGTTTGAATGCAGTAATACCAGCCTTCACAAGTAAGCAATATGGACTTGAAGATCCAACGACGCAACGGCGACAAGAACGTCGCTTAAAAAGTGAATTTGCGTTCTTTCAGTCTTTATAGCGATTATTCCTAACCACTTACTTTGTGAAATGTAGGCGAACCCTCCTGAAGCTGAATTTCAACGCGAAATTAGGCATTTTCACGTCGTAGTCGTGCAAAAACGGGAAAGAAATGTACAAAAAGAAGTGATGCACGTGCAAAGTTGTTGTTTTGCTTATTGAACCTATTGTTTTTTTTGACGTTCTCGATGTCGTCCGCGTCGTTGGATCTTAAGGTCACTACTAACGACGCGATGAAACCCGATCTATACATTTTGCTTTTGTAATGGCGACGTTATCACTGAAGGCTTCACAATTACTTAAATCAGGTGGATTACAAGACCTCTCGATGCGGCTGGCATGAAAAAAACATCTCTCTAAAAAATGTCTGCGCCATCCTGACGCTAGCAACGCCCGTTTGAAATTAACTTGGAACCAGTCCTTCCGCGGCGTGAAACTTATTGCTCGCGCGAGTTACATGCAAATTTGAAAACAAGAAAAAAGCAAATGTCGATGAAAACTTAGAAAACAAGAACTCTCTTACAGCGGCGTTCAGTATCGCTTGGTTGGAGATTAGATCGAGAAATGAGGGGGCAATTAATTCTACACGAAACGGGATTTACTCGCTAAAGGTTTTTTACTTACTACTTTATCTACATCGAGTATTCTTCAGGATATTTACTTTTATTTGTTTCTGAATTGATTTAGTACGCGTGTTAGCGACGACTAGAAATACGTCTGCTGTCGCAGGCTATACGTGTGTATAAATAAACGAAAATTCAAGGGCCTCGATTCCAGAGAAATTACATCATTGCCAGAGATCAAAAAGGTGATTTACATGGCACGTCATTTCAATCATCGCCGAAAATAAACCGCATGCTCATCACAAGGCCATTTGCATACAATGCAGTTTTGCCAATTAAGATTCTTATTCTTATTTTGTTTTTCCAACCACTCAGTAGTGTTCACATGGTCCAAAGTAATCAACGCTTTCAAGCGATAGAATTCGTGGACCGACACATTTCGGAAAAGTTCTAAATTTAATCTTTCCGGAGCGTTCTTCGCAAAACATACGTGGCTTCGGTCACGCAACGATTCTTATTCCCAGTTTCCACAATCTCCGCTAGGAACCCCTGGCATCATGATCTATCTTTTGTGTCATGAATACGCTTATGCAAGCGAGACTAAAACCTGCAAAACAGCTTTGTGAAAAGTGTCTTCCCATGACGATGGAATAACGGCCAGCTTAACTTCAATTTTTTGTTGTTCTCGTACGTGCCGTAAAGCGAAACCTTCGGAGCCGAAGGGACTGGGTTCGATACCTGCTATCTCCTACTCTCTGTTTTATAGAGCGTTGTTATGACAAGGAGGAATTTGATACTGATCGTTCTTAGGGCTTTTTGAAAAGGTTAAATAGGATATTATGCTCCGTTATTTTAAAAACGTAAGGTGTTCGTGATTGTGAGGAATGGCGTTTCAGAAACGTGCTCTCAGTTATATAATTCTGAATTTAATTTAGCCATTCGTAATTGTTTTATGTGTTGATTGAGTTTTACTAGTTTTAATAGTTTGTAGTATTAAACAATGAAAATCACAATGTGGGCATATGCAAACACGAATCTGTCATTTTTACCATGCAAACATTCAATTAAAATGTCACAAATTTGCATAAATTCAGAACAATGGCATTTTAAAATTTTCATCTTTAATTTGGTCATTTCGTTACGACATTTGCGTGCTTAATCTCGGCCAGAAATAACAATAGTCTCAGAACAGTATCTGCAAAAGGTTTCACTTTGCGATTTTGCAACTTTTAGACGTCGCTACACAACGTGACTGCCTTGAGGAACGATTTTGTTTCGCAAGTTTTTGATGGACATTCGGTCCGTTTTTACTTGTCGCGATGTTTCGCTACATACGTTTTCCACAGATAAAGCACGGCAAACATGTTGGCAATAGAAAAAAAAAGGTGTTGAAAAACCAAGGTACACTGAGTGAAACAAACTATTAAATAATTTGAATTTTCTCTTTGGAAAATAATTGTCCTAGTAGTACACGGCGTTAAACGTTTATGCTTCGGACTACAGGTACACGTCATTGCCCTATTTTCTTACAGACTGTTCATTGCCAGTAAGCTCATGTCCTCCAAGAGGACTATTTTTTGTCTCTTGTAACAGAGAATCTGGGAATGGGAAGGGCAACCCCCCTTCCCCCAGCCAGCCCCCCCCCCCCGCCCTGCAACTCACACCCCCTGCTTTTGTATAAAACTTGCGAGAGGTTTAATTTGTCGCATGATCAGCATAACAGGAGGTTTACAGCTATCTGATACAGTTATTTTTTCCCATACAGGTGAAAAACAATCAACGCAGAAAAATTGGAGCATCCAGAATTAATATGTTGACGATTTTCGTGGTAAGGATACAATGTTCCATGGTTCTCAGCTATTGTTTATCTTCCCAAGGCGAGCTTGCTAGTGGCAGCTGTTAAAGAAATACCGTTAATTACGCGAATTTTTGTAATATTGTCGTAAAATGGAATCACAGTTGTCAAGAATTGTAACAACCAAGCTATCGTAAATTGTAATAACACGTTGTCGTAATTTGTAATAGGTCATAAAATAAAAGCTGCGGGCTTGTATATATCTACTGTAATTTTCACGACATTATCAGCCACCACTGGCTTCCCCGCAGAAATTCCATGCTGATGATGCGTCACTACCCAGATCTGGTTAGTGCTTCTGATTGGTCGTGCCACGTGTGAAGTTTACTTCAGCCAATCAGACGCACTACCCAAATTTGAGTAGTGAAACGCGTCATCGTCGTTTCTCAGATGTCATTTCGAGGGGAAACCAGTGGCGGCGTCGAGAGATGTCAGCTGTTTTCTCAGGTTACGAAATTAGAGAGCTTTAGATTTGAACACGAGTACGAGTACGAGATTTAACTTGAAGTTTTTGCGCGTGTTCTCAAAAAATAGACGCCCCGGAAAGCGTCATTTAACTTCTTTTCACCAAAAACGTTAGTTCAGTTGCTTATTCTGAAGCAGGTTAAGCCCTCTACCGATAGCAAAAATGATAAAACTTTTTACATTTGGTAGCTGCTTCCCGCCGCTAGGACATTCTCGCTAAAACCCATTGTAGAATGACGGCGGCTATCATGTTTTCCCGCCAAAATGACAATGGGTCACGCCCGCGTACTACCTAGTATGAGAAAATCTCGTACTAGTAGTCGTCCTTGTCCCCGGATCTAAAGCTGTCTATTATTACAATGTGACAGCACACCATTGCTGGAAGCAAATGTCGCTATGCCTTTAATACATGTCAATAGAGATTCTTCGTACAAGTTTCATTTATCAAATAGACTGAATAAGGAACTTCATTTTATTTGTATAATGCATATACGCCTAGCTAAGCACGGACGAAACTAATCTAAGAAAGGCTAATAAGGGATGTTCGACGGTGTGACTCACATAAGGTGAAAAGAAATTCTTTTGGCGTGTGAGGCACTAAGATCTGAAAATATTAGGTCGGCAAAATGGGATTTCTCTGCCCTTTCTCCTTCTCTTGTTCAGGAACCACTTTTCAGAATCGTTCCCCTACAAGGTTCCGCAATGTGGTTTCCTTTCTTCTTTCTTTTCAGTTATATCGAGTTTGACCACAAACATCTGGTTTAAAAGTGAAACTAAATCACAGCTAGCCTGCGTAGCAAGCGTTTCCTCGCGAGTTCGTCGAGAAAGTTGGGACTAGAGCAAAAAAAAAAAGGAATGACGGGGGAGGGGGAGGGGAATGAAGGAACCGCTTGCCCGCAAACCCCACAATTTTGAAAAACTGCGTTCGCCCACGAACGCAGCTTCTGATTGGCGCGGTGCTGGTAGTGTTGATTACTTAGCGCTCGAAACATCAATTAAACCAGGTAAGCTTTGTTTACGTGCGTCACAGATCTGGTTTCATCTGATTTGTGGTCGCAGATTACAAATGCTTTGGACTGATGTTTATTTGAATCGTGTTTGTGCGAAGGTTTATAAGATCAAATTCTTCAAAGTATAATTGGAGATCGAGCACTGGAGACTAGGGAAGGCCAATTTCTTGGGAATGACAGCGTGCAGATCTGAATGGAAAAAATGGACTGTTTGTTGGAGATAACATCAACGTAAATCAGAACATCGGTACTCGACACTAGCTAGAGCCGCCTTGGACAAGCGATTTATCAGCTTTTTGAAATGAAAAGATTATTTTTGTTTATTGGAAATTTAGCGGCATGTATTGTAGAGAACGTTTCGACATGGGCTGACGAGCATCAGCTCTGCAAACCTTATAGCCGGCGGAGTGAATTGTTCCGGACAAATCATTTTTGACGTTTCGACAAGGTTTCAGACAAGATAAAGCCACACAAAAAACAAGAAATTCCGCAGCAATCGCTCAGAGTTATAACCTTCTTTCATCGTAAACCTTTTTTATTACAGTTTTTGCAATCGCCTGGAACGTGTTCTATTGGAGATCAAAGTAATTTTACAAATCTGGTAATCCAGGGGTAATACTTCTATTTTGACGAGCTGTCAATTTGCAATTTCAACCGAACCGTGAAATATCAAGGGGCGTTTTCCAGAATCGTGGGGTTTGCGGGCAAGCGTTTCCTCTTCTCCCCTCCCCATCCCCTTCCCCTTTCCACCTTTTTTTTTTGCTCCCGCTCTAACTTTCGCGCAGTAACTCGATTGGAAGCACTTGCTACGCAGGCTAAATCACAGCAACTCTTCTTTTTTTAAGGAGAACTGTGATTAAGTTTCACTTTTTTCTCTGTTTGTTTTCTAACTTTTTACAAACCAAAGCTAACATGGGTAGTATTGATGGCCCACTTGGCAAACTCTAGGAAGGGGGGTATAGGGTATTGCTCAATTGCTTAGACCCCTAAATTATTCAAGATGACGTCAACAAAAATTCAAGATGGCGCCTCATCGTCGGGTCGTCTTCGAGTACTCTTCGGGTCATGCTCGGGTCATATTCGTCGGAAATCGGAAGTTATATATGTGGATGAAGGGTTCAGCTCACACTTGAGGGATAGTGTCCCCCTGCGCAGTACGCATGCGCAGGAGTAAAACTTGTGCAAAAACATTTTTTAAGCTTTATAATAAACAATGTTTTTATTGTACTGCCCTTCTATAAAGTCAATTACAGTCTTAAACTAAATGCCTTGCAAAGTTCCTAGACTTCTTTACACTGTTCTGTAGGTGTATGTAAACTGCGTTTAAAAGTCTCTTGTAATTCCAGTAAAGCATTTGGGTAGTCATACAAATTCCTGACACCCACAATAGCCGTTCGGGCTACCAGAGTCGGTAAAGCGTATTGTTTTTTGTCATTTGATTGCTTTACAAACGCAGAAAAAATAAAAAGAGCTTTTACGTGCGCTTAATCTCACGGCACTTACTTTGAGGGAGTTTGAATAGCTATTAAAGCGGGCGGTAGTTTGAATAGCTATAGGAACATTAAAGCGCTCGTGCTTGCTGACTTAGCGAATTTGCATGCGCTTTGTCTTTTCAAGTTAAATAAAATTAGCATACGAAACCATTGACTGGAACGGGTGGCTTATAAAAACCCACACGTTTTCACTTTGAGTATTCTCAACATGTCTCTAGTACTACATTCTTCTCGAGGCAAAGCTTTTCAGCGAGTGATGCAACAGAAAGACTCCAAACTACACGCTTGTGCTGGTCCTACTGTTTGGACAATGTTAGTCACCGTCCCCTTCTTTTCAATACTATATGACGAGAGAGATTCAGGCAGAGTATCTCTTCATAGTTGCGGAGGTGTAGTAGATCTTCACAGAAATATGGCAATGAGGTATGAAGTGCAAGATCTTGGTGCGGATAGCTTCATTCATCGATTTTCTGACTACAAAGCAACGAGTGATGAAGACTTTGCGAAAAGACACGAGCAAGGCAGACCTGTCTTTCTACTGATTGATGATTCCTATACAAAAACTACCGAGTACAAAGCAAGGGCAGATGCTGCGCTTGCTGAATACCACGCAGAAAAGGAACGATCAAGAGAAATGTTCCGACAGATGCTACAGAAGAAAGCTTGAAGAAACAAACAAGCAATCACAAACGGCTCTTTTAGGAGCCACCACCTGAATAAAAGTTATGACCAATACTCAGTCTTGGTAGTATAGTGGTTAAGTATCCCTGCCTGTCACGCAGGAGACGCGAGTACGATTTTCGCCCAAGACAGCTCGTTCATTTTTATGTTTATTGCTCGGGACGTGTTCGATTGTGTGGTGGTTGAAAAGATCTTTTTATTTTTTCTGCGTTTGTAAAGCAATCAAATGACAAAAAACAATACGCTTTACCGACTCTGGTAGCCCGAACGGCTATTGTGGGTGTCAGGAATTTGTATGACTTACCCAGATGCTTTACTGGAATTACAAGAGACTTTTAAACGCAGTTTACATACACCTACAGAACAGTGTTAAGACGTCTAGGAACTTTGCAAGGCATTTAGTTTAAGAATGTAATTGACTTTATAGAAGGGTAGTACAATAAAAACATTGTTTATAGAGTACTAAAGTGTGACGTCATAAAAATGAAATTTCTGAAATTATGGGATTTGTCAGGATATTTTGAAAGAACAATGTCCAAGAGGCCTACTTGCTAAAAATGAGCATTTGGGGGCAAATCGTCTCTAAGATCGTAGCCCAGTTATACTCAGAAAACTCCATACAAACCCTTCTAATTTTTTTGGGGGTCGACCAAAAAAAAATTTAGAAGGATTTGTATGGAGTTTTGTAAGAATAACTGGGCTACGATCTCAGAGACAATTTGCCTCCAAATGCTCATTTTACTCTATTATATAGCTTAAAAAATGTTTTTGCACAAGTTTTACTTCTGCGCATGCGTAGTACACTGCGCATTCGTACTGCGCAGGGGGACTTTATCCCACAAGTGTGAGCTGAACCCTTCATCCACATATATAAATTCCGATTTCCCTTATGACCCGAGCATGACCCGAAGATCACCCGAAGACGACTAGAGGATGAGGCGCCATCTTGTATTTTTGATGACGTCATCTTGAATAATTTAGGGGTCTAAGCAACTGAGCAATACCCTATACCTCCCTTCCCTAGAGTGTGCCAAGTGGGCCATCAATACTTCTAACATGGTTGTATCATTTTACATTTTTAGCTGATCTCCAGTCTTAATGCCATTGCTTCATCAGAACGCAAAGGTAACTATTTACGTTCCTGGAAAACTGCCCAGCTAGTCCTCCCCTAAGCCAACATTTGGCCCAAAGTGAGAAATTAGTGTTGATGTTGGCTTAGGGGAAGGGTAGGTGGGCAGTTTCCCAGAAACAGTAGAATTGATTATTGTAATGGACTTCTCTATGGATTACCGGACTGTGAAATAGCTAAGTTACAAAGAGTACGGAACGCTACAGCTAGGCTGCTTATGTCATGTAAAAAGTATGACCATATTACGCCCGTTTTGATAAATTTACAATGGTTACCAGTAAGATATAAAATTAATTTTAAAATTTTATTACTTACCTTCAAAGCCCTCTATGGCATGGCACCTAGCTACATCATGTAGCTGCGCCCTCTTTATGGAACGCTCTTCCTGTTAGCCTCCGCAGCATCAAATGTATTTCTACTTTTAAATCTAATCTTAAAACTTATCTTTTTAAATTAGCTTTTCATCTCTCTTAGACATTAAATATATTTGTATATTTCTTATATTTGTATTAATAGTTTTTAGGTAATTTATTGTTGTAATGCGCTTTTGATCACCTGGCATCTTAAAAAGCGCACTATAAATAAATAAATTATTATTATTATTATTATTATTATTATTATTATTATTATTATTGATCAATTTTTACATCTCTGCTGTTGGAACGTGCAATGAAATTTTGCACATTAGAGCAAATTGTTTGTTGTTGGTTACATTTCCTACTTTCGCTTACGCGTTATTCTTGATGACTCGCCTTTCAACAAGACGTTCAGACTAACCCTAAGAACACCAAGATTTCATCAGTTTCTTGAAGCTTGTTGATACTCATTAGTTCATTCTGTCACCAAGCCCAATCGTTGGTTGAGTGGAAACAATAACTTGCTGCGTGCTTTAGTAAGGACTCGAGCGAAAAACAAAGTGGAGTAAAAACTTGAAAGAAAAACAGAGTTGTGTGTTTTTGGATGTGGGATTTTTTTACGAGTTTTACGACTTTGAAAACTGGAGACTAACTAAGAAATGAAAAGACAGCAGGCACAAAACATATCAATAAAAACAACAAATGAAAGAAGCGAGAAAATTGACGTGGAACAATAACGTAAAGAAATGATCATTTTTCTTTTTCAGAAATCCACCTTTGTGTCATGCTACCAATGACAGGACGTTGGCCAATCGGCATGAGAATAGCCGCGGCTGTTCCCATGGCAATATTTGACATCACAAATGACTCAACTCTGCTACCAGGATATAATATTACGTACAACATCGTAGACAGCTCGTGTGAACCCGAGAAAGGTCTTCGCGGGATGGTCGCGTTTAAAACAGCTGATTTGTTTATTGGGCCGGCGTGCTCTGTAGTGGCGGAACCAACGGCACTACTAGCAAAAATATGGAACAAGCCTATTGTCACTTATGCTGCATCCTCAAATAAATTCATCAATAAATATATTTACAGCACGCTAAGTACAATCACTGCTTATGCTCGAAGAAGTGAGAAATATACTCCAAAGTTTGTGCTTCAGATCCTTAAAGAGTTCGACTGGAATATTCTGGCCGTCGTAAGTTCATCTGAAGTGGAATGGAAAACAATGGCTGAAAAAATTAGAGCCACCATTGAGCCTAGTGCAAAAGTTTCTATGTTTGAAAATTACGATAATAAATATCCACAGTTTGAGAGAATCTTGCAGAAGGGAAAAGAAGTATCACGGGGTGAGTGCCCGCGCAGCTTGCGTGCAGACGTCTCCTATTTCCTTTGCGGTACGCGTAAAACAAAAGAAATAGGAGACGTCTGATTTGCACCCAGGAAGGAGCCGATAACCCGAAGTGTGCAACTCCCACACTTTGCCTACGCATCGGCGTTATCACAGATCAAGTTATTTTTAGCATTTTTTTTTTAGCACTTTTTCCCGCGAAAATTAAAGCACTGTTTCGTATACGTGTGCATCCTTAGTACCATTATCAGGTAAATGCTATCAAAACACTAGAAATGCTTTCGTCTAGTTTCCGGTTTTTGATGACTCATTTGTAAGACTTATTCAATATTTAAAATTCGCGGGAAAATCGATTTTAAAATAAACTGGTCTGTGAAGACGCCTCTGCATGGGCAGTCTATGGGCACAAGGAAGTTGCTCGCTTCGCCTTGGTTATGGGCTCTAGTGCCTACGTAATATTCATCTAACGCTGCTAAAGCTACCACTAAGAAATTGCAATTATAAAGATACATATTATTTGAAAGGGCTTGTTTGTTTCATGGTAAAGATAAAATAGACAACAGTTACCACGAAGTATATTACAATTGAAATTGAAGGCAAGTCTGATCGGACAGCTAAGGTTTACAAACTTATTTGCCCAATATTTCGACTAGACAAAACTAGTCTTCATAAGGGGGTCGAAAAGCTAAGTATTGCAATCATCTGATAACTTATATTTAGGGGCAGGGCTACAGCCAGTGTTCCCGCATCATGTCTAGCCTGTTAGGCGTTCCGGCCGACTGGTGTACCCTCCAACGTAGGCGTTGTTTTGGCTCGTCACGCAATACGAAGAACGTCTGCGTGAGAGGCTAAAGATAAAGAAAACAGTGCAATGAAAAGTGAGTACTAACCGAGGAAAATGTGACAGCGAGAGGACACTCCATTTCGCGCTACTTCACGATCTGAACACCCTTAACAGGCTACATCATTGTCCCCGTGGGTGCCTATTACCGATTGGATGGATTGAACGTCTGGGTAATTCTGCCTCCTAGCTAGTCACTGACGCACCAATTCCAACTCGTCAGATTTCATGGAATATGTTGCAGGGAGAAAATGTTTTCCCCTCGAAGGTTCTTCCATAGCAGCGGTAATGTTACACGAGGGAACGTGTTTCTGCAACACGTCCCGTCTCACAACCCTTGCACATATAAATTCTCTGTGTCGTTAAAGAACCCACGAACTGTTCGTAAAGAGTAGGGGACATAGTCCGCGGTGTGGTGATCTATCTCTCATGTGGGAAGGGACTGTTACGGGCCCGCGTAGTGGCGCCACGCACCATTGCGGTGACCCTGACAAGAGCTGGCGATCCTAAGTAAATAAATAAACAAATACCCTTGCTTCACGCTACTGCAACATTTCCTACTGAGTTTAGATGGGTAGATTTCAATACAATAATTATTACGAAATAAAATAGAAACAGCTTTATGAAGAGTTATATTCCAGTTAATACGAAGACAGAATGATGAGACAAAAGAACCCTCTGTAGTAAAAATCCTAGCTTTTTATTCAAAGCATTTCTCGCTCGCAATGGCGGGCCTTATTTTTTTTGCTTTTGAATATTTACGGGACCTTCTCCATTTCTTTTCCAGTTTTTCTTATCCTCTGTTACATAAATGAAGTTCTGGACATCATGAAAACAGCTGAACGGTTGAGTATGACTAAAGGAGATTATGCTTTTATAACACTTGATTTGAATACCGACATGTTTTATAAAGACGGTCAATGGTCTGGAAACGAAGGGAAAGGCTCTAATTTCCCAACTGAGCTCAACGGCATAATAGACCTTAGCGTCTACCGTCCTGAGATTTATGAAGAGTTTAAACTGAGGTACAACACGATGAAAAACACTCTCGATCCTTTCATCATATCAAAATTATATCCCAAGGTAAGAACCAGATAGTTTTAGCTTTGTAATTTTACTTTGCATGTTAGTTGCGTCTGCTGTCAGATTGTATATGTACTAGCTGACTGGTTGACCTATTAACTAATTGACTGATTTACTAACTGACTAACTAAATGACTGACTGAATGACTGGCTGAATGACTGACTGATCGACTGACCGACCGAATGAATGAAAGAATGAATGAATGAATGAATGAATGAATGAATGAATGAATGAATGACTAACTGACTGGCTGACTGACTGACTTACTGACTGATTGATTGACGAACTGATTTACTTACTGACTGACTGATTGAGTGACTCTCTGGCGAACTGATAGACTGGCTGATAAACTGATAACCATTGACTCGATTATCTCATAGAAAGCATTCATTTAATAATTTCTTGCATTTAAGATCACTTTTGTCGACAGGTTTCTTGGTATTCCTCGTTTCTGTATGATGCCGTCTACCTGTATTCTCTGGCCGTAAATGACACTTTAACTCACGGATATGACGTCACTAATACAACTGAGATTATTGCACGCATGTTTAATAGACATTTCTACGGTAAGTAAGCTGTAGCTAAAAGAAACTCTTCCTAATGTATAGATTTTTGAATGTGTCCTAGATGTATAGCATTGAAAATAGACTCGCTTGAAACACGGAGTTTTTATTCATGGTTGTATGTATATCTGACTTACCTTCAGTGTAACTCCAATCGAAACTACGGTAATGCCTACGAATGGCGCAATGATAATAGGGCTCAAATTTGGCCTTTATACTACCTTTTTGACGCCGGAGTTCGATTCCCAGCTGAGTCATCAGTCAGTCTTAAAATAACTGAGGAGAACAATTTCCGTGTCACTTTTAAACCTGTTTGACGCTTTTGCAGTAAGTTGTTTAAACTGAATGACTTAAATGTCGTTCAAAACCTTTTTGCCTTTAACAACCTCGCTCCCGCTACTTCGATGAAAACTCGTGGTAGTGCAACTTGGCAGAACGAGTTGAGCCCAAATGATTGGAATTGAGGTCAATTAAGCACTCATGCGCGGATTCAAAAGCGTACGCGCTGGGGTCGAGAATGCTCCTTGTCGAAGTCGCACTCGCTGTCAACACTAACATTCCCTAGTCCATTAAGTACTGTTATGAGTTATCGACGACGTAAAATTAAGAGCTTCGAATTTAAATTTACATAGTTCTGCCTTTATTTCATTTCTTTATATTTGTATCAGGAAAGTCAGGTCATGTCTATATGGAAAATGGCACTCGAGTTCCTCAGTTTGTCGTTGGTAACCTTCAAGCTGGCTCGTACCAGTTCATCGGAAACAAAACCAAAATATTTCGTAACAGTACGGGACCGATTTACCACCAGCTTCACCTCTTTGCCAAGTCAAAAATCACGTGGCCTGGCGGGTCAAGTAATGCACCCCTTAGTGAGCCTTTGTGTGGTTTTACAGGAGAGAAATGTAGTGAGGATAGCACAGGTGAATAGAGTATTTTAAGGTTACTACACTCTATATTAATTGTTTTTAGTTATTCAGAGAAATTATCATACAAGGCCCCTTTCCAACCATTTTTCCTCTTGTTTCAACTGTTCAAATCTCGTTTCTTAAGTCCCTTTTCTCCTTGTCCAGTAGTGGGGTGACAAGAAGAAAGAGGACTCAGCTGATAACCAGAATCAGAGGTGTTATAGGAAGAATCAAGAGTCCCATTATGACTCTTGAAGGCATACTTAATCCCAGAGTCTCTCAAAGGCAAATAAAAGAAGACTCGCAATAGGCCATGCATATGCACGGTAAATAACCGAACGATGACAACAAGAGCTCATCACTCCCACAAGCATCCCCGTTTCTATGACATGGAAGTCACACCCTGGATTTTATCTTAAGACAAACTAAAAATAAATGAGTCTCAAGTTTTGTTTCTGGTATTTTCAGATACTCTCGTTCTCATTCTTGGCATAGTTGGAGCTTGTCTTCTAGTTCTCATCATTTTTGTTCTCCTGATCTGCGTAAGAAGACGCGCCAAAGGGAAAGAGAGTATTCATACAAAATGGATGATAAACTATAACGAGATTGCACCAGCAGATGACACTGAAGACCATCCCATGGTTCTTAGCAACCTGCATCACGTGAGCTCATCAGAGGGCCTGGTAGAGCCAGCATACTTGTGTTTTATTTATTTATTTCTTTATTTATTTCTTTATTTTTATTTTGCTTTTGTTTGTTTGTTTGTTTGGGTCTTTTTTGTCTGGATTTTTGTAATGCTTTTCTTTCTGGTATACAGCTATTTGAATTAATGTTGTTGTAAGCCCGCACGACAAAAGCCGGTCTTTATGAAAAATAGAATGTTTTGATTAACAAAACAGGCGGAAAATAAAGTGGTCCTTCGCCACTGTACGTCAAAGAAACTGTTTAAAAAAAGATCCGTTTCTTTGGTGAATCCAAAAAGGGTATTGTGCTTCTTTATAAAATTCAAAATAAATTTTAAACCTAAAGAATGTACACTCCGAGTGGATTTATCAGATCAACCCAAATCAGGAATTTTAAATTCTTTGAGAACAGAGATCCGAAGAAAAAACACCGACAAGCAGTTAAACTCCAAAACGCGATGAGGCTACCACGCTCTCATTCTTTCGCTAACATTGCGAAAGGTAAGCTATCAAAGAATCCATTTAATGGAACAGCCAATCTATTCATTTCTATGTCCACTCTGAGTCAATCTCCAGTGCTCAGCTATCTATATTTTCACTGATGGCGTCGCGAAATGACGGCTGTTTTCTCAGGCTTGATACGCGGGTTCCCTCGGTCATTGACCCGACGGCTATGCCATGCTTATGAGCCCTAATAAGGGCGAAAAAGCAGTCCAGGGCTGCCACTGCCTGGGTGATCTGGCTGTGTGCATGCGTGATGTATTGGCCAGGCCGTGGGATGGTGAATGTGTGCCCCTTGCTTTGCGTTTGTAAAATAGAGGCTAAGGTTAGTTTTATTTCAACGTATTAAAATCAGCTGTTGTTCATCGAAACCTCAATATCTTTTTCAGCGTAGTACCCAAGACTCCGCGTTCAATGTTCTACCATCTGCGTCTTCTGCAAGGCTTATGAGTGATGGTGTATTTCTTCAGAGAAGACTTTCTAAGGGAATTTATCAAGTAAGTGCAATGACAAAATCCTTACTATGCCTGCTAACCTTTATCATGGCGGCAAGCAAACAATTGGGACTGTTCTATTTGGACATCACGCCAGTGACTGAAACTTAGGGCCTGTTTACATGGAGGTGGTGGACCCCAGGTAGGTGTGGTAACCCGCTTAGGTGGGGTAACCAGCCTGTCCATATAACCTCTCATTTTAATTTGATCACGTTTACATGATAGGTGGGGTGATCCGCCAAGGCGGGTATCCTGGACCTGGTAACCCTCTCAACCGGAGTCAAATTTTGCCATTTAAACGTTTCAACGTGGGGTAACCCACATAGTCGGGGTGGATTCGTGATACATCAAATTCAAGCAAATTTCACTTTGGCAGAATGCTACAGTCCTAAAGGCTGCAGCCAGAGCAGCAAGTGAGTGTAGAAGAGCATTCAATGACAAAACATGTGGTTTGCCAGCATTTTTCTTGTTTACGAGCTTAGCGACCATATATTCAATAATCTTGACAAAGTGCACCCCAGGATAGCGGGGTTGTAAGATTGTACGTAAAGGAGAGCTATTTTTTTATCCTACCTAAGCGGGTTACCTCACCTACCTGGTGTTTCCCAACTCCATGTAAACAGGCCCTTAGAAATGCCGGTTTTAAAATCACATAAACTAAAAACAAAAGTTCTTACGGCAGAAATGAACTCCAAGGTCAAAGTTTGTAATAGGATTGTATGTAGTAGGACAACATTACTGTAAAGAGTGATTACGTTTCTATTTCTCCCATTTATCAGGGAAAATCTGTTTTAGTGAAGAAAGTTTCTGAAGGAATATCGCACCTGACAGAAAATATGAAGATTGAAATACGCCAGGTGATGCTACTAAGTATTTTCCTAAATACTGATGAGAAGCAGGAAGTAGTAAGTGCTACCTTCCCTTCCCCCCTGTGGAAGCAGATTGTATCTTTGTACCGATTCTCTTTTTTTTATATGTCTGTCAGAGCTCTCTCTTGTCTCTCTCGTGTCACAGCTCATGTGATCTCTCGCGTGTGAGAGGGTGATCTCTCGCGTGTGAGAGGGTTCTTGCTTCCTTCTGCGTGTTGGCTCATGTTGCACAAGGCTGACAAGGCCATTTCAACATCCGCTCGCGTACTTCCATTGCTCTAGCTAGCTGTATATAACGTCCTCACTATCCATGAAACGAGCATATATTTTTTATGAAGTTACTGAGGAATAATGAAGCGAATTTCAAGAATCTTTTCTTAAAGAACATTTCTTCAAATGATCCTAAGGTTTTCGTTCGAGTTGTTTTATACGATAGACTGATTTTATTTTTGTTCTTCCTGCTACAGGCGTGTGAAATTCGGCACGTGAACCTTAACCCATATGTAGGAATATGTGCTGAGTTTCCCGATGTTTCGACTGTTTCTGAGTACTGTGCTAAAGGAAGCCTTCAGGTGATGACTCTTTTCTTAGGTACCCGATCAAATGCGCCATGCCTTTGTTTTCTCCTGTAATGTACTTTTAGTGTTAGAAAACCCGAACAAAAACTCTCTTGTGCTTGATCCACGGGGTGAAATTAAACTGATTCCAGTTATAATTTTTTGTCCACTGTAAACTAAAGTTATCCAGTCTTTGTGGTTTTTAGGAATTTGTTCTTCACTCTTCTACGCATTTTTATTGCAGGATATTTTATTAAATGAAACTATTAAGCTGGACTGGACTTTCAGGATGTCATTTGCTTCAGATATCGCTCGAGTAAGTCTGCCAGTTGACAATAGTCTTGGCTAGTTGTGAATTTGGCATAAAGGACGGGAGAGCTTTTCTTTGAACCGTTACCATCCCAAACAGCCATTGTTAATCAAGATAAGAAATTGTTAATCAAGATAAGATAAAAAAAAAACTGAGATTATATACAAGATAGTGGGGCTATGAAATTCGACACTTAAACTGTAAAGTAAATCTATGCGTATATGTATAACTTAATTAGAATCAGATTGATTGATTGATTTTTAGATTTAAAAAGCTGGAGCTGGAAAGTGCCAAACCTGGGGCGGATCTAGGGGGAGGGTGCAGGGGGTGCGCACCCCCCCCCCCCCCCTGAGATGACTTGCGGTTTTCAATACAACTGGTATTTTTCAAAAAAAAAAACGATGTGGTTTATTGGTGTTGAACTAGAGCAAGAGACGAGTGCACCCCCTCCTAAAGAAAATCCTGGATCCGCCCCTTGAAGCCTCCCAAATTTCATTCTATAAACGGTTTGGAGCAAATACGACAAGATAAAGTTCTATCACAAGAATTGGGTAATTAATCATTAGAATATAATTAATAGATTCAAACTGCAAATCTCATGTAAACTGCATAACAGATGATCAAACGATTTTTTTTCTTAGGAAAATGGTAGCATTAGCCTTTCCCTTTCTGAAGCATCTTTTTGCACATGCATTTTTTGGTTTGTCGTTCGTTCTTTTGCTTAATTTTTGTTATTATTTCATTTATCTTTATTGTTCTTGTAAGGCAAACTATAAATATCTTGCTATCAAGTTATATATAGCGCAGCATCACGCCTTTATCAAGGTCCCTGATTTATTTTTTAAACTCTTACTTTCTAAATGTTCTCTTTTTTTCCGTCTTCTTTCACTTCTTTTTTTTTCGTTGTTTCTAATTATTTGATTGTGTTTTCGGTTTTGAAGGGGATGGAAGAACTACATAAAACCTCAATAGGTTGCCATGGTAACTTGAAGTCCACCAATGTGCTGGTTGACAGTTATTGGATCTGTAAGGTGGCTGATCACGGACTCCACAGTTTTAGAGAAAATAAGCTAATAACAGAGGAGAGATTACAAAGTCAATCTGGTACATTGATTTGTTTTTTAACTAGTCTGAAATGTCAGCCTTCTCCACCCCTTAACACGTGGGGTCGCGAGAGAGAGAGAGGACTGAATTTCCGAGAGTTAGACTGTCGCCCGGTGACATCACACTAATTTATGCATTTGGCATGAATTTCGATTTTTCTCCCCCGCGCCCCCTCTCCCCTCCTCCCACAAGTTAGGGGGTGGACACGGCTTACATTTCCGACTATTTTTTAACCAACAATAGCCGTATATGAAAAAATAAGTTGTACACGAGTATTCATGATAAAAGGCACTGTCCAGATGAGATAACTATCCAGGAAGTCACTCACAGGCTTCGGATGTTAGCAGGTTGTCTTAAAGTGCTTTTCTAAAACGTTGAAGAGATAATGCATCCTAGATTATTGGAGGTATTTTACTCCAAAACATTCAGCAGCAGCTTTTCTAACGCTGAATTCGCCGTAAATAGTTCTTAGCTAAGGTATAAGCACATTTTCTTCGTGACCAAGTTTAACGTCAGTAATACTTAAAATTTACCTTGATCATCGGTCACTACTCTAAATCACCCTTACCCTGCTTCTCCTAATCGTTAATTCTACTTTAACAGCTTTGTTTTGGACTGCGCCTGAGTATTTACGAAGTACCGCTGACATTGGAAAGTCGCAGCCGGGAGACGTTTACAGTTATGGGATCATTCTACAAGAGATCGCACTAAGAGAAAAGCCTTTCTCTACCTCACTCCTTTGTACAAAAGGTAAAATGCTCTATATATGGATTATTAAGAGTAATTTAGAAAGTAAAAGTTCTCCATGCAACACAAAAATAACGTTTTTATAGCGTTAAGACGATCTGGCTTGGAGATTAGATAAGAGATGAGGAGTGATTAATTCTACCCGAGACGCTCTACTTTATCGATGGTCGAGTATTCTTCAGGATATTTACATTTATATCGTATTCGACGATTTGTTTCTGAATTGACTGAGTACGCATGTATAAATAAACGAAAATCAAGGGCCTCGATTCGGGAGAAATTACATCATTGCCAAAATGCAAAAACGTGATGAACATGGCGCGTCATTTCAGTCATCGTCAAAAATAAACCGAATGCTTATCACAAGACTCAATTTGCATGCAATGAAAATTTATAACACCGGACCAGATGGCCTCACCTTCGGAGTTTTTCTCATTAACTGAATTTTCCTTTTTTCGACCACCGAAATATTCATTTGTTCCAAAGTAATCAACGATTTCAAGCGATAGAATTCGTGGACGGACCCGTTCCAGAAAAGCTCGACATCTTTCGCATCAATATTTCCTCACCTTTCCTCGCAAAACATGCATGGCGCTCTAATATGTTGTCGTTCGCCTGTTTCCACGGTCTCCGCAAGGAAGGCCTGGGACTATACGGATTACCCTGTTGGCGCACACACACGAAAAAAAAAGAAAGAAAAGAAACGCTCGCATGTTTTAGAGTCTCGCTGCTCCTAAAGCAAGCACGACTAATCAGCCGTTCCATCACAACCTTTTGCTTGTAGGTGTTAGGGAGAGACATAGGGTCTTTTCCCTTTAAGACATCACTGCGTGTTGTCGTAGATCTGGAATAGGCTCAACAGTGAAAAATTACAGAGAGAAAACTTTGTCTTTATTATTGCAGTAATTCAAAACCACTTGCGCGAGCTCATCAAAATACATTCTTACAGATCTAGATCATAATACATCAAACGCATTTTGAAGAAGTACTTTGCTAATATGGTTTGAGACTATGGAGCCCTTCGAAAACAAAGAGAGTAGAATTTAGAAATGTCAGAAAAGTTAGGATATAAACAAAATGTTGTCTCAGTTTGTGTGTTTAACTCTTTCCTTTTTAATACTTTATCATTTCATTTTGTCAGAAATTCTTTATTACGTGCGCAAAAGCATCCAACCGCACTGTAGGCCCCAGGTTCCCCCGGACAGCGCTCCGCGACCATATATCGATCTCATGAAGATTTGCTGGGATGAAAGCCCTGAGAGAAGACCTACATTCAGCGGGATTCTTAAGATTTTGAAAAAGATGAACAACGGAAAGTAAGGAAAGCGCTAATAACGCCCTTTAAGGTTTTAAGGTTGAAGGGCCGTCAATGCCAGGGGGGACTTCTATAGGAAAGGGGCGGGGAGGCTCGTCGGAAATTTTGAATTATACCCTGAAGGAGACAATCTGGGCGCGGCCCAAGCTTTTTGGACCCCTAAAAAACTTTGATTACATGAATCGAGTAAATAAAATGAATTGAAAATATATAATTTATATTGCTTCCGCGTACAACCCTAAAAGAGACCTTTGCGGCTAAATATAATGGCGTTTTGCCCAGAACACCCTAAGTCATTAAACCAAAATCAGAAATTTGCAACCCTAAGCGAGACGACGAGCATCCCCGCCCCTTTCATATGGAGTCCCGCCGGCCGTTAATGTATTGTCGCAGATGAGAGTACAACAGTGCACCACTGTCCTATTTGCATGAAATATGAAGAGATCGCCATTTGTCTTTTATTTTTTTTATACTTTAATCAGATAGCTTAGAACTAGCATTACTGCGCTTTTCACAAACATGCGAATGCTGAATTTCAAAAGCCAACTGATGATTACGTTTTTCGCTGCCGTCAATCATCTCAACGGACCTCTTAGGAAACAAAACTTTAAGTTAACGGGTTCAAAAGGTCATGGTTTTTTATTTGTGATTGGTGGATTTCGACCCATTTTGTGTGTTTCTGTGTTTCAAGGTTCGTTGCCTGTGATTGTAATTATGATTGACAGCAGCGAAAAACGCAGTTGTGAAGGCGGCTTTTGACCTTTAGAGTTCGCTTGTTTGTGAAAAGCGCAGTAATGTCCCTTTTCTGATCATCGAAAAAAAAAACATTTTAGACATCACTGACATCGTGCAATGAAGTGCAAAGGGTCAAGGGGTCCCTTCCTTAAATAAGAATTCTTTATCTTAATTTTTAAGCAGTATACAGATCTTTGTAATTTCGTTTCTGAACAACACTTCGAACTTGAACTCAGTTTACATTTCTTTCAGTAAAAGAAACAACCGCATTTTATCAATTTCAGGACAATCTCAGTAATAGACAACATGCTGTCGATGATGGAAAAATACACCAACGATCTGGAGTCCCTCGTAAATGAACGAACAAAGCAACTGCAGTGCGAGAAAACCAAGACAGACGAACTTCTTCACAAGATGCTACCAAGGTAAACAGACCATTGTAAGCCAGGTGCAATCCCGAGGGGTCCCCCTCTTGGGTACTCATGCCTCTCCTTCCTCTCTTTGTCCAATTAAACTTGCCCCTTTTGCAGATTGACCTAAACTCAGAGGTAAACCACCAATGCAATCAAAATTCAGGATTCGCCTTTATAATACAAGAGTCTACTAATTTCAGTGATATTATCAAGCGCATATGAAGAAAGGTCGTCAACCTTGTTCCCAGGGGTTATTCCCTTAGAAAACCATGGGAACGAGGTTGTAAGTTCATTTGGAACATTTGGCAATTTGAAGATTTAGCGTAAGACCGGTTGTAAGACATAAACACCACACTGATAGGGCCTCAACAAAGTGGGGCTTTAGCCTTTGATTAACAGCTGTTTTGTCATTTTTGTGGCTTCTCATGATCAGAACGGCATAACAACAAGTTCTGCTAAAAAACACAGTCCTAGTACAGTATTTTTAAAGTCCTACCACTGAACGCACACCTTCTGAATCACGCCGTATCACGTTCTTCCTATGAAGTATGTTTACACCTGCTGTTTCAATCTGACTCAGGAGCATCGCCGAACAACTCAAAGCGGGACTTGAAGTGAAGGCAGAACAATATGATAACGTTACAATATTTTACAGTGACATCGACGAATTCTCCAACATAACGTCGGCCAGCTCTCCAATTCAGGTTAGAAAAACTTCCCTTTGAGATGAGACAAACTTAGCAATTGACGATGATTTTCTAAGTGAATTCAGGTATGATAACCCTCAACCGTCCATAATCCATACAGCTTGGAAACATCCTTTATAATGATTGACATACGGTAAGACTGACTGAGTTCTCCACTGATTCGGCCTGGATAACTATCTGACAAACTCAATACCTAGCTTTATGACACATTTAAAAAGACTGACTGACCAGCTGACCGAATGGCTTGATGACTGGCTGGCTGACAGGCTGAGAAACTGTCTTACCAACGGCTTGACTGACTTATTGGCTGACTGATTGATGGACGGACTGACTTGACTGACAGACTAACTGACTGACTTACTGTTTGACTGTTGTTGTGACATCTACAAATGGTTATACATTCTAGTCCTTTCGGATAAGGACGAAAATCCGTAGGCCCGTCTCACAGCTCCTTTACTGTTCTGATTCTAGTGGGACGTAAAACAACTCACCCTGCTGTTCGTAAATAGTAGGGGGCGTATACCCCGGTGGTGTGGTACAATCTTTCATGGGCTGGTTGGGTAATTAAGAGGTTGATAGCGACAATAAAGTAACTATCAGAGTAAAGTTGATGAGGGTTGATGAAGGTTGATGAAGCCGGCACTATAAAACATGCACCTCCAACCCTTATTAAGGACCAATTGACTGGTTGACTCGCTGACCTGAAAACTGATGGACTGGATGATTCAAAGAAAAGAGAGATTTAGAGCCACGTTAACGGCGTGAAACTACTAATTTTTTGTACAAGTAATGAACAACAAACAACAAGTAAAGGGAAAACTAGGTCAAGTGGTGTGCATGTAAACTCGGCTCTAATTCTCTCTGTAAATGATTGTTATATTCCGGTATAAGAGTTTGCTTTTTACCTCTGGTGGTCCCCCAATTCCCTTTATTTTGGTTAATTCTTAGTCCTGTAAATGGTTCAACGGCTCGCTGATTAGATATTTGCTATGTGTTAACTGAGTGATTTCATTGGTTTATCAGTAGGTTGTATTGTTTTAAAACTTTACAGGTTATAACGCTGCTTAACGATCTCCACTCATTATATGACACTGTGATGACGAGATATGATGTTTACAAGGTAAAATCAACGTCTTGATTCATTTTGTTGGAAATGTTTAGTTTTCCTTGTTCAAAACAAAAACAACATCATAGCTTATTTTTATACGCACGTCTATTTAGGTGAAATCAAATAAAAAATAAATTAGGAATTAGAACCAGCTCTCACATTTGGCCTTCAATTAGCCTATAATGTGCTGCCGAGTAGATTATTCCCGGACAGTGGAGCTGCTTAACTTCCACTGGTTTAACATATGCTTTACGACGTGGTCCCATTCTGCTTTCAACCTACATACTGCGCATCTGTTGTGCGCATCACGGAACCGCCAGATAGAACCCGGGAAGGAATGGAAATATGAAGGGGGTTAGGGAGAGAAGGAAGATCTCTCTTTTCCCTTTCGCGCTCCCCCCCTCCCCCCCGACCTCTTTCCCTCCTCTTTTTTTCTCCTGCCACCCGGGCTAGCCCGAGAAAATCCTTACGCAAAAGTAGTTTCTACGTCTTTTGAATTTTTTTCCGAGGGAGGAGGCGGTTGTACACAGGTTAGTTTTGACTATATTTCAAAAAGTGTGTTGCAGGCATAATTACGCTTCAACTTTTCAAGCCTTTCAGCGTTGTCTTTTTTTCAAGAGAAGCCAAGTAGAATTAACTTAAGAAAAAGAGGAGGTTCAGTATTCTAACCATTGACGCAGCCAGTAAAATCTCTGAGGTTATCCCCGATTTTTTCAGTGGTTCTTGCTATAACTGAGAGAAACTGTTGCAGTCTGATGCATATTCTGCATAAATATCTCGATAAAGTACTTTTAAAGTAACTTAATTTTGACCTAATTTCCATGCAGTTTCCTGCTGATTATCTTTTCCAATCATAATTTCCAGTTTCCTACCTACGAGAGAGTCAGAGGGAGTTCTAATCCGTATTTATTTTTTTCTGTGAATTTTTAAGGTTGAAACAAGCAGCGATTCGTGTTTGGTTGTGTCTGGTCTTCCAGAGAGGAATGGAAATAGACACGCTGGACACATAGCCAGGATGTCTTTGCGTTTGGTAACATATCTTAAGGAATTTAAAATTAGCCATCTACCAGGAAGAACTCTACAGTTTAGAATTGGTATCCATTCAGGTGAGAACGTATCATCATATACAATAGAGCTTGTACCACACTTGTCTCCGAGATCAAGAGTAGAGACCGAAGTTCTAAGACGAGTACGACTACGAGCTTAAGCAACAACGACGGTTACGAAAACGACACTTAAATAGTGAATTCGCGCTGCCTCAAACGTTATCGCGCTTATTTTGGAGTTGAGTTCTGAAGGACTGTCAAGTTGAGGAAAAGAAAAACAAAGCTGTTGTGTTGTGTTCCCGTCCTCGACAAAACGTGAAATTAGGCACTTTCACGTCGTAGTCGTGCAGTGCGGTGACGACAAGGAAATGTACAAAATGCACGTGTAAAATTGTTTTCTTGCTAATCTAAACTATTTCCTTTTTGCCGTTTTCGTTGCCGTCCCCGTCGTCGTTATGTAGTGCGCGCGCTTGAACCAGCGTCATTTCGGCGGGAAAAAGTGATAGCCGTTCAGCCTAGTCCCTAGGCATTCTCTCTTGACCCGTTGTCCCTGCGAAGAACATACATACATACATACATACATACTTTATTTGTCATGTAGGTCAGTAAAAAAGGCAGCTAAAGAGCTGATGTGGACCTACAAACTAAAAAGTATCTACAAAAAAGTAAATAATAATATTAACAAACCAATGAATTATTTACAATGAGTAAAGAAAAATAAAAAAATACCTAGCAAGATAAACAACAGTTAATTGACTGTTGCCTTAATATATATAATTTACAATATCTTTATTTATTCCCTGTAACCCATTAAATGTTATTTTATCTAAAATGTCAGATTTTTCTTTAAGAGCAGATTTAAAAGAACCAATATTGGGTTTGCTCTTTAAGTACATGGGTAAGCTATTCCATAAAATAGACGCACGATGAGAGAAGGAAGATCGAAGGAAGTCACTTTTAGGGCAACGCACGTATAGTTTCAGACTGTCCCTGAGATTTCTTAATGGAGAATGTTTAATAAATAGAGAATTTATACCAGCCGGAGCCCTGTTCTAAAATGCGTGATAAGATATGGTTGCAATCCTCTTTTTGTACATGTATGATAAAGACTTCCATTTTGTCGCTGCCAGGACCTCAGTGCTAAGAGTAGAATTCTTTATGTTAAAAATAAATCTCGCTGCTCCGATGTGAATGTCCTCCAGGGTCTGAAGAGATTTTGAAGATCCCCATAATGCAATTGAATACGTAATACTTGGACTGATACCTTTGAAATAAATTGACTCTAAGATGCGACTGTCGAGACCTTTTAAGTGTTTCAGTTTCTTCACTCTTGCTGAAAAACGTTTGCTCAAGGATTTGATATGTGGCGACCAGGAGAGTTTATTGTCGATTTGAATCCCTAAACATGTAGATTTAGAAATAAAGGACAACTCCTCTTGCCCTAAACATATACGCCTAAGAACTAGGCTGATAGCCGTTGTCATTCTACCACGAGTTTCAGAGAGAATTTAAGTTGTTAAAAAAATTATCAAATGTTAGAAGTTTTATCACTTTGCGATCGGGAGAGGGCTTAGACCTCCTTTAATAAAGATAACTTTTCTGGTGAAAAAAGGTACAAAGAAGCTTTTTGGGTTTCTATTATTTGGGAATACGTGAGAAAACTTAAAATCAAATCTCGTACTCGTAGTTGTTCTCGTCCTCGAACCTAAAAGTCTCTGCTAATGTGCATTAGCAATCTACGCAGGCGTGGATGACGAAGCTTATTTTATTCCCAGGTCCCTGTGTGGCGGGTGTGGTAGGTTTGAAAAAGCCTCGTTATGAGATATTTGGAGAAATAGTGAACATTGCCAAACAGTTAGAGGAATCCTGTGCTGGTAGGTTATAATCTCCTCCCACATCTCGCTCTGTTTCGCGGTAAAAAAGGAGAACTTAGGCCCTGTCGACAAGTATCCGCTTCCAATTGAAAACGAGAGTGGAACTAGAGTGGAACTTTTGAGAACGCTGTTTTCGCGTGTACGTGTGGACAGACGAAAACGGAACTTTTCAAAAACGCTGAGGACACACTATCAGTTCCAATCCACTCCGCGAAATATTAGAAACTTATTAAGATGGTAGACGGGCGTTTACCTTCTATGTCTTTTATACTTGAGCTTATTTCTAACCTAATCATAACTATAACAAAGTTGTCAAATCTGATTGGCTATCAACTGCCCTGTTTTGAGCCTTAATTGGACAGTTTAACAGGACAGTACGCGTCATGCCTAAGTAATTGGACAGTACGCGCCATCAAGCGCGCGCTTAAATGGCTCTTTTTTTTCACTGCTAGCAAAACAAAATTTCGAATTTCTTGTGTTCTGATTTAAAAATTGCCTATTATATCACAAATTTTGTTAAAGTTATAATTAATTGGTAACAGAACTTCGTGTCGTCCAATTCGGTCTGTAATCATACTCGTGATTAAACAAATCGGACTCCCGCTACGCGGTCGTCCGATTTTGTTAATCATTCGTATGATTACAGACCGAATTGGACTCCACTCAGTCCTGTTACCATTACTAATTGCTTGTTTTCAAGCAAATTTAGCTTTATTAATTCTTCAGGCTGATTATTCCAGGAGGCGGCAGAGCATTATCAGGTTACTTTCGCTACCGGTGTCAAGAGGCGAAAGGTTGGATCTCCCTTTAGTTTGACATTTTAAACTGTTTCTGCGACTTTGAACAACGTCACAACAATATACACCCACACCAAAGAAATTCAAAGATGGCGCCAATTTTGGGGGCTCATAAAAGCGAAGACATATGCGTCAAGCATGCGCAGTTAGGAAAGTTTTTTTTACCTTTGCTCTTTTATTTTCATTGTTTTTCTTTTTGTCATTTCGCTTTTTTAGCCTAGAACTATGATTAGTACGACTATCTAATATATTTATTTTAAGATTTACTGTAGCTCTGCCATTGATTTTCCCATGTGTAATTATGATAATATTTTGTTCTAATTATTTAACTGAGGGAGCCCATTCCTAATAAGCCCGGTGGCTTCGCTTGGGCTTCCTCGCCATGAGAGTATAAATAATTAGATTTTTTTTTTGCTTTGTACAACTTATGGCAAACAAAACAATAAACAATAAACAATAAGTTATCGTTTTCAAATCGATTCATCCTCTACGTGAGGACGGGCGAAAACGATGCGAAAACGCTACGAGTGGACGCGAATTTATTTGAAAACGGAGAAAAAAAGTTGCGTTTTCAAACGTGTACGGATACATGTGGACAGGGCCTTAGTGAGATCTCCTTTTTCCTTTGTCGAAGGAGTTCTAGGAACGAGATTAGGTACATTAACTATTCTCACTGCATACATAATAAGCCTGTTACAAGGGAAATAAGAAACTCTTTTAAATTGTGAGCAAAAATAGTGAGCAGCATCACTAACAGGTATATGAAACTAGAAGGTGGCCTGAACAGAGTTCTAAGTAGAAATTATTCGCTAAGTTCCCTTCCTCTTATCATGAAAAGGACAAAACCGCCTCAGCTATATTTCCTAATTCGTACCACCACAGCTTATATTCTAGTGTTTTAATAGATGTCTTAAAGTATTGACTGTAGGATGTATCGTTTCTTTAGCTCAGCGAATTCATGTTAGTTCTTGTTGTAAGTTGATTCTGGATGACTTGGGCAGCTTTCATTTAGAGGAGAGAGGCCTGGTAAAGATTAAGGTGAGACGACAGTTGCCTGTTACATATTTTCTTACGTGCACAGTATAAAGCAAAAGAAATTGGCCTCATACGGCTGGTCGTAACCTGGTACAAAACAGCCATCTGAAAAGCACGAGACCCACCCACCTGGACGCGACCGAAAAGAGTTTTACCATTTAAGATAGTACTTTCTTTTGTTTGTCTTGTCCCAGTATATTTCTTGCTCTCCAGCTTGGCAATTTTCAGTACCACGTGACTACCCAGCAATTATATGTATTTCATATGTACTCCAGTATAATCCATATGCAGTGTTAACAAACATTAGGCCTAGATTACTGACGCCAAAGCAATAATTCTCTAAACAAAATCAGCAGCACGTGCTCGGAGATACAGCTCATGAATTATGTCTATTAGGAAACGAAACTGTTATTGTCCCGAAGTAACAAAACGATAAAATCTTATTATTTGCTTAGCAGAGCATTACCGCCTATTATTTTCTTAAAGACAACATGCACGCACATTACACGCGGAGCTGTGTTGGTGTGTCCAAACAGCAGGAAATGTTTGCAGTCACTTCACTCGAAATGGAGCGGCGGGCTCGATTTTCATATCAGGGGCTGTTGAAGGCACAAATGTAATAACTGGTCACAAATGTAATAAAGGTCACAAGTGTAATAACATTTGGTCACAAATGTAATAAAGGTCACAAGTGTAATAACACTTGGTCACAGATGTAATAATTGCCAACGTAACAATTTAAAAAGAGTAATTCACTCAGAGACACAAATTAAAGGTAATATAATATAACTTTGAAGACTGAATTGTGCAGGGCAAAGATGACTTTCAAATCACATCTAAAAAAAGGGCATTTCAGTCAAAAGGGCCTAAGAAAAATGTAAAGATCGGCGGGAAGTTGAAGAGAACCAAAAGAAGTAGGGAGGGGGAAAGTGAAAGGCAAAACTCGAGTGGACTGTGAAAGTCTTTTGTCCGAGCTTCGCAAGCTATCATTAAGCTTTGGGAACAGCACGACCAGCTCGACAGGTATGCAAAGTTTCGGATAGTTTGGAACCTTTAATTTTAAGCGAGATAGAGGCCGAAAAATGCCCCAAATAGCTCTTCTTGATGGCATCAGACGGACGGCTGCGAAGGAGACCAGAACTGGTTAAGCACGATAGGTTACCCTCATACGAATTACATGTAAACTTGCTAATTGGTTTATGACGGCATTGAGCAGTTTCAACATACGACTGTAGTGTCACCTGTTCGTCGCACAGTCCGGGCGGAAATTTTATTGTTGCAATATAGTAAAATAAGGACTTAAGACAACCTATAACTTCAAAACAATGGTTTAATCCCATTAAATTTGAAGATTAACTTACAACCTTGAAAAAGAATGGCTTGCGGTTATCAAATTAGGACTTCGAATTGCTTTCCTGCTATACATGGCAGGGAAACTGTAGTTGTGCATACAAAAAATTATGGAAACCGAACATCAGTCCTATTAATTAATACACCAAGCACGAATTTTCTCTGAGAAGAACACAGTTTTATCAGCCTAAAGCGAAACAATATACCTAATCAGTCTTTGGCAAATCCAAAAAACAAGCTTCCTTATTTGGCGTTAAACGAGGAACATATGTTATTCTTTGGTTGGCATGCTTTTCTACTTACGTGTGTTTGCAATATTCTTCCAAAAAATGCCAGATATTGCAAACCATTCAAATTCTAGAGGAACTGACCTCACCCATGCATGATACCATTTAGGGGATTTAACAACTGCCCGAAGGCGTTCAACAGCACTACTGCATCTCCCCTTCAGATACCATTGCTGAATTCAAAGGTAAATTCCCCCAAAAAGTATAATGTTTTGACGTTAGAAATCCCTGCTGAATCGCACTTCCGAAAAACACCCATACCCTGCGACCAGGGCAAACTCGTCAGGGTGATGCATTAACTGGTCTTTTGTTCGCGATTTTCGCTCTTCTTTAGAAACAACTGGTCCAAATTGATTCATTGTTATACTTTTAAGACAAGCGAAGCCTGTCCAGTTTCTTTCACAACTCATCAAACGCAGCATTACATTGTAATCTGCCGGTATTAATTACAGACCATTCCACTTCTCTGCGGTGGGTCTACCAGAGCACACGTCGAATTTCTCTTTTTCCATTTTCCGTTGCAGCCAACGAGAAAAACTGTCACTTTCAAACTCATACTCACAAGGATCCTCCTCAAGGCCAATTCTACACCAACTCTCTTTACTCTTTTTCCGTTGACTATGACCTTTCGATTGTTGAGTCGTCAGAACGTTTTTTTTTTTTGCCCTGCCCCTGACACCGCATTTGGATTTTTTATATTGTTAGGTTCGGCATGAGTGTATAAAAGTCTCCCAATCTTGGTTCCCACTCAGTCACATACTCGTGATATCCCCTAAGAAAGAGTTTACCTATACAATCTCCTGTGACATTTTAGCTATTCATCAGCTCACCTTCGATTTGATGTGATATCTTTTGAAATTTTTTAAATTTTTAAAAATTTATACTCGTGCACAGTGTGGTGTAAAAGCGTAGGAGAGAATGTCCTCTGTGGGATTTTAGATTTCGCTGTGATTTTTGTTTTAGCTTAGTTTAGATGCTTATTACAATTGTGACCAAATGTTATTACACTTGTGACCTTTATTACATTTGTGACCAAATGTTATTACACTTGTGACCTTTATTACATTTGTGAACAGTTATTACATTTGTGCCTTCAACAGGGGCACCCAACGGCAATTTTCGGAAAATATCAGTTCGAAAGACGAATGCTTCTGGAACTGGTTCAGTGTGTAAGCGGTGCCCAGGAAGCCTTCCCCAATTCTTCGTAAACGTTAAATCAAAAACACTTGAAAAAGCAAAATCACAGCAACAATGACCAGAGAGGTCAGCCGGATGTTGAGTAGACTTGGATCAGTAAAATCTCCAATGCCAAATTACAAAACAATCAACTGCAAGAAGAGCGGCGAGAGAAAAAAATGTGAGGAAAGAAAACAAAAATCAATGGCAAATTTTCGTTTGCAACACAAACCTTCGATGAATTGGGGCTATGACAAGATAAACCAGGGGCACCCAACGTCAATTTTCGGAAAGTATCTGTTCGGAAGACGATTTGAGAGCTAGAATTTTCGGAACATTTGCAGTAAAATTTCTTGCTTGCCTGCCTCTCCTAGGATTTTCGAACATCTAAAAAATGGTATAATTGCCCATTTTTAACGGTTTTTTACCCTAAAAACGTCACCTAGGATTTTCGGGAGCCTATTTTCTGGCTGAAATTTTCGAAAAGGTAAGTTTTAATCCCTATAAATTTCGGATCACTAGACTTTCAGCTAGGAAATCCGAACAGATGAAAAACCTTTAGGGGATAAAAATATGCCTATATCTACCGTTTAAATACTAAAATGCGTTTAACAATGCTATGTGTAAGCGGTTTTGAACAAAATTCTCGTTGGGTGCCCCTGATAAACGTTAGATATGCGAGATTTGAGTACTGATAGCCAACAGAACTGAAATAACTGGCTATCTTATCCATTTACTAACCTATAAGATATGCGTGATACTAATAAATGTAGTTCTTCTCACGTTTTTAGGGACTTGGAGAGACAAAGACATTTTACCTTATAGAGACGCACGGGAACATCAAGAAGAAAATGACTGCACCATAGAAAATATACACCATTTCAGTAAAATCTAATCTCTCGGTAAAACCACCTCAAACTGAAAATATACGCACTTCACAATGACTGCTGACACACCATTCTCAAGATCTCTTAAGAAGAGGGTTATAGACAGTCTGCTTTAATTTATGAGCTATACAAGGTTCTAGCATGGCTAGTAGAGCCAGAAGAGAAGAAATCGCTTTAATGCCTCTATCACGAAAAATTGACTGAAATGGAGATATATTCGCGCTTTTAGACCGAATCACCGGTGTATTTTGACGCTCAATTTGTTTGTTAACAGGGATAGTCTCGTCACTGTTTGATTGTACCTCATATTTAGTTTTTATAAAATGCAAGTTCAAACGACTCCCATAAAGTTTAGCTCAACTGTGGTTCTACAGAAAAAGAAGAAAAAGAAGAAGAACAGCGCCTCTCGAATTACATGAGGTCATAAAATCAAGGTTCCTTCTGTTGCTCACCCGTGTTCAAATGTCCAGGGTTGTTTATAAGGCTAGTTGTTGGGACTGCCAGGATGTCTGCATAGGTAAAACTAAACGTAGATTGCATGATAGGAAAACGGAGCACTTTAAATCAGCCTTGCTTTTTATAAGTTTGAGGGCTTGACAACTGAATTGCTCGCGTGTAAATTGGCATGGGTTTGGACTACCTCTCACTGGATAAGGATGGTTGGGTAGGGGCGGGGGGGAGTCTTCTGGTGCAAAACGTTTTTGAGTAATCCTCAGGAAGTATGTATTGCCATGGTGCGACGAAAGTTTTTTTATTTATTCACAAGACAGGTCAGATCGCTCAGTACTGGGCATTTTAGAAATTAAAAAAAATGTGAATTTTTAAACACAAAGTAAATAAAGGTTAGTTTAAAAAAAACTGTTTGAATGGCGTGAAGAAGAGAAGGGACCGCTTGTTATCTATGGGTGGGCGGGGAGATGGGTGAGAAGTTAAATAAGTTTTTCTTTCTTCGATGTTGACGTTTTTTTTTCATGTTCCCCTTAGTGAATCTGGAATTTCTTAAGGCTGTCCCCTTTTTATTATCCTATTGAGAAAGAATTTCAATACCCCCCTTCTATCAAGTGATCTGATTTCAAATAAAATATAAATGTTGTATTCAGTTTATAAACATATATCCATGTCGTAATTTTGTGGGGGGAGCACCCAACGTCAATTTTCGGAAAGTATCTGTTCGGAAGACGGTTTGAGATCTAGAATTTTCGGAACATTTGCTGCAAAATTTCTTGCTTGCCTGCCTCTCCTAGGATTTTCGAACATCTTAAAAATGGTATAATTGCCCAGTTTTAACGGATTTTTACCCTAAAAAGGTCACCTAGAATTTTCGGGAGCCTTTTTTCTGGCTAAAATTTTAGAAAAGGTAAGTTTTGATCCCTATAATTTTTGGATCACTAGACTTTCAGCTAGGAAATCCGAACATATGAAAAATTTTTAAGGGATAAAAATATGCCTATATCTACCGTTTAAATCAGGCTAAAATACGTTTAACAATGCTACGTTTAAGTAGTGTTGATCTATAGTCTTGTTGGGTGCCCCTGAGATATAGTAAAGCCGAGGTGATTTCTTAAAATCGTTTGAACAAATTTTCTAGTCAACAATTTACGTTATTTTACGTACGAATTGTAAAAGGGACAAAGTCCAACACCTTCACATGCAAATGGTGTGCATAAGTTTTTTTTTATAATCCTGGGTCCAGTTGTTCGAAGGCCGATTAGCACTTAACCCGGGATTGTGCGGATATATTGAGTGGCCTCGCAGAGACACGAAATTTCTCTTCAAGTGTTGAAAAACATTTCACGAGTGAGCCCTCCTTTTTGAACTGTTTTATGATGAATTTCAAGTTACAAGATGCTGCACAAAGACATTTTGTCTTTGTTGAGTGTTACGTAGTAAAATTGCCTTCATGCGTTGCGTGACTTTCTCGAACGTTCTCTATGTTTTTGGATTATTCATAAATAATTAGTTAGGGCATGTTTACATTTCAGCATGATTCAGCAGATTTGCACCAGTTATATACTGAAATCATAAAATATGTCCAAAAGCTGCTACTATTCGCCTGTTTAGTATTTTCTAGAACTTTATGTCAAACGGTATAAAAGTTCCAAGTAAGTTTTTTTAACGAACTAAGTTTTTTCCCGCGAGCTGGACGGCTGTGTTTAGTCAATTGTGACGAAGGTCGATTTTCAAGTTCTGTGTTTACAAGTTGGCGGAAGCCGTAAGATATCTGAAGTTCAAGTGAGAGTTTGTTATTATTGGCAGAAGCTGTTTAGTTTTACTTAAGTTCAAGTCAAGTTCGTGTTGGCGGATGCTGTGCTTTAAAGTTCTGTAAAGGCTATGTTCCCATGGCAGTAAACTTCCTTGTGTTAATCCGACATCCCTGCTTGCTGATAGTCAGTGAATAATTATCGTCAAAACATTCGAACTCGTAACATTGAGTTTTAGCCAATTCCATGCTCAACGTAATTGACTCCTTACCCATGCCTTAGATATCTTTAATCAGTACATGAGACTGCTAAGCTGTTTTTGAAGCCTCATATGACTAAGAAAAACAGAGAATTCTTTTTTCACTGTTTGTTTTGTTAGACTTTTTATTCACCGCTAGTAACCTCATATTTGACTTAGGTCTAAACGTTTAGACCTAAGTCAAATTTAGAAGGATTTGTATGGAGTCATCAGAGCATAACTGGGCTAATATCTCAGAGACAATTAGTCCCGAAATGCTAGTTTTTGGCAAGTAGGCCTCTTAGATGTTGCTCTTTTCAGAATATCCTGACAAATCCCACAATTTCACAAATTAACACCTTACTCTTACCATATTTCATTTCTTACTATTCCTCCGCGTTTACAATTAATCAGTTCCACAACCACGACGCCGAAGTGTACGCTCCGTAGCGTCTTGTCTGTTATATTTAGAGCTTTCAGTCATCAACTTGTAGACAAACAGAATTAAAACTGAAATTCTTTTTAAGCTTTCAAATCTGAATTCAAATCTCGCACTAACCCTGGGTTATCTTAACCCGGCTTTGAACAACTCGGCCCTGTTTACTGGATTGCTGTGTGATAACTCGAATTCCCTCACGTCCGAACAACGAAAGGGGCAAAGTCCAACACTTTTAAGTGCAAACTGTGAGACTGTATATCTCATGTAGACTGGCTTTTCTCAGTAATAATAGTAACTTGAAGGTATGAAGAAGTTATAGTTTTAAATCTAGTGCGGGGCTTAAAAGGCTATTTTCTTGTAAGAATCAATAACTTACAACACTTGTAGAATCAAGTCGTCAGAGTTAAAGACTGTTTCATTACGCAGAATCGCATGTTACAACCTCGTGAATAATGATGATGCAACCATCTACAACAGTGATGAAAATCGTGGCATTTGTTAGCTATTCGGTCTTCGACGAGCTTCAATTCATTATCTTAAGAAACCATGAAGAAACCTTGAACCCTTCGAGTCTTCCCTCAAAGCAACGTTTGGTGAGTTGATATCCATTGAGAGGACTTTAACAATTTGTTTATTTTGCAAGAAAAGACAAAGAAAAGTGAATCTATCTAAGATCACAAAATAAACTGAGAGGTGTCAGCTACCCACAAAATGTTGTAATTTTCACATGTACCGTATGAGGATCGACCCCGCTGTGCGCAGCGGTTCACGTTTTCATTAATTTACAACAATACCCAATTTCCCACAAAACATGGTCTTAATTTAGGACTGAAACAGTAGATTGATGATACGGTTAAACCAAAGCATTCAAAATAGCTCATGCACGTTAAATGTGCCTATGTTTTGGTCAGTAGTTCGCGAACTAAACCATGGGACAAACATCGAATTTCAGATATTTCAAAGGAGCAAATTTCCATCTCCACTTTCTTCTTCGAATGAAAATGTCTCTTTCAGAAAAGGATAATACACTTGAGGAAAGCGTTGAAACACCTGAGTAAAGACTCTAATGCTGCGCTACAATGAAAACCAACGAGAAAAAACATCTCGCCTCTGAAAGGGGTTTTGCCTCAAAACGTCCTGTTTACATTAATGACACTGACTGATTCGATTTAGCCGATTTAGGGTCTGCTCAAACAATAGCGAAAACAGTTCCGGTTTATAACATCAAGAGGAAGATTATGAAAAATACATCGTTATCTGGTTATAAGGAAGACTTATCTTGTTCATTTCCCTTACTTTGTCAATATTTATCTGTGTGAAATGTTATTTACTTTGATTTTGTAGGAAAACAAATGACATAACACAGCTGTTGTAAATTTGAACGTCACCCACAGTAGATGCGTTTAATAAAGAAAGCAAAAGACAGTAGTTTGAAATTGCACCGGCTTCACCAGCGGCACCTGTCTTAAGAAAAAAGGCCAAAATGGCTGTATTAACGAGCAACTTTTGAAGAATTTAGGAGTAACTTTTTAGACATATTTGGAGCAACTTGTGGCTAAGGCTAACAAGGACTGAAATTGGATGAAGTTTTGCAAATAAATGGGAAGATCACAGGTGACCCAAGCTCTAGACGGACCATCGGCACTGTTGGGTAACGTTCATAATGTAAGGATTCGTATGTGAGGATAAAACAATTGTTTCTGTAGCCTACGAATGTGAAAGGATTTAGATAAAAATTAGCTAACCTCGCTCAAGTTGTGTGTTTCGTCTTTCCTGTGTGGTTTCCGAGTCGATTTGTGGCCATTTAATGGGTTTTATTGGAACTGGTTTGCTTTTACTGCTTTCTCTATATATGAGGAAAGCCATGCCAAGGGAAACGAAAATACATATCGTTCATACATAACCTTTATTTAAACACGATAGTTTTAAAGCTATTAAAGCTTTATAGACTATTTAACAATTATTCCTCGAACCCGAATGGGCTATTCTCAGTGCTCGCTCGCGTAACACTGGCCTTAATTCTGACGAATTAGTAGTGAGAGATCTATTTCAGGAGTGTGTGTGCGTTTCTCCCTCGGGACTAGCTTTCTTTATAAAAAAGCGAATTTGTCCAGTTTGGCTGCAAGGGCGGAAGGATTGGATTCATGCGCCCGTCGAAGCCCCTTGTGGGGGTGGCGGGGGGGGTCTACACCCGTTTTGCTCTGGGGTTCGTTTGTTTAACCCTCCCCCCCCCCTACTTTTTCTCTTATCTTGGTCTAGTCCTATCGCCTTCTCGCCTGCGGACTCGCATGTCCCGTAACTTATCTCTTGAGTCCCAGGCCTTCGTTAAGCGAGGTTCCACTGGGAATAGATTACTATTTAACAATTATTCCTCGAGCCCGAATGGGCTCTGAGCAAGAGACTATAAAGGGGACAGAGAGGGCATCCCCCATATACACCCTATTCCATAGGTAATTCGTCTGCTGGATACAAATAAAAGGAAGACGGGTATCTGAAGACAGGGATACGGCTGAATGAGCATGCAATTCGGCCCGATCAGGTGAGGGAGCAAGGCCGACAAAATTGGTGGGCTTGCCCTCCCCCACTTGCGCTACTTAGCATGGCCGGTAAATTGCAGGAAAAGACCCCCAAAAAAGTCCAAACAGGTGATTCACGGACATAACATAGGGGTCGGGAAAACTAATTATAAGAGGGAGAGCAAGGGAAGCCCACCGGAATTGCCGGCTTTAAGCAACCTCAAAAAGGCATAAAAGGCATTCGACACCCGCACCCAAGGCACGGCAATACTGGTACGCAAGGGAAGACTAACAACTTCGAGAAACAGGAAACAAGAGAAAAATAAAACAGCTTCTTAAGTTGCAACAAGACAACATCTCAGGATCAAAATGAGTTACAAAAGTTTTTCATTCCACGTGTTGACAACAGATAAACCAAACTTTCGCGATGTGACGCCTCTACGCCTATCATGCAATTACGTTTAAAGATCTGGTACGAAAACTACCCAAAAGTAGGGGGTAAATAAATAAGCCAAGTGGTAAGTAAAAGGGCACACAATACTGATAAAACTTGAGGAAAGTTAGAAAAAAAAAAAAAATTTGCAAACTAAGCCGACACCGACTATCTGACAACGAAATAACCTGCGTTCAGGCGGTCCTTCTCCCCTTTTTCTGACTTTTTTTGTTTGGGAGACGGAGAAGCGGGGCTGCAAAAAGAACGCACCAGATCCGTTAAGCCCAGCTAAGGCCACCTAGATTAAGCTATGTTAGACGGGGTTAGCAACTGGATGGGTGACCATACGTGAACAAACTTGCCGCTCTTTCCCCTTCCATTTCTTCTGCTTTCCAGTCCTATTTTAACCCTATGTACGCAGGGCGAAACGCACATGGCATGATATCAACCGACGGATGAAAAACAAAGGGCCAATAAGAACCAAGTAGAGGAGGCTGTCCAACTGGAACTGAAACCAACCGAGGTAACAGTTGTGCATAATAAATGACCAATGAAAAGATTGCAAATCTCGGACGAAAGCCCGAAAGCCCAAAATTGAATAACACCTCAAATAGGGAACAACCCGGAAAAAAAAAAGAAAAGAAAAGAAAAGAAAAGAAACAACCAAACTTGAAGCACGCGATATAAAATTTATCCAAACATGAATCCAGCAGAAGACAATTCCGCTCGGCCACAACCGAGTTACAAAAATAAATAAATAAATAAATAAATGAAAAATAAATAAAAATAAAGGTAAATAAATAAATGAACTAAATTACGCCGATAGAAAACCAAAAACGAGATTACGCAGCCACGACCGGAGACCGTGAAAGAGAGTTTCATCGTCCACCACGAATAACGAACACACAAAACAAAAGAGTACAGTAACAAAGGAAATTTATCCCAGGACTCCCACCAGAAAAAATAAAGTCAATCCACTCGGTCAAACAGCTGCCAAACCTACTATAAAGAGGAAAGAAAAACAGAAAATGTGGAACTCCGTAGGTAAAGAAATACGATAAAACCACGCCTGTGGACTGGAATTCCTCGGCCACAACCGAGTACAAAATTTGAATTGAGATACAGTTAGAAAGGAAAAACGGGTCCTAAATTGAGGATGTGAGATAACTCCTGCACGACACAACTGAAAAAAAAAAATTTACGACGAGAAAATAGATCGTTCAATATATAGAACATATAGAGAGAAAACAGTTTACATAAAAACCCATAAAACGGCCATAAATCGGCCCGTGGACCACACAGGAGAGACGTAACACACATTTTAAGTAAGGTAAGCTGTTTTTTATTGAAATCGTTTCATTTTCGTAGGTTACCGAAACGATAGGTTTTTTTTTTCCATACAAATCCTTATAATTTGAATGTTACGCAACAATGCCGATGCTCGCCGATACTCACATTTCGAGCTTGGGCTACGTGTGGTGTCAACTCTTGATAAACGTGCGCCTTCATAAAACGCGACTGGCCAAGCAGTGAAATATAATTCAGTAAAACGGTCGCCAACTGAACAGTAAACTTCAAGACAGCACATTTAAAAGCTGGCCCCAACTGATAAAAATACTGATATGGGAAAACGACTAAGGCAACAGGAGAGACGGGTAAACGTGGTGGAAGGAAACTAGAGGGACAAGAATTAAATTTGCCTCGTGCGGAGAAGAAAAAACATCGGAAAATACAGCGTCATAAGACAGCCGGAGAAGGGACAGCTGCAGGTTGCGTTCCAAAGATGTAAGCAGGCAAAAACCACGACCGGCAGAAGAGGTTGTTCATCGGCAAAGATAAGGAATAGCAGGAAAAACCAGGGGCACCCAACGAGGATATAGTTCAAAACCACTTAACACAGCATTGTTGAACGTATTTTAGTATTCAAACGGTAGATATAGGCATATTTTTATCCCCTAAAAACTTTTCATCTGTTCGGATTTCCTAGCTGAAAATCTAGTGATCCGAAAATTATAGGGATAAAAACTTACCTTCTCGAAAATTTCAGCCAGGAAAAGGCTCCCGAAAATTCCAGGTGGCCTTTTTTAGGGTCAAAATCCGTTAAAAATGAGTAATTATACCATTTTGTAGATATTCGAAAATCCTAGGAGAGGCAGGCAAGCAAGAAATTTTACAACAAATGCTCCGAAAATTCTAGATCTCAAATCGTCTTCCGAACAGATATTTTCCCGAAAATTGCCGTTGGGTGCCCCTGAAAAACTATCCTTCCGCCCTTGCAGCCAAACTGGACAAATTCGCTAACACACGTGTTTATTTACATAAGGAAAGCCAGTCCCGAGGGAGAAACGCACACACACTCCCTCACTACTAATTGGACAGAATTAAGCCCATAGCCAGTGTTACGCGAGCGAGCACTGGGAATAACTGTTTTTTGTACATTTTAACCATTTTATCGATCGTAAGATAACTTGATTTTCATACAAATCCTTATAATTTAGCTTTCAGTATAGGCTGTTGTGATTCTGGTAGTCCTGTGGTTTAGGTGTTTTCCTAAAAACAAAAGCTATTTCCACTTCAGGGGCACCCAACGAGAATATAGTTCAAAACCACTTAAACATAGCATTGTTAAACGTATTTTAGTATTTAAACGGTAGATATAGGCATATTTTTATCCCCTAAAAATTTTTTTTTCCTAGCTGAAAGTCTCGAGATCCGAAAATCATAGGGACCAAAACTTACCTTTTCGAAAATTTCAGACAGAAAAAAAGGCTCCCGAAAATTCTAGGTGAGCTTTTTAGGGTAAAAATCCGTTAAAAATAGGCAATTACACCATTTTTTAGATGTTCGAAAATCCTGGGAGAGGAAATGTTCCGAAAATTCTAGATCTCAAATCGTCTTCCGAACAGATATTTTCCGAAAATTGACGTTGGGTGCCCCTGCCACGTCTCTACTTCTTCTTTTCTTCTTTATCTTTCTTGTATGCAGTTTCTCCGAAACGTTTTTCAACGCCTTCACTTGCTAAAAGAAGAGTAATAGCGGAAAAATTTTGCAAAACTGCGCGTCTCTCGTAGTGATGACACACGATGGCAACTGTTGTGAAGATTTCTTGCAGTTTAGGTCTGAGTCTGAGTTTAGGCATTCTAAAGTTGTCAAGAACTCTTTAGTCTCCGTTTCTCCATTTTTCTTCTATGTAAATAGCTCCTGCTAAACTTTGTACGGGGCTTTCACTTGCTTAATACTAGCCTGCGTAGCATGGCGGTTTTGTCGCGCCGGGCGCAGGAGCGGCGTAGCCGCGAAATTCGCGCGCGAAGCGCGCGAGAACGAGCGGCGAAACCGCGAGAAAAATAAAATTTTTCAAGTTGCTCCCGCCCCAATCTCCTCGTGGTTTCTCTGCCCTCGCCCGCCTTTATTACTTAGCGCGCCCAGCCAAAAGCGCCATGCTACGCAGGCTAGCTTAATACGAAATAATCTCACAAACATTTTCAAAACCGCGCACCATGTTGAAAAAAAAAAAACAAAAAAACACAAGTTTCCCGTGACGTCATCTATGTATCTGTACTTCCTTGGCTCCTCTACTCCCTGCTCGACCAGCTGAGAACGCCGGTCGCCGCTGGCGCGGGAAATACGGCTTTGCCAACCTCGTTCCTGCTTTGCGAGCAGTATTGCGAGCAGATGTTGTCTTTGAAAAGACACTATGTCCTTATTTCTATCAGTCACAAATATCCTAATTTTCACTCACTGATTGCAAACGATATGATACTCTTTCTCTATGAATAATGTTTAGATAGATCCCTTTGTCTGCAAGAAACTTGGCCATTCACTTTACTTTTCTGGCCTTCGAAAAACGTGAAAGTAGAACATTTATGGACATGGCCGCAATTTAGTTACAATTTTCCGCGTAATATAGCCTTTATCATTATTAATATTATTTACAATAATCAATGTTAGTTCCTTTTTTTCCTTTACCTTAATATAATCAATATTGTAATCCGCAATGCCATCTATTCATGACCCATGATTCATGGAAATGCCAATAAATGTCGTTGTTGTTGCAAGCAGAGGCGAGAAGATCATAGGAGGGTATTACATTTTTGAATAGCAGTGGAATTTAGTTCAGTGGCAAAATGCAACGGTGCGTTTCATTAAAAAATCAGGCGGTTAAGAAGTGATATACGACCCTGTCGATGTAAGAATTTCAGTCTCAGATCCCGGGGTGGGACTACTTTAGGAATTTCTGGGTGGGGATGTGCCGCTGGGACCCTGGAACCCTTAACCTATACCAGAGCTAGTTTAGCTGAATTTTGCTACTCTATACAAGAGTACACTCCCCAAATCCCCCCTATCCTAGAGTACCTGTTTTCCAGAAACTTCTGAGAGGTCAGTAGCACAGTCTAGCCAAAACAAAACCTTATACTACAATCCCTTGTCTAGATAAAATCTTCAACCAACTGATCAGTTTCCTGAAAAATGATACCCTATTCTAGACCCAAACGTTCTGATTTATATACTGTATACCCTTCACAGCGGCACATACCTATATAGCCCATATATGGCAGTAAACCTCCCCCCCGCCCCCCCGGCCCTAGATCCGCCACTGGGTCGATCTCATTAGAAAAACTGAGATCTTGCTGCTTCTAGAAATGTTTTACAATCTTAAACTACTGTAAGAAAGATATGATTGGCAAAATAATTGAATGAATATAAAATAGAAAACAAAGACAAAAAACAAAGGTTAGATGTGAACGTTTGTGACTGCAAAACAGCACGTCTGAAAAAGAATTGTCTACAGCTGTAGCCAATCAGGAAACGCTATTTCCGTGACGTATATATATCCCTTCCCGTGCCGTTCGGCCAAAACATTTGAGTTGTGCATGTGATTTTCAAGCTGCGGATCCTCTGATTCCTTGAAAGAGCACGAATTGAACAGAGAGCTGCAGGGAAATTGCGGTTGCAGTTTGCTATTTTAGGGGACCGAGTTTTGTTCCAGTAAATTTTTAAAACTGAGGTCCTTATGATAGAGTTTTCGTTGATGTTCAGCGCTCACAATTTGATGAGATAGCTTTTTCTCAGCCTCTGAACTTGCGACCTTTGGACGTAAGTGTTTATCTGCTTGTTTTATGTATTTTACGCTATAAGTCCGTAATTGTCAAGGCGGAGATGCTAACGCCAGAATACGCTATCCTTTAACTGGCGCTGAAATGAAGCATATAAGCTTACAGGGTAAGCGTAATGTAATAAAAAACGACGATCGAGGTTAAATTCTGATCAATTCCGTACAGCTGCTGGCCGCTAAATTTGACGCAAAGGGACGGAATCATCGACTAGTGTATGCTTTCCTTACAACAAGAAGATGAAGAAAACCCCGATTCATCTTGCTGAGATGTGGTTATTGGGGCTTAAGGGTTAAGAAAATGCTGGAAGGATTTCACCATTAAGCCAAGGTGAAATATCCTATGGGCCATTCCACTTTTTTCCTTCCCCCTTAAATGAGGGGGTCATACTGAACACCCCCTTGGAAGCATTTTCCAAAATGGCCATCCCAGAGGATTTTGGTGAAAATGCATCCGCCTCCCGCTAGAAAAAGTAAGCTGTTTTAAAAGCCCTTCGGGAATAATAATGTTTTGGAGACGCCATGTCATTATCACTCTAGTCAGAAATTCAGCGTATGGTGTAGAGGCTAGTATGGTCCATAGAGACTAGGATTATATTTTGCAGCAATTTTGTACTCTTAATAAAATTCAAGAAGTCTGTCTGTCATATCTTTTAGATACGATTCTTTTTTCCGCACTACTGGCTGAATGAGTCTATCTACAACTGCAGATATCTGCTCCGATATCCCTGATATTATGTAGGTCTACAGGGTGAATCTTTGTAAGTGTGTAGAAAATAGGGATACGCAAAGGATTAGTCGAAGGGATAGCCATTTGGCTGTCATATCGTCAACATGGCCTTCCTGCAGCAGCAACTTAATTAGCTGGCTAACAATTCTGGTTGTGTTTCCAACCATATAGGTTGAGTGAGGGGTTTATAATTTATTTCTCTCATTTACAGTAGCAAAGCTTAACCCTTGTTGATCTTATTTTCTCTGCTTATCATGAGGGATGTGGTTCCCTTATCTGTCTTTTTGAGTATAGTTGGTTTTGTCAAATGATTTTATAGTGTCCGTGGGTGGGTGTGATAGGTTTCTAAAGCCATGGAAGGTTGAACTGGTGGATTCCAGTCAGATTTCATGTAAGATGGATGTGGCTTGCTTGCTTTACCGTATTATATGTACTGGATTTACATTCAAAATAGATCAAAATACACTTGACGATTTAATTCAGTCCCTTTGCTGCTGCCCTGAACCCCCTTCGCATTTTCTTACTTAGTCTGCCCCCTCCCCCTCCCCCCCCCCCTCAAGAAAAACCAGCCCTTCAATAGGGGAGTGCGGTTTAAAAATGGAGTGGCCCAATGTACCAGGGCTGTCGCTAACATTTCAAGTTGCCAGGCAAATGCGATTAGTAGGAGGGAAATTGTACAGCTAGGATGTTCTTTTGGTTTTATTTTCCTTTTGTTTCCTTTACAAGAAGCCAGTGCTCATGCTCATAGTAGTTGGGGAAAATCCCCGGCCCCTGGCTCTTAGTGACATCCCTGCTATGTACTACCTAAAAACATAGCAAAGCTCACCAGATGGGCATTTGTTACTTGAAGATGTCTGTCATAATAAACAATCCATTGGATAAATTTTACAAAACCTTTACAGGGCTGTCGTTAAGGTGTCCCCTGCCTACTTTTGTAGGAAAATAGAAAAAATAGAACCAAACAAAATCCCCTGCTGTTGGATTCCCTTCCTACTTGTATCATTAGCCCAACAACTTGAAATTTTAATGACAGCTCTTCTGTTTGTCTCTATTGACCAAGCAAAGAGCTCTATGCAAGATGAGAGTGGTTTCGCTGTATTGGTTGACCGTGTAGTCACCGATGCAGCTCAGTGGTAACATGGTTTCTGATTGGAGGATTTAACTGTACTGTACTGTATTGTGCCTCAAACTGCCCAAGACCAGGCTTGCAATTAGTGTAGGTAATAGCACGATTGGTAGTGGTATACTTGGCATAAATGCCACAAGTGATATTTCGAGATATTATTGTTATACGTAATTTCAATTTGAGACAAATTTGAAATATCGCAGGTGGTATTTATGTACAAATCGTGCTATTATTTGTTTATAAAATACTACTACCCACAAAAGCTTTGTAATTTTCACATGACATTGTAGTCATTTCAAATTAGAGCGGTTTTCACTTGACTGTCGAATTGGGATTGGTTTTGGTTTTGGTTTTGGTTTTACTATGTCCTTTGGTTGGCTAGTGTATTTACTTTGGTTTTGGTTTTACGACAGTCAAGTGAAAACCGCTCTAAGCTGAAACACCAATGCTCCAAGCCAATCAAATTGCAGAAATTTGTCATGTAGAAGTATAAAAGTGGGAACTGCACTTACAGCTGTAGATTGAGGCTATCATGTCTTGTTGGAGTTAGAAATAATAATATTTAAGTTCTGAATAAAAGACAATAATAGTGTTATTGGATCTGAGGAAGGATGTTCTCGCATTGTGGTAAATATTTTTTTTGCCCTTTCAGTTTTAAAAAATAACCTTTCCCCTCCAACAGTAAGATATTTCATGATGGAGTCATGTAAGGCAGTTTTAAATTTTGGGGCTTTGGACAAAATCCTTAATCGTGCGGCCATTCAAATGAAACCTCTTTGACAGTTCTTTCATATATTTTTTTATATTTTTGCCTAATTTTTACTTTGGCTTCTTTTGGGAGTGAAAGGTTATGACCTCAGGTGCTAGCTAAAAATAAAGTCTAAATTCTGTTCTAGCTTATCTAACACAGCTATGCCTTTGGTCTCCCACCTATCGCCTACTATATCTTTTGACAATGCTGGCCTGGGGCCAATTTAATCAAACTTTTACAAGTGTGCCCATTGTTTCAGAGTTACAAAACAATAGCTAGACTTACAATTTTATTGAATCACCCCTTTGAAATACAATACGCCCTATCCTGTGGATAGTGACTTAATTATCCAGTGGGTAGCCCTTTCCATATTTTGAACTACTGGTGGCTGGTATTTAAAGTAGGCCACTATGGATGGCACCAGCATCCATTAATGAGACTGCTCAATTAGGTCCAAACACACTACACTACATCTGTACAAGTTGCAGGTACGGATAACTCCGTGTGTTCAGGTCAGGCGACTAGTTGCAGCAACACATCATAGCAACAAATCGCTTCTTGTGTACTGGAGAATTTTTGTTAAAATAATTATTTGTCTGCTGTAACAGTATTTTGTCCCGCAACAAGTCACATAAATTCTGTCTGATTTAATTTTTTTGCAACGTGTTGCTGCAGCAAAATTCTTTTGCAGAGACACATTTATTTTCGCAAAAATTCTCTAATCAGGAAGTGATTTGTCGCTGTGATGTGTTGCCACGACATGTTCCTGCAACTTGTCACCTGGTGTGTACCGACCTACAGCTGTAACTGTAATGATTGATTGACTGATTTTATTTTGCCTATGACAATACATACATGTAATTATATATATGACTGCTAGTTAGAATTCGTTGCTTTGCAAAGACAGGAGATCTTAGCAAGCCCTACTTGGGTTTTTCAAAGAAAATCTCCAGTCAAAAGCACCAATACCCTACTTATACTTTATTAGTAGTAGTAGTTTTATTCTAATGTGTATAATTTTGTTTCCTATTAGTATTTTCACATTATGCGAAAGGGAAATTTTGTCAAGCGGAAGCACAGCCCACAGGTAATTTTTTTGTTCTTTCTTTTAGTTAGTAGTTTCCTCAAAGGTGTTACCATTTTCTTTTATATAACCCATGTCCACAAAAGAGGTGCCCAATTCAAAATTTTCTGACAACCCTGGATTTATTGATACACAGAAAGATGATGTTAGTAGCAGTAGTGCTAATGAGGAGGAGCAAGGCCAGAGCATACAGGTCCATATTAAGAAAAACCCTCATCAAGGAAAAAAGCTAAAAGAGAGAAGCAGTCCTCCTACATCGGAAAATGAAAACAAAATGGCAGCTGATGGAAATTCTGACCCTGAAAACATGTCAGAAAAAGAAGAGGTAGCTAGTACAGGCAATGAAAATCCAAAGGTAATATGTCGGACATGTACACATGTAGTAATGTGTTTTTTTGTGAAGCTGACTGATTGCTGCATGTTCATGTACATATTGCATGTAATTGTGTATTCTGACCCAGATGGTTTTAGCCTGAACATACAGGTTCTTGTATACATGGCAGTAAGCACAAGTTTAGGCCATAGAGGTTCTTAAATTGGATGGTACAAAATGAAGACTGTAGACTGACCTCAGACGTTTGTTTTCACATTTGTTGTCACATACACTCTCATTTGCATGCTGAAAACAATGGTCTGCAGCAGTCTGTACTGATCAGTCTGTAAATTTTATGATAGGTACAGTATGAGCAAGAATTACTACATGTAAGTTGATGAATATCTAAGTATGTACAGAATAAATTAAAGAACATACGACGTGTATAAAGATTTACAAAAAGCCATTTGAGTGCACAGTACAAAATGCAGACTGCAGACTGACTGCAGACCATTGTTTCAGGGTTAGAAAACAATGGGACTGTTGTTATCACATTCCATTTGCATGATGAAGCAACAGTTTGCAGTCTGTATTTTCTACTGACCGCTGCTTAATCTTGAATAGGTAATATTTTATTTTCTGGAGAAAAAAAGTACAAGAAAAGAGGAACTAAAGCATTGACCTCAAGAATTTTGAAGTCGTATGGCTGTACTCCCCAAAAGGATTCTGAATGTTGACTTTCTTAATATTTGCCCAAATGTACAGAATTTTTTCAAAAGATTTTAGAAAATAAGAAGCTGTTTCAATATTTTAGTCAAACAGGTTGTTGTATAGAGGTAGCTTAACTGGCAAATTTTAGCCTAACAGGTTCTTAAAACCCAGGTTCTTAGTCATGGGGTTTTACTGTAAACAAGGTCTCCAGAAGCAGGTTATTCAACAGGGCCAAAGTGGACAAATTATCCATAATTATAAAAATCCCATATTTACCTTGTGATCTTGGTTTTAAGGCTTTTTGCTTTTCTTCAGAAAAGGAGGTGCGGTTACACACACCATGATAAAAGTTCTTCCCTGTGGTAAATTTGCCCCGGTAAATTTTTACGTGGGTAAACTTTACCATGGTTGATCTCTCCGGTTTCATGCAATTATATTTTCTTGGAAGCACTTGAAGGACTTTGAGAGCAAGAAGGATTTTGATTTTGATATTCAGGATAACAAAAAATATAACCCAGATGGTCCAAGCTTAATTGCTGAAGTTTCAGAATCAAGTGAACAAGCGAGTGAATCCAAATTCGAATTTGCCCTGCAAAAAAAATACAAATGTTTGCTCACATTATCTGGTGTGTAAGCGAATGATTTCAAATGTTTCTCTGAAGACAATTTGAAAGGTAGTGGTAGCTTATCAAATAGTGCAAAATCCGGCCATCACAACAAATCGCAACGTGTTATTCTTCTGGTGTTGTTGGAAATGAAAGCGCTAATTAGGCCCTTGATGATAAACAAGATTCTTTGTCATATCAACTGGGGCTTTGTGATTGTCTGTCTCACCGTGGGTAGCAAAACACCCTTGCTAACTACCACATTAAATGTCATGGGCACTTTCTTTGTTATTTTTTATGTACCCATCAATATTCAACACAGGAAATTTACCTCGGGAAGGTCCGGCCACACACACTAACACAATTTCCCCTGGTAAAAAGTTCATTTACCATGGTAATAGTGTCCCGTGTAACCACACCTAGTGTCTGTTAAAATACATGTGGCTGCACATTAACCACAAAATGGTATTATCCACATAATGTCAGTCTTGATTACTGCACTATATAACACATCAATTTATACTCTATTTGTAGGATGTTACGTCATCCAGTTTTAAAGAGATAAATAAGACTGAATCATTAACATCAAAGGAACAACAAGAACAACATATTAACATAGAGAAAACTAAATCAGGTACCTATTGGTAATTTATATTATATACATAACATCACTTAAAACATACAAGAAACAACTATTGTAAATGATCATTAAAAGTACAGTGTATTAATTTTGTACCTGAGTTTTATTGGAACTTAATTATTATTTGGCCGTAAAAGCTGAACAGTACTGCATCTTCATATTTTTCGTTTATTCCAGGTTTTAACTCAAGTTAAAGCTGTAAGAGCAAGGCTGTGCTCTAAGGAAAATTGAAGGGAGCCCAATGCTCTGAAACTGTAAAATCAAGGGTGACCAGCATATGGTGTATAAAAAAATGTGATTTTTTAGCACCCAAGAGCAAAAGTTAGGTGCCATGGGCCACTGGGCTCTGGTAGCACACAGCCCTGAGAGAGATCAGCATGAGATTTCTCCTTGGACTTTCAATGTTTTACAAAATTGAGTTGTCTTGAGAACTGGGTACATGATCACAGAACATCTTGATGCTTCAAGAATGTCTCCCCAGTACTACTCCTATTGAAAACGTAATGGGGACAACATATGAGAATTTGAATTTGAATATTAGGTTTTGATATACCCATAGCTTCAGATTACATGAGAGCATTGAGATAATAACGTAAATTTGAGGAGAAAAATAAAAGGAGTGTGATAGCTGCAACTTGCATGTACAAAACGTAATATGGACTTGAAATGAACATGAATGCATGGCGATAACTTTGGGAAACACTGCATGAATGTATGAAAAATATATAAACATACTGTGCAGGCCTTCTTATAGGGTGCGATGAAAAATCCGAAATTCTGCAGCATTTTCAGGGCAGATTGTGCGATAAGATAGGACTATTATGCGATAAATTACGTGATTTTTTCAGGGCTGATTTACATTGTTTTACCAGGTTTCAAAGGAGACAAACCACTTCAATATTGTTTAACAGGCAATTTGAATGTAAAGGAATAATAAGACATCTATTTTAAAACAAAATAGTTAAATTTGTCCAATTATCTTGACCCAGAAAAGAAAACAATAAAATTAGAAAGAAAGAAGAAGGACACTTTTTTAATATTACATGATGCCGTTACACCGCTGACCACACTGCTTGTCTCTGAAATCAAAATTGGCCGCCCAGATACCGCGATCAAAGGTTTCAGCTGTCTTGCAAGGCTTTCATTAGATGTGAATCACCTTAAATAACATTAAGATTGGGAAAATGTTCAAAAAGTTAGAATTCATTGCTTACTTTACTTGAATTTAGCATTTTTTAAGAATTATGCGATTTTCCTCAAATTGTGCGAAATTGCACCATCGCATAATATCAGATGGCCTGACTGTGCACACGAAGAGCTCCAGCAGGCTGCTTGTCTCACCTGTCTACATCTAAGATTATTTATCCGAGAATTCTCATCTTATTTTATCTCAGAGGCAAAGCCTGTGTCGTCAGTTGTTGATAAGATGAACATCCTTTCAAGTGGCAAAAATGGTAAATAAATGATTTATTGTTATAAAAATTTGTACACATTTAATACATGTTTACATTCAGTATTTTAAAAGTAGGTTGATTTTGATAATCCGGGTGAACGCAGTCCTGAATAGTACTGTTGTTGACAATGATTGACGTTTCAACAACCTGTGTGGTAGTCATCTTCAGAGTCAAAGTGAGTTGTATCACATCAGTTGATGGTATTATACTCTGATTATTGATCTGATTGGTCAGTTATGTCGCGATGTTATTGGTCATCTGTCAGTTAAGCCATGATGTTATTGGCTATGACTGCTTGTTGTTGTATGGACCCAATTAAAAAATTACTTTTGCACCAGTTCCTCTTGGTTCAATATTACAGATATCTTGAGATACAGATATCTTTAATACTAGCTTTGACCTCGCCAGCATCAGTATACATTGTACAACAATAATTATTTTTTCTCTGCAATGCCTAACCGGCTCCAGTTATCTCCATCCCCATGCATTGTCTATATTATTTTCAAGTATGTTTAGTAATGATTCAGACAAGAAAGAAAGTACAGAGGGCTCTCTACTGCACTTCTGATTGGTTGAAACATCAAATTTTATGAAGTCTAAATAGCAAAGCACCATGTATATTAATTTAATCCCTTGTTTTCTAACCAACTTCTGAGTCATGATGAAATGTTCAAGTTCACTGCATGCATAACAGCTACAGCTGTATGCCTTTTGACCACTACGAAGGAACAGCATTAACAAAGGAGCATTACCTTGTATGCCCCTCCTTTCCCAGTTATTAAACAGGTCTACATGTACATGAGCTATGGTGATTGTTTGGTATAACTTCAGTTGTCAACATGATCATGATTGTTTCGTTAATTCCGTTTTAGTGAAACCCAAGAAAAACCTATTTGCATTTGACTTTCTTGGAGGTCAGTATTAGTGTTAGCAGTTGTTCTCAGCTCTACCCTTCAGAATTTACTGTTAAATTATTTCTGATAAGTGCACAATCATACTACAGGAGAAAGTTAAAAGAAATGCTTTCAAACTTATTGCGTCAAACAGAAGTTGTCCACCAAGCCAAACACTTCACTTCCAGTTGCTGTTTATGATGTCCAGACATGAACTTTCCATTGGTAACTTGAGGTTGCTTACAACTGCTAAAAAATAGCAAGCATTTGGTTATGCTCTGAGAGTGGGGAGTTGATTATTGAGGCCCTTTTTTGGGGGGAGGGGGGCGGGGGTACATGTACTAGTTATGTATTTCCCTTGACTTAATTTAAAAATGTGTCCTTTCACATATCGAGGGGGAAGCCATATCCTTGTCGGTATTTTAGTTTTGTATTTGCATATCACTGCTGTCACAATTGAAACCCATCTACTTGGCCTCATTATTTGGATTAAAAAAGAAAATAATGTTTTTAGTACATATGACGTTGTTAATGTTTTTCAGATGAAGTAAGCAGTGATGAATCACAAGCTCTGCAGGCTCTCAGCTCATTTTGGGTGACCACTGTTGCCAGAAATAAAAATGTCTTGAAACGACCTCCACCCAAAAACAAGAAAGAAGAGGATTTTTACAACAAATATTGTGACAAACAGGGAAAACTCAGCATCAATGCTGCAACTCGTCTCATGAGGTACATTTTATTTACTTGGGTTCACCAAGTCTTGTCAGGGTCACCATAACAGCCTTTGGTGCCAATTAAATGCGGGCCCGTAACAGTCCCTCCCATGAGAGATAGACCACCACACTGGGGACTATATCCCCTACTCTTTACAAACAGTGCATGGGTTCTTTAATGTCGCACAGAATTCGGCACATGTGCAAAGGTTGTGAGATGGGGCCTATGGTTTATTTTCCTTATGGAAGAAGGCTAGAAAAACTAACTATTTGCAGTTGTGTTTACAAAGGCAAAACTTTCTCCCCAGTTATTTTAAGACCCTAAGTGCTGGTCTCGCCAGAGTTTGAACAAGCAGCCACCTGCTCGGCAGATTGGTGCTTATCCAATGGAGGCGGTGGTTTTAGACATGTTGAAGTAAGTTGTGGTGCATTGAGGCCCATCCATCCACTGTATGGGTTCAACAAACAAACAATTGCTGCATTCAGGTGTATTTTGCCCTCTCTTTCCCTCCCTTTCCCCCTAAACCCATCATCCTCTCCCTCTGAAATCATTTTTGTCCTATCACAACCCTCTGTGTGTTTTGTAATCCTACATGTAGATAGAGACAAAGCAACTCGTCCAGCCAAATAATAATTCTTTGCTGCTGGGACACTAGGTACCCTAGGTATAGCACTTGTACTAACAATTTTTTTTTTCGTAGACTTCCTCATGTTATCACAGTGTGCTTGAAAACCACTGCCCAGATTGAAGTGGTTGTGGCCAATAAGGACAAAGCTTTGGAGGAATCTGAAGAACTTCGCCAGGATTTCTTTGAAGTTGTTGAAGCCATGGCAATGCACTTGATGTGAAATCGCAAGCAAACAAATATTGGTAAAAACATCCCCATTCTAAAACACCATCATTATTATTAATCATTACATGAGTTTTGCATTGCACCTATGTGACTTTGAAACTATTATTGTCTTAAAATGTGGAAGGAAAACATAAAAAATAATGCCTTTTTTTTCAGGTCAAGACCAAGTGTAAACGAGATCAACTTTGGTTGACCAAGCCATTAATACGGACAGTCTTAACATTGGTAAAATAATTTTAGGCCCTGTCAACCTGTATCTAGATATTTTTGAAAACAGAGTCTGTTTCACTGTTTTAGCCTTCTTTTGACACATAAACAGCATTTTTGGGCACAAAAATGCACGTAGTTGAAAGATTTTCGTATTGAAAAACAACAGAACAACAGACAGTCAGAGTATTATTTTTGTGAAGGACAACAGATGAAATCTATCCACCACTATCTCCTATGCTTGCCCTAAGCTTTGAAATTCTGGAGTGACCACAAGACAACGACTTGCAGTGGTTACAGTTATTCCAAGTCTCCGTGGCAACCATGCACAATACATGTGCTTGGCTACAGTCCTGTGTGTATGGATGCAGCATGCCCAGGGGGGACTCCCATATGAAAGGGGCGGGGATGCTCATTTGAAATTTTGAATTATACCCTTAAAGGAGACTAATCTGGGCGTGGTCCAACCTTTTTTGACCCCTGTAAAAACTTTGATTACATGAATCGAGTAAATAAAATGAATTTAAAAGATAAATTTTTTTAATATTTCTTTGTGTGCAACCCTAAAAGAGATACCTTTTTGGCTAAATATAATCATTAATGGCGTTTGCCCAGAACACCCTAAGTAAGACCAAAAATTGTCGGAAATTTACATCCCTAAGCAAGATGACGAGCATCCCTGCCCCTTTCATATGGGAGTACTCCCACCCCCGAGGCAGCATGGCCAAGTGACTTATGCCAGGTGCTGGGTTTCAACTCAGTCGCCCCGGTTACAAATCTTGCTCAGGCCACAAGGAGGAGTTGTTTTTGGTAGCAATCCAGGTTTTGGTAGCAGGATGGGGACTTTCATATGGTGGCATATTTCTTTATGCACAAACCTGAATGATAACTTTATGGATTATAGGATTGGCTCTCCATCCTGAAAACTCCAAGAAAGACCAAAATCTGTACTTTCTACCCCTAAGCGAGACAAATAGCATCACCGTCACTTTCACGTGGGAGGGTAGCCCTGAGTTAAGTTCCTCTGACATGCTTGTAAATAGCTTAATGCTTTGCCTCCAACCTGCTGAGATTCTCACTTGTTTTCTTTCTGTTTTATTTTCTGTCCCTTTTTGCAAGCCACAATGTAGTATAGTACTGGGTCATCAGTAGTGTTCCTCTCCATAAGATCATCAAGATCAAGTACATGCCCAGAGGCTTGTAGCGCTGTGAGGAGGGAGGTGAAAAAAAAAAAAAATTTTCTAGCCTCCTCTTAAACCTTCCCCTTCCCCCTAAGTAGCTTTTGATTCGCATCCTCAGTACATCTGAAACCAAGATGGGTACGTGCTTGATCCCGAGGATTTTATGGGAAAATGGGGGACTCTGGACAGTCTGCCCCCTATGAAGTCAATCTTTTTTTATCGACTTCCCTTCCGTAGGCAGCCACGGGGAATGTACTTATTTATTTTCCAGACTTGACCCATTGATTTATGTTTGAATCATACAGTTGACTCCCGATAACTCGAACCAAAATCGATTTCCTCTAGATTTCCCTCATACATTTGTTGTAAGTTTACCCTCGATAACTCGAACCATGTTTTGAGTCCTTAAAATGTATGGTCACAAATGTTTGTCACAAATCTAGGGTGAAACAACTTTACTTCTCAAAACTGTAAAACGCATGCTCTATTTACAAAAGGCAATGTTTTCTTACGTTACGTTCTGATTTATAATCTAAAAGTATCTTTCAATTCCCACTTAACGTTTCTACAGTAAAATGTGATTAAGATGTTCACTGTACAGTAAAAACTGTTTTTTGCCTAACCTCCGGCTATTTTTTCTTCGATCTCTCGGTAACTCGAACTCCCGATAACTCGAACTTTTTTCGATTTCCCTTGAAGGTTCGAGTTATCGGGAGTCGACTGTATGTAACATGTATCATATTTATAGTTCAAGTATCTTTGTTTTGATTGAGACATTTTCCCTTTGTTTTTTATTTATTAGTTGTACATCTCAAACGTTTGAATCTCAGAGTGAAACTGACTTTTTACCCTATGTTCATAGCCCAGGGGGGTACTCCGGATTTCAAGTAGGGATGATCGAATGGGGGAGAAGATCAGAACCCCAAGAAATCGCTAGGGCTTCAAACAGAACCAAAAAAAATCGCATGGCGAATTTCCGAGCCATAAAAATTTCCAGAAAGCAGAGACAGTTGCAGAACAAGTTTGCTTTTACTTTATTCGCTGAACTACACGGCCGGGCGTACGCGGGAACTATCACGATCTTCAGATTGTTTTGAATACCCTCAAAAAATCCCTACTAAAGCAAGTTACCCAAAAAAATACGTGCCAGAAATTTTCTACTCCCAAAAAATCCCCAAATCGAAACTTTTAAACCCAAAAAATTCCTTCGATCATCCCCGTCAGTTGAAATGTGTAGTACCCCCTCCGGGGTTCATAGCCTCTCTCTCTCTCAATCCTCGGATCCGATAGAGTATGGATCGAGTTACAGGGTTTACTGAAACAAGTAAAACGTTTTCTTGAGAGGAAGACACGCGTCTGGTTTTAGCAGAGCAGGGTGTTGTTAGTGAAATAAAATAAAAATGAAACGTTTTTCATAAGTTGTCGTAAACAGCTGGACTGGAATATTTGTGTTATAAATACATAATAAAGTGTATTCTACACGAGAGGTTTCTTTGTTTCTTTCGTTGTAAAAAATGAAGCAAGGTCATCGCGCTATTTGTGTCGACTTTTGACACTTTGTTTGCTAAAAGCTGACTCGATCCCGGTCGTCTCTCTCAATTTGTACACGAGGGAAGGGGAGGGGGGAGGGGGGGGGGGGCTAATGTCGGGGGAAACTAGCACGACAATTTCTCAAGCGCTTTATGAAAAAGATGAGGAGACTGGGGATGAGCCAACACCATTCGCGAACACTGCATGGTTCAAGTCTTCCCAAATGACCTTTGGGGTGGGGGACGCATCGCGGGCCTATTTTTCTTTTTTTTTCGCGGTGAGGGTGAGGGGCGAGAAAGAGTTCACAGGTTCTTACACCGAGGTAAATTCTGTCGTGGCCACCATCTTTGATTCTATCATTGAGAAGATTGGAAGGAGTAGAAAAAGGAGCCTGTAATAGGTTCCCGCCCTTGAAGTAGGCCTAAGGCGAAAGAAGGAAAGGCTGCCAGATCTCATTGTTCAATTGAGAAAATCCGTACATTGGCAAATGGAGCCTCTGATTAGTCCTCTAATAGCTTAATACCTGCCAGTCAGTTGCAAGTCTTGTTAGACTGCAGAACAGTCGGTTTTTTCTCAAAATCAGTGAAGAAATCGGTAAAGCTTGGCGTAAGAGTCTTATGCGCCGGGCGTGTGAGGCGAGAGTCTTTCCCTAGCCTCGCTCTCTGTTTTCAGCCTCATACTTGAATACTTGAATACTGTTTTGCGGTTTGAAGTCTTGTAAGCGACAAATCTATTCTGGCATTTTCATTTAAATGCATCCTTAGAAACTCTTAGAGGTAAATAACCCCGTTGCCCAATATACGACTTTTTCGGTAGTTCCAGCTTTTTAGCGGAGCGCGCGCTGCGGAGCGCCATTGGTAAGAAAATGTGGTAATCTACCCATCCGTTTCCCGAGAAAATTTGGTAATCAAGCGACCGTACGCCCGACCGTCCGTACCACAGGCATACCAATGTAAAATAACTCAATTAACAGGTATGGCAACCCAAAAGGTATAGCAACATTTTGTACCGGCGGTGACAAAATGAGAAATGCTAACGGCCACCAATGTAAAGAGAAAAAGAGCGACAGTAAAAAGAAAAAGTGAACGACAACACGTACGACATTTGCCCCATAAAAACGTTTCTGGAAGTTTCACATTGTAACCTTGCAAACCAACGGCAAAGAAATGTACCAAAAAAGTGTGCTGTACGTGCAAAGGATATTTTTTGCTAATTAGACCTATTGTTGTTTTTCACCGTTCTCCGGCGTTGCCTTCATCGCTTAGCATTACACGATTTTATATTTTGTTTGAACAAACTATAAATATTATCAAGAGCTTCGCTTTTAGCCCTGGCGAAATCTATATATTAAAATAAGTACAGGGACTGGGCAACGCAAGTCCAGGAATGTAAAAATGCACTCTTACGAAATAACCCTCCATTGTAAAAATGCACTCTTACTAAATAACCCTCCATTGTTAGCCTGAGGGGAGGGGGGGTCTGTACACAGGCTATCCATTGTGAGCGCAATAAGTGCATGTAACACCCCTGGAATGGCTATCACTGCTTAGTCAAGCTTTACAAAGAGAAAAGCTGAAAGGCAAACATGTTTCAAAATTTATTTATTACCTTACATCTTTTTTTTGCATTTAAAATACAATTAAAATTCAGCCATTTCTTCCCCTTGAGACCAAAATTAAAGAAACACTATTTCAACAGCTTGTCATGTGAATAGCTATTTTCAAAAGACACTTAACTGCGAGCAGTTTTGAGTCACAGAAAAAAAGAGATTTTTCCAATAATTTGCATTATTTAACTTTTTGCTCGCTGCACGTGACTTGGAGGAAATAAGGACGACCGCACGCGGTGTTAAAAAACTGAAGTCTCAAAAGTTTTGAGTAAAGATAGCAGGCTCTATTTGAACATTTTTTGAATAACCAGAAATCGTACACGCATATGTTTTTCCCACAAAATCGATTTCAAAAGCATATATATAAATAAATTGTACATGTTGTGGTTCAATTTTATCCTTGGTTTAATGCATATTTTCTTTCGCTTTGGGTGTGGTACTCTACGAGAATGAATTTGAAACAAATAGAAATAAAATTTAAACCAAACCCAAAATTAAAGCACAATATATACCCTCACAACTCTTACACTTTGACACGCACCATTGTCGTTCCCAGAGCCCCTTGGCTTCGCCTACCGCGAGAACAAATTTAGACCAAAACAACCAAAGGGGTATGGGGACGAGAATCGACCGCCGACGCGGAAGGTGCTTCTCGATTACCCCCCCCCCCCCCCCCCCCACGCATGCCTTTTTTAGGTGAGCGATTCCCTAAAGACGCCAGCGTGTTCCACGCCAACGGATCACCTTTGTCTGAACGATACCCAGGGGCGGATCTAGGGGGAGGGTAGAGGGGGTGCGCACCCCCCCCCCCCTTCCTGAGATGACCTGCTGTTTTCTAATAAAACTGGTATTCTGCAAAAAAAAAAACTATGTGGTTTATTGGTGTTGAAGTAGAGCAAGAGACGAGTGCACCCCCTTCTAAAAAAAAATGCTGGATCCGCCCCTGATACCCATGACAAAGATAATACATTCCGTGACTTCTGTGCTAAGAATACGGCCACCTTTTTACTAAGAAATCTATAGAAATCTATGTTTAGTCTCAAGGGCTTCCTTAGGCTTGTAATTTATCTTTGATACATAGGGTTTTCATGTTGTAAACTAGTTATTTGGCCCAAGGAAAAATAATTCCCAAAACGTTATTTCATGATTTAAGGTAGAGCTACACCCTCTACACACCTCTCAGTATTAATGACAGTCTCTATAAGCTGCACCTCACTGTTATTAGGGTCAAGAGCATTGTCTGGGGCTTTATCTGTCTTGCCTGCGTAGCCGGCAGTTTGGCTGGAGAGGGGCAACGGAGGAGCAGTGAAGCCGCGAGGACGATGGGGGTGCTCGCAGCTCCGCCGCTTTTGCTTATTTTCCCTCACTTGCGCGCTCGCCAAACATAACCCCCAGCTACGAAGGCTATCATCTGTATTCCAAGTGTCCCATTATCGGCACACCTTGCACCTTTCTGGATGATTATTTGTTACCCTCTAGCTAATCTGGACCATTATTGCTAACTACTTCGACATATGACGCTGGGAAGGCTCCCTCCACGGAACCCGTTTGGCCGACGATCCAACCATTGCCTTCATTTCTGACCTGAACGATGATCTGAAACAGCAAAAAGCAACAATTGTGTCAAAAAAATAAAATTAAATAAATAAAAAAATTAAAAAAAAAATTAATAATAATAATAATAATAATAATAATAATAATTAATCTGTTTTCTCAGGGCTTGAATTAAAGAAGCTGCATTTTGGTATTACTTTTTGCGGTCCACAAATCGCACCCCAGTTCCCGCGGAATTGTGTGAAAGGCGGTCTTTTTCGGGGATATATAAAATATCAGCAAGTCCACAGCAGCAAACCAATGAGTGGTATCGGATATATATTTTTTGTTTTATCATTTTGTGTACTTCATCATCGCTAACTAGCCGTACGGATCAGTTTGCCGTTTCATATTTTTCTTTTTGGGGGAAGAAGTGCTCCCAAAAATTTCGGACATGTGTGCCCCGCCCTGGGTCTTAAATCTTGGTTATTTAAGGATGACACAAACGAAAGTTGATACCCTATTTAAGGCCCAGACCTGAAAAATGACACCCAGTTCAAGAGAAAAACAAAAACTAAGACTTTAATGGAACACATAAACCTTCCGATTGCCTAATAAAAACCATGTGATATCTCATACCAATGTATTTGTGTCTCGACCGTCTATAATTAATACATTCAAGAAAATTGCATACAATGAAATGGTTGATTCTTTCGTGCTTGACATGTGCTCTTAACCTATATTTTGCTCAAAAATTGCTCAGAAAAGCAAAACTTGTTCTTGGTTGCTAGAACCGCAAAAAGTCTCTCAAAACGCCAAATGTTGCTAAAAAGTTGCCGAGCACAATCATGACAGGCCTACTTGTTTAAGCTTCACACGAGAACGTATGTGAGCGGGTACATCAGTACTATTACTTGCCGGTTAAACTGGAAACTCTTGCAAAAAGAAAGTACTGACCTGGTTAGCTTGAATCGTAAGTTCATCTCCTTCTTGCCCTGCGAAATCGAACAGACACCGAAGAATGACATCGTCTGCTGAGATGACCTGAAAGAAAGGGCGTGAAGAGGATGAACAATAATGACATTGAATTCCAGATTCTACGACAATAGAAGATCACAAGAACACAACTCAGGCAAAAATGAACTGGAGATTTTTTCCCGAGAGCTCAGGAGACCACGTGACGTTGAGTAGCCAGAAAAAAACAGCCGACATTTCGCGAAGCCACCACTGGTTTCCCCTTTCGAGCACCAAAAACGCAGGTTTTCGAAAAGGGCCTTCAGAGTTGGGATTGTTGAAAACGCCAGCTTCTCTTTTACGAATGGACGGACGAAAACGGATGCTTTCGATCATACAGCGTATGGAATGCTAGCGTATTTCCATCGTTCTAGCGTTTTCGTATGGACGGGCGAAAACGATTCAAATACGCTACGTGTGGACGCTTATTTTTCTGAAAACGGAGAAAACGTTTTAAAATGTCCATTTTTAACAAAATCTGAAGAGGTGTAGAAGAGGCCTTAGTTGGAGATTCCGTCCGATGACCAACCGTTACTTGCAGCTCTGTATAGATCGATCAGTATTATTTCTTTTGTAAGACTTTAGCCATTGACGTAATACCTGTACATACGAAGCTGGAAAGAATCCCGTCTTTCCTTTACTGCTGCCCTATAAAAATAAGAAAAAGCAGGCAACTTTGGTTTTAAATTCAAAAGTGTTAATGATAGCTGCTTCGCCCTTTTCGATTAGTTAACCTCTACTAACAAACCACAAGCGAAAGAACGGGACTAGAAGGCTGACAGCCACTAATGCGGGCCATTTGCTGTTAATTTCCGGTCTTCCCAAGTAATTTCGTCGAGAGAAATCCCCCCGGGGGAGGGGGGGAAGGGTACTCCCTTATATTTGCCTTACAGGTATGTGCCGCCCCAAAGGGTATGGTTTTTGCGCCGTTTTGCTTTGAAAACGGGAATAGACTTTGCCTATTTTGGTCTGAATTCGCGTATGGTTTTCGAGGGAATTCGAGAGTGCATGGACGTATTTGTCGTTTCAATTCCAAATGAATAAGAAGGAAAGAGTAATATGCGAATTCGAAATGGCTTTCAAGAAACCTTTCTGTTGGCGTTCTAAGAAATGATAACATAATTTCTGCCTACGCCAGGCCTGAAAACGGGTATGGATTTTAGAGCCCAGGTCTACGGGTGTAGATAATGGCACTGATCCCAACCTAACCTTGGTCAGTGGATAGCAGTTTATTTTCAGTAATCTTTTCGGACCCAAAATTATATATGGTACAAACCGCTCGTGACGAGTCACACGTCAGAAGAACAGGTCACTATTCTATCGATAAATAACTAAGCAAAACAGATTTACGTTTAGACCTAAAGGCTGGTTTTCACTAGCGACAGAGTCGGAGTCCGCGTCGTAATCGGAGTAGTAAGAGCGCTTATGACCTAGTGAAAATCAAAAATCGGAGTTGTAAGCGGAGTCATAAGCGCGACGGAATCGGAGTCAGAAGAATCAGACCGAAACCATTTTCTTCCGACTCCGCTTACGACTCCGTCGCTTACGTTACACTTATGATCTAGTGAAAACTACACTGTCGGAGTCGGAAGCAGAAGCGGAAAGATAAACTAATCACAATGCACGTCCCCATGCTTTGTGATTGGTTTAGTTCTTCTGCTTCTGCTTGCGACTCCGACGACCCAGTTTTCACTTGATCGTAAACGACGGAGTCGTAAGCGGAATCAGAACGCTGTTTTCACTAGATCGTAAAGTTCTAGGCTTCCGATTACTACTCCGACTCCGTCGCTAATGAAAACCAGCCTTAAACCACTACTTTATCTTGCTGTTGATCATGTCCCAGAGAATTCAACAACAATGTCTACAAATTTGTTAACTCGATTGATAGCAAAAAATAAAACAATGCATACCTCCCACCAGTGTTCATCAGCACTATTGATAACTTTTACTTTTTCTCCAGCACTGAAAAGGAAAAATAAAGATTTCATTTAACACCGGCCAACGTATCAGGAGTACCCAACGACGGTTTCCTCCTACATACATTGAAGACACTTTTTAGGCTATCCAGAGTACTTGTTGATGTCTATACACAATGAAATTTGTAACTGTTCTGTCATCCTAGGGGTACTTGAGTCGAAATTATAAGGGCTCCAGTAGTACTTTCCCGAAAATTTTAGATGCAATTTAACGTTTTACGAAAGTGAGAATTTTTGTAATTTCTCTCTACATCGCATTTTTGAACCCGAAAATGTTAGGTCTCCTTTTTGCTACAAAAATAGCATAACCTGAGCTAACATGGGGAGTAAAATGTGAAAAATTAAACTTCAGAAAATAGTAGCGGATTCAAGTTATTGGAAAAGCTTCGAAAATTGTACATGAATGGAACCGTCATCTAGAAATTTTTAGCCGTCCTCAGGTAATAGAAGATTCTAGGCAATATTTGCTTCTCCGAACGGATATTTTACAGAAAACAGTCGTTGGGAGCCCCTGCTGTATACAGCCCTATACTTTCTATGTGCTATAAATGCCAATAGACCTTTTCGTTTGTATGTTTATTTTCCCAATTCAGACCACGTGATGTTCCCAAGGGACCCCTGACCCCTGGCGGAAAGGAGGACATGAGAGGAATTGGAATGGTCATTTTTCGAGGTCATCTTAGGGCGCGATAAAACTGCTGTCCGATAGCCCAGTGCCGGCTGGACATTTGCCAAGAATCCGACCGAGAAATAGTAATGTCAGAGAAAAGGAGGACCGGTAGGCTCTGCATCTCCACAGTGAAAATATACCCGTCTGCAGGACAAAAGCAGGAACGTCTTCCTCAGTTATTTTAAGACCATGAGGTCACCCACCAGGCGCCAGTTGCTGCAAAGTCCCGGTAATTACCGGACCCAGAAAGCTGTTTTGTTTGCACTGCCGCCCTAACAACAGAGATTAACCCAGCAGCTATTAGAAGTACATGAAACTACTTAAATACACTTTGAATTTTAATCACAGACGTACCAAAAATTTGAAGAAGAGTGGATAACACTTGAGCACCTTAATGAAGGGCCACCCATTGTCAAATCGAAGGTGCATGTATGGAAATAAACTCAGGTACTGTGTTGATAAACCCGTCAAAAAGAGAGTCAATACAAGTCCACCTGGAACAGCATCTTGTACATTAGAGCAACGGTCCAGAATTGATGAATTTGATTGCCTCTCCTCTCGAAGGCATGTTGGATTACTGTCCGGGCCGTTTGGCTCTTTAAAATTGAAAGCCAAATCATCAGATACAAACTTTGCTTACCATAGTTTAAGATCTCCGTCATTCTCTCCACCAAAATCATAAAGAGCAACACAGTAATTCTAAAAAGTAAAAAAATAACACCTACTTGCTTATTGGTCTCAAATCAAAGAGATATCAAAAGAATACAATCGTTTACAAAAAGCACGAGTATCAACTGTTCTTAGCCGACCTCGGAATTTCAACCGATAAAGTTGAAGACATTTTGTGGGAAGCTTACATGATTCACTACCCGTTTCGAGCCTCACAAGCAATGAACTTACATTTGCTGTAGAAGAAACCATGATGGACTCCGCTGTATCTAAAGACACACACAAAAAAGTTGGAAACTTTTCAAAAGAACACATGACAGACCTTAATAGGTTACAAGAATGCAACACTGGAAATGTCGTCGAAAAACATTTTGCCTCAGCTTAATGTTGACCTTTGAACACTCGGTCCCAGAAAGCTAAATAGCAATAGAAAAAAAAGCAGTTTCCGAAAGTCTTTTTAAGCTTGCGTTTTGTTATATCTCCCAACACAAAAACAAAACTAATAAACATACACATTTTTTGCTTAGCACGACTGGCACATAGATTTCCAGCGGTTTCGAGGTACACGATCTGATCACGTGCGAGTTTTTTTTTTTTTCGCTGTATGGGTTATGAAACACATGATACCTAATAGTCTAATCAGAAAACGGCCTTAAGTTAAGTGCGCATAATTTATGAAAAGACAAAACACAAATTTCCTTTAGAGCAGCACCTGACCCACGCTAAAGAGGTCTAATGAGTGTCCAAAGTAGCCGAGTTACTGGGAACTTTGGTTTTATATTCTTCAGCTTTCCGATTGGCTAAAAAATCTCGCGACACTTTCTTAACCAATCAGAATTACAAACACAACGAATCTCGATTTGTTTCCTTGCGTTTCCAGTGCTTGGCGTCAGCCGAGTCCTGATTGGTTCATGTGAACCTCGACGCGTATCGTGATTGGTCAAAGTAATTACTCTGAATTCTGTTACACGCCAATCCACTCCCTCGATGAAGATCAGGCAAGTAATGTTTTTTCGCTCTCACCATAAAAGTCATTGGTCCTGAAAGTAGGTAATGACGCTGTTGGACCCAAAGCTCTCCTGTGAGGGGGTGGGGTTGGAACATCTTCAACATCACTATAAGCGTGGTCGTCGGAGTCATCCTCGTCCGTGCGTTGTATTCTAAGTGACTGGCCTTTTCCCACTGGCTAAGAGAAATAACATTTAACAGCTTATTATTTAACTGTGATTGGCTGAATAGGCCGTTGTGAAAAATACCATAATATTATCAAAATTGTCGTTTGGGTAGTACGTCATGTAAACCTTACTTTTGCATTACCTTTTGTGCCTGATTTCCATGTGCAATGCGGGTAAATTGACCGAACATTCGCATACTGAAGCGTATTTGCGCGCAAACGTTCAACGTTGGCCAAAGTATACTTTTTATACGTTCAGGAGTTCAGCAAATTTTGGAGTGACAAACAAAGAGCATTATGGTATGTTATTGTATTTCTGAAGTGGTCAATTGAGACCTGCTCTCACATGTTTACCGTTGCTTGACGCCAGTCACGTGTACTTGACGTTCCTTTGAATTCTGATTGGCTGTAACCGCTATGATTAGCTGACCGTGGATTTGGTTTTAATAGGGCATAGAAATACGTCACAAAAATATTGAATTTGTAAAATCATGGGATTGACACAGATATTTAGAAAGAACAAGAAGAAAACTGTCCATTTGCCAAAATTCAGCTGGCGGTGAGATATAAGCAAAGTTTTGCTCTGATGACTCGTTATAAATTCTTCTAAAATTGACATGGATCGTAAAGGGTAGGATCCACGCCAATTTTCGAAGGATTCGTACGAAGTCGTTCGCGTTGGTTATATCTCAGCACCAATTTGCTCTAACAAGCTGAATTTTGGCAAAAAAGCAGTTTTCATCTTGTTCTTTCCGATTACTCCACCCAAATCCAACAACTTCTTAAATTTAGTTTTTGCGACGTCATCGCTTTCATACTTTATTTATGACATTACAAGGAATACTTACTATTTCGCCGCGGCAGTAGGGTACATTATCCCGACACTTATGATGTACACTCATTTTACAGGCTTTGCACCGAACACCTTGCCGTCTTAACCCTGTTAGTGAAACAAAAATGTCACCGGGTTCAGAACCACCACATATCGATATAGGTTCCACGCTTTCTTGTCGAATGAATAATTTCTTCATAATACCTGCCACATCAGCCCACCAATCTGCAAAATTTTAGCGGGTGTGTGGAAATAGTTTTTTTATTATTTGTTAAATAATTTTTTGTTCTGAGTGTTAGTTTTAAAAACATAAGATTTTCATTAGCGTTGGAGCGTCCGCTGGAGTGCAGAAACCTGGTTGCAATTTCGTACCCAGATCTTTTGTTGACAAAACTGATATCTCGGTACGAGATTAGGCTGGGTAGACTGTGAAGAATAATAGAGTGATTTTACTTGAACCGTGAACACTACGCACTATTATGCACTAATTCTATTGTCTTCTTTTGTTTAGCTCTCGCTGTTTTGCACTATTTGTTAGCATCTGTTTCACGGTTCAAGTAAAATCACTCTAAAGTATGTTAAAGACTTTGGTGCCAGAACCATTTATCTACCTGGGATCAATTGACAAAACAAGAGAAAAAAATGAGAGAGATACGCCCAGTCTGGCGTTTGGGATACGTGAATTTCACCAAAGTTATTTTTAGACCAATTAAACGCTTGAATTAATCGGAAGTTGGTTTCCGGAGAGGTACGCAAACTTTTTTTCAATGTTGTCAAGAGAGAATTCAACAGTCGCCATTACAATATTATGCATTTTTTGCTTTGAGGCTGTCGCGCTTGGACTTGATAACGTTTCACAGCCATTAAAGTTTGCGAACGTCTATGGTCAGCATTAGATCCCATCGGCCATAGTCCCTTTCTCCTCTTATGAAATTTACACAAGGTAGAACTGGTATCTTCTTTTATATCACACTTAGATGATATTTCAAGCTGGAAATGTTCATGAAAGTGCAGGTCTCTTCAATTTAAAAGAAAAAATTTTGATGCCTAACTAACCCTAACCCTAACCCTAACTCTGATCAAACCCAACCCCAAAAAAGAACTAACCAGTTTCGAAACAGTAAAGGCAGTGCTTAGCCCTAATTAGTAAAGGGGAAAACTACGTTGATTAAATGAGATGAGGTGTACGAAGGGGCTACGGTCGATGGGATCTAATGATAACCGTCCCAGGAAGTACACTTCCGTTTAATTAGTTCTTTTATTCTCTCTTGAATAAAACTTTTACAAGTGCAATTTACAAGTGTAGCTATCGTTTTCAGACTCTAAAACAATGACTGACTTGTAAACTACGCTTGTAAAAGTTTTATTAAATTGACCGCTGGTTTACTCACCTTTTATAAGACCTTTGCAGTAGAAGCAGAATTTCGGTTTCTTAAAAGTGTGGTCCTCGAACTCATGCTGTCCCGCTTTCCTTATTTTCTTTCCCTTGACATGAACGCTCTGTCTTTTGTCAACTGTGCCTGTTACAGAACTCTCATCATCACTGATCGTTTCATCTTGAAGATCATCCTCTGTGACGTTCAGTCTGTTAAGCACATCTCCAGTAAACAGTTTTGTCTACAACAAACATAAAAGTGTCATGACAAACGCAACATCTCCGAAAAATCTTAAGGTAGCTGATAACAGCCAAGTTTTGATTCCAAAACTGAAAACAATAAATTGGTAAGTACTGTACTTCATGCAGTATATACTAGTTCAGAGAACAAATTAACTTATTTCACTCCTAAAAAATATCAAAATAAACGCAAAACGTTGCTAAAGTAGGAACAAAACAAATGAGTTTGAGCCCTGAAAACAAAAAGAGCTTTTTTCATACCTACCTGATCTTTAGCAACACAGCAAAACCATTCTTTCACTCTAAGATCGTTTCTTTGCCTCAATAAATCTTGTTCAACTTCTCCAGCATTTCCATAGGACGGATTTTGTAAGTAACTAAAAAATAAAACAACCGGTAAAACCACAATATGAAGTATTTAGTTTTTTTTTCATTTCCTTAACAGATCTCTTCAACAAGATAACTATTCACTGTCTACTGTAACGCGTTGGTGGTGTTTCGAACAAGAACTCCGGGGTACATGTTTCCTGGGCAAGACATTTTCAGTTGTGTTAGGCATCAAGACCAACTAGCTTTTGCTGCCTGCTGGTACTACAGATGACAAATGAGCTTGGCAGAAAAATTTTAAGCTTGAAAATTGGCTCGGTTTAGACGCTGCTTTCTTTGGGTTTTTGGAACAAGTATCTGCAGCCAATGACAGAGGCCAAGTCAAAAGACAGTGCGAATTTGCCTTATAAGCATTGCCCTTTTCGGATCATGATAGAAAACTACATTCAGAGATTATTTTGACGCACAGTACATTGATGAAAAAGGCAAATTGGGCATTAAGCTCAAAAAAACCAAAAAGTTAGTGCAGTCATCGATCTGCAGCGTCCAAACACGTTATGGGCAAAAGTTACTCTATTACTTAATTGTCCAGGAAGACCACCTCCTGTCACGCAAGATCCGCAAGGATGAGGATGTACGATCAAGCTTTATTGGACCTTTTAAATTTGTTTGCATTTGAATAATAATTTTTCCTCTTAAAGGAGCCGTGTTGGCTTCTGTTAACGAGTGGTACAATTTTGGTCTTTGAATCTTCTTTTTTTTTCGGCCAAGTTGATTGCCAGTAGGTATAATACAGTTCGGCCACACGACCAAAAAGCAAGAAAAAAAAAACACCCGGCGCATAACACGCAGGCAATAAAATTATTTATATAAAACTGCTGATATACCCTGTCCAAATCTTACAGAGCATCAGCTTATGTATCCTTACCTTTCTTGTAACTGTTTCAATGATTTCACCGCCTCTTGTTCCTTTTTTATTGACGTGTCAAAGTTTCGTAACTGAAGCAAAAAATGACAGTCATTGATTGAAACTTAATAAAATAGCCTGAATGGCCTGTTCGCGGCGTTCAGATAGTGGAGAATGGGCGGATTTTTGCAGTCAGCCCTCACTTAAAAGCTCACGACTCTCCTTTTTTTTTCCACAAATGCATAGCCTATTAACAGACCCGCTATTTTGTGGAGTGCGCGTATGAAAATAGAAACCGCGGGAGATTTATTGACCGCAAGCGCAATGGGGTGGCGCTCGTTCTCGACCTCCACGCTCGCTTTCGCGCGCTAGCTTCACTCACGCACTCACCAAAGTGTCCAAAAAAAAAGAAAAACGTCTAGAGTACAGGTTACCATGCTAAGGTAAATAAATAACACTAAAAATGTCTCCTAGCCGTAATCACAATCCGAAATAGAGTTTACGCGTATTAGGGGAAACTGCTTATTTCAGTTATTTTTCAATAAAGCAGTAACCTGTATTTGTGACCTGTGCTTTGTAGCTGCAAGTAGTTTGGTCACTATATTCAACAAATTGCAAGCGGCCACGAATGTCAAGTAGTAATACCTTTTTCTGAAGAGCGATGTACTTTCTCTTAAGAACAGGTTCCGTCACATCCACCAAAAACAGCTTGTTCTCCTTTAAATTCTGTAAAATAAGTACCAAAATCCATGAAAAAAACATCTCTCACAAGCTAATACTTGGTAGCTTAGACAACCACGACAGTGACGGCGATGAAACTGACCTCGCTTAAAAAGACCGTTCACGTTGTTTTAAACTTCACCGCTCTTGTTCCAATTCGTTTAATTTGTTAAATATTGTTCTTTTTTTCTGGAGTGGAATTCTCAGACAGAAGCTGAGTTCAAGAAAAATAAGAAAATGGTCATTTGTCTTGTGTTTACATTCTCCATAAAATGTGAAATAAGGAATTTTTATGTTGTAGTCTCGCAACGATCGAAAAGAAAATTTGTTGTTTCGCTGATATAAACCATTCCAATCACTTTTTTGCCATTTTCGGTGCCGTCGCGTCGCCATTATCGTCGATTAACCTCCCTAATATTACAAGGCTTACATTTATTTTATTTTATTTTATTTTATTATCGGCAGACCGGAGCTTATCCAACTGAGCTAACCGGGCGACATTTTCCTTCACAGGGACTGTTATGGACGGGGGAAATTGGGAAGTCCATCAGAAAATCGTATAACCCTTTACTTCTTTGCCTTTCTAACTATTTCAGATGGCACTCTTTTCACTTTTTCTCTGAAAGACCCCACCTGTTTTCAAACCACAGTATCAGGGATAAAACACAACTTAAACGTTGAATTTCTAGTTTTCCACAGAAGTAGCATCCTATTGTTTGAAGCAAATCAAAAGAGTAATTAATAATAAATTTGTAATGTAGGAGTATTAACTGTTAACGGAATTCCGGGTAGGCAAGGGGGCTTCTAACAAAAGTAAACTACCATAAACTGCCCCTTATAACCCTAGCCTGCCCCCCCACTTTTAAGCCCCTCTACTAATGGGCCCGTCTACCAGTTATAAGCCCCCCCCCCCCCCCCATATATATATATAAGCCCCCCTCTAGCTGGTATTGAAATAAATTCAATGCATTATGATGTTTTGGTGCCTAATTAAAACCAGTAAATGTATTTTGATCAGCACCGCAGTAGCATGTTTCGAGGTGCTTATTCTATTCCAGGTATAAGCCACCTCAGATCTAAGCCCCTCTGTTTATAAGCCCCCCTAAAACCTCATGCAAAGATGTTCAAGCCCAGGGTTTATAAGCCACATTTTTCGGAATCTACACCATGCTTTTCAGTCACCTTAAAAGAAGGAACCACAAACTACATGTACATACCAATGACTGACTCTCTTCTGGTTTGCTAAAGCTTTTAACTGGTGGTGTATACATCCCAGGATTATTTGCCTGAACAAAAGTTGAGATATCCACTCTGCTATCCATCATCTGAAACATGTGTTCTATACTCTCCAATCTTTGCACACTTTCAACTATCTGCAGAGAAGAATTTCAACAAAGTAATTTAGCATGTTTAATAACAGAATGCAAACAGTGCATGCCGTAAATGGCTCAGTCTGGAGGTGAATGCAAAAAAGTTCTCAACACTTTTCATGTAGCATAATGTTTCAATAGTTGTTCCAGGTCTTCTGATAGTGGGGATGGAACAAAGATAAAATAAAGCAGGAAGAAAACAATGGAGTGGTGGGCTAGGGAGAGAGGACAAACACCATTTTACACCTCCCTCTACTTTCTGAACACTTGGAAGTGTGAGGTATTCTTCAGCAAGCTTCCTCCCCCATGCCTCCCCTCTCTTGTTTGTTTGTCTTTTCTTACACTGATATTATTTTCAGTGAAGGTTGCCTGTGTCCTTGTGTGAGGCTTCATGGCTGGGTTACAGTCACAGGGTTGTGTCAGCCTTGGTGGAATTATTCACTCAAGAGGTGGCAATGTAGGCATTTACAGTGGGTGTATTAAGTACTAAAAAAATTATTACATTGTCTTTCTCAATTTTGGAGAAATCACTAACAGCAATCTTTAATGACTCAGAGACATCTTCCTGAACAAGTTGTAGGTCCTGTAAGAGACAAAGGAAAAAGTTATAATTTGAATACCGTACCTTAAAAAGTAATGAATCCCCAGTAGTAATGACCCTCCCCCCCCCCAAAAAAAATGAAATGTGATAATTTATGTAAACTACTACATTAATTTTAAAAGACCTAAGATATATAAAATTAATGTTATGAACCCCCACCCTTGATAAAAGGGAACCCCATGATTAATTGTATTTCTTTTTCTTTGTTATTGCTTAGAATATACATTCCTTCTTATTATTTCATGCAGGGGCTTCCTCGTAACAATTATGCGTAATTATAGCTTTACGGACTTTTAATTAAAGTGAATATCATGACACTAATAATATTACTAGCCTTAATTTCAGGCATTACTTCAAGTTGCTTACTCCCTCAGTAACCTCTGAATTGACCAGCCATTTATGCCCTCCAGTGAATTTTGGGTAGTGATTTTAATTGGTTGATTGTCCAAACATTTGCATAATTATGCATAATTATTGTCTTTACCATAAACAGCAACTACAGTGTATGACTTGTTAAATTGAACTATGAATGAAAAATTACTGCATAGAGTAGGTTAATTTTTCATTTAGATCTGCTTTGTGGTTTCAGGCTTACAGTGATTTTGTTCATGCATTCAGGCATCAGTGATTGATTTTGGAGAGATTTATAAATTATTGGAGCTTCCTGTCATTTCCACTGTCAAGTGTAATGATTCTGTTTAATAGTTTTCTTTCTTTTATTTCTTGTCTTTTTTTTTCCTTCTTCATTAAGGACTAAAAAGCTTATTTTCAATTTTAAGGCAATTGTTGTGGTTTTGAAGTGTCCTGTGTGTGTAAGTTAATTTATTTCATTGCGTGACCGCGATCAAGTTTGATTATTAAATTACAACAGATTCATTCAGAGTACTGTATGCAGTTGACAGTTTCAGCATTAAACATGAATTACGATTTAAGAGTAGAGCAATTCTGACGCATTTGCGCATTTCTGGACGATATTTCTTTGTCTGCCAGTTGGAAATTGTGTCTTACTTTTTGCATGAATTAAAGCAAAGGAGTAATGACATCACTGGACGGCATTAACCGCTGGTTGATCAGACGTTACTTACAGACAGAGTAAGCGACTCGAAGTAATGTCTGAAATTCAGCCACAACACTATCAACACAATCAATCGAATGAAACTATTTTTGAACAGTTAAGTAGCTCTTGAAGGTACAAATGTATGGAAGAACTACTTGGGTAGGAGAATAATGTACGTTACATGTATGTACTAGAGTTAAAGTTATAATAATTTATATTATTGCCACTTACATCAAGCATTTCTGGAAGTGTCGTTGAGTAGAACACTCTGTTCATGCTATTCACTGTATTTAGCTGCAGTACATAGGCATTGTGGGTATTGCGACAAAGAGTTTGAACATGTTCTTGCTAAAAAAAATAACAGCAATAAAGTTAGAAAAAGAGGCAAGAAGTGCATGTATAGGCTATTAGTAATAAAAAGGACTTGAATTCACATTTAAACCAGAACATAATGTTATGGTGGTCAAAGGAGGACTGGAACACAGAACCTCTTCATTGTCCTGACAACTCAGGTACACTGTGAGGATTGGCATTAAAAGTAATCTTAAAACATGACAACTTTTAAGTAGAAAAAGACCATTAAAAATTTGTTTACCTTGCCAGCTTCTGCTCCTGTGCTTTGCAATTTTGCAAGTTTAGTGCAAGCTTCTGAGTATTCTTTATGGCACTGAATTTCATGAAAAAAGAAATTAAAATATTGTCAGGATTACGAAATAATTAATTGGTGGAAATGTAATCGTCACATATTTATTTAGGGTGTCTAGGCTGAAATCCCACCCCGGACACTACTGTAGCTGGGGTCTTGTTAGCCCTGCTACAAACGCTCAGTTCCACAAATAATAGTGCGACAGAGGATTTATGCAGTTAGTAGATAGGAAATTGGACAGCTAGGAAGTTCTTTTGTTCTATTTTCATTTATTTCCTATGAAAGTAGCCATGCACAAGTCACTGACTCACAGTAGCCAAGGGGTAATCCCTGGCCACTGGCCATTAGTGACAGACCTGAATCGAAACAACCAGGAAGTAAAGTTTACATTGTACCCTCTTCCAGCTCAGAGTGATTTTTAGTATAAATGATTATTTTGAGAACAGTTATTTCTGTCCTTTATTTATTAACTTGAGGGCCACAAGCATGTTTTAAAACTACTACTACATCACCCGTAAATTGCACCATCCCAGCCTATAATTAAAAATCATCCAATATTTGTTTAACCTTTTGAAGTACATCATCAGCCTTCTCAATCTGATTTTCACCACTCTCTCTAAATGAAAAAATCTGCAAAATAGCAAAAAAGTCAATGCTCATTCTGCTATGCTTCACATAAATACTGCCGACAAGTTAGTTAACCATACCAGCCATATAAACATGTAATCACAGCTATAGTACAGAAAACACAGACTTACAAGTTTTTCTCTACCTTTTTTGTGATTGATTTCTTTTTTATAACCTCCTCAAAAACTGCTGTGTTGACCTGTCTTGCAAGACTGGATGATACTTTTAACATGTCCTGAATTTATAAAACACACAAAGAAGGGAAGGTTTTTAATAGTACACAAAAATTCAACAAAGTAGAGGAGAATAGTGCTTGAATAATCATCTCCAAGCTATCCAATCAGTGTGCAAGAAAAGCACTGTTCACTTGTGTGGTATAAAAGCAGATTAGGTATTTAGGTATTTTATTTATTTGCCACACGATTACAATAATTACAAAAAGATGCCAAAAAAAAAAAAAAATGTAGGAAGAGATGGCGAGGAGGCCTAAAAGAAACTATAGAGCTTATGTTAATTAGGCCTCCTCAATTACAATATTTTTCGAAGATGGCATAAAAATTTTGGCGACGGATACAATATAATATCAGGTGAAAAATTAAACTTATCAATATTACGGAAGTTTACAAATGTTGAATATTAAAAGGCTTTTTCCCAAGATTTTTGTTGGAGTATACTAATAATTATTACAAATAAATCCCTTAAGTGCTCTTTTAAAGAAGAAAGGCGAGGAAGCGTTGATGATGTTGGTGTTTAAGGTCTTGTAAAATTTAGGTCCTTGATAAAAAACGGAAAATTGTTTGGTTCGAGTACGACATTGTATTGTCACTCACGTACTCTGAGGGACCTCAAATGCCATCTTTTAGAACAATTTAAACAAGTTTCATTTGCTTTAAGAGATATCGATTAATGTACAAATGTTTGGAAAGGATTTTGGCGCATACAACAAGAGTAAAAATATTGCTGGTTTCAGCCAAGATCATAAATGGGAAAATGTTTTTCAGAAACCAAATGGCAGCTCTTGAAAGTTACAAAATGCACTTTTCAATATCTTTATCAAACATTCCTTCTGGTACTTACACATCACTGTATAAAGTTACCATACATTTTAACCTTAACACATGACAAATAAAAAAAAAACATCTTTGTACAGTCTACAAGTACCTGAGCCTGTTTTTCATACTCCCCGAGAAGTGCTTCCCAGCAACTAAAAGCACTGCTTAAAGCATTTCTGCAAAAAATATACATATGGAGATTCTCTTGAGAAATAGTCAACAGGACATACAACAGAAAAGTGCATTTGGCACACTATTATAAATGTTTTTATAACCAGATGCTAAAAATATTATTTCATCATTTTAAATAATGTTTTTCATTGAAAGTACATGTATATTTCTCCATTTTATTTTCTGAATGGCTGAAAACCCCCAGCTAATTCTTCATACCCAGCTATTGATGACTTAATTTGGAAGATCTATATCTGCTGATATTAATACAAGGATAATGTCGATGCAATTGTATTAATATTGATGGAAAGAGGGATGGCTTATTAGCTGTTTGGTAATCAGAGCTGGAGAAAATGGTGGAAGATTTCACAAATAATCAATAAAATCAATCAATAAATATATAAATGCACACTATTGTCTCAAAAACATAGCAAGAACAGACTTAACAACCACTCAATAAATGACAACTGCTATGAACAAAAACTGCCCAAGTAAACATCCCTTCTCCATCTCCTTTATATATCATACTCACTCCAATCCAATATTATTGCTTCATGTAAACAGTGAAGGTAATGCAATAATTGCATTACCTTCACTGTTTACATGAAGCAATAATAAAGGATTTTATTTAAAGGATTTAACAACAGAGCATGTCTGCCTTTATGGTGAACAGTGCCTACAAAAAGGAATGTGCAGGTGCTAGCATTCCATTTTAGCAGGAAAACTGAGCATGTATACTAATTATAAAGCACTTTGGTAAAAGCTTTTCACTTCTCTCTCTTCTTAATCTCTTTTCTACTTTATTACCAGCATGATGCTTGCTGCTGTATGGGAACTCTTATCTGGATTACCAGAAGTTGCCAGACACTGGAGCAGCCTCTACCTGGGAGCTGGTCTACCAAATGTGCGTACTAGGCTTGTGATGTTTCAGGCATCTATCTTCCGCGTAATTTATAATTAGCAATAGTCCCATTGTTAATCCAACATTTAAATGGCAGATATTATGGCAAGTGATTGAACCAGTAAAAGGTTACCAGGATTATACCATGCTACTGTCTTGTATCTTTTGTTTGTGTTTAAATACCTGTCTCTCTTCATCTCTGTATTCTTCTTTCTGAATGACTCTACGACAGAGAGAAGCTGATTTCCTAACTGCTCTTTCAGAGTTGCAACTTTGTGAGCAAATTCACCAACTAGAACAGACAAAGAAGCCACCATACAAATTAATTACTTAAACTAGTTATAGCTATCGCTAATAATAAGTGCCAACGAGCAAAGGTTTACCCATATGCACATGCTGTTCACTTTGTTTAGAAATGTCTTGAACTTCAACTGATTGCAACAGTGCAAACTTAGAGCAGGAGCAAAAGGAGCACATATAGATCAACCTATGGCCTGGCCAGTACCTCACACATGTGCACAGCTGTTTTGCCCCCTTTACTGGGGCTCATCGGTACAGTGTACTTGTAGCCATCGGGTCAATGAACGGGGGAAACCCGTGTCTCAAAGACCCTTTACTGCTGTGGCAAATGCAAAGCACTATTTTGTTCGTTTGTTCTTTTTTCTTTGTTACCTTACAATGCATTACTATTGTTACATCGATTCAAGATTTCTTTCTGCCCCTCAACCTATCGCACACACCTCTATTAGGCCGAAGCCTCACAGCCTCGTGTCTTTGCAAGGCTGCTAGTTGGTAATAAATCAAAAAGCATGGACAGATCCAGACTGAGGGAGAAAAATGTCAGGAAAACTGACCATAACATTTAGGAAGCTACTTAAATCTTTACATACACTAACTCTGTGCATACACAACTGTATGCACATTAACAAAGGCCCATTTTGAAAAAATCAGTCTTGATCTATACTTTCAACCTTATTGGTTCACTTCTTGTAGAACCCAATCCTTAATCTACAGTTTTCAGAAGGTCTGTTATACATGTACTCTGGTGGTTTTGCAATTCAACCCATTTTGGGGTCCAGTTTGTGTTTTTACACTCTTATTTTTTGTGGCAGTACATGTAGATATCAGTAAGTAAAAAATTACAGAGCAGAATTACAATATTGTTGCTCTTTTAACACAGTATTTGTTAATTACTACATACATTTTACGCATATGGCAGCCATATACTGTTACCAATAACTAAACTTTTATACTTCGCCCAGTGAGTCCTTCAAATCCAACTGTGTCCATTCCCCTGCATGACACGTTAGTACTGGGGATAGGTGTTTGCCTATCTCGGAGCTATCACAAGCCTCTGGCATGCTCATGGTTCATAGACATGGAGGATACATTGTATATAATTATATACATGTTATGGAAGAGGATCACGAGTTTGTCACAGACTGGCTTGTCAGCCAAGGACTAGACAATATTAACCTTATTTATCTAAAATTAGTAATACAAAATTATGAATCATCGATGTTTAAATATTGAACAATATTTGAGATTTCTTTAATTTATTTGAGATTTCTTAATTTGAGATTTTTTAATTTATTTAAGATTTCTTTACTACACCTGTCTTTATTAACATGCATCCTACGTGATATTAACGGAGGTATTTGGTGGAAATACTAAGGAATACAGGCTTAATATAGGTGCAAGCTAAAAGGTCAATATCAGATTGAAATGTCCTGTCATTAAAAATCACGTATATCGTATGCTTCAATAAATTATTTATTCACCATAAATAGTAATTTATACTGCACCCGTTAAATACAAGTACATGCTATTTATTTCATGTGTCGATAAAAGTGTCATTTGCTATAAAAAACCTAAGCCCAACTATAGAATAGAAACTGTTTTCATTTCACATCCATCCTAGCTGAATATTTTACGTGAAAATCGACAAACCTAAATATCATTATTTTAACCCATTCTTTTCTTTTGGTTGCCTTTATTTATGCCAAAATCTAATCTACAGTCTTGCTTGAGCAAAGAAGTTAACAACATACCCAAACACCACAGTTGCAAAAAGCTTCAGATCAAGTAAACTTATTACAAGCTAAAATTTACACGCTAACCAGAGTTCACTGTTCACATTTTACAGCTTATAAAGTGCAGAACCTACCTGTTTTTAGAAGTTTAATAGCGCTGTGTGTGTTGGATTTGAGAACGTCGTTTAGATTTGGATGAGGCAAGTCCCTCAGGTGTCCCTCTCTAACCGTGGTCATTTCGACGGTGTGAACAACGAGCTAAACTTCGCGAACTTTCCTAACTCTTACAACCAGCGTATTTCAAATGAGCGTCCGCTTCCGATGTGATTTCCAAACAGAACGGGCAAATCGTTCTATTTCCGCTCAGTTTCTCATCTAAATTTGGATATCATGACCAAATTTGGCAAAAATAGGTTCGAAAACAATGACGGGAAAATGGGAAAGTACGCCTGACAACAAAGTACCGTAAATAGCGTTTTCTGTATTTTTGGTTGAGGAAATATTCTTTTTATGGCGCTAAAATCATTTTAATCTTACAATTTAATGAAATTCCCGTAGCGGAAGATGTTCGATTGACCTTTGGAGCTACTAGTGTGACACAACATGCATGATTTGTGAAGTACTGCGATGGACTTGGGCGAGAGAGGTTTTACAATCGATGCAAGTTCATTTTTGAAATCACATATTGAATCGAAGACTGTGAGACTGTACAATTACCACGACATACCATATTTCCTTCGAGGCAATCCTTACTTGGAAACACAATTTCCACCATTCTGAGACAAAGTCAGCATGTTTTAATATCAAAATGGTATGTTGACTTATCTTATCTTCCTCACCCTCCTTTGGCTCATCACAACCCTCTGTCTGTTTCATAATCATAGATAGAGACAGAGGAACTTGCCCAGCCAAATATTTTTTGATGCTGGGACAGTAGGTACCCCAGGTACAGCATTATTTTGTAACAATTTTTTTCTCCGTAGACTTCCTCATGTTATCACAGTGTGCTTGAAAACCACTGCGCCGATTGAAGTCGTTGTGGCCAATAAAGACAAAGCTTTGGGGGAATCTGAAGAACTTCGCCAGCATTTCTTTGAAGTTGTTGAAGCCATGGCAATGCACTTGATGTAAAATCGCAAGCAAACAAATATTGGTAAAAACATCCCCATTCTAAAACACCATCATTATTACTAATCATTACACGAGTTTTGCGTTGCACCTATGTGACTTGGAAACTATTATTGTCTTAAAATGTGGAAGGAAAACATAAAATATACTATCTAAATGCCTTTTTTTTCAGGTCAAGACCAAGTGTAAACAAGTTTAATTTTGGTTGAGAAAGCCATTAATAGGGACAGTCTTAACACTGGTAAAATAATTTTCAATTTTCAATAATTTTCAACTGTCAATGTGTATCTATTTTTGAAAACAGAGTCTGTTTCACTGTTTTAGCCTTCGTTTGACACATAAACAGCATTTTTGGGCACCAAAATGCAGGTATTTGAAAGATTTTCGTAGTGAAAAAACTAACAGAACAACAGACAGTCAGAGTATTATTTTTGTGAAGGACAACAGATGAAATCCATCCAACACTATCTTCTATGCTTGCCCTAAGCTTTATAAATTCTGTAGTGACCATAAGATAATGACTTTTAGTAAAATCCAACTAGTGGTCTATCGTCAATGCTGCGTTCTGATTGGTTGAGCTACTACTAGGCTATATGTTATAGCCCACTAGTAGCGAAAAGCGCCGGATTTTTGGCGGCAAAAAAAGGATGCAAGTCTTGCTTTAAGTTGTTTTGTCTCGACATTTTTGACCAACTAGTTGGATTTTACTAAAACAATTATTCCTCGAGCCTGAATGGGCTCTGAGTCAATAGCCCATTCGGCCTTTGGCGTCATGGGCTATTGACTCAGAGCCCATTCAGGCTCGAGGAATAATTGTTAAGCAGTAGTTACAGTTAATCCAAGTTTCCATGGCAACCATGCACAATTGACTCAGAGCCCATTCAGGCTTGAGGAATAATTGTTAAGCAGTAGTTACAGTTAATCCAAGTTTCCGTGGCAACCTTGCATGATACATGTGCTTGGCTACAGTCCTGTGTGTATGGATGCAGTATGCCGTGGGAACTCCCATATGAAAGGGGCGTGGATGCTTGTCGGAAATGTTGAATTATACCCCTAAACGAGACTAATCTGAGCCTGGCCCAACCTTTTTTGACCCCTAAAAAAACTTTGATTACATAAATCAAGTAAATAAAACAAATCAAAAGTATATAATTTTTTATATTTGTTTGTGTGCAACCCTAAAAGGGATACCTTTGTGGCTAAATTGTTATAATCATTAATGACGTTTTGTCCGGAACAGCCTAAGTAAGACCAAAAATTATCCGAAATTTGCATCCCTAAGCGAGACGACGAGCATCCCCACCCCTTTCATATGGGAGTACTCCCCCCACCCCCAGGGCAGCATGACCAAGTGACTTAGGCCGGGCGCTGGATTTCAACTCTCTCGCCCCAGTTACAAATCTCGCTCAGGCCACAAGCAGGAGTTGTTTTTGGTAGCCCTCCACTCCCCGCCCACCCCATCCTCAGGATAGGGACTTCCATAATTATGGTGGCATATTTCTTTGCGCACAAACCTAAATGATAACTTAATGGATTATAGGATTGGCTCTCCACCCTGAAAACTCCAAGAAAGTCCAAAATCTGCATTTTCTACCCTTAAGCGAGACTAATAGCACCCCAGTCATTTTCATGTGGGAGTACCCCTTGGGAGGGTAACCCTGAGTTAAGTTCCTCTGACAAGCTTGTAAATAGTTTAATGCTTTGCCTCCAGCCTGCTGAGATTCTCACTTGTTTTCTTTCAGTTTTATTTTCTGTTCTTTTTTGCAAGCCACAATGTAATATAGTACTGGGTCATCACTAGTGTTCCTCTCCATAAAATCGTCAAGATCGAGTGCAGGCCTAGAGGCTTATAACGGTGGGAGGAGGGAGGTAAAAAAAAAAAAAACATTTTCTAGCCTCCTTTTAAACCTTCCCCTTCCCCCTAAGTAGATTGATTCGCATCCTCAGTACATCTGAAACCAAGATGGCCACCTGTAAAGGGTAGGTGCTTGATCCCGAGGATTTTTTGGGAAAATGGGGGACTTAGGACAGCCTACCCCCTGTGAAGTCAATCTTTTTCAATGGCAGTTCCCTTCCGTAGACAGCCACGGGGAATGTACTTATTTATTTTCCAGACCTGACCCATTAATTTATGTTTGAATCATACGGTTGACCCCTGATAACTCGAACCTCGCGCTAACTCGAACCAAAATCGATTTCCCGTGGATTTCCTTCATACATTTACTGTAATTTTACCCTCGATAACGCGAACCAGGTTTTGAGTGCTTAAAATGTAGGGAAAAAACTGTACTGGCTTCTGAAACATTGGATTTTGTAGTCCCATTGACGTGTTTTAGACATACAGTTTACTAGTGGAGGCTGATGTTGTTTGTCACAGATCCAGCGTGAAACAGCTTTACTTCTCAAAACAGTAAAACGCATGCTCTATTTAGACAATGTTTTCTTACGCTACGTTCTGATTTATAATCTTAAAGTATCTTTCAATTTCCACTTAACCAAATTGTTTTTTACCTTACTTCCGGCTATTTTCTTCGAGCTCCCGATAACTCAAACTTTTTTCGATTTCCCTTGAAGGTTCGAGTTATCGGGAGTCAACTGTATATAACATGTATCATATTTATAGTTCAAGTATCTTTGTTTTGAGTGCGCATTTTCCCTTTGTTTTTTATTTATTAGTTATGCATCTCAAACGTTTGAATCTCAGAGTGAAACTGACTTTTTACCTTATGTTCATAGCCCGGGAGGGGGGCGGGGGGAGGGAACTCAGGATTTCAGTAGACAGGGATGATCGAATGGGGGCAAAAGTCAAAACCCAAAAACATCCCTAGGGCTTCAAACAAAACGCAAAAAAAAATCCCATGCCGAATTTCCGATCCATAAAAATTTCCAGAAAGCGGAGACTGTCGCAGAACAAGTTTGGATCTACTTCATTCGCAGAACTACGCGGCCGGGCGTACGGGGGAACTATCACGATCTCCAGGTTGTTTTGAATACCCCAAAAAAATCCCTGCTAAACCAAGTTACCCCAAAAAATGCTTGCCAAAATCTTCCTACCCCAAAAAAATCCCCAAATCGAAAATTTGAAACCCCCAAAAAATCCTTCGATCATCCCTGTCAGTTGAAATGTGGAGTACCCCCTCTGGGGTTCATAGCCTCTCTCTCTCTCAATCCTCGGATCCGATAGAGTATGGATCGAGTTACAGGGTTTACTGAAACAAGTAAAACGTTTTCTTGAGAGGAAGACACGCGTCTGGTTTTAGCAGAGCAGGGTGTTGTTAATAAATACACTAAATACGTGCGTTGTACCGTTCGCGATAGCCGAATTCGGTCATAAATGTCTTGAAGCAGCATCCACACTAAAATATGAACCCTTAAACAGCTGCATCACTGTACACAGCGTTTGAATCATGAAGATATTTAATGTAATGCTTCTAAACGCCAGTAGCCGTAATAAAAGACGAAAAAATTGTGAAGAATCAAATTGGCGGTCTCAAAGTGCCTTTGTTCGACCTTTAGCAATTAATACATGCCAAGATCTCATTGGTTCGTAAGCATCAACTCATAGTACCTTCAACCTTATTGGCTCTTGCAACAAACATCCCGAGATACAAAGCCACAAAACAACAACAACGAGCTTTATTTGCGTGACCATAAAAACACATACAGTATTGCAAAAGCTATGTTTAGGAATCAAAATTACAACACAGGGCAATTACGTTACTTTGATAACAATTTGTCACGAACATCAAAACAAGCTGAAATATTCAATTATTAAATTATATTTTATTTTATTTTATTGATAAAGTAATTAGAAGAGTTCATCAGTTCACTGATCAAACCTTTTAAAGGTAACTGGGTAATACTGATTTGGAATCAGAGTCTTGACTTTATAGTAAAATTTATTCCTAATCATAGAGTATGTAGGACATTGAAAAAGTAAGTGAACTTCGTCTTCTATTACACTGCATCCACAAAAAGGGCAATGCCTATTATCCTTCGTAGTTTGATTGTATCTGCCTATTTCTATCATTAGTTTGTGATTGCTTATTCGTAGTTTTACTAAAGTCCTTCTCCCAGCTGTTCCTTTTGTTAAGTCTAAGTAACTAGAGGAGGTATGATCGGTTTTAAAGGTTCTATAAAATTCAAGTTTTTGAGAATGTTGAAGGTTGTTTTGCCAATATGAGATATAGTTCTGTTTCATTGAACTTACATAGCTTTTTACCATAGCTATATCTAATAAATCAGGGTTAAAGTCAGGAAGTTTAAAGTATTCTGACATATTCATTAAATGAGAGTGGACGCTATTTTTGCCATTACAGTGTAAATCGAATGACATTAAAAAAGCTTGTTTCACTACAAAATGTATTTGAGAATTTTTGATTGATTGTGATATTTAAAGGAAAACGACCAAGCTCTGCTCTACAAGCTATATTAGAAGCTTTGTTGTTTACCTCCAAGTATCGTTTACAAAATTGAAGGTGTGCCTTCTCGATTTGTGAGCCGTCCCAGGTCTTAAAATGTGGTTTGGCATACACACCCCAAATTTCATTATTATATGTTAGAATAGGGGAGATCATAATATCAAATATTTTACAGGCGAGAGCTGCTTTTAGTTTGCTAACGTGACACTGAGAAATTTCCCGATGAGGACATTCGAGTTCCTAAATAAGTGTACTCTTGTACAACATCAATTATTTGCCTATCTATGAGAAAGTGAAAATCAGCATTTTTTCTCGCACGTTTCTGAAAAACCATAATTTTTGTTTTCTTGGTATTGATTTTCATCATGCATGAAGTACACAATGAAGATAGTTTACCGAGGCAATTTTGTAGTCCGGTTTTGGATCGTGATAAAATGATTAAATCGTCTGCATATAATAGAGAATTTAGTTTTGCATCGTTTGGCAAAACAAGAAAATCAGATAATGTATTTTCAAATGCGAAAGGTAGGTCGTTAATATAAAGATTGAAAGGCAGTGGACTTAAGGTACAGCCTTGCCGCACACCTCTCGCATAACGGAATGATCGCGTTTGATTTTGGGCAATTTTAATTGAGCAGGAAGAGCTGTGATATAAGCTTTTAATTAAGTTATAAAAAGAACCACCAACATCAATTTGTAGCAGCTTATTCAAGAGCCCGTCATGCCAGACCGAGTCAAAAACTTTTTTGAAATCTACAAAACAAGCATAGATCTTTTCGTTGTGATTATGAACGTACTTATCTCTCAAGGTTCGGAGAGTGAATACGTGGTCTGCTGTGCGGTTACTCGGTAAAATGCCAATTTGAGATTTGTTGAGTATATTCAAAGAAACGATATACTCGAGAAGTCGTTGGTTTAAGGTAGAACAAAATAGTTTCCCCAGGCAGCTGGAGACACAGATACCCCGTAGTTTGCCGGATCGCTTCGTCCGCCCGTTTTATAAATGGGAGTAATAAGACCACCACACCAAGTCTGTGGCATGGTCCCACAAAGATACATACGCTCACACCACTGACATATAAACTATTTTTTCAAAACAGATCAAAAATGCACTCTTAGGAAATAACCCTCCATTGTAAGCCCGAGGGAAAAGCGGTCTGTACACAGGCTATCCATTGTGAGCACAATAAGTGCGTGTAACACCCCTGGAATGGCTATCACTGCTAACTTAAGCTTTGCCAAGAGAACAGCTCAAAGGCAAACATGTTTCAAAATTTATTACCTTACATCTTTTTTGCTTTTAAAATACAATGAGAGTTCCGCCATTTCTTCCCCTTGAGACAAAAATTTTAAGAATCAAACTATTTCAGTAGGCTAGTCATGTACACGTATAACTATTTTCAACAGACACTAGACTGCGAACAGTTTTGAGTCACAGAAAAAAGAGATTTTTCCAATAATTTGCATAATTTTACTTTATGCTCACTGCCTTGAGGAAAAAAGGACGACCGCATGCAGTGTTAAAAAACTGAAGTCTCAGAAGTTTTGATTGAAGATAGCAGGCTGTATCTCACAGATCTCAACATTTCTTGAATAACCAGAAATCGTACAGGCATATGTTTTTCCCACAAAAACCGATTTAAAATGTCATCCTTGGTTTAATGCATATTTCCTTTCGCTTTGGGTGTGGTACTCTATGAGAATGAATTTGAAACAAATAGAAATAAAATTTAAACCAAAGCCAAAATCCCAACATCCACCTTCACAACTCTTACACACTTTGACACGCACCATTGTCGTTCCCAGAGCCCCTTGGCTTCGCCTACCACGCGACCAAATTTAGACCAAAACAACCAAAGGAATGTGCCCCTCGATTAACCCCGCACGGGGGTCTTTTTTAGGTGAGCGATTCCCTAAAGACGCCAGCGTGGGAGGCAACGTCTTGATTTGTAAACAAATATTTTGTCCCACGCCAAATGTTAAAGAGCGTTAACAAACGGATCTCATTTGTTTGACTTCTGTGGTAAGAGTACGGCCACATTTCTACTAAGAAATCTATATACAGGTGTTTAGTCTCAAGGGCTTGCTTAGGCTTGTGATTTATCTTTGATACGTAGGGTTTTCATGTTGTAAAACTAGTTATTTATCCCGTGAAAAAATAATTCCCAAAACGTTATTTCACTATTTAAGGGAGATAGATATATTGGGTGAGCTATACCTTACACCTCTCAGTATTAATGATAGTCTCTATAAGCTGCACCTCACTGTTATTAGGGTCAAGGGCATTGTTTGGGTCCTTATCTGTCTTCCCTGCGTAGCCGGCAGCTTTGCTGGAGAGGGGAAACGGAAGAGAGCGCGGACGAGCAGTGAAGCCGCGTCGACAATGGGGGTGCTCGCAGCCCCACCGCCCGTTCGCGCGCACCTTCGCGAATTTGCCCTCATTTGTACGCTCGCCAAACAAAACCTCCAGCTACGCAGGGTATCATCTGTATTCCAAGTGTCCCCATTATAGGCACACCTTGCACCTTTCTGGATGATTATTTGTTACCCTCTATCTAATCTGGACCATTATTGCTAAGTACTTCGACGTATGACGCTGGAAAGGCTCCTTCCACGGAACCCCTTTGGCCGACGATCCAACCATTGCCTTCATTTCTGACCTGAACGATGATCTGAAACAGCAAACAACAACAAACTTATGTAAAAAAAAAACCTAATCAATCTGTTTTCTCGGGGCTTGAATTAAGTACCTTCAGTTTGGTATTACTTTCTGCGGTCCACAGATCGCACCCCAATACCGCCGAAATGGTGTCAAAGGCGGCCTTTTTCGGGGAAGAAGTGCGCCCAGGGTCTTAAACCCTGCCCCTATTTAAGGATGAGACAAACGAAAGTTGATTCCCTATTTAAGGCCCAGACCTAAAAAATGACACCCAATTCAAGGGAAAAACAAAAACTAAGACTTAAATGGGAACACAAACCTTGATTGCCTGAAAAAACCATGTGATATCTCATACCAATCAGTATCTCGAACGTCTATAATTAATATACATTCAAGAAAATTGCATACAGTGAAGTTTTCTATGAAATCGTTGATTTTGTCGTGCTTAATATGTGCTCTAGACCTATATTTTGTTCAAAAATTGCTCAGAAAAGCAAAACTTGCTCTTGTTTGCTAGAACCGCAAAAAATTGCTCCAAACGCCAAATGTTGCTAAAACGTTGCCACGCACAATCGGCATACTTGTTTTAGCTTCATACGAGAACGTACGCAAGCGGGTACATATATACTATTACATGGTTAACCAAATGCCTCGCTTAAGTGGAAGGTGGGTGCCTGGGATACCCAGGGGCTTCCACTGTGGCCAGCCAGCCCCTAGATAGAATACTACCCCCATGGCTGGCAAATCCCCGCAACGCAGTCATGAGCCCATATTCCAGACACCCGTCACACCGATGAAACAGTGGAAGGAAGAAGAATAGGGATGGGAGGGGGGGGGGAGACGCTAAATGAACCGCTCCACAGACCACTGCACAAACGCCCGATGAAGAACTCGCAGATTCTAGCAGTGTAAAAAGCTACCACGTACCATGTGACCCTGCACTTATGGTATTGACCGCTAGAAGCCCGCTAAGCACATGGGGCGCTTGATCGCTAAGCTTGTGGACCGCTTGACCGCTGAACTTGTAGACTGCTTAACCGCTAAACTTGTGAACCGCTTGACCGTTAAGCTTGTGGACCGCTGAGCGTGTGGACCGCTTGACCGCAAAGCTCGTGGTGGTTAACTTAGTTAAATTACATTTAACCAAATTTCACCAACTGCCTCGCTTAAGTGGAAGGTGGGTGCCTGGGATACCCAGGGGCTTCCACTGTGGCCAGCCAGCCCCTAGATGGAATACTGCCTCCAAGGCTGGCAAATTCCCACAACCTAGCCATGAGCCCCCATTCCAAGCCGAAGGGACTCTCCGAGCTGACGCAGCCAGATCGGAGAGGGAAAGAGGGGCTCAGGGCTGGGGGAAGCCCTGGCCCCGAACTACCAAAGTCCCGAGGCACCCTACAAAGACAACTAGGAAAAAAGAAAGATACACAAGAAATACCTGTCAAGTGAAAAGGCTTGCTACTCCCACGATAGTACTGACGGGAGTGTTGATATAGATCTGATACGCATCGCTGGACCATCTGATAAGTGTCTTGACGAGGTGATCTGGTAAGCCACAAGAGGCTGCTGAAGTAGCTGCGCCACTGCAAAAGCTATGACTGGTGTAGCAACCAGGGACCCCAGCAGCGGAGAAGATAGATTGAATACTGGATCTCAGCCATTGCTACGTAGAGGGGTGCCATCAGAGGGAAGGAAGAGTGGGTCAGGAGTTGAGCCACGGACGTGTAGATACTGGGTAAGGGCGCGTACAGGGCAGAGATTACGTTTTCCAGCACCAATGTAGATATAGCAACCTTGGCGGAAGGGGTCCGTTTTAGAGCACTTAATATGAATCCTGAAGCTGCCTGGATTGACTAGGAAATCTGCTTGGACGTCGCTGACAGCAAGGTGGATGTCAGGATTGAAGGGGGAGTTGACAGTGAACTCCACAGCACGTAAGAAACCAAAAAACCCGAGACATCAGGCAGCCCGAAGCATGGTATGGTTGTAGTCACAGAAGTTCAAGGACTGGAAGATAATGTGCATCAGCTCGATTGTGATGGGTTGGCGCTGACGCCTATTTGAGCTTATGTGACGTATGATACCAGCAACACACGCTGTAACCGAAGGCAACCAACCAGCGGAGAAGGAAGACCCTCCTAAATGCGAAGAGACCGGATTGCTGAAAGGTAAACCTTTATGGATGAATGGTGGAGAGTATCAGCAAGATGACAGCAGAAACGGATGAGCACGTCTTCACTGGCTGGAAGAGTTGATTCCAAAGCATCCTCGGAGACCCAGGGGCGGTCAGTCGGGCCGGGGGAAAAGGTGGGACAAAAGTTTTCAGGCACAGGCGGAAAAGCCCCTGGGTACCGACTCACCGGACCATTTCCAAACGGTCAAGCGAATGCTGGCTCCTGATTGGGCACAAAAAATACTTTGTATTATTGTGCCCAATCGGCGAACAGCATCTCCTGAGTTCTTTTCGTGAGTTCATACACGACGGCTATTGACTCGACCGCGGCTTGTCTGGCTCATGCACCAAAATGGGAATCAGGAATCTTCCAGTTTGATATAAACGTTACATTTCAAAATACTGGTAGTCTTCTTCAAGTAAAAGAAAGCTTCACACACAACATATCTTTTTTACTTCAGGTTTTCCTACGCAACGTAATTAAGATTGATTGGCATGCTTCGCCTTTCTCAAAGCTTGGAAACCGCAACTTCGCTAAGTCGGTTCTAAGGATGGTTTTCAAGTCACTTGAAACTTTCTTGAATCGTTTCAACTTTAAAGTTACTGGAGATTTTGCTTAGGCCTTCACACACGCATTTTTGGTTAAGTAAAACTTAGCAGCTCTTAAGTCTTACTTAGCCTAATGTAAAGACAACCAAAACACGAAAACTAAAGACGCTTTTCCAAAAATACAAGCTTGAGCTTACAACAGGCGTTCACACTTAGGGAGTTCAACTTCAACTTTAACTTCAACTTTATTTAAATTTGAAATATAGCAAAAGATACATTGGGACTGGCCTGCAGTTAGCGAGGCTATTCGAGGCAGGCCAGGCTACATAATTTACTGCAAACTAGACAAATACAAAGAAATTAGACGTTATATAAGTATATACATTTTACATTAAATAGATACTATTCTACTTAAATGCAAGGACAATATTAAAGTGGAATTTTAAAAATAAAATGAAAATAAAGGACAAGAGAATTACTTTTTCATTTTCACGATGATCGTATCCACATCAATATAGGAGTCTTCAGTTTCAAGGATATCGAGTAGCATTTCTTTTAGTGATCTTTTAAAAGCTTTTTTCGGTCTTTCTTAAAGAATTGGAGGTATCCCATTCCAAATTTTGACCCCAACACGCGAAAAAGCATTTCGTTTGACATTGAGTCGAGATTCTTTGGTATAAAAATGTTCAGAGGTTGAGGCACGTGTGTTGTGATTATGAACACTAGAAATTCGAGAGAACAGTTTCGAAATATTATCCAGAGCAGTGTTTTTATTTAAATCATACATAAAACTACAAACGGATTCATAATATAGAGATTGTAAAGGTAGAATTTTTGCATTGACAAGCTACTGGGTGTGAACTTCGACGAGAATCTAACTTTTAGCCAACATATTAGCGAATTATGCAAAAAGGTCAGTCAAAGGGTGGGCGTTCTTGCCAGGTTAAGAAACTTAATTACTACGGAGACTAAACTATTACTTTATAAAACTGCTATCATGCCATATCTCACCTGTTGTCATCTCGCATGGCATTTCTGTTAGGCGTCGGATACAAGAAAGGTTGAAAGAATTCAAGAGCGGGCACTAAGGATAGTTTATAACTCACATTCAGAAACGTATATGAACTTATTAGATCGTGCTAAACTACCAAGCCTTCTTAATAGGAGATTACAAGACATAGTTATACTCATGTACAAGGTTAAATATAGGCTAGTTCCTGATTTCATTTCTGACATTTTCATGACCAAGTCTTGTAAATATGATTTTAGAAACCAAATTTTGATATTCCTAGATTTAATTCTGTATTGTATGGTAAACACTCTCTTAGATATCCTGGACTCTTTTTATGGAACAAGCTAGATAAAAACATCACTGAAACGAGCAGCCTATCTAGGTTTAAGTTTCATATTAGATGTAATGATCTTACTGAACTGATAAATGGCAACAATTGCTCCGCGTGCGTAATTTGTACCTCTTAAGTTGTGCCCGTGTTCCTAGAATTGTCTTGATTATTTTAGCATATTGTAAATGTATATATAATATATATAGAATTATACTATACCTTTTTTATAGCTTTTTATTTCTTATCTTTTGTTTATCATATTATTCATTATTTATTTTATCTTTATGTTGTGTCCCCAATTAGCGTCAGCTAAATACATCGACACATGAATAAAGTTCATCATCATCATCATCACTTACTTTGTCACACGCAAGCGAACTCTTCTGGAGATGAATTTCTATAAACCATATCCAAGTTCATAACGAGAAACCAAATTTTGACATTGCTTGTTTACGTCCTTCACAAAACGCGAAATTAGGCATTTTCACGTGGTAGTCGTGCAGTGACGGCAAAGAAATATACAAAAAAGCGTGATGCACGTACAAAGTTGTTGTTTTGCCTTGTCAAGCTATTGCTTTTTTTACTTTCTCGTCGCCGCTTCATCTTAAACTTCCTATTATTTACGATACATTGTGATCCGTCAGAAACAGAATTTTCTCAGTGCAAATTGAATTGCTCCTGCTGATAGCATCCGAAACGTTTTTCGACTCATCGGTAGTTCGTTCGTTTCTGGGTAGGAAAGCTTAGTGAACGAACTGGGCAACTGTGGCTGGATAATAGCCGTCGTGTACGAACTCACAAAAAGAACTCTGGAGAAACTGTTCGCCGATTGGGTACAATAATACAAAGCATTTTTTGTGCCCAATCAGGAACCAGCATTCTCTCGACCGTTTGGAAATGGTCCGGTGAGAGTCGGTACCCAGGGACTCTTCCGCTCATGCTTGAAAATTTTCGTCGCACCTTTTAACCCAGCCCGACTGACTGCCCCTGGGTCTCCGAGGATGATTCCAAAGGAGATAGACTATTGTCCTGAGCAGAGAAATCCAAGAGGCGTTCGGCAGAAGCATAAACTGTCCTAGTAGAAGGGGAAAGACCCTGAGTCAAGTAGAAATGGCATTTATCTGACAGCGAAGTTCCAAGTCCGAGAGGAGCTGCTGCGGAATCTGGGTTGGAATGGAGTCTGCATGAGGGGCTAGCCGGCGAAAGCGCTGAAACTTACAGCGAGACAGGAAGTCAGTGATAGGGTTAGACGTCCCTTTAACTGGGGAGGCAGTGAAAGAGGAGGAGTGACGAGCTGCCAACAGGGACAGATAGCGAACCAAGGATATGATGGTAGGGACTCTTGAAGTGCCAGACCGCAGAATTTCCACCACTGAGCGGTTATCTGATTGGAGGTTGACCCATTTAAAGGCCCATCGGGGACCCCAGAGGTAAGCTGCCAGACGATAGGGAAAAGTTCCTTGTACTCGATAGACTGAGAGACCTGTGTTGGAAGCCATGCGCCTGAAAACCAGTGACCCTGGAAGACTGCTCCGTAACCAAGAGCCCCGGAGGCATCTGAAGAAACCCCGAAGTCGGGGAGTGGAGCCCACTTGGGATACTGAAGGAAGCTGCAACCATTCCAAGATTGCAAAAACTCTTGCCACCAGGCTAGGTCAAGAAAGAACTCCTGATTGAGGCGAATCGGGTGGTCATCGCCTCGAAAAGCACATAGCAGGTTGATCATTCGGCGCAAGAAAGAGCGACCTTGGGGTACGACTTTGTAGGTAAGCTGAAGGTGACCTATTAGAGACTCCAGCTCCTTGTGTTTACAGCAACAATTCTGTGACCAATCCTCCAACAAGGCAGTTATCCTATCAAATTTGTCCTAAGGAAGGTGTGCCTGTAGATTAAGAGAGTCCAGTTCAATGCCCAGGATGGTTTGGCACGTCGACGGCCCTTCTGGTTTGTCTGGATGGAGGGGGATGCCAAGCTTGGAAAACAGTCAATAGACCTGTCCAGATTGTGTTGACAGACAGAGGAGCCAGAAAGAGCCACGAGGGTGGAAGTCATCAAGGTAATGCATCAGGAAGGTGACATCGTAGTTTCGCTTAGCCACCCACTCCACTAAATCTGCTATACATCTGAAGATATATGTAGCTGACCAGACACCGAAAGGCAGGACCATATCGACATAAAAGGCACCACGCCACTTCATACCCAGCAACTGGCGATCTTCTGTACGGACTGGCATAATACGGTACGCATTTTGCACATCAAATTTCGCCATAAGGGAACCCCGCCCAAGCGGCATTATGCCCGCATAATGTCATCTACCTTCATGTACTGCAGAGAATAATCCTCCCCCGCAATTCCGTCGTTGACACTGTGGCCAGCAAGGCTAGATAGGTCCAGGATAAGACGCCATTTCACAGATTGGTGGCGTTTGGGGATGACGCCGAAACGAATCACATGGAGGAGAGGGAGGGGAGGCTGGGAGAAGGGGCCCGCCACTTTGCCTGTCTCAAAGTCCAATTGCAAGTAATTGTCGTTGACCTGAGGGTTTAGGAGTGGTGAAGCCATATTCCTCGTTGCTGACTTCAAGAAAGTACTGTAATTGAAGCTTAGGTGAAAACCATCGCGAAGGCCTTGAACCACGTATGCAACTTTGTCTGGGTTAGGATGGTGACGGAGTTCACGCTGGCCAGCGACAGTGCCCATCATTCCAGGAGTGGCAATACTGGCTAGACCGGGGATTGCCTGAAGACGCCAGAAGCTCTGTTAGTGACAAGTGGCAGAGGAAGTTGAGGAGCCTGAAGCAGCTGAAGTGGTAGCCGGAGATCTAGTGAGAAAATTGTAGAGGTCTGGCTGCATGCGAGACCAGTCGGTTGAACCTGAGGCTGCGGCTTCTTTTCTGAAGGCGATGTCGTAGTGGAGCCACGATTTGTCAAAAAAGCGCCTTGCTGTCTGAATAATGAGTAACTTGTACTGACTTAAATCTTTCCAGGGAGAGGGGAAGGTGCGGCAAAGAATCATAGAAAAGATTGTGAAGGCTTCTATCCAGGTGAAGATATCTGCTATTTCGATGACCCGTTTCTGAGACCCTGAACCACCAGTTTTCTCTCCAAAGTAGGCCAGCCAAGTCTACAAAAAGCCCTGCTGTAATTTTAGAAACAAGCTTATACGGGACAGGAGCATAGCCAGGACCCACCATAAATGCTTTGTTGATGTTTGGAAACGTAGAGGACTCAGATCCGGTCGCGCCACCACAAGAACCCCCAACCACTACAGACAAGTTGGTCGAGGAAGTGGCGGGGAGAGTAGAGACAATCGAAGGACCGCCAAATGAGATGTAAGTTGAAATAAACGAGGGCACAACAAGCGTACCTGAAGACTGGGAGGTAGGGCCGGGGGTACCGGAGCTGGAGGATGCCGGAGACTGCGTAGAAGTCGAAGTCGAGGAGAGAGTACCAGACGTCGCGGCCATGTTGGTGTTCCCACCGCTTGAATTTCGAAGGGAGGATAGCAACGGAGGGAGCGATTCCGCAAGAGCTCTTCAAATTGCCTGTGCTAAAGAGTTGTTGTCCGGCAGAGAAACAGGTTGACTTGGCGGTGAAGTTGGGGTGTTACCTGGAGGAGCTGGTGTAGAACCACTACCAGAACGCGACGACGCGGTAACTGGAGAAGACATGGTAGACAAGCTGTTGTTTGTGGTTCGCATCCTTAAAGAACGTGACGACGTGCACGCCTTGAAAAATAGTTGAAAGAAAAAGGATACAAGTAAAAACACGCTGTAGCACTGCTGCTTCAAAAATCACTATAAAAGACGAAAAGACGCCAAATGAACCGCTCCACAGACCACTGCACAAACGCTCGATGAAGAACTCGCAGATCCTAGCAGTGTACAAAGCTACCACGTACCATGTGAGCCTGCACTTATGGTATTGACCGCTGGATGCCCGCTAAGCTCATGGGCCACTTGACCGCTACGCTTGTGAACCGCTTGACTGCTACGCTTGTGAACCGCTTGACCGCTAAGCTAGTGAAGCGCTTGACCGCTAAGCTTATGAACCACTTGACCGCTAAACTTGTGGTAGTTTACGTAGTTAAATTACATTTAACAAATTTAAACTGGAAAAGATGATCATTCCTCGTGCAAAAAGAAAGTACTGACCTGCCCGGCTTGAATCGTAAGATCATCTTCTTTTTGCCCCGCGAAATCGTACACACACCGAAGAATGACATCGTCTGGTGAGATAACCTGAAAGAAAGGGGGTGAAGAGGATGAACAATATTGACACTGAATTCCGGATTCTACGACAATAGAAGAACGTAAGAACACAACTCAGGCCAAAATGAACTGGTGATTTTTTACAGCCAGAGAAAACAGGCCGACATTTCGCGATGCCACCACTGGTTTCGCCGCAAAATGACTGCAGAAATTCCATACTGATGGCGCATTGCTACCCAGATCTGGGTAGTTCTTCCGATTGGTCGTGTCACCAGAGAAATTTGTTTCAACCAATCAGAAGCACTACCCAGGACCTTGGTAGTGACACGTCAACAGTATGGAACTCCGAAGTCGTTTGTTACGGTTTCTTAGAAGTCATTTCGCGGGGAAACAAGTGGGGCGTCCGTCCACACGTAAAGGTCGTTTTCGAGCACCAAAAACGCAGGTTTTCAAAAAGGGCCCTCAGAGTGGAGATTGTTGAAACCGCCAGCTTCTCTTTTATGAGTGGACGGACGAAAACGGATACTTTCGATCATAAAGAGTATGGAATGCTAGCGTATTTCCATCCTTTTAGCGTTTTCGTGTGAACAGCGAAAACGATTCAAATACGATACGTGTGGACGGTTTTATTTTTGAAAATGGAGAAAAAGTTTTTAAAATGTCCATTTTTGAAAGTATCCGAATATGTGAGGACGAGGCCTTAGTTTGAGATTCCCTCCGATGACCAACCGTTATTTGCAGCTCTGCATAGATGGAGCAGTATTATTTCTTTTTTAACTTCTTTTATTAGCTATTGACGTAATACCTGTACATACGAAGCTGGAAAGAATCCCGTCTTTCCTTTACTGCTGCCCTATAAAAATAAGAAAAAACAGGCAACTTTGGTTTAAAATTCAAAAGTGTTAATAATAGCTGCTTCACCCTTTTCGATTAGTTAACCTCTACTAACAAACCACAAGCGAAAGAACGGGACTGGAAGGCTGACAGCCACTGATGCGGACCATTTGCTGTAAATTCCGGTCTTCCCAAGAAATTTCGTCAAGAGAAATCCCCAAGGGGGGGAGGGTTCTCCCTTATATTTGCCTTAAAAGTATGTGCCGCGCCAAAGGGTATGGTTTTTGTGCTGTTTTGGTTTGAAAACGGGCATAGACTTTGCCTATTTTGGTCTGAATTCGCGTATGGTTTTCAAGGGAATTCGGGAGTGCATGGACGTATTTGTCTGAATAAGAAAGAAAGAGTAATATGCGAATTCGAAATGGATTTTAAGAAACCTTGCTGTTGGCGTTCTAAGAAATTATAACATAATTTCTGCCTACGCCAGGCCTGAAAACGTGTATGGATTTCAGAGCCCAGGTCTACGGGTGTAGAAAATGACACTTATCCCAACCTAACCTTGGTCAGTGGATAGCAGTTTATTTTCAGTAAACTTTTCGGACCCAAAATTTTCTATGGTAACAAACCGCTCGTGACGAGTCACACATCAGAGGAACAGGTCACTGTTCTATCGATAAATAACTACGCAAAACAGTTTTATGTTTTCACTAGCGACAGAGTCGGAGTCCGCGTCGTAATTGGAGTCGTAAGAGCGCTTATGACCTGGTGAAAATCAAAAATCGAAGTCGTAAGGGGAGTCATAAGCGCGACGGGATCGGAATCAAGAATCGCACCGAAACCATTTTTTCCTACTCCGCTTACGACTCCGTCACTTATAATCCGCTTATGATCTAATGAAAACCACATTATCGGAGTCGGAAACAGAAGCGGAAGGATAAACCAATCACAATGCACGTTCTCATGCTTTGTGATTGGTTTAGTTCCTTTCAGATCGTAAAGTTCTACGCTTCTGATTACGACTCCGACTCCGTCGCTAGTGAAAACAAGCCTTAAACCACTACTTTATCTTGCTGTTGATCATGTACCAGAGAATTCAACAACAACAATGTTTACAAATTTGTTAACTCGATTGATAGCAAAAAAAAAAAAAATGCATACCTACCACCAGTGTTTATCAGCACTATTGATAACTTTTACTTTTTCTCCAGCACTGAAGACGAAAAATAAAGCTTTCATTTAACACCGGTCAATGTAACTGATGTATACAGCCCTATGCTTTCTATGTGCTATAAATGCCAATAGACCTTTTCGCCTGTATGTTTGTTTTCCCAATTCAGAGCACGTGATGTTCCCAAGGGACCCCTGACCCCTGGCGCAAAGGAGGACATGAGAGGAATTGGGATAGTCATTTTTCGAGGTCATCTTAGGGCGCGACAAACCTGCTGTTCGATAGCCCGGGGCCGGCTGGACATTTGCCAAGAATCCGACCGAGAAATAGTAATGTCAGAGAAAAGGGGGAACGGTAGGCTCTGTATCTTTACAGTGAAAATATACCCGTCTGCAGGACAAAAGCAGGAACGTCTTCCTCAGTTATTTTAAGACCAGTCACCCACCAGGCGCCAGTTGCTGCAAAGTCCCGGTAATTACCGGACCCAGAAAGCTGTTTTGTTTGCACTGCCGCCCTTAACAATAAAGATTATCCCAGCGGCTATTAAAAGTACATGAAACTACTTAAATCGATTTGAATTTTAATCACAGACGTACCAAAAATTTGGAGAAGACTGGACAACACTTAAGTACCTTAATTAACTGTCACCCAGTGTCAAATCGAGGGTGCAAGTATGGATATAAACTCAGGTACTGTGTTGATAAACCTTTCAAATAGAGAGTCGATACAAGTCTACTTCGAACAGCATCTTGTACATTAGAGCAACTGGCCAGAATTGATGAATTTGATTGGCTCTCTTGGATAACTGTCCAGGCCGTTCGGCTCTTTAAAATTGAAAGACAAACCATCAAATACAAACTTTGCTTACCATAGTTTAAGATCTTCGTCTTTTTCTCCACCAAAATCATAACGAGCAACACAGTAATTCTAAAAAGAAAAAAAAACATTCTAGCTTATTAGTTTCAAATCAAAGAGAAATCAAAAGAACGCATTCGTTTACAAAACACACGAGTATCAACTGTTCTTGGCTGACCTCGGCATTCGAACCGATAAAGTTGAGGACATTATTTTTGTGGGAAGCTTAAGTGATGCACTACCCGTGCCTCACAAGAAATGAACTTACATTTGCTGTAGAAGGAACCATGGACTCCGCTGTATCTAAAGGCACAAAAAAGGAAAAGTTGGAAACTTTTCAAAAGAACACAAAGAGACCTTAGTAGGTTAAAAAAAATGCAACACTAGAAATCTCTTCATCGAAAAACATTTCCGCTCAGCTTAATGTCGAACTTTGAAAGTTCGGTCCCAGAAAGCTACATAGCAATAGTATAAAAAGCAGTTTCCGAAAGTCCTTTTAAGCGTTTTGTTGTACTTCCCAACACAAAAACAAAAATAATAAACATAAAAAATTTTTTCTCCGCACGACTAGCACATAGATTTCCCGCGGTTTCGATGTACACGACCTGATCACGCGTTTTTTTTTTTTTTTCGCCCGAGGGGGTTATAAAGTGTATCGGTTATGAGACACATGATACGCAATGGTCTGATCAGAAAACGGGCTTGAGTTAACAAGTGCGCAAGTAGTAAGCAAAAGATACATTCCCACGGATTCCCAAATTTCATAAAATGGTGCCCGCATATCTGCGAAATGCGTGCCCCAATGTGTGAAAATAAGGCAAATTCGTTGAAATAGTATCTTTTGCTTACTACTCTTGAAATGTTTTACGTTAGAAATAAAATTGAATTTTAAAGAAATAAAATCATGGAATAAGCATGGATAAAGCTAAAGAGAATATGGAAATAATAATGCAAGTTACAACATTATTTAGAAAAAAACAGATAAAAAAGGATAAAGTACCATTTGAAGTAGGAAATTTAATATTTGATAGTAAGGAAGAATATGATACATTTAAACATATTGATGATAATATTAGTGTAATAGATGAGTGTATAGAAGATGGCCTAATTTCAGCCCGTGTTTATTTTAGTTTAATCAAGGATATAAATGTAAGACAGACTTTTTGGGGAGGGTGTCAAGAACTATATGAAATGTTTCCAAATGCGGCGGATTTAATTTATATTGCTGATGATGAAATGTATGATAATAATCTTAATGAACTTGGTAGTAGATTTTTTCATAAGATTCATGTTAAGGATGAAAAAGGAAGGGGTATTGCTTTGCCCTAAAGTTTTATTATTTTAAAAAAAGTGAGGTAGAAAAATAAAATTGAATTTAAGCTTGAAGATTACAAAGAAATTATATAAGATGGGAGTCAAATCCGCAAGTAACGCAAATAACTCGCAAAGTAACAGTGAAGATGAAAGGTTTGCGAAATATAGTACCAAACCTTACACAAAACACGGTTTAGTATTTGAGAGTGAAGTTGCTTATAAAAAACTCAAAGCAATTGATAAAAGTGCTAAAAAGATTATCGGTCTATTTGCACTTGGAATAATGGATATGAAGGCATTTTTCAGTAATTACGATAAAGTTAAAGTAAAAGAATCTTATGATGAAGCGTATGAGAATATTGAAATAATATTCCCAAACATTACAGAATTTAGTATGATGAAAGATGAAGATTGTCTCACAGAGTTACATTTTGCAGACAAATTTAATACACTATTAGACGTAGAATTCTTTCACTAAAATCCTATAACATTTTTGTTATAAGATTATCTGTTTATAAAATAAAATGAATGATTCCAGTTCGTGTGGCAGTACTCCCGCATCTAGTCCTACAAGTTCTGTATCTAGTTTATCTAGTAGCTGTTCAAGTAGGTCTTCTCTTAGTTCAGTGTCTAGCCGTTGTTCTTCTAGATCAAGAGAGTCTACTCCTACTTTAGAAGATGAGAATTTTATAGTTGAAGACGGTTACAAATATTATGACGATCCAGATTATGTTCCTGATAACGAGAATTATTTGGTAACAGGAAAAGATTTTAAAAAGTTAACACGTAAGGCACAAAAACTTGGTGCTGAAACTCTTGATTATTCTACGAGAAAGAATAATAAGTATATGGTGACGTTACCAGAGGGAAAGAAAGTACATTTTGGTTCGCCTAAATATCCGGATTTCCTTTTTCATAAAGATGAAGAGAGAAGAGACAGATATTTATCTCGTGCTACTAAAATTAAAAATCGACAGGGTGAACTTACTCATGAAATAAGAGAGTCTCCAAATTTCTGGAGTACCCATCTTCTTTGGCCAAAAAAAAATTGATTTTTTAATTGTAGTTTAAGAAAATAAATTATAATTAACAAAATGCAGTTATCCAGCTACGATCATTTAACAAAAGACACCGTTATTTTCAAAGAAGCAAAAGAGTCAAAAGTAAAAGATAGTAACATTAAATACAAGCGTATACCAATTGAAATCAAATACCAAAATAACAAAAAAGGACCACTTGTAATCGAAACCCCATTTCTTTTTAGCTTTGGGGTAAATGAAAAGAGAAATCAAGAAACAAAAAAGTTAGTAGGATACAGTATACCAGTATGTCTTTGGGCAAAAGATAGCGAACCAAATGAAAAAGAAAAAGCGTTTTATGGTGCTATTAATAGTCTAACATCTTTGTCTATAGAACATTTAGAGAATGAATACGGACCAGATTTAGCCTCATCTCTTTCCCCACCGTTATACTACAAACAAGAAGAATATATAGATAAAAAAGGAAAGAAGAAAACTAGAAAAGATCCCTCATCTGCACCAGTTCTTTATACCAAACTTATTTACTCAGAAAAATCAAAGAAAATTTTATCTTTGTTTAAAGGAAAGGGGGGAAAGGATCTAAATCCTTTTAAACTCATAAATCAGTATTGTAATGTGAAATTGGCATTAATAATAGAAGGAATCTTTATAAGCAAAACTGTTACATCTCTGCAAATAAAAGTTCACGAGTGCTATGTTAAACCACTCAAACCAAGAGAGTCTTTACTAACAATTGAAGAGGAAGACGTCGACGACGACGAAGAGCAAAGCGATAATGAAGAGGATATAGAGAAATTAGTTGAAGATTTAACTTTATCTGATGAAGAGCCAAATGAGTGAATAGGATTTTATTTTTAATACATTATTTGTATTAAAAATCAACCAAATCCTTAGAACTTACCCATGAGTTAAATTTATCAGGATAACCACTCCATTTTACTAATGCCATTTTCTTCTTATTATCTCTCTTAATAATTTTTTCTATTCTAAATGTCTGCTGTTTTGCTTTTTGTAACTCTTGCTCGTAGAAAGATCCCTTAACTTCTTCTCCCATCAAATCAGTAATAGAATATGTAACAGGTTTTGTTGGCAGAACTTTATCAATCACAAATATCTCCTCTGTCCAGTTTGGTGTGTAACCTTTATCAAATACCTTTCTCTTATATTTTGAGATTCTAACTTTATCACCAATTGCAAACTTTGGTTTACCAGGTTTCAAGTAGATTAAATCACCGTATAAATTAGACCAAACTTTATTTTCATTCTTCTTTTTACTTGCTTCAACAGGACTCATTTTTATACTAGAATGTCTAGCGTTATTGTAATCATCAACTAGTTTATCTATCTTATCCCAGTAAACAGTGTTGTTATTCACAGTAAACATCTTCCACATTCTGTTTTTCATAGTTTTATTCCATCTCTCAACAACACTAGATTTCTCCTCGTTTTCAGTGTGATACAACCTAATTCCTTTACTTTTAAGAAAATCTTTGAAATGTTTACTGATAAACTCAGAACCTTTATCAGTCCATAACATTTGAGGTTTACGTTTACTTTTGAATACATCCCCGAATGCTTTACTAACAGTTTCAGTTTTCTTATCTTTCAGTCCCCTAATCCATCCATACTTGCTAAACACATCAATAACCATCAAGAGATATTTAATCCCTTTGTTCCACTTACTAAACTTTTGCATTTCAACTAAATCAGCAGCCCAGATTTCATCAATACCGTTTGAGATTACTGATCTTTTTTGAAAGTTTCTTGTGATTGGTTTGTGAAGTTCGTCGGCTAATTGTTGAGACCAATCACTACTCAACGCCGACTCGCGTTTAAACCAAGTCCAAGTTTTTGTTTGGTATTAATTATTGTTCTAGCCAAAGTATGTCCCCATTGTCTTTCTTTCCAAGGAATAGCATCCAACGATTTTACCATCTTTCTGTCTGCCTTATTTTTACACTTTCGGTCATCTCCACAAACACTATAATCAACATCATGTTGCATAGCCACAGCATCAGTTGCTCCAGTTGGCTGATCATAAATTTCTATTATTTCTCCGGTTACTGGGTCGTATCTTACTTGGTTTTCTAGATCATTATAAGGACCGGTATATTTATGCCCTGGCAGAGTCCATCCTGCTTTTGGTTTTGGCAATTTACCAATCTGTTTATGGATATCTATACCCCCACCATCAAGATCTTTTCTGTTTGTTTTGTATTTTTTCTTTGGCCGTATTTTGGTTGATAATTGGTCTAAAGCTTGTGAACCCACGTTTTGTATCATTGGATTTAATTTGTCCAAAGCGTAATTTATTGCCTTTTTTTGTAATTTAGGGTTTCTTAGTGCTTCAGACCCATAATACCTTCCCATTTCAACTGCTTTTTTACCCATCCAAGGAAGCCCGTAATGAACAAACCCATCAACTGCTGTGCCAACAACAGTATCAAAGACGCCCGCCCCTTCAGACGGGCTAATTAGTTTTTTTGATTTTTTCCCGTTTTAACATATCTAACTTTTTTAATTCCACAAACTGCACAGTGACAGTAAAATTGAGTTCTACCTCTTTTATCTTGTTGGTAACCACTTGGCTCTGTACAAGGAGTTACTCTTTTATCTTTAATACAATAAGTTTCTTTCATTTAGTATAATGTTTAGATAAAAAATATGTCTACTAGATCTAATTTTCTGAAAAGTGAGCTCCAAAAGATATACAATAGCCTAAACATGAGTTATGAATATGCTGATTTTTCTAGATTGGAAAACGATAATAAATTTATAAAAGTATTTGAGTTGCTTATGGAAATAAGTGAGAAATCAAATATGCTTAAAAATGTATTAAGAAATAATACGTTTTTATAGAGAGCTGTAAACTCACGCGGCGTAGCAGCAGGGGGGTTTTGGGGGGACAAGGTCCCCCCATTATTGATATTTACTCTAATTTCATAGATATAGTTGATAGTGTTAAAGATCTAAATACAAAAGTTGAGAGGGTTAAATCACTAAAAAATACACCGGTTGATGAAGATTAAAAAATAATATTTATTAAATATTATTTTTATTCTCCCCCCCATTTTATCCTCCAAAATATTCTTGTATGAAATCGCTGTTATCATCATCAAAATGTCGGTTATGTATTACATTTAAAATACTATTACCCCGCTGTCTCTCAAATAAATAATATAAACACCAATAACCACAGAGAACAGTATTGCGATTTTGTATTTCATCCATTGAGTACACAATAGGTTTTACAGGCCCTGTGTGAAAATAATCTAATACTTCGTTTGGCATTATCAGACCAAAAGGATCGAAATACTCATAAAAACCGCTTTTCCCACCAGCAGGGGGGTTTTGGGGGGAGGCACTCCCCCCATTTCTATAACAAACCCAATGTGTTCCAGGACCTTGTATATCATCTAGATTAATTATTCCACATTCTTTTTTTATTTTATGAGGTAGTCCATCACGACTATATATTCCTCTGAAATGTTTTATACCAAGTTTTTTTATCCATCCCATTAGGTCAAAGTTAGACAACGCCTTAATTTCAAAATTAAGTTGAGAGGGAGGGGTGTTAGGGGAACCGTAGGTTCCCCTTATTATAAAATGGTACCTAGTATGGGAATTGAGTTGAATGGGCTGTTTTTTCCTAGAAGAAGACCTTTTCCTTTGGAGTTTTTTTTTTTTTTAACACCCATTCCTATAGGGTTGGACCATGTGCCAATAAAGGGAGGAGGTTGATACGGATAACCCTTACCATTTGTGGGTGGCACGTAAACATTTGCTGTATTAGATGACCCTTGTCTATCGACCTGAAGTCCTCCTCCAAGCATCTTAGATACCAGACTAATTGCTATTGGAATTCCAATAGAAGCAAGTGTACCTAAAAATCCTCCTTCTATTTGTTTTCTAGTTGGCTTTATAGTAAATCCTCTACCCGTTTGCATAGCTCTGCTAATTTGGTTCAACTGTGATTTGTTAAAAGCATTACTTATACTTGGAAGCAAAGTTAATGCAGCTGCTGGAATTGGTATTCCTTTTCTCGCTATTTCATATAAGCTGGCTAAATCCATTGCTCCTCCTCTTTGTCCTTTTCCAAATATTTTATTTAGCCCAATTTCACCAAGTGCAGTAGCAGCGCCAGTTGCTAATGCGGGAACAGCTTTTGAAATTCCTTTTATTGCGAAAGGAAGAACTTTTGCTCCAAGAGATGCGAGTGATGAAAATAAGTTTCCTCCGTGTTTTACAGATTTTCTAATTTGAGTTTTACTTATTTTTATATCAGATCCTGTGCCATTTGCAATAGATTTATTTATTTTGGCAATCTGTCTTTTTGTCAACATTAACTCATCATTTCCTCTAAGATGCGAATGTTTTAACCGAAGAGTCAAAGGTGATTGATTTATTATCGCAGAAGCCAGTTTTGTCTTTTGGCCATCTGTAAGTTTTACTCCGTATTCCATATAATTAGACATTTTATTTTAATGTTTATATTAAAATTCTTATTTTACGTGGTGTAGACAAGGAAAGGGGGTTATGGGGGCTGTTTTCCCCCACGTGTAACCTCACGCGGCGCTACGAAGGGAGGGGGTTTCCCCGTTTGATATAATTAGATTTTATATTCAAAATCTAATTGTAAAAATTGCTTGTCATTAGAACCTTCTAGAAGCAGGGGGGTTTTGGGGGGTGCAATCCCCCCATTATCATGTGATTACGGTTTGCCAACAATGGTTTTTCACGTGTAAAACAAAAGAACACATTCCAGATCACCCTAACAACGAACAAAACCGAATAAAGTTTTTAATTTTACTTTTCAAACATTGAGTTGCTAGGGATATTTGGTATGTCTGCTGACGTCATAATATTGTTTTATATCACGAGATTATCGTGTGATTTTTTCAACCAATCATAACAACTTGTAGAAAATGTTGTCTAAATCATAACAGATCGTATAAAAATTTGATTATGCAATTATTCTTTGACACAGTTGAAAGGCCGCAGGTATGTCTGAGATTAAGCTCTAAGCAATAGTTTTCCATCTTGTTGTGATATTTCTGCTATTCTTTCATGTAAGACTAGCGCGTAAATATTATAATCAGCGTCTGGATTAGCAGTTAATTCGTAATGAAATGCTAGTTTTGTGACTCCATCTTTTATATCCATTTTCTGTTTAGTCAAATCAAAATAAACAAAAGGAAATAAAGTTTTGAAATTACTTCTATTGAGTAAGGTTCCACCTTGATAATCATTATTTGCATAGACGTATGACATTACATTTCTAAAAACTCTTGACAAATCTGTAGAAGGTTTAAAGTGAATATCTGGGTATTCGTTTCCATTTGCAACTTCTAGGTAACATCTTGATATATTAGCATTATTTGGTAGTTCAAAAGTGTCGTATAAAAATGGATTTGCTGTTTGTGAATCAATATTGGCTGTATCAATTCCAAAAATAAATACATGACGTGGTTTTGAAATAGCATTTGTAATTCTAAAATGACCTGTCTGTTGTTGTGTATTATTTGATCGCTCTACTACTTCATTCAAATATGTCCATTTGTAAGGTTTAAGATAATTATCCATGTACAACTTTTGTCCTTCTGAATTAAACGTAAGTTTTGGAATAAAAAGTTGTAGTCTTGTTATAATAACTCTACAATCATCAGCAGCTTTAAAAATTAAATTCGCATCTTTTTCAATCTCGATATTTAGCTCAATTTTTGTATTTGGAAGTAATTTGTCTTCCAATGCTTCAAAGAAAGAATATCTATTAAGAGGAATTTCACAGTTTACTGTGGCTGATACACCTAATAGTAATTTCCTTTTATGAAAACCTTTATTATAAGTTGCTTGAGCAGGTCTTTCCTCTGCAGCTCTTGATGTATCAAGATAGTAAAATTCGTTTGTAGCTACACTCTCAGCATATGAAGGATTATACTCAAGAAGATTTTTAATATTTACAACATGATTTGCGTAGTTACAACTATAAACTTCTCTTCCATTTGCTAGGATACTTAATTTTTCTATAAAGGAGTTACTACCATTTACAATTCCGTTATGGTCTGCAATCGCAATGTTTCCTCCATCTGCCAGCTTATTTACTTTAAAATCCATTGATAATCGGGCGTTATACCAATCAAAAGGAGTGGATTCTCCTGTATTGTCAGCTACAAATCTAAGACCTGTTTTAGTTTGGTGAGCGTTATTTGCCGGGGCTGTATCTAGAGCCTGTTCCAGGTCATAAACAACATCCTCATATCTATCTAAATATTTAGGATTTCTAAATGACTTCATTTTATTTTAATAATTATATAATTTTCTCTTACGTGTTGATCCTCCACTAAGAAGGTTATTCAACATTTGATCTATCTCTTTTTGAGTCATTGTTTTGTTTGGAGTTGTCTTAACTTTTTTAGCAGGGGGTTTTCGGGGGGGTGCAACCCCCCCGTTGGATAACATTTGCACTATTTTATCACCAGCCTTTTTACCAGCATGTTCACCAGTTTTTGTTGCAGCCATTGTTAGTACTTTTTCACCACTTTTTTTAGCAGCTTTTTTCATTGTCTTTCCAAATATTTTTTTACCAAACGATTTAAAAACATCTGTTATTCCTTCACCATAAATATGTTGTTTTGTAAAACTACCCAATTCAGGGTCAAATCTCTTTTTATACTCTGATTGTCGCGTCATTTTTATCTAATGAATATATATTTAGCTAAGGGGAACCTACGGTTCCCCTAACACCCCTCCCTCAGCTCATTGAATGGAGTATTAAAGTCATAAACCAATCTATACCATTAAAATTTACTGGTCTTCCAAGTGAGTCTGTTACATAGATTCTCATTTCATCAATGTAAAATGAAGAGACATCACAATACAAAGGTCTTTTAGGTTCGAAAGTAAATGGATAAGACCTTGTGAGGTTATCAGTTGGTATCACAGCAATGGTATTAGTATTTATTCCATTTACAATACTATCAGTTATCGCCGTTGTGTTGATATTTAACACATCAATCGAATTTGTGATATTTGGTAGTTTTGATCCATACTCTGTTTTTGTAATAACTTTCTTTTCAAATCCAATCAGGTCTCCAAATTCTGTTCCTCTCAGATCAAGTTGATAATCACCATCAAGTGATACTAACACACGATAGGTAGATAGTATAAAAGTTAGATTGATTGAATACTTTTTTAATCCTTTAGAATCTGTTGTGTGGTGAGACTTTTGGTCCATGTACTGATGAATGTAATCATTGATATCTGAGTAGGAATACATTCCATCTGTAAAAGTAATTGTTTGCCAGGCGGATCCATCATGAGTGTATTTGATTTTATTGTTTTTATAATCACTTCTAATGTTGTACCATGAGTAAGTCATTGACAATCGATCAAGAGCAAGTTGATGTTTCTTATCAGTATCAAGTTTCAGAGATGGGTTAAACTTAATAGTAAAATCACCAGGTCTGCTTGTTCCTCTTTTTTCCCTATTTATTGAAGAAATATGAATAGCTCGTTCTTCCATTTTATTTAAAGCCTACATAACTTTGTAGTAAATTGTTCAACTGTTTATTTGAGATCACTTTCATTTTGTTGAGAAGATGAGCTATTTGAGAAAACTCATTTATCACACCGTTATTACCAGCTAGAATTGATCCACCGAGTAGTTCAAGTCTGTGAAGAAGTTGATGTGGGTTGTTAAAGTAAATCATATGGGGGGACTGCGTCCCCCCAAAACCCCCCTGCTGAAATAAACCAGAGCCAGATTTTGTTTTGTAATACCTAAGATTACTTAAATTTGTTGCATATATGCTTAATACGTTGTATTTATTTATTAAATCTAATGTGTTTTTATGTGGCTTTTTATTTAGTGGTTTAGCTAATAAATAACCGTTTGAATCACGTTCAAAAATTGCAGTATTTTTTATTGCTTTACTAGTCTCTCCTAAATCTTCATTAACATCTTCGATTACTTTTTCAATAGTAGAAACATCCTCTTCAAAATACTCAGAAGGGAGTTTGTAGTATTCATTAACTTTGAGTATATCTTGTGTTTCTTTGTTCATTAAATTTCTATCGAGGTCTTCAGGCGTAAATTTTGCTATTTTACCCTCTGATGTAGAGGGTAAAACACCATCATCTTCTTTAGACTCTTCAATCGCCTCAAAACCAGGTAATTGAGCCAAATCCCATTTTTTTACTTCGTCAAGTTTATCAAATCCTTCAGTTATAGCAAGTCTGTTTTGATTAAGACCTTGTGTAAGAGCAAGTTGATTAGCTTTAAGCTGTGCTATAGTCGCGTTTTGTTGGTCGTCGATACTTTTTTTAATAGAATCTTGAGATTTAATAAGTGGTTTAAATGTCTCTTTAAATCCTTCTCGCATATCTTGTTTTTGCCATTTTGTTGTTTTTATAACATCTCTAACCTGTTGAGTCAAAGCTTCGGCTTCAATTTTATTTCTTGCAAAATTTTTGAATTCTTCTATATCCATTTTATCTATTAAATAGATAAATGGAAATACCAAACTATGATAGCGCCGATGACATTGATAAAAAATATAAACAGCTATTTCCTTTTATGCCGGCGGATACGTTTCGAATGTTAATCTGCGGAAACAGTGGAAGTGGTAAGACTAATCTTTTGTATCACATGTTAATTAAACCACTGTTGCATTACGATGAGATTTATCTTTACGCACGTAATCTTGAACAGGATAAGTATCAAAAACTCATTAAAAAAATGAGGGAGTTGAGTAGTAAAATTGGATATGAAATACTTCATGTGAGTAACGATGAAATAACCCCGGTTACAGAAATTGATTACGAAGACAATCAAAAACTTGTGATATTTGACGATTACGTTTGTGATAAAAACCAGAGGTGTCTGATTGATTATTTTATTCAAGGACGACATAAAAATTGTTCTGTGGTGTATCTCAGTCAATCGTTTTACAAAACTCCAAAAGATATCCGTTTGAATTGTTCTCATTATTGTCTGTATGAATTTCCGTCATCGAGGGAAGCAAACAGGATATCATCTGAGTTGGGAGTTGACAAAGAGGTGTATAAAGCAGCAACAAAGAAACCGTTTTCATTTTTGTACATCGATAAACCAAAAAAACGTATTGCTAAAAACTTTACCGGAGGAATTGTACTCCCTGCCGGGTGAACCTACGGTTCCCCCGAAACCCCCTCCCTTGGCTACGACGCATTAGTATATAAACATTAGATAAAATGGGAATATTTAACGAACAATCTTTTGATCATTCTTTTGCTAAAGGAATTCAGGGTGCTCCAGGAGTTGGATTTAGTCTAACCGCAGATGGAAATTATGATATGAATAAAAAAAGACTCACAAATGTTGGGGCACCCAGTGCTAATACTGATGCTGCTACTAAAAAGTATGTTGATGATAATTCCAGTGGATCACCCTCGACAACACGATTAACAGTTGATTCAAACATCGATATGAAGGACCAATATCGTATTCTTAACCTCAAACATCCGGTTGACGCAGATGAGCCAGCCACAAAACAATACTCAGACAGCAGATATCTTGACAGAAACGGTTCCCGAACAATGATTGGTAATCTAAGCATGAATAATAATAAAATAGTTAAACTTGGCACACCAACAGTCAATGATGACGCAGCAACCAAAAAGTATGTAGATGATAAATCAAGTGAATCAGTACCTACTTCAAGGCTAACAGTTGATTCTAACATTAATATGGGAGATCAATACCGAATTACAAATCTTAGCACTCCACTGGACGGAAAAGAACCTCCTACAAAAGATTATGTAGACAATACATTTCTTGATAGAGATGGTTCCTACCCAATGAAAGGTAATCTCAATATGGCTAATAATCGAATATTTAATCTACCAGCTCCAAATGGAAGTAATCAACCAACACCATTAGCTTTTACAGATTTAAAGTATGTTGCCCGTGATGGTTCATCTACAATGACTAATAATCTAAACATGGATAATAAAAAAATAATTAACCTTAGAACACCAACATCAAACACAGACGCCGCAACCAAAAAGTATGTGGATGACTCAATACCTGATACTAGTTCTTTTATAAAAAAAGATGGAAGTGTATCAATGACTAGTAGCCTAAATCTTGGAAACAAAAAAATAGTTGGTCTCGCAACTCCAACATCAAACACAGACGCCGCAACCAAAAAGTATGTGGATGATAACACAGGTGCTCCAGATCTAAGTGATTATTTAGAAAAAGATGGCACTGTAACTATGACTGGTGACCTTAATGTTGGTAATAATAAAATAATAAATCTTAGTAAGCCAACCCAAGACAATGACGCGGTAAATAAAGATTACGCTGACAAACTAGTTCACAAAACAGCAGTTCAACCAAGTCATTACAACAACCAGTTTGATTATCTCATGTCAAGTGGGTCTCAATGGACTGATGAAATAGATGATAGAACTAGTTTTGTTTTAAAAAGAATAGGAGATTTAGCACCAAACCAAGGAAACTTTCACGACTATAACCACAAAGTTATTTTTCTGGGTATAAACAAAAATACCCAAGGGGGATATAAGTACAAAATGGGAATCAACTTTTACAGGTTAAATGCAAATACTGATTACACACTGTGTTTGGAAATACTCAACACTGAATACGCTCTATGGCATAAGTCTCAAATAAGTGTAAACAAAGAAACTTCAACAGGATTATCAATTGGAAATGTTAGTATAAGGAAACTATCTCATAGGTACACTCAATCAAATGGGCAACCACAATTTATGTATTATCACAGAATAATAGTTAATTTCCGGAAGTTGTCAACTGGTAATAAGTTCTTTCTTCACATTTTGGTTGATATACCACAAACTGGAACTGACTTGGCTACTTATCCGAGTCAGTTTTCAGGAGTCTATATAATTACTTATGGAATTGTGGGAACATTTAGCAATATCGATCCGGATAAAGTTTATGATTACCACACCGCATTTGATATCAAACCAACACAAGTGGTTTACAATGTTGATATTAATGCAAATAATAAAAAAATATTAAATGTTAATCTTGATAGAAATAATGACAATAGCGTAGCAACAGTTGGAATGGTAAAGGAAATAAAACCTCACACTATAAACGATTTATACAGAAGTTATTTCGAAGACGTTTATGATTTTACTAATGCCACTAATTACAAATTGAGAAGATCCTCATCAGGTATTGTTTTTAACTATTTATCTTCAAGTAGTGGTGATACTTTAAGAGATATGGGTATACCTAATAAAACCATAGATAATATAAGAAAAGAGGGTCTAAATGTTAACAACTATAATATTAGTTTTTCTCCTAATACTGGTATTACAAAATATACTTTATGCTTAATATTTTATCACTGGAGAAATAGATCATTTGGTTTATATAAAAGAGATACAACTGGTCGAAGTATTATATTAACATTACGTTATTCTTCAGTTAGTAATGTATTATTTTTAGATGTTAATAAACAAAGAAGACAATTAACCATGCCAAGTGATTTTAACGGAAAAAAAATTGTTGTATGGTTGGTAGAAGATTTTAGCCAAAATATTACAAAAGTTAAAATAAGTAACTACAGCGCAATCTTAAGCTTACAATCCGTTAGATACACTAACCAACAAGATTTTATGTTTAATACTGAAGATGGAGAGGTAAGTAAAATAATGTTTTCTCCAAACTTTTACGACACTGATTCTGAGCAATATCATAGAGTATTGCTACAGGAAAAGTTAAATGGAAGTTATGTATTATAAGTGGGGGGACCTTGTCCCCCCAAAACCCCCCTATAAGGGGAACCTACGGTTCCCCTAACACCCCTCCCTTGGCTACGCCGCATAATCTGAGTATAATATAAAATGAAGGATATCTTTGAATTTAATCACATAGATAAATCTCTGAGTGAAACAGAAATAGAAACTATAAAAGATTTTTATAGACACTACCACAAGAAATTTTGGTGTTTTAAAAGGTGTTACAAGAGTTATAAATTTCTTGATGATTTTTTTACGATAACCGGAATAAGTCTTGTGGCTATAGGAACAATTGCTGGTGGGATAACACTAAACCCAGTTATTCTTGGTGTTATAAATGGCGCTGGGATTATTGTAGCTGGTATTGGAAAGAAAAAGAATTTCCAAAGAAAAATTGAGATGACAAAGATCGCATTCACGACTTATGAAAAGGTACTAGTAGAACTGAGATCAGCTCTTAGAGGAGATGAATGGGATAAACAAGAGTTTATTGATAGGATGAAACTGATAGATGAAATGATAATTGATCAAACTCCTATATCTGATAGATTTGCTAAAAAATATAATAAGAAGTTTGTGGGTGGAACTAAAAATAATCTAAGCAATGAATAAATGGAAGAGTTGAGAAATTTAAAAAAAAATTTTATAAAAAATTTTGAAACTACTTTATCTTCTGCCGGAAAAGATTTGGTAAAAGAAATGGAACAGAAATATAGCGTTGACGACCAAATTTGTCTTGATTATGCAATGAGCCTTTGCCATAAGATTTCCAAAATGGAGGGAGTTAGCGCAGAAGATGAGAAAAAATGTCAGGAATTTATAAAAATTTTTTATTATCTAGACGAGATAAAGTCACTGAACTAATTTCAATACCAAAGTAGGGGAACCTATGGTTCCCCCTACGACCCCCTCCCTCTAAGCATCCAGATATCTAAAAGAATATTTTTGACCGTTTATTTTCGAATTTGCTGTTTTACAATTTTTTCGCTCATCGCATATCATTTTAACCTGACCTGAATTTATTCCCAGCATTTTGCTAACAGAATATAAGCTATTGAAATTTGTTTCTTTTTTTGTTATCAAATTTATTACCTTAACCCTTCTTGGATTTTTGCGGATATCTTTTAAAAAAGTATAATCTTTGTTAACTGTTGACTTTCTTACATTTTCACTAGCTGTTATGGACTCCAAATTTTTTAGCCTATTATCAGTTCTGATTGAATTGATGTGGTTTATCTGTTTATCTTTTTCAATTAAACCGTAAAAGCACTCGAAAACGAATCGATGAGAAAAATAATTTTTAATTTTACTTTCTGCTGTTGTTATAACACATTTTAAATAACCACGATTTGAAAGATAACCTTTTCTTGGGTTTCTCAGCCTGATGTTCATGATTTCTCCATCTTCATTTGCAGCATATTTTGTATAGACTGGATGAATAAAAAACTTTTTACCGTTTTCTAAAATATATTTTTCCATTTTTATCTTAGAAACTATTTCTTTATACCAAAAATTTATTTTTATATATCATTATTATAAAGATGTTGAAGGAGATTGTAGCATACGTTAACTTCAGATTTCCAGCTGTAAAAACACAGTTTTATAACGACAATTTTATTAAAGCTTGTCTTGTTTATGAGTATTTATACGCAAAGTATTTCAACCAAGTGATGGATTTGAATAGAATTATTAACAAACTATCTGCTGACAGACATTCCATTAGAACTAAATCTAAGGTTTTGACTAACCATTTGATTTTCAATTTAGGTTTCAAAGCTTTTTGGAGCCACTTCAAACTTGGAAGAGGCTGTGTTTATGTTTTTGACTCTCGTTTTCAAGAAAATGAGGTTATTGGGTATTTGACAGGAATTTTGTATTGGATTTTCCATGGGGGGGTTGTTTAATTTTATAATACTACTATTATAAAATTTAAAGCAGGGGGGCTTTGGGGGGGTGAGCGAAGCTCTGGTGCAATCCCCCCACTCTTAATTCAAGATAAGGGGAACCTACGGTTCCACTAACACCCCTCCCTCTCAGCATTTAATGAAAATTCAAGATAACTTTCCCACCATTTGTCGTAATAGTCTTTTGTTTTAGACGAAATATTAAGTTGGATTTTGTTTTTTGAGCCTATTTCCCCCAAAATTCTATTTGCGACATAAAAGACATTAATCATTCTCTTACGGCTGAACTTTTTATTTACCTCTTTCATAACTTTCTCATCTATTTCCATTAACTTTCTGTATAATTCATCCTTTTCCTCTCCTGTCAAATTTGGAATCTGTTTTATCTTTTTCTCGTAATAGTATTTTCGCTGGTAGACGCTTTTGTTCCTGAAATATAATCTGTCATACTCTTTTGGATCAAAGTAACCTAATACATGCCCGTTTGTTGATCCACATTCTTCACAAATCTTATAACCAAAATCTATTGTAAAAGACGTTCTGTTTTCGCAATTAGTGCATTTAGCTTTCAAATTTGGTTCATCTGAGAGATTTTTAGTATAATTATGCAAAATTTCTAAATATTTTTTTATTTGTTCTTCTGAGTATTTCATTTATTTTTTATTTTTTTAATTTTTAATTCTACCTTATTGCTTTTGTGTGAATTTTGTCCTCTAGTATTCGTCTTTTATTATCGTCACAACTCAAAGCTATTTTATTTACCTCTTTGGAATATATATCATGATTTTTACTCTGAAATATTCTCATACTTCGCATTTGTTTTTCACCTGTGAATAAGCAATCAAAATAATGCTCAAAGGTAATTCCTTTTGAAACAACAGACTTTTTTATTCCCTTACACTTTTTAACATTTTTGCCATCTTCTACTTTGAAGCTATAAAGTTTTGGGCGAAGCCCTATAAAATGCGTGATTTGTTTCCCTGCAACTTCATCTTTAAACATACCAATTACTTTTTTATTTACGCCCGTGAGTATTCCTGAAGGATGTTCTTTTGGGTAATCAGATGTATCAAACTTTGTTTCTATATCGTTTGATATATCTTTATAAAAATCTTCTGTTTTAATTTGGTACATTAGGCTATCAGTATCTGTAAAAAGAAGTTCAGCTTTTTTTCCGTATTTAGGCTTTACATAATTATAGTGAAAATCATACATCAAGGTTTTGGATAAATCTAAGATTGCTTGACCCACATAAACAGGTTTGTTAAAATAAATCTCTGTTTTCTGCATATGAAGAGCAACAAGATTTTTATCAAAAATAGTAGCTCTTTCAAAGTTAGGCTTCTTAATTTCTCTTAGTGCATCTTTACGATTATCGACTAGTTTTATGCTTTGTCTCTTTCTCAAATTTTCTATTGTTTTTCCAAAAACTGAATTATTCATCAGTTTAAAAAAGTCTTTCTCAAAACCGTTATCTGTTGCTTTACGCAATTCTGTGTTTTTTCTTATATAGGATTCCATCCAGGGGGATTGTTCAAAAGATATCGCTCTATTTACAGCTGTAATTTTGAGTCCCATATTGAGATATTGTTTAAGATTTTGATAGTGTATAACATAATCTTTTTTTGGTCTAAAATGAGATATAAGCTTTTCTACTCCATCTACTTTTGTTGGTTCTGGAGCAAGTGGATAATCATTATGTAATTTCCATAGATTTTTTGGATATTCAATATCAACATCAAAAATGTAGCCTTTTTTTGAATTGGTTTTAAGTATTTCATAAACTTTATCCAAAGTTATATCTTTTACCCATTCAAATCCATGTGTAGGAAGAGGTTGTGACATTGCCCATCCATAAAGATTATTTGCGTCAAGATATTGAATATATTTTGTTGATTTTTTAGGGTCATAGGTTTTCATATATGGATTATTAGCTTCAGCATACCTCTTTGATATATGAGTTATCCCCCCGCGTACACCTCTTTCAAACATCATTAACATATCATAATCATGAAGTAACTCTAATGTTTGGCCTGTTGTTTTAAGGCATGCATGCCACGCAAGATGAGGAGAAGTAAAATAATATGCGGGATCAAGTTGGTAATGGCCTAAACAAGTTTTTCTAAATTTCTCAAACACATCAGCAAGAAGTAGTACATCAGACTTAAGATAAAGATCGTGATAATCTCTTATTGTTTTACAATTAAATACATCCCATACTCTAATTGCGTGATAGAAATCTTCTTCACTTATATCCTCATCATTTAGCTTTGAATAAAATTCTTCCTTTGGTGGAAGTTGTGTTTCTGATAGTTTACTAAGATTTGAAACATAATCATATGGATAAACTCCTTTTCTAATAAGAAGTTCAGTATTATTTTTGAACTCTTTTTTAGTACAAATAAAATCTTCTTTTTCTAATTTACTAACAAGAAAAGCAAGAGATGCTTTTTGAAATTTGTAAGAGTCAATAAATCTGATTTCAAATGTAATATCTTTTATTTTATTTGTTTTTTTTTCAACATAATTTCCCACTTTAATTTTTTTGTAAAATGTCATATATTTTTCTTCAGTAGTTGGTATACATTTAAATCTTCCTTTAATATTTCCAATTTTCTTTATAAATAAATGTGCGTCGTACCCTTGAAGATTATGAAATATTACTGGAATAATTCTTGGTGTTCTATAATTTAAATTACATTTGTTATGAGCAGCGCCTCTATATTTTCCTGTGATATGGCAATGATCTCGAACTCTATCTTCTCCTAATTTCTCGTCACATATTGAACAATATTTAGCTTTTTTAAAACTTTTTTCCTCTTCCGAACTTAAGAACATCATCTTTGGTTTTCGGTAATATTTATCGTAAATTAATTGAGTATATTCAGCAATTTTTTCTATAAAAATAGCAGCAACATCATCATCCTCTTTTTCCGTTGTAAAACTAACAGTCTTAAAACTACCAGTTATTCCTTTAATATAAAAACAAAATCCTGATGGTTCATGTTTTTGGTATTCAACGCTATAAGACTTACTTGGATCTGGTTGACAATTTGAAACAGGCCTTGTAAAACACTCAAAATCAGCATATATTACAAAAGGAATAGGGTACTTTTTATTAAAATGATCAAATGAGATAAATTTATCCTTTGGCGGCATTCTAACTCTAACTGCTTTATTTTGGTTACAATATTTTACATGTGATTCAAACATATGTTCTACTTTGAAATGGCATAAACATCTTTTACAAATAAAAACACCACCAGTAACTCTTGTTTTAGTCAGAGAACTATTTATTAACCTACCTAAATTATTAATTAAGGTATAATGACTTTTGCCATCATTTCTAACTAAGAATAAATTTATACTCTTTTTACTATCTTTAGGAACTTTAAGAATTTGAAAAGATTTTCCTTCAACCGACAAAACCAATATACTTGGTATACTCGGATTAAGTTTTTCAAACTTTTTTATATCTTTAACATCCATTGGAAAAGTTAATCCCTTTGTTACTAATTCATCTTCATACTTTTTCAAATCTGATATTATCTCATTATCTCTTAATTTCATATGAAGATAACGTAATACACACCATAGAAAACATTTATCGTCTTTGTTTTTCGGATTTATTATCGCCTTTTTAAGTTTAATCCATTTTGGTAAATCTATATAAGAAGATCCTTTTATTGGTGAATATTCAACAAGATTTATCTCAAGCTTTTTTATACTTTTGAAGGCCCAACCACTACCATTCTGCTGATATTCACTAATATCTAAATTAATCTTATTAAAATTATCTTTTACAAGCTTGTCAACATTTGTTGACTCTAAAACTTTTTTTGTCTTAGTTCTAAAATATGCTTCATCCTCCCTATAACCCACAAATCCTTTTTGGTCATAAAGTGGTTGTTGCATATCACAAACTAAAACAAAATTAACTTTTGTATTTTTATTCTTTTTTAAGAATTGTTCTATTTTTTTCTTATTTTTCTTTAAAAATTGATCAGGTGTTAAATTAGGATCGCCCTCTATTTGGTATTGGTTAACAGACTTATTTAAAGCCGTCTTAGTTTTAGTTATTTTTGATTTATACTGCTTTAACACCTTCTCTAAAGCTTTCTTAAAATGAGGAGGAGTATCTTCTGGTATTTTTCTGTTTTTTATACATTCTTCAAAGTACTCTTGAAATGACTTAGGTTTTGGCTTTTTTTTCTTAATTATTATCTTACTTCTTACTTTTTGCCTTGCTTTTCTTATTTTCTTATACCTTTCAATTAGTTTCTTTTTTTCAGTTAACTCTGAGTACTCTTTTTTGAGAGCTTTCTCCTCTTTTTTAACTATTTTTCTTATTTCATCTAGAGACATATGTTTTAAGTCTTCTGGTTGATTATCCATGTTTATTCCATGATTTTATTTCTTTAAAATTCAATTTTATTTCTAACGTAAAGCATTTCAAGAGTAGTAAGCAAAAGATACTATTTCAACGAATTTGCCTTATTTTCACACATTGGGGCACGCATTTCGCAGATATGCGGGCACCATTTTATGAAATTTGGGAATCCGTGGGAATGTATCTTTTGCTTACTACTTGCGCATAATTTATGAAAAGACAAAACACAAATTTCCTTTAGAACAGCACATGACCCACGCTAAAGAGGTCTAATGAGTGTCCAAAGCAGCTACTGGTAACTTTGGTTATATATTCTTCAGCTTTCTGATTGGCTAAAAAATCTCGCGAAACTTTCTTAACCAATGAGAATTACAACCACAACGAATTTCGATTTGTTCACTTGCATTTCCCGTGCTTGGCGTCAGCCGAGTCCTGATTGGTTCATGTGAACCCCAACGCGTATCGTGATTGGGGGTCAAAGTAATTACTCTAAATTCTGTTACACGCCACTCCACTCCCTCGATGAAGAACAGGCAAGTAATTTTTTTTTGCTCTCACCAGAAAAAGCATTGGGCCTGGAAGCAGGTAATGATACTGTTGGACCCAAACCTCTCCTGCGAGGGGGTGCGACTGGAACATCTTCATCATCACTAAAAGAGTTTTCGTCGCAGTCATCCTCGTCCGTGCCTTGTATTCGAAGTGACTGGCCCTTTCCAACTTGCTAAGAGAAACAACATTTCATAGCTTATTATTTAACCGTGATTGGCTGAATAGGCCCTTACGAAAATACCATCATATTATCAAAATTGTCGTTTGGGTAGTACGTCATGTAAACCTTACATTTGCATTACCTTTCGTGCCTGATTTGCATGTGCAAGGCGGGTCAGTTAGCCGAAAATTTGCATACTGAGCGTATTTGCGCGCAAACGTTCAACGTTGGCCAAAGTATACTTTACTAACTTTGTGTTTTTATACGTTCAGGAGTTCAGCAACGAGAGAAGTGAGTTGGAAGATCTTTTTAATCAGAGATAAAGCCACAAGTTCTAGTGCAAGCCTCCTATACTTACTCTGAATTCTATTTTTCAAAACCGGTCATTACACGTGCAGTTCGTGCAAAAAACAAGAAATAATGTGAACGTCAGATTTTATATGAGGCTATATCAAAGGGGCAATTTAATAACAATAAGTAATGATAACAGGACTGAGTGGAGTCCAATTCGGTCTGTAATCATTACTATAGCAACATTCTGAAATCTGATTGGCTATCAACTGCCCTGATTTCAGCCTTAATAGGACAGTTAAATAGGACAGTACGCGTCATGCCTAAGTAATCGGACAGTACGCACCATCACGCGCGCTTAAATGGCTTTTTTTTTCACTGGTAGCAAAAAAATCTCGGAATTTCTTGTGCTTTGATTAAAAAAAAGAGCATAATATATCACAAATTTTGTTAAAGTTATGATTAATTGGTAACAGAACTTCGTGTCGTCCAATTCGGTCTGTAATCATACTCGTGATTAAACAAATCGGACTCCCGCTACGCGGTCGTCCGATTCTGTTAATCACTCGTATGATTACAGACCGAATTGGACTCCACTCAGTCCTGTTACCATTACTAATTATACGAGTGATTAACAAAAGCGGGAGTCCGATTTTTTTGAATCAAAACACAAGAAATTCGAAATTTTGTTTTGCTAGCAGTGAAAAAAAAAGCCATTTAAGCGCGCGCGTGATGGCGCGTACTGTCCAATTACTTAGGCATGACGCGTACTGTCCTATTAAACTGTCCAATTAAGGCTGAAACCAGGGGAGTTGATAGCCAATCAGATTTGACAATTTTGTTATAGTTATGATTATAATAATAATAATAATAATAATAATAATAAAAGCTCTATTTATACTGGAGATATCTATCAGCATTATACAACGCTGGTCTTAACAAGATGTCCAGTAAATAAAATTTATAATAATATTATTCTAAATCACATTTCAAAGACGCTAAAAACCCTTAATTCAAGGACCACTAAAAACTATTAAAAACACTAAAACAGTCCACCTAGTACACTTATGATTACTAATGTCACTGTCCCTCAGTTGTTTAAAAAGATTAAATTTAAAAGAGCCTCTGTAGTTGTTTCAATAAGTTCTGTAGGGAGTGAGTTCCAGTCACTCGTACCAGCAATTTGGAGAGTCTTTCTCCCTGAAGAAGTCTTAAATTGTGGTACGTTGAGAGTGCCTTGGTTCCGCAGATTTCTGTTTTGGAGCTCAGCCCTACTGGTAAGGTAACCCTCCAGTTGCTTAGGGCAGTTTTGGTTGTTTACATTCTTAAAAATAAAAACAAATCTGGGGAATCGTCTCCCACTGTACAGTGTTAACAGCCCTAGAGTGTTTCTCATATATTGTGTGCAGGTGGTTCTGTAGGCCCTCAGAATAACCCTCATGGCTTGGTTTTGAAGTCATTCGAGTTTATCTGATAGGGACATATTACATTCATGCCATACGATACATCCATAATCGATCACTAGGAGGATTGTTTGTTTGTAGATCCTCAGAATATTATGGTTTAACCAGAACTTCCTTGGGCGATTCTTCCAAACATTGCTTTTTTATTCCTCTTTCCCCTTTTAAAAGCCTAAAGCTGAGGCTGTTTGCTGAAAAAAATTCAAGCAATTGAGACCTGTTTACACATGTGACCTTGCTTGACGTCAGTCACGTGTACTTGACGTTCCTTTGAATTCTGATTGGTTGTAACTGCTATGATTAGCTGACTGGGGATTTGGTTTTAATAGGGCACAGAAGTACGTCACAAAAAAATTGAAGTTATAACAATAATAATAATAATAATAATAATATTTGTTTATTTCCACCATTACAGGTAGGGTCAGGCAAAGCACTTACAAACATACAATTATACATATAAATATATAAATATAAAAACATAAATATAATAAAGTAGTAATATGGTAGAAATCGCATACACATTATTACACACAATCGATATACGGCGAATATTTAACTGACACGAATTCTGAGAACCGGTCAGTTCGGCCGGGTAACACATGGCATGATGGTCCTGACCTCAGTGAATACGAGGTTTGCGACGAGATGACCCCGCTGGATATTAGGCGGTAAAGCGGGCTAGCGTACATAGTTTCCGTCACAAATTTCTTGCACGCCAGGTGGCGTCTGGCCTCTAGAGACAGAAGCCCGGCACGCGCGAGGGTGTCCTCGTAGCTCAAGTCAGGACCAAAGATGATTCGTAGGGCTCTCTTTTGCACTCTTTCTAACGCCATGCAGAGTTACTGCGGTAAATTTGCAAAAACTACCGATGCATACTCTAGAACAGATCTTAGTAGGGATTTGTGAAATTATGGGATTGACCAAGGTATTTAGAAAGAACAAGAAGAAAACTGTCTATCTACCAAAATTTAGCTTGTTAGAGCAAAATGGCGGTGAGATATAAGCAACGTTTTGCAAGATGACTCCATATAAATCCTTCTAAAATTAACATGGATCGTAAAGGGTAGGATCCACGCCAGTTTTGGAAGGATTCGTATGAAGTCGTCCGCGTTGGTTGTATCTCAGCGCTAATTTGCTCTAACCAGCCGAATTTTGGCAGATGGGCAGTTTTCTTCTTGTTCTTTCTGATTACTCCACCCAAATCCAACAACTTTTAAAATGTGTTAGTTTTTGCGACGTCATCACTGCTATACTCTATTTATGACATTACAAGGAATACTTACTATTTCGCCGCGGCAGTAGGGTACATTATCCCGACACTTATGATGAACACTCATTTTACAGGCTTTGCACCAAACACCTTGTCTTAACCCTATTAGTGAAACAAAAACATGGTGCAGGGTTCAGAACCACTACATATCAAGATAGGTTCCATGCTTTCTTGAAGACTGAATTTTCTCTTAAAAATACCTGCCACATCAGCTCAGCAATCTGCAAAATTTAGCGGGTGTGTGGAAATAACAAATTTATTATTTGTTAAATAATTCTTTGTTCTGAGCGTTAGTTTTAAAGACATAAGATTGTCATTAGTGTTGGAGCGTCCGTTGGAGTGGAGAAACCTGGTTGCAATTTCGTATCCAGATCTTTTGTGGACGAAACTGATATCTCGGTACGAGATTAGCCTGGGTGGACTGTGAAGAATAATAGAGTAATTTTACTTGAACTATTATGCACTAATTCTATTGTCTTCTTTTGTTTAGTTCTCGCTATTTTGCACTATTTTGTTAGTATCTGTTTCACGATTCAAGTAAAATCAGTCTAAAGAATGTTAGAGACTTTGGTGCTAAAACCATTTATCTACCTGAGGTCAATTAATAAAACAAGAGAGAATAATAAGAGAGAGACGCCCAGTCTGGCCTTTGGGATACGTGAATTTCACCAAAGTTATTTATAGACCAATTAAACGCTTGATTTAATCGCAAGTTGGTTTCTGGAGAGGTACGCAAACCTTTTTGCAGTGTTGTCAAGAGAGAATTCAACAGTCGCCACTACAATAATATATACATTTAGCCAGGGCTAAAAGCGTAGCTCTAGTTAATAAATTTATGATTTAAATCAAACTAGGGAGATCCATATGACGTTTAAGGGTGGGACTTTAAGATAAAAAATAATTTGCAATCAGTGCGAGAACGAAGCAACATCTAAAATGTTACCTCGAATTAATAGTCTTATTTGTACACCTAATAAATAGAAATCCTCTTTAGCGACAGTAGATTAGGCGTGGAAAAAAAATTCTCTGTGCCCAACCAAAACCACCTTTATTTTATAATTTTATGCTATAAAGGCCGTAAAGACACGATAGCCCCCGATGGCAGCCAATTTACTCGGTCTAGTTTATTGGTGTTATCTCTCTGTCTAAAGGAAAGGCCAAAATAAAAAATCAGGCCGTATTTTTTTGTGCGTCGTTCGCTACAAGTCTGGTAGCGCGTAAAACAGCCTTTGTACACCATCTCTAAGGTAAACAGAACTATCAGGCGTTGTTTGTTTTCAGACCTCGGACAGAATTTCATGTCATTTTTTCCCTATTTTAATTATGATTCTGTAGTTTTTTACAGAATTATCCTACAAGACAAATTGCACTCATTCAATATTCAGAACGATCGAAGGACGCGCTTCCCTTGCACAACAAATTATAAAAATCTGCCATTATGTAGAACGCAGGGTGATAAAGGGTTTTGAGCAAAAGCTTTCGAAAAAAATATATTTTAATTCAATTTACAAAATCACCCGTCCAACCAGCCAATTCCAAATTTTGCCAAGCGTCAAAACTTACAATGCAAGCTGTCGAGTATTTGAATGAACGCTAGTAATGAGGAAGAGGTATCAGAATCATTTTCGTTTGCATTTTGCTTCTAAAACACCATATTCATTTGATACACGCGGCATTTTAAGTACTCATGCATGCGATGACGACTGAAAATTACAACAAGCAAAGCGATAAGGAAGAGATCGATATCTTGACAAACAATCAAGACAAGAAATATAATTCAACGAAACATTTAAAAAGACTACAATTTCTTATTTACGAAGAGTGTTGAGAGAGAAGTGTCTCTGAATATCCTGAGTCACGAATAAAACCTTGCTCATTTAAGCCATTTCACATTTAAGTGTTAATAGCAAATACAAGTCGATGTCCGGGTCCCGTACGTATAGCCACTAGGTAAGTTTTAAGCCACCTTCGCCGTGTTTGCTATTTGTCAAGGTGAACTCCAGGCAAGAACATCGTTCAAAGCTTTCTTTTTACAAACAATAGGATAACCAACCTATTTTTCAGAGCGTTTTCTTTCTTGTCACGGTCAGAAAATGTCTAAAGACTTTTTACGTTCTTTACTAATTTACCAGGTCAGATAAATTGTCTCAAATCTTACAAATGTGCGTAAAATGATGGCATAAACATAAAACCAGAAAAAAAAAACGTCAAATGCAATATAATTACTCAAGCTTACCGGTCGAGATGCAGCTCGGAAACCCATCAAGTAATTAAGACTTTCCGCATAGTCCAGCAAGGTGAAGTAAAGAGTAGCTTATTTTTGAAAACGATGATTTCCGATTTCTTTTTGTCGAGCGGCGCATCTCTCAACCACAACCCAATAAACAAGCCAGCCAAGAATAACAAAAGAATGTTGATAGCAGCTGTATTTAATTTTGTAGATCCAGAGCAAAAAGACAGGTAAAAACATTACAAGATGAGACAAAACTTGCCAGCTTCAGCTCTCAGGAAAAAAGTCTCAGATGCTGCATAAATTTTCCAAATGAATCCTCTTCGCCTGTTAATTCTTGCTCTATGCCTTTCCACTTCTTTCTCTCTCCCGTCGCTCTTAACTTACAAGCAAACATGTAGGTTGAATTAAATCCCCTACTGTTTGTTGCCATAACAATTTTTTCGAAACAGTTTACTAGAAACTGAGCACTACGGTCACAAATGCTTATTCGCTTTTCACAAACATGCGAATTCTGAAGTTCAAAAGCCAACTGACGATTGCGTTTTTCGCTGCCGTCAATCATCTTAACGAACCTCTTAACATTTAGGCCGATTTAGAAGGTACGATTTTTGCTTACAACTATCATGCGGGACTAGCATGTGTCATGACTTTCGACAATCCACACGCGCACGATTTTCACTTACGACATCTTAAAATATCGCAAGCAATGTTGCGAAAATGGCCGATATCAGGATCGTGTCGGCCATGGTTTTTGGCGTTTTATGTAAAAAAAAGAAGGGAGAGACGAAGGGAAAGGGAAGTTTGGGAACGGGACTGGCTACAAAGAAGATGGGGAAAAGGTGCATTAAGACAGTTGATGTAGTAATAATATTCATTTTATTTACATTTAACTCTGGGGAGGAGGGAAGCCTGGGTACTAGTTTACCGGAGTCTGCGCTTTAGAACTGTCAGAACGCTGCTAGAACTCTTAACATGTGCTTGATTTAGCTGGCTTTCTCCTCTCTCAATTATGAAGCTTAGAAGGAGTACGAGAGAGAAGAAACCTCCCCAGCATTTGCAGGATTTCCAGTTAGAATTAGATCCGACAGAGAGCCCTCAGACACGTGCGATTAGAGATGAATTGAACCAAGTAGAGTCTCTGCTTGAAAGCTTAACACCCGAAGCAGATAAACAGTCTGCAAGTGCCAACAAACTCCAAACCCCGGCCTTTACACCCGAAGAAGAAAAGCAGTCTGCCGCCAGTATCAGCAAACTTCAGAATGAGAACTTGAAGTTGGAACTTGAACTGACACGAGCCAAGATTGAGCTTGCTCGGGTTAAGTCCGCGATGGCACACGAAAGTCAATCCAAGATGGCCGCCCCAAACCCGGCGAACGTCAACACACAAAATCAAAGCCAGTGTACGACCCAAAGAGCGACTGTACCCACTCTAACTGCGTTGCAATCTGACACAGCGGTTCAGGAGGAGCTTAAAGCCTTAGAAGAGTCACTAGGGGACCCAATTCTTCTTGGTCTTTCTGACGAATTGGCGGATCCAGCGTAAAAACTACTGGAACCCAGCACCACCCTCAGAGGTAAGCGTCCCCTGCTAATTCCAGATTTTGTCAGTTCCCTCCCAGTGGTTCTGGAAGAGGACCGGGAGACTGTGCTTGGCGCTTCTGGTGGCACTCAAATCATATTAAAGACTAGCAATGAGAAAAAACCCCTGCTCAACAACATCACCTTTCCACAATGGTCAGCAGCAAAGTTCAGGATCATGCACACACAAGAAGGTGCCTTGTCAACTATGTCAGACATTATGAATTACATATCATATAGCACCAAAGTCTCAGAGCTGGCCAAGATTTACCCGCTAGCCCGTGTCGTCCACTATGATGACCTTTATCGACGAATGCAATTCGCCACTGGTTGTAAATGGGGTACAGAGAGTCAGTTTATTTACCAGCAATCCCTCCACAAGCCCGACACCAACCAGCCTGGCTCAACCAAACAAGAAAACCGTCCTCCAGGTAGATCAACGCCAACTATCAACCCGACCACGGGCAAGCAGGTGTGCTATGACTTCCAACGACGACAAGGCTGCAGCTATGGCACAGCTTGCAAGTATGACCATGTTTGTATAAAGCCACAGTGTTTGGGGGATCACTCCCAATGGAAGCACACAGCCACTCACTACCCCCAAGCCTGAACACACACTCGCCTGCAGAGCTATTTCTCAATTCTTTCGTGGAGCCACTTGCAGTGGAAAGCTCGACTGTATCACCTATAGCAGGGAAATACCCATACGTTAGTTTAGAAACAGCAGAGTGTGTTACTGACTCCAACCAATCAGCAGGGCCCTCATGTTATGCGCAGCAGCCCGATGCAGCCTGTATTTCCACAGACTTAAAATATGAGATATGGGCAAAGGAACTAGCTAATGATTTGGACAGAGACTTTATTCTCAATGGTGTACGAGAAGGGTTTGACTTGATTCCGCGAGATGCTACTGTTTTACCAGCTTTCACAAAGAACAACAGATCGGCGCTTAGGCCAGGGGCCAAAGAGCAGATTGAAGAGCAAGTATGTAAGGGCCTCTCACTAGGCCATTTTGGATCTTCAAACACACCCCCCATTATTGTTAATGCTATTGGAGCTGTACCCAAAAGGGACTCTTCAGAGTTGAGACTGGTTATGGATTGCAGTCGACCGCTTGCATTGAGTGCAAACTCCTACATGGACCTTGACCACTACAAATATACTACAGTTGATGAGGCAGCATGCAAAGCAAAACCAGGTTTTTGGTTGGCCAAGATTGATTTAAAACATGCTTATCGCAGTGTTGGTACTCACCCCGGCAGCTGGAAAGTCACTGGCATGTCTTGGCTTTTTCAAGGTACTACCGACATCACTTTCCTAATTGATAAACGCCTTCCCTTTGGTACTCGAACCTCTCCTATGGTTTTCCACCGCCTTACCCAATCAGTTTGTAGAATGATGGGCCGACGAGGTTTCACAGTGCTTGCATATTTGGATGACTTCCTCATCATAGAACCCAGTCAGCAGCAGTGTCAAATCGCTGTGGACACCCTCCTCGATTTGCTTCAGTCACTTGGTTTCACAATAAACTGGTCAAAGGTTGTTCAACCCAGCCCATCCCTGTGCTTTCTGGGAGTCGAAATGGATACAGTGAATCGTGTACTACGGCTCCCCAGGGTCCGCGTCTCTGAGCTATTAGACATTTTGAACTTAACCTTAACCAAGCGCAAGTGCCAAAAACATCACCTTCAACGCCTTGTTGGAAAACTAAGCTGGGCTGCTCGGGTCGTCAGAGGGGGCCGGACCTTTTTGAGACGCTTGATTACTGTAATGAACTCTGCAAAACATCGTCGCCATCATGTTTACCTTAATACCCAAGCAAGAGCAGACCTCCATTGGTGGGCATCCCTTCTTCCTGTTTTCAACTGCAGATCCCTATTCCCCGACGAGCTACCTATGACATCTGCGCTAGCCTATACTGATGCTTCCCCTGCAGGTGGTGGCTGTTGTTGGCACAGTGATTGGCTATACGTTAACTGGGCACTAGATTTCCCAAATATCTGCCCCCTGCATATCAACTACAAAGAAACCTTCATGGTTCTCCAGGCAACCAAACGATGGGCCCCATCCTGGTCAGGACAAAGGGTTGTAGTCAAGTCAGATAGTGAAGTTGCTGCAGCAATTGCAAACAAAGGAACCAACCCCTGCCCTATCATGATGGATTGGCTCCGAGAGCTCTTCTGGTTGTCAGAGTACTATGTTATCCAACTAACTGTGGAGCACATCCCTGGTTCAGCCAATGTTATTGCTGACAGTATCTCTAGACTTGATGAAACATGCCACCGACACGCACTTCACGCATTGCTCTCACGGTCCTCTTCCTCTACTGAAGACTTGTTGTCTCATATGTCACCTTTGTCGCTTGCTTTCCTCAGATCCAGACGATCAGTCACGATTGGACATGGAGGTTCTTAAGTTTCGAAAACAAGCCTATGCAACTTCCACCAAGGCCACTTACAAAAGTCAACTGCGAGCCTATCTTACCTTTTGCGTATATTATGGGTACCAGCCACTTCCAGCGTCTACCATCACACTTAGCCGCTACGCAGCCTTCTTGGCACGCTCTATGTCTGCTTCCTCTATTCCAGCTTATCTTAACATTGTCCGTATTCTCCATTTGGAACATGGCCTGGAAGACCCTACCAAGAATAACTTCCACTTAGCAACAACCTTGCGTGGTATACGTCGCTGCAAAGGCTGCACAGTCTCACAGAAACAACCCATGACCCCTGCAATGCTTTTGGCTATCAAGTCACATTTGAACTTGACCGACCCAGTCCATGCCACCTTTTGGGCTGTCTGCTTAACAGGCTTCTTTGGACTTCTTCGCAAAGCTAATATGTTGTTGAAGGGTGTTACCAAGTTCAACCCTTTAAAGCATCTTAGGCGAAGTGACATTATGTTCTACCCAGGCTGGGCCATTGTCATCAACCGCTGGTCTAAAACCATCCAGTTTAGTCAACGTCTCCTTACTGTTCCACTACCTCTCATCCCAGGTCACCCACTGTGTCCCTATTCTGCACTACAGCGTGCCTTCAAGCTTGTGCCAGCCACCCTGTCTGGTCCAGCCTTCGTCTTGCCAGCACCCTCAAGGAGGGGCCTAATACCATTCACATATGCCAAGTTCGACAGCCTTCTTAAATCAGTGGCTTCCACAGCAGGTTTAGACCCATCCCGCATCAGTGGTCACAGCCTTCGTTCAGGGGGTGCCACCCTAGCCTTTCAAGCTAACATTCCTGAGGAGTTTATTAAACGACTAGGAGACTGGCGATCTGATGCCTTCAAGTCTTATACTCACATACCCATTAAGTATAGAATGTATGCTATTCGCCACCTAGCCTCATTTGTTTGATTGCTTATTTATTATTATTTTTTAATACTTTTCTATTGGTATGGGGTAGGTCGTTCCTCCCTTGGGCACTTTTGTTTTCAATAAATGGGAGGGCCTGCTTTCTGGCCCTTTCCTCTACCCCATACCTGTTGTTGTTGTAATCTCGCACTGGAGTTAAGTAGTAATAATATTCATTTTATTTACATTTAACTCTGGGGAGGAGGGAAGCCTGGGTACTAGTTTACCGGAGTCTGCGCTTTAGAACTGTCAGAACGCTGCTAGAACTCTTAACATGTGCTTGATTTAGCTGGCTTTCCCTCCCTCCCCCCCCCCCCCCGTCATGGTTAGTTATTGTTGTTTAGTCTGTAGTGTACTGGTTCTGCTTGGGCAGTTTTGTTTTCAATAAATGGGAGGGCCTGCTTTCTGGCCCTTTCCTCTACCCCATACATGTTGTTGTTGTAATCTCGCACTGGAGTTAAGGCGGAGTTGAGGCTAGAGGATGAAGAGAGAGTTACAGAAAGTATCTGCGGATGGACACCGCCACATTTGTGAGGTAAAAAGTTTTTTTCCTGAATGCTATCCAAAATGTTTTTGTTGTTTAGATCAAGTTTCTTATAACGGATTCAACAAAAAAAGTAGAGGGACAGACATTTTTTGGGCTTTGTTTTGTAAATATGACTTAGAGAGAACTTTGTTGCTGGAAAAACTATATTTAGATGCTTAATCTCCGCATGTTTACACTGTTTATGGCAGAAAAATACGCTTACGCTTGGTTCAACTTAATCTCGTGTCACTCGGCACAAAGGGAAATTATAAAGAAGGTAAAGAATTACTCTTAGCCATTGTCTTGGTGTGTAAATTGTAGCTGGTGGATCGAAAGCTAAAGTGCGTAGTTCGAAACGTGGTTTTGTCCATCGATCCACATTTCACTGTTGTTGTACATTAGTACAGCTTTGTATGTTACAGAAATTTGAGTTTTATCCGAACTGTCGAATGAGAAAATGTGAGATTGTTTTCATAAAAACGCTAATACCGTCTTGGAGCCACAGTTCGATAGGTCCAGCAACATTTGATTTGTAAAAAACATTCTGTTTACAAAGTGTACAGCTGCTGTACATTTAGGCTTGCAATGGTATAATTCAAGGATGGAAATTTAGATTATTTTGCTCATAAATTTGGCTTGGGATTATCAACAAGGTTCTTGTTACTTTCCGCGTTAGGAACTGCACTTACGGATATGATTTCGCCCGTGTACAAAAAACATTCTGTTTACAAAGTGTACAATTTTTTGTACCAAATTTTTGCACTCAAGGCTTTCTGTGGGGGGTGCTTCTTTGCTTGAGGAGTGGATCCTGGAAGGAGATGAACAGGGTAACTTTCCTGTGAATGCTTTTGTTTTTCTGTCCATTGTTTTTGCCTTAAATTTTTTTGGAGCAAAGTTCTGAATGAATGACAAAGTTAACATGCTACTAAGTATTCAAAAGTTCTTTCCAAGAAAAAAAATAATCAGGAGTTTAAAGTTTGGAGTAAACTTTGAGTCTTATTGAAATTTTAGTTGGATCATCTTGATGAATGCAGTTGTGTAGAATGGGCATGATCCAATTTTGATCCTCTGTCAGAATTATGAGAGAACACTCACAGATCTCATTCAAACATTATAGTTTCATTGTTATTATTCTTTGTTTCTATTCCTATAAACTTCTCATCACATCTCCATTTTGCATGAATTTAATGTGATATAAATTTGGAGGGGTTGTTGTTTCACCGTGAAGTAGTTTTCACCTTAATTTGTTTTTTGATATGAAGCTCAGTTTCCTCTTAGTTGTTTGCTAAGACAGTGGGAAGAATCTGACATGTTCACATACTTTACTTCTCATTTCTCTTCAGAAAAGATTGATTGATCCTGAATCAAACAAAGTGCAGCCTCACAAATAAGATTTTTTTGCCGAAGAAATGTGTACTCAAGGAAAGCATATGCCCCTGACAGTGTCAATAAAATTATTAATGGAAAGATTTGGGTTTTTACACCTTTGTAGCACTTTAGACTATATGCATCACTTTTTTAACCTCTATGTACTATAAAAATATAATCAGTACTTTTTCCAACTAACACTTGAATCAAAGTTCTCTTCTTTTAAATATAGTATTCCCCTAATTTTAAAAATTTCATTATCTTATTCAGATCAAGCACAGTAACCATTGAAAAGAAAAAAGAAAAAAAACCTTGCTCGGTCAAAGACGGCTTTAAAGTTTTGATATTAAAATTGTACCCGTTCTCAATGAAAAGACTGAATGCAGACACTTTTAAGTGACATAAAAGTTCATTTAGCTCACGTTCAAGTTTTTTTTAAAAAAATAGCAATAATAATAATAATAATAATAATAATAATAATAAAATAACTACCAGGTGTCTAAGCAATTTCAAAGGACCCATGGTGTCTTATTTATCTGCTGCATTGAGCTGTGAACAAAGGCCGTTCTTTCTAGTGACCCTGCATTTTTCACGTGGTCGCGCGACGACCAATCAGACATTTTTCGCCGGTGAAGCACAGTCCATCGCACGATTTATAACATACTCTCCCCCGACGGGCTAACACCTGATTCCCTTCTACCAACCCCAAAGAGTGTACGGACGGACGGAGTACGCTGACGTCACTACCAAATTTTCTCGGATGTATAGTTTACCAAATTTTCTTACCCATGGTGCTCCGCTGGCGCGCACTTTGCTCGCGCGAGAGCTCCTCTATTTTTCATTTTTTTCTTTGAGGCAGTCGCGCGTGGACTTGATGACGTTTCAAACAGTCAAGTTTGCGAACGTCCCAGGAAGTACACTTCCCCTTAATTACAACCTCTAACAATAATGTAGTGAAATTCACATATTCCTGCCAACGCCCGAGGATTCCCTCTCTCTTCTATCATTCTTTGTTGAATAAAACTTTTACAAGTGTAGCTATTGTTTTCAGACTCTAAAACAATGGCTGACTTGTAAATTACACCTGTAAAAGTTTTATTAAATTGACCGCTGGTTTACTTACCTATCATTATAAAACCTTTGCAGTAGAAGCATTTTGTAGGTTTCTTAAAAGTGTGGTCCTCGAACTCATGCTGTCCAGCTTTCTTTATTTTCTTTCCCTTGACATGAACGCTCAGTCTTTTGTCAACTGTGCCTGTTACAGAACTCTCATCATCACTGATTGTTTCATCTTGAGGATCATCCTCTGTGACGTTCAGCCTGTCAAGCACATCTCGAGTAAACAATTTAGTCTACAACAAAAATAAAAGTGTCATAAAAAAAGGTCGAAAAGCAACATTTCCGAAAAATCTTAAGATAGCTGATAACATCCAAGTTTTGTATCCAAAAAAAAAAAACACAAGCTAGTAAGTATAATCTCTCCCTCAGTATTTACTTCTTCAGAGAACGAACGATTGTAATTTTTCACGTTTGTCGTTTGTAATCCAGGTTTATCTTCACCATCCAATACGTTCCTTTATACCGGCTGTATAGTTTGTCACTACATCTCTAGTTTACCAGCATCGTAAATTCACAGTTTATGAACCGCTTCTTTAGCTTTTTCGTTTGAAGATGATAAAAAACCTTTTCAAAAGGCCCTCAAAAATAGGGCAAAAATTTGCGAGACAGTAAATTTACTTATTTCACTCCTAAAGGATATCAAAGTAAACGCAAAACTTTGCTAAAGTAGGAACAAAACAAATGAGTTTGAGCCCTGAAAACAAAAAGAGCTTCTTTCCTGCCTACCTGTTCTTTAGCGACACAGCAAAACCATTCGTTCACTCTAAGATCGTTTCTTTGCCTCAGTAAATCTTGTTCAACTTCTCCAGATTTTCCATAGGACGGATTTCGTGAGTAACTAAAAAATGAAGCAACCGGTAAAACCACAATAAGAAGTATTTATTAGTTTTTGCTCATAACCTTAACAGATCTCTTCAACAAAATAACTATTTACTGTCTACTGTAACGCCTTGGTGGAGTTTCGCGGAAAAACTCCGGGGTACATGCTTCCTGGAGAAGACATTTTGTGTTAGGCATCAAGACCAACTAGATTTTGCTCCCCGCTGGTACTACAAATGACATGGATTAGCTTGGCAGAATAATTTTAAGCTTGAAAATTGTGTTTGGTTTGGACGTTGCTTTCGTCGGGTTTTTGGAACAAGTATGTGCAACCAATGACAGAGGCCAAGTCAAAAGACATAATAAAAAATAAGTCATAATAGAAAACTAAATTCAGAGATTATTATAGCGCACTGCAGTACACTGACGAAAAAGACAAACTGGGCATTAAGCTCAATAAAACCAAAATTTGGTGCAAGTCATCGATCTGCAGCGTCCAAACACGTTATGGGCAAAAGTCACTCTATGTCCAGGAAGACGAAGGAAGACCACCTCCTGTCACGCAAGATCCGCGAGGATGAGGATGTACGATCAAGCTTTAGTGGACCTTTTAAATTTGTTTGTATTTGAATAATATTGCTTCTGTTAACGAGCTGTACAATTTTGGTCTTTGAAGTTTCTTTTTTTTCAGTCAAATTGATTACCAGTAGGTTTAATACATTTCGGCCACACGACCAAAAAGCAAAAAAAAACACAAAAGACCTGGCACATAACACGCAGGCAATAAAATTATTTATACAGAACTGCTGATATAGCCTGTCCAAATCTTACAGAGCATCAGCTAATGTATCCTTACCTTTCTTGTTCTTGTTTCAATGATTTCACCTCCTCTTGATCCTTTTTTATTGACTTGTCAAAGTTTCGTAACTGAAGCAGAAAATGACAATGATTGAAACTCTTAATAAAATAGCCTGAATGGCCTGTTCGCGGCGTTTAGATAGTGGAGAATGGGCGTATTTTGCAGCAAGCCCTCACTTAAAAGGTCACGCCTCTCCTGTTTTTTTTTTTTGTCCACAAAAGCATAGCCTATGAACAGACCCTATTTTCAGAGTGAGGGTATCAAAATACAAACCGCGGGAGATTTACTGACCGCAAGCGCAATGGGGTGGCGCTCTTTCTCGACCTCCACGCTCGATTTTGCGCGCTCACCAAATTGTCAAAAAAAAAAAAGAAAAATGTCTACAGTAGAGGTTACCATGCTAAGGTAAATAAACAACACTAAAAATGCCTCCTAGCGGTAATCACAATCCGAAATAGAGTTTAAGCGTAAGGGGAAACTGCTTAATTACCTCAGTTATTAAACAATAAAGCAGTAACCTGCATATGTGACCTGTGCTTTTTACCTGCAAGTAGTTTGGTCACTATTCAGCAAATTGCAAGCGGCCAGGAATATCAAGTACTAATACCTTTTTCTGAAGAGCGATGTACTTTCTCTTAAGAACAGGTTCCGTTGCATCCACCAAAAACAGCTTGTTCTCCCCTAAATTCTGTAAAATGAGTACCAAAATGCGTGAAAACAACATCTCTCACAAGCTACATGTAATACTTGGGAGCTTAGGCAACCACGACAGTGACGGAGATGAAACTGACCTCGCTTACATTGTAAAAAGACCATTCACGCTGTTTTAAACTTCACCCTCTTGTTCCATTTCGTTTAATTTGTCAAATATTGCTTTTTTTTTTGTGGAGTTGAATTCTCAGACAGAAGCTCAGTTCAGGAAAAAAAAGGAAAATCGTTGTCTTGTGTTTACATTCTCTATAAAATGTGAAATAAGGAATTATTGTCGATAAAGCTCCCTAATGTTACAAGGCTTACATTTGCCTTCACAGGGACTGTTTAATTGTTATAAGGAGGTGGGGATGGGAGAAATTAAGAAGTCCATCAGAAAACCTTATACCCCTCCACTTCTTTGCTTTCTAACTATTTCACAAGGCCCTCTTTTTACTTTTTCTCTCAAAGAACCCAACCTGTTTTCAAACCGCAGTATCAGGGATAAAATACAGCTTAAGGGGACATCTGCAAATATTAAAATGTTGAATTTCTAGTTTTCTACAGGGCAGTAGCATCCTATTGTTTGAAGCAAATCAGAAGAGTAATTAATAATAAATTTGTAAGGTAGGAGTGTTAACTGTTAACGGAATTCCGGGTAGGCAAAGGAGCTTCTAACAAAAGTAAACTTTGGACAAAAAATCTGGTTATAAGCGCCCCCATACATAACCCCCCCTCTAGCTGGTATTGAAATGAATTAGGCATTTGCACGATGACGTCTTTTACTACTAAGACCAGAATTCATTTCGTTATTCCTTTCATATTTAAATTTGGTAGTCCCAGTTAATCCCAGTGAGGTTTAAATAACAAAAGTGTTAACTTGCACAAGAAAGCAGTACCCTGAAGGATACTGGTCGTAGTAGTAAAATGACGCCTTCGTGCAAATGGCCTATTCGATGTATTATGACATTTTGATCAGCACCACGGTAGCATGTCACGAGGTGCTTATTCTATTCCAGCTATAAGCCACCTCAGATCTAAGCCCCTCTGTTTATAAGCCCTCCTGACACCCCATGCAAAGATGTTCAAGCCAAGGGTTTATAAGCCACAGTTTTCGAGATCTACACCATGCTTTTCAGTCAACTTAAAAGAAGGAACCACAAACTACATGTACATACCAATGATCGACTCTCTTCTGGTTTGCTAACCCAGAGAAAAACAGTCAGGCGGGATCCCGCCAATCCCACCTGGGATCCCGACCGGGATTTTGGAACCTCCCGCATGGGATCCCGCCTTGAATCCCAGGTGGGATCCCGCCAATCCCACCCGGGATCCCTGCTACATTCTAGGCAAAATCCCGTCAATCCCGCATGGGATTCGGCCTCTAATCCCAGGTGGGATCCCGCCAATCCCACCCGGGAACCCAGCTTCGTTCCACGCAAAATCCCGCCAATCCCACCTAGCAACCTTCATTTGTCCGTGTGGGATCCCGCCAATCCCACCTGGGATCCCAAAATTTGTACCAGCTGAGATCCCAAGTGGGATCCTGCAATCTCACTTGGGGTCACTTGTTTGTGACCCAAACAGGATTCCATTTATTGAGTTTTTGAATAACCCACAAATCCCAGCTCCAGCTTTGGAACATGACTAAACTAGAAGAGGGAAGGTGGAAAATATCACACATGGGGTCCTATAGCTACCTTACTCACAATTTTTTTCCCATCAAAAAGGTTCCTACAATTTTCAGCCATCAACCAGAATACAAATATTTAAAACGGTTTGGCATTTATTGCTAGTATATGGACTTGAATCTTGTTACAACTTCACTTGATCATTACAAAAAACATAATCATTATAACTAGAAGATATAAAAATATAGTCATCAACAGTAGATTTTGTTGCTCTTATTTAGATTTCTGCACTTATCCGCTATTTTCTGCTGAAATTCCAGCTTTACCGCTCCACTTTTCTTCCACCTCTTCTTCTGTCCACTTACACTGCGTGCCTTCTTAGCTGTCCTGGAAGACAAGAATTAAAATTATGTGGCAATTAACTAATGCCATCTTCATAATTCTGTAAATTTATTAACAAACTGCCAAAATCAATTGAGGTCCAAAAACGATTGTAGTAAAAATTGACCACATTTTGTAATAGAATTTTTAAAATGAATATTTTCTTTAATTTCATCTGCAGACGTCTCTGTTTTTTTTTTAAACAAATCCACTTTAAGTTTGATCCCTAAAGCTACAGTATAGCAAATGAGCCAATGTTAAGTTCTGACTTTCAGACTGCAATTGAGCTGACTGTGTGGAGTGTCTTAGCTACAACATACTTGAGAGTGACATGGTTTAGGCAGGGTTGTTACCTTCAATTGCAGCAAGGATTGATGGATTTAGGGGAGTTTTTCCATTTGATCCCTTTATCTTTGAAATGCGCTGAACCTCTTTTGGTACAAGAGCATCCAAAAGGTTTAGTGCAAAAGCTGGAGCAGAAGAATAGTGTTTGACAATGTTTTCAAAGCACTCCCTATCCAACTTGATCCCAAACTTGGGGCTCTAATGATGGCTGTTTCTAAAAATAAGCAAATGTGAAGAAATCTAGGTCAGTATCATTTTTATAAATAAAGTTTAATTTCCCAGGGTTAAATGCTATCAAGTGAAAATTTTGATTGTTTTCAATTGTTTATACCTCACCGTCTGGCGATGCATGCCAGGGCCGTCAACTCTCCCGGATAATCCGGGAGACTCCAGATTTTGAATCATTTCTCCCGGTCTCCAGATTAGAGTCTGAAATCTCCCGGATAATCGCCGAAGTTTGCCATTTCTTGTAGATGCGACTTTCGCAAAATGAAATTTCAAATATTTTGCCTTATTTGAGCTATTTTACTGTTTATACTTCCACATGCGACTGAAATTTCTGCAATTTCTGCAATTTAACCCTTTTATTGTGCTGCACCTGATGTTCAAGCTTTAAAGCTTCCCTTCTGTTGTTCTTAATGTTCTTCTTGTTTCTTTTACCAAAAGGACTCAGAGTTTTGTCAGGCTTCTAGGGTACAGATTTGAAAACAACTTTTACGCTGATGATGACATCCGCGACATGTATAGTGGACAAGAGTATCGCAAACTAATGCATCCGGGTGGCAGCAAAGATAATCCATTCAATCTGTCCTTCTCCTTTAATAATGATGGTGTTTCACCGTTTAAGTCCTCAAACAGGCAAAATTTCTGGCCCATTTTTCTTGTAATTAATGAACTTCCTCCGAGGCTTAGGTAAGTAGCATGCAGTAGTCAGAACAATAGTTAACATTATTTTATTACATAAACATATTATTATTATTTAAAATGTACGTGTAATCTTTATTTCAAAGGAGGCACCCTTAGACAGTACCATAGTGCTGCATTTTTTGTCAATTACCTTCTTTGTATGTCACACATGTTACAGTTGCAAGCTTGTATATACCGTAAAATTCCGAAAATAAGCCCCGGGGCTTATATTTTTCAAAGGCCCTTTTTGAGGGACTTATTTTTGGAGGGGCTTATATTCGGAGGGAAATTTGCGTTTCTAAATTGATTGGGCTAGCCTTATAGCTGAAGTAAATTTATCGTTTTTGCTTTGGTGTTATTGCATTAAACAACTATGATGTTGAAATGTATGTCAATAAAAAATCCCGTACAAGAGCTGCTACATTCACAAAACACTGAAAGTGTCAAGCTGAAACAACATTTGAGTGATGAGCCAAGAGTTAAGGTTATGACAGTTACATCGCTTGGCATTATTGTCTCACATTATATAACTTTTGCAGGTCTCACTGTTGACTCCTAATGGTAAAGAAAAACTCATACGAGCAACTCTGCTGTTGTTATCAGCTGATCTCCCTGCAAAAACACTCTTGTCTAATATGAAGCAGTTTAATGGAGAAAAGGGCTGCTCAGTCTGTGAGGATGAAGTGAAGACAGTGGGCAGTGGTGATTAAACAGAATCTGGCCCTATACTACCAACATGGTACTCAGGACACACAAGTCTGTGGTCGAATCAGTTCGCAAGGTCATTCATAGCGGAAAGCCAGTAACTTTTGATCACCCAGTTTATTCCTAATAAGACCCTGTGCAGGCTCCTTGGAAAAAAAAATTGTAAATTACTCCTTGGCCATTCAGACCTTGAGCCGTCATGAGCTATCATGCATGTGCGAAAGTTGTTATGAAAATTTCACTGCTTACAATGTCTTCTTGAAAGAGTCTTTTTTTAGGTTGATACAAAACTACAAAGCTAATAATAAATGACACATGTTAATTCAGTGAGTTGTTATCTTTGAGAGGTGACTCCTTACATTTTGTTTTTGTGTTGGTCATCATACAGGTAAATGGAATAAAAGGGGCATCCGTATTCCTGCTCTTTAAACCATTTGACTTGGTAAAGGGTTTTGTGGTAGACTGGATGCACTCAGCATGTCTTGGAGTGTCAAAATCACTGATGAATCTTTGGCAGCGCTGAATACAGAAAACAGGAGAACTGAATTCTTCTTAAGATCAAAGGTACATGTACAAGACATGCAGTTGTATGGAATTTTTTGTTTTGAATTTTGAAATGACATGGAAAAAAGATTATACACATTGCCTTAATCAGCTTTTTCAAGTACATCCTGCACAGGAAATTGGTCTCTTTTTTTAGTATGTCTCAGATTGCTGTGTTAAGCAAGAGATTGCTCAGCATCAAAGTTCCTGACGTCATCACCTAGTTTTCTAGAAGTCTTGCAGACCATGGACATGGAAAGGTAAATACGTCAGTGTTTAAAAACTAAATAATATAACTAAATGACCGAGCAAAAAGAATTATTCAACATCATTGTAACTTTTTTGGTCTGCCTGCTGCAACCTTGTTTGGTTCATTGATGTTATCTAAGCGATGGAACAGTCACAGTAAACCGAGTAACAGGACCATAGAACATGCATTGGATAGGTTTAAGTATTTGCAAGGTACTGATTGATAGGCTTGGCCAAAGGGACTATGGAAAATAAGACTATTATCATTAAGTCATTAAGAGAAAATTAAAGACCAGTAGTAGTGTTAATCATGATATTAATGTTCTTTTTGTAAAGTAACTTAATACAGAAATTGGCTTCTGCACTACTCTGGGCCAGTGTTAAAAGGTGTCCCTCCAAGTCAACACTTCCTCCACTACACCATGTTGGTGACAGCTGAAGCTATTCTTGTGACAGGATCACCATGGATCAGCTTAAACTAGCAGATGAGCTCCTGGACAACTTTTGTTAGTTTATGCCTGAACTCTGTGGTAAGTCAATCTGTTAACTTCTTGACCATTTTGTTACTCAAAGTTGCTCCATTAAAACAAATGCTAAAAGCAGCCTAGATTTAACTAGTATCAAGCCTTGGGCTCCCTTCAGGTTTTCCTAGAGGCCACAGCATTTAATGTAGAGAGCCATGTATGGAAAATCCTTTGTTCATACTACAAATATTGGTTTTATGAATACACTTGTCTCAATTATTTCTAATCTTTATGTACAGGAGAAGGGAGTCAGCCCCACAATTTCCATCTGCTTCGTCACCTCACCTTCTTTGTACAGTTATTTGATCCACTTTGGGTCTACTCATGCTTTGGATTTGAAGCTCTTAATGGCTTTCTCGCGACCATGATTCATGGAAATCAGCACATTTCTATCCAGGTAATACAAACTTAGTTATTTTTACTTCATCTGCTAATAGTTCTATGCAAGTTAATAGATGTAATAGATAATGATTTATCAGTATTCGATTGAAGCATTTCAGAGATCTGATCATAGCTGTCCTTTTTCCCCTTGTAGATTGCCTCAGCTGTGTCCATTTATCGTAACTTTCCCATGCTTATTTCAAAGATGAAAACAACAGTTAGTTCACGAACTGTGGTATCTCTGGCAAAACAGCCCTCAGGAGAAAGATCCTTGTAAGTAGTCAATATCAAGCACCTTTTTTGGAAAGTATCTCATACATGATATACATGTATACATGTGATCTTTTGTATACTTAAGATCATACCCTATTGCCGTCCGAGACTAAAAGAGACTTTTAAGCAAGTCTCATTTTCTCCTACAGACCCACTCCTCCTGGTGATAGACCACGAGCATTTGTCCTTGGTACTTCTAAAAATGAAGTGCCAATAAACCAAGAGATGTTCGTAGCAAACAGATTCCTATCCTGCAGAGGTTTGGAAGTTTTTGCTGAAGGGAATAGAGTGGAAACATACCGAAGAACATTTATAAATGGTTCCTTTTTCAGCTGTACAAAAATGTGCACTAGCAAACTAAAAAATTAATACACTATCCGTATACAGATGCAAGCGGGAGAATTCAGTTTGGAGAAATTCAAAAATTCCTTTTGAATAAAACCCATCATGCTGCTATTGTGGCAAAATTAGTGCAAATTAGATCTTTGGCCTCAGGAGTCACATCATAATAAGATGAGTTCAATATATGGCAGTGACCAGAAGATCACCATATCTATTTTGTGTACCACTGTCTCGAATAGAGAGAAAAGTAATAGTAGTTAATAGCCTTGGAGAAAACATGCTTACTGTCAGCACATTCCCAAATATGGGGGAGCACGATTAAATTATTCCTTAACTTTACTACAGTACACAATTAAATGGGTGCTAGTAGTAGTGTCTGTCAAAGAAGATAATCAAAGTTTTGCAGATCTCTTATTTTTCAACAGTGTATAAGAACCAGTTAATTTTATTAAATTTTGTCTTGTTCATTATGGTTGCTGTACACTCGTTTCTAATTCCACCCTTGGATCCCTGGTAGGAGGCAGGATTCCACCTTGGATCCCAGGCGGGAGGCGGGATCCCACCTAGGATTCCGGGTGGGAGGCGGGATCCTGCCTTGGATCCCAGGTTGGACCCTGGGCGGGAAAGTTGGGATCCCGCCAATAATGACAGGACCCCACCTGAATCCCGCCTTCCTTTTTACCTGGGTAAAGTTTTTAACTGGTGGTGTATACGTCCCAGGGTTATTTGCTTGAACAAAAGTTGAGATATCCACTCTGCTATCCATCATCTGAAACACGTGTTCTATACTCTTCAATCTTTGCAAACTTTCAACTATCTACAGAAGAATAATTTCAACACAGTTATTCAGCACATTAAACAACAGAATGCAAACAGCGCTAGACGTAAATGGCTCAGTCTGGAGGTGAATGCAAAAAAGTTCTCAACACTTTTCATGTAGCATAATGTTTCAGTAGTTGTTTCAGCTGTTTTGATAGTGGGGATGGTACAAAGAAAAATGAGCAGGAAAAAAAACAATGGAGTGGTGGGCTAGGGAGAGAGGACAAACACCATTTTGCGCCTCTCTCTACTTTCTTAACACCTGGAAGAGGCTATATTATTAAACGTGTCAACGAGGTGTGAGGAATTCTTCAGCAAGTTCCCCTCCCCCATGTCCCCCCCTCTCTTGTTTTTTTCTTTACACTGATATCATTTTCAGTGAAGGTTGCCTGTTTTCTTGTGGGTCAGCCATGGTGGAATTATTCACTCAAGAGGTGGCAATGTAGGTATTTACAGTGGGTGTATAGTATTGAAAAAAACCATTACATTGTCTTTCTCAATTTTGGAGAAATCACTAGCAGCAATCTTTAATGACTCAGAGACATCTTCCTGAACACGTTGTAGGTCCTGTAAGAGACAAAGTAAAAAGTTATATTTGAATAACATACTTAAAAAAGTAATGAATCCCCAGTAGTAACAGAAACCTTTAGATTCAAGGACGAGAACGACTACGAGTAGGAGATTTGACTTCAAGTTTTTCGCGTATTCTCAAATTATAGACTTCCCGGAAAGCTTCATTTTACCATTTTTCACTAGAAAAGCTAGCACTGTTACCTTTAGTGTAGGAGGTTACACCCTCTCCCTATCGCAAAATGATAAAACTTCTCACATTTGATAACTTGTTTCCGCCACTTCGACTTCCTCGCTAAAACTCGTAGTAGGGTAACGACGGCTACCACATTTTCCCGTCAAAATGACGCTGGTTCAAGCGTGAGTAATACTTTGTATTGAGAAAATCTCGTACTCGTAGTCGTACTCGTCTTAGAATCTAAAGCTCTCTAATGATCCCCCCCCCCCCCCACCAAATTGAAATGTGAAAATTTATGTGAGCTACTACATTAAGTTTAAAAGACCTAAGATACATAAAATGTTATGAACCCTCACCCTCGATAAAAGGGGACCCCATGATTGATTGTGTTCCTTCTTCTTTGTTATTGCTTAGAATATAACTTCCTTCTTACTATTCCATGCTGGGGTTCCATCGTAACAATTATGCGTAATTATAGCATTACAGACTTTTAATTAAAGTGAATATCATGACACTAATTTCAGGCACTACTTCCAGTTGCTTACTCGCTCAGTAACCTCTGAATTGACCAGCCATTAATGCCCTCCAGTGACGTTCGGGTAGTGATTTTAATTGCTTGATTGTCCTGACATTTGCATCATTATATGTGGCTATATGTAATTTAGGTGAGGCTAAACGCGAGACAATGCTGACCAGCGGTCTCCTTCACTAATCATATGTGGAGCGGTCTCCGGGTTTAGCAGGGCCTTAGTGATTTTACAGTGCTTTCAGAGGAGTCAATCATTTTGCTCACGTTGCTTTTGTGTGCAGTAGTTATAGTTGTTTTTTGCCGTGTTGGATCTTCCTTTGGTTTTGTCGCTGTTTGGCGTACGGGTACGTTTTCTTTTATCATGACTTCACGTTCGACCAATAATAGTTCTCAGTCGCTGTTTGACGAGTCGTCTGCTTCTGTGGCCGCTTCAGTTCCCCAATCGACCGATGTTGGCGATTCCGCCGTTTCTGCTCAGACTGGTTCGTCTTCTAGCGCTTTTCTGTCCCCGGAGATCGTAGCCTTGATCGCCCAATCCATACAAGCTGCTATGACGGCCAAACAGGCCAAATCTTCATCTTCGCCCGCGACGTCCATCTCTTCTGGTGCTATTGGGGGCGTTCCCGCTATCGCAACACCAGCAGCGGTTGTGGCTCAACCATCTGCAGGTAGGCCTGTTTCCACTTCGTCTGTAAGTGTGCCGTCGTTCTTGTCGACTTTTACTGCCCCTGCCTTGCCAGTCCTTTCACTCGCGGCTAGCGCGGCCAGTTCCCTTGGCGGATCGTCTCACGTCGCGAGTAAAGCTGTGGCGAGCGTGCCGTCACCTGCTTCGATCGTGGCTGATCAACCGTTCGTTGTTGGACCTGGCGTTTCTCCGGTTCCGGCAAAGCTTGTTTCTCAGATCATGGCCGGCAAATACGTTGATCTGTGCGATCTGTTGCCTGCGAACCTACAGGTTAGAGAACCCGAGCCGCACCTTCTCTTCGATAATCGTCTGGTGTTGACGTCGCAGCCTGAGAAATCGAGTCGAAGAATTGAGGATATCCCTACGTGGACCGAAGCATTCGCGATCTTCCCTTTCATCTTGGTGTCGCACTTCCCTCACCGCTGGAGGGATCTTTTGCAATATCAGCTTCTTATCCTTCGTACGCATCGGCATTTTAGCGGCCGTGTTTGGCTGGCCTACGATCGGGCCTTTCGTGGGCACGCGGCGGCCACACAGCTCACGGACTGGTCGGGAATGAACGCTCAGTTGTTTAATTTCCATGCAGCGGGAGCCTCCTTTCTTTCGCCCTCATCTAACGATCCTTCTGATTGGGAACCGACCGGTTCTTCGGGAAGTATTGTGGTTTGCAAGTCTTGGAACAGGGGGCTTTGCACTTCGCCTCTCTATCTGCCGCAAAGCGCACCGCTGCTCCTCCTGTTCTGGTTCGCATCGTGCAGCGGAATGTCCAACTTCGTGGCCTAAACATCCTCGGGAGGATGGAAAAAGGCGTGCTTCGTCCCCTTCAGCTGCGATTTCCTCCTCGGGAAGCAAGTCTCGCCGCGCTTAGAGTGTGTTCGCCGGGACTGGCCGGGGTTATTTAGGGGCGTTGTCCCCCCGCCTCTTGTTCTTATTTGGTTTTTCTTCGTACCTTTGATTTCAGTCGTTCTGTTTCAGTCTGTCAATTAGGTTTGATTTCTTTATTTCGTTAATATTGTTAGGTTATTATTTTTTGTTTTGTTTCGTTTTTTCTTGCGGTTTGGCTTCTGTTACTTGTAGGTAGGTACCTCGCTCGTAATTTGTTTTCCGGGCTCCTAGAACGTCCTCGTTTTGCTATACCTTGCTTGTATGTAGCTTAATTTTAGCTCGATCCGTTTTGCACTTGGCATATCGCTTACTCAGCTTTTCTTGTATTGTGGGATTTGCTAATAAAATCTTAACTTTTCACGCTTTTTATTTATTTATTTATTTTTTCCTTGATCCTCCCGTTAGCATTCCCGTCCTTCCATCCAGTCTTTGTGGTGAGCCCCCTGAACGTCACAGAATTTGCTAGGGATTTGTCCGGGCACCCCGATCGAGAGGCTATCTCCTATGTCCTTAATGGGCTTCAACACGGTTTTCGGTTGGGTTTTCAGCCGTCTCGGAGGTTCAAGTCGGCTAAGTCGAACAAACTGTCTGCTCGTCAGCACCCTGCTGTAATTGATGATTACTTGGCTACGGAGGTCACCCTCCATCGCTTGACTGGTCCCTTCGATTCCCCTGCCCTCCCGAATCCTCAAGTCAGCGGTTTTGGGGTCATACCAAAAAAAAAACCAGCCCGGGAAGTGGCGTCTAATTGTTGATTTGTCGTCCCGTACTGGGTCCAGCGTTAATGATGGCATAACTGCAGAGGATTTTTCCATGCAATACATCACCGTCGATCAGATTATTCGTATGGTCTCTAAGTGTGGGCCTGGGGGGAAAATTTGTTGTGGAGGCAGCATATCACAATATTGCTGTGAACCTGTCTAATCGTTTCCTTTTGGGGATGATATGGCGGGGCAAGTACTTTGTAGAGTTAGCCCTTCCCTTCGGCCTTCGATCCGCCCCTTATATTTTCAATTCAGTTGCAGACATGGTGGAATGGATCCTGTTGAACACTCATCATTTGTCAGACCTGATGCACTATCTCGATGACTTTATCACCGCGGGACCTCCTGACTCAGCTCAGTGCTCTCTCAATTTGCATACTGCCATGTCTGTCTGCAAAAAGTTGGGCCTTCCTCTTCATCCTGGTAAGTGCGTTGGGTCTTCCACTCAGCTTATAGCGTTGGGCATTGAGCTGGATTCGGTGGAGCTATGTGCCCGCCTTCCAGGGGAAAAACTGGCCGCTCTACAGGATTTGATAAGTTCCTGGCGCTGTCATCGGTGGTGCTCTCGACAGTTGTTCGAGTCATTAATTGGCCATCTTCAACATCTTCCGCAAATATTCTCCAAATAGCAGATGTTGCCCTCCGAGTTGTCGTCTTGCTGTTTTTGCCATGTTTTTAGCTATTATTTCGACTAGTTTGAGCTGTAGTTCATACTCTTGAAACGAGTGAAATGTCCGCCATTTCTATTTCACATCCAAAACAACTCAACCTCGTCACCAGGTTCTTAACCTGTAGCAAGCTGCATTTTTGGCGTCATTTCCTCGTTAAACACAAAATTCTTCCAAATTTGGTCATCACTAACTGATTATGGTGAATTATGCATGTGCTTTTAGCCTATCAGAATTGGGGAAATATTTTGAATGAAATAATAACACATTTTAACCAGTTAATAGCTTGAGGAAGCGACCTGTTTGTTGCCTCTTAGAAACAACCTATTTCTTACTTCCTCTTTTTAAACCGACAGTTTTCTCTTCTTTGTAACTAGAATACTGAGTAGTTTCTTTTCTAGCTACACGGATTTGCATGCACAGTTAGAATGAATGAATTAAAGCAAAGGAGCAGTGACATCACTGGACGGCATTATCGGCTGGTTGATTCAGACGTTACTGAGGGGAGTAAGCGACTCGAAGTAATGTCTGAAATTCAGCAAGGACACTATAAACATGATCAATCGAATGATACTATTTTTGAACAGTTAAGTAGCTCTTTAAGGTTGTAAATGTATGGCAGAACTACTTGGGTAGGAGAATAATGTACCTTACATGTACGTACTAGAGTAATATAATATTATTGTCACTTACATCAAGCATTTCTGGAAGTGTTGTAGAGTAGAACACTTGAGTCATGCTATTCACTCTGTTAAGCTGCAGTACATAGTCATTGTGGGTATTGTGACAAACAGTTCGAACATGTTCTTGCTAAAAAAAAATCACAGCAATAAAGTTAGAAAAAGAGGCAAGAAGCGCACGTAGGGTATTAATAATAAAAAGGAGTTGAATTCAAATTAACCAGAACAATTGTTATGGTGGTCAAAGGAGGACTTGAACACAGAACCTCTAGATTGTACAGACAACTCAGGTACACTGTGAGGATGGGCATTAAAACTAGTCTTAAAAAATGACAACTTTGAAGCAGAAAAGACCATAAAAAAATTCATTACCTTGCCAGCTTCTGCTCCTATGCTTTGCAATTTTGTAAGTTTAGTGCAAGCCTCTGAGTATTCTTTCTGGCACTGAATTTCATGAAAAAAAGACATTAAAATATTGTCAGGATTACGAACAAATTTATTAGTGGAAATGTCATTATCACAGACTTATTTAGGGTCTCCAGGCTGAAACCCCACTCTGGACACTACTGTACGGGTCTCAGTTCGTCAAATAACTAGTGCGACAGAGGATTTATGCAGTAAGTATAGATAGGAAATTGAACAGCTAGGAAGTTCTTTTGTTCTATTTTCATTTGTTTTTTATGAAAGTAGCCATGCAGAAGTCACTGACTCACAGTAGCCAAGGGATAATCCCTGGCCACCGGCCATTAGTGACAGACTTCAATGGAAACAGCCAACAAGTTTACCTCCTTCTAGCTTAATGCGATTTTTAGTAATGATTATTTTAAGAATAGTTATTTCTGCTCTTATTAACTTGAGGGCCACAAGCATGCTAACTACTACTACGTCACCAGTAATTGCACCATCCCAGCCTATAATTAAAAATCATTCAATATTTGTTCAACCTTTTGAAGTACATCATCAGCCTTCTCAATCTGATTTTCACCACTCTCTCTAAATGAAAAAATCTGTAAGACAGCAAAAAAATCAATGCTCATTGTGCTATCCCGTGTGAAAAATGGAAAATTCTCCATGGAATTCCATGGAGGATTAGGACCCCAACTTCCATGGAAATTTCTCCACTTATATTTTCCATGGAGGATTAGGACATTTTCTATGTAATTCCATGGAAAAGTTCCATGCAATTCCATAGAAACTACTTCATCGATTATTATATTCCATGGATCTCCAGGGAGTTTCATAGAATTCACAGGAATTAGAAATTAGAATAACCTATAAATCAATGGAATACATAACAGATTTTGGTCCACGACAATTTATTGGATAAGTTCAATTTTTATTACTAGGTATACCTATCGATAGAGTGCCAACGAGCAAGTCATGCGTAGTTTGCATAGGAATGGATTCCTTTTACCAACATTTGACAGTTTCTTGGTCTTGAAAGGATTATTTTCTTGAAAATATGCAAGTAGAAAGGTTCAGAGAAGAGTCAGTTCTCAGACTCCTGTCGCTTTACAAACCTGCTATATAAAAGTTTAAAGTGTCATAAGGCATATTTTTTTGAAATTATAAAACAGCTTGCAGAGGAAGCGATCGATAATATTTAGGGGGAAATATAAAAAATGATCGTTTCTCTTACCACTACAAAATTAGTGTCAGTTCGATTTCACTTTGTAGATAAATATTTGTGCAGTTTAATTATTTAAACCTCCTCTGAAATTTCCCGAGGCTTTTTGTTTCCCGATTGAATTTTAGAATGATTCGCTGCGCTGCTTGAAATATTTTCAAGGACATGCGATGCACGATATAACGGCACGTCAATATTTTGTTTTCACTTTATTATAAACAAACATCCGAACATACAAAGATACAAAGCCACAAAGATACATCCGCTCACACCACTGACATAGCAGCTATTTTTTCAAAATAGCTCAACAATTCTACGAGCGACTAGCAAGGAAGTCACGTGACGTGTTATCTACATAATTTATTCTACTCTCACAGGTCCAGTACGAGTACGATGATGGGCCGTAACAGTTATAAAACAGTGATCTTCTCATATTTTAAATGCAACACTGATTTTCAAGTTAAAAGGCAGACAGCCATGCTATATAAAAGACAATTTCCATCATTAATTTTTTTTGTCCTAAGGATCACTTTTTTATCAAGCGCACAAAAACCTTTCTCCTTAATAGATAGCAAAAACATTTCTTACGCTGGGACAGTTTCAGCGTCGGTGAACATAGAACAAGTCTAAGATACTTTTGCATTGTCTGTGTAATTCAAGCTTACTGATGCACTACTTATGCTTTTAAAAAGCTTTAAAATGTTTTCTTTTTTTCTTTCCAATAAAAACTGCGGACTTGAACATGTGGTTAATAAGTTGATGAGTTGCTTGATTAATGAATTTCTATGGATTCTCATACAAACTGCAGGGAATGAATATCGAACTTCATCAATACTCCATGGAACTCCATAACATTCCATAGAACTCCATTCCAAGGAACTCCATGGAATTCCATTGAACTCCAAGGACGAACCATCCATGGAACTGCATGGCATTCCATGGAACTCTATCGATACTCCAAGGAACTCCATGGAATTCCGTGGAACTCCATGAATACTCCATGGATTTCTATGGAATTCCATGGAATTCCATGAAGGTATTTCACGCAGGATGCTTCACATAAATACTGCAGACCAGTTATTCAAACCATACCGGCTGTCTTATACTTCAAATTTAATTGAAATGTATAAACATCTAATCACAGCCAGTTATGGAGCTCCATAACATTCCATAGAACTCCATCAATACTCCAAGAAACTCCATCGAATTCCATGGAACTCCAAGCTAAAGGACAATCCATTGAACTGTATGGCATTCCATGGAACTCTATCGATACTTCAAGGAACTCCATGAATACTCCATGGAACTCCATGGATACTCCATGGATTTCAATGGAATTGGGATTTCATGGAATTCCATGGACGTACTTCACGCGGGATGCAGTGATGCCAACTCTTCCGCTTTTGGCGAGAGACTAACGCTTTTTTGCCTCGTCTCCCACTCTCCCGCTTTGGTTTATAAATCTCCCGCTTTTTACGTCCACTATAAATATTGAATGTTTAGTAACAACTAAAACAGACTTAGTTTGAGATTTAGCCCATTTTTAGCTCAAAACTTGAATTTTTCTTTTTCGCAGTACGGTTTCTGGGGCATTTTTGCATGTACATAGTCATTGACAAAGATTATTTTTAGCAGTTCAAATTTTGATAGTATGTACATCATGTAAGACGTCATATAATGTTCTAAGTCATTCCCATTGGGGGCTGGGTCAATTTTTCGAGGGGGGCGGGGTAGTGAAAAAAAGGCAGCCTCCCGGTTTTAGGTCTCCAGAGGTTGGCATCTGGGGATGCTTCACATAAATACTGCAGACCAGTTATTCAAACCATACCAGCTGTCTTAGACTTCAAATTTAATAGGCCACTTGCACTAAGAGGTCACGTGACCAATGCTTCCTTTAAACAATGAGTTGGAATCTTGCTGATGCCAAAAATTGTTAGAGCACACAAAAATTATCTTACACCTGAAATTTGAGAGGAAACGCATTTAAGGGAGATATTTTGTGGCACTTTGATTTTTCAGCAAAGTAGTATGATTTGTATTGGCCACCATGTTGGAGGACATGCTCTTGCCCTCCAACATGGCGGCCAAAACTACTTCTTGCTTATATCTTGTTCAACGTTTCATAGTTACGCTCAAATGTGCTGTAAACGTTATCACATCATCTTTTCAACATTTTCCTTGAAGTTTAAGTGCAAAATTTGTGTTCAGAGAGAGGTAATTCATAATTTTAAAAATCACATTTTGGTCACGTGACCATTTATGAACTTATTCATTTTAAGAAAATGGTGCAGGTTTGAAAAACCAAATCAGCATTATTTTGTTTAAGATATAACCCACTAATCGTTTTTCGAAGGCAAAATCATATAACTTTCATTTTCATAAAAACGGTGTCACATGCCTCTTAGTGCAAATGGCCTATTGAAATGTATAAACATCTAATCACAGCCAGTACAGAAAACTGTACTGTTGTACAGACTTACAAGTTTTTCTTTACCTTTTTTGTGATTGATTTCTTTTTTCTAACCTCCTCATCAATTGCTTTGTTGACCTGACTCACAAGACTGGATGATACTTTTAACATGTCCTGAATAGATAAAACACACAATTACATGGAAGGTTTTTCATAATAAACAATAATTGAGCAATGTAAAGGAGAATAGTACTGGAATAATCATTATGCTCCAAGCTTTCCAATCTGTGTGCAAGAAAAGCACTGTTCACTTGTGTGGTGTAAAAGCAGATTATTGTTACTCACTCTGAGGGACTTCAAACGCCATATTTTAGCACAATTTAAACACGTTTGCTTTAAGAGCAGTACACATAATTATCTGGAAAAGGTTTTGGCACATATAAAAACAAAAGTGAAGATATTGCTGGTTTCAGCCAAAATCATAAATGGGAAAACGTTTTTCATAGTGCCAAATTAAATGGCAGCTCTAGAAAGTTACAAAATGCGCCTTACAATATCTTGATCAAACTTTCCTTCTTGTCATTGCACATCACTGTATAAAGTTACCATGGATACATTTTAACCTTAACACATGACACATCAAAACATAATGTCTTTGTACAGTCTACAAGTACCTGAGCCTGTTTTTCATACTCCCCAAGAAGTGCTTCGATCCAACAACTGAAAGCACTGCTTAAAGCATTTCTGCAAAAAATATACATATGGAGATTCTCTTAAGCAATAGTCAACAAGACATACAACATGCAGTGGGAAAATGCAACAGAAAAGTGCATTTTAGCACAATATTATTTTAATAACCTGCAGATACTAAAAATATCATTAATATTAAAAATGTTATTCAAAATTATTTCTCCATTTCTGAATGGCTAAAAACCCCCAGCTAATTCTTCATACCCAGCTAGTGATCAGCTTACATGTAAAACGTGTGTTGATTTTTATCAAAACAAGGATAATATTGATGCAGTTGTATCAATATTGATGGAAAGAGGTCAATGAATAGCATGGTGGCTTAGCTGTTTGGTAGTAGATAGGGCTGGAGAAAATGGTGGAACATTTCGTAAATATGTATAATCAATAAATAAATATAAATACAAACTACTGTCTCAAAAACATAGCAAGAATATAGACTTATATTAAGTGCCCCTCAACAAATGACATACTCATTACTGCTTTGAAGAATACTTGTAACTGCCAGAATAAAAAGATCCCAGTATAATTCTTCATATCATACTTAACTCAATCCTCTCAGACCAATAATTGCTTCATACAAACAATGCAGGTAATTAAATTTAATGGAGTTAACAACAGAGCATGCCTATGTTTGGGGTAAACAGTGCCTATTAAAAGAGAATGTGCAGGTACTAGCATTCCATCGACGTTAGATTTTAGCAAGAAAACTGAGCATTGTACCAATCAAAGCACTAGGTAAAAGCTTTTCACTCCCCTCTCCACTTCCTTCTCTTTAAATTTACCACTTTATTATCATGAGTATATATGATGCTTGCTGCATGGGAACTCTTATCCGGATAATTACCAGAATTTCCCAGACATTGGAGCAGCCTCTACTGTGGAGCTAGCCATATTACTGTCTTGAATCTTTTGTTTGTGTTTACCTGTCTCTCTTTATCTCTGTATTCTTCTTTCTGAATGACTCTACAACAGAGAGAAGCTGATTTCCTAACTGCTCTTTCAGAGTTGCAACTTTGAGAGCAAAATCACCAACTAGAACAGACAAAGAAGCCACCATACAAATCATAATTACTTAATCAGCCAGCACGTACAGATCAGGAGTGGGGAGAAAAATGTTAAGAAAATTGACCATTATTATAACATTTAGGAAGCTACTAATCTTTACATACACTAGCTCTGTGCATACATAACTGTATGCACATTAACAAAGGCCCATTTTGAAAAAATCAGTCTTGATCTATACTTTCAACCTTATTGGTTCGCTTCTTGTAGAACACAGTGTCTTTACTCTACTAATAACAGTTTTCAGAAGGTCTGTTAAACCTGGTGGTTTTGCAGTTTAACCCATTTTGGGGTCCAGTTTGTGTTTACATTCTTATTTTTGCAGTGGTACATGTAGATAAGTAAAAAATTAGAGAGCAGAGTTACAAAATCGTTCCTCTTTTCACACAGCTTTCGTTAATTACTACATAAATGTGCATTGTATGCATATGGCAGCCATTAATACAGTCACCAATTAACTAAACTTTACTCAGTCCAGCGAGTCTGTCAATTCCAACTGTGCCTATTCCCCTGGGCAACTGCATTTGACACGTTAGGACTGGGGATAGGTGTTTGCCCATCTCGGAGCTACTCACAGGCCTCTGGCCTGCTCATGGTTCACAGAAATGGAGGATACGTTGTATATATATATATACATTTTTTTTTTTAATAATTTATTTATTAAACATCATTTAACATAACGTTACAATAAACTTTACAATAACAGGGCGGCAAATAAAAAGGAGGCGAAACAGTAAAATAAATAAATAAACAAACAAGCAAAATAAAGCGAAATACGAAGGTTCAACAGATTAACGACAACAAGCAGAACAAATAGAAAAATGTTTGCTAAATTACTATAAATCCAACACTAATCAGAAATGCACAGCGTGGTCCACTTTTTTCTGTATTTGTTAAGATTTCCTTTTGTTATTGCAATTTCTCTTTCGCACTGGGTTTTAATTTCCAGGAGAACAATGAAAACTTCCAGCTCTGGGGTCTCAAACTTGTTTTATATTGTTATATATATATATACATGCAGGTTATGAGAGAGGATCACGAGTTTGTCACAGACTGGCTTGTCAGTCAAGGACTACACAATATTAATCTCATTTATCTACAACAGTGTAGTTACTGTAATACAAAATTATAAAGCATTGATGTATAAAATATTTAATATTATACAACATTGTTACCCAAATTGCTTTATTTATTTATTTGTTATTACCATTTTCTCTTTTATTGAACATTCTAGTGAATGTGAATAACTGTATTATCTTCTTGTAAATAACCATATCATTTTATTGTAAATTGCTGTATAATTTTATAGTATGTTTATCTAGGCTAGCTTTTTTTAGGATTGAGAGTTGTTAGTTTAAAATTACCCGGAAATTAGTCTTATTTCAGTGTCCCCAAGTAGTAGAGGGTTTTTACCCTCGGCTAAGTACCATATTTTTTGACACTTTAATTAAGTCATGATGATGATGATGATGATGATGATGATGATGATGTAAATGTAACACCACAGTTGCAAAAAATTTCAGATCAAGTAAGCTTATAACTGGAGTTCACAGTTCACTTTTCACAGCTCATAGACACCTACCTGTTTTTAGAAGTTTAATAGCGCTGTCTGTGTTGGATTTAAGAGCGTCGTTTAGATTTGGATGAGGCAAGTTCCTCAGGTATCCCTCTCTAACCGTGGTCATTTTCCACGGTGTGGACAACGGGCAAAATCCTAACTCTTACAACCAGCGTATTTCCGGGCGTATTTCAGAGGAGCCTCCGCTTCCGAAGTAGCCCCCCGCGCAGACGTTCTTAGGGGTTCGTCATGCTTTCCTCCCCCGCTAGTGGGGTAGGAACGCATGACGAACCCTAAAGAACAGGATAAACGTCTGCGTGGGAGGCTACTTCCGATGGCATTCTAAACAGAACGAGCAAGCCGTTCTATTTCCGCTCAGTTTCTCATCTAAATTTGGACAACATGACCAAATTTGGCAAAAATCGGTTCGAAATCAATCATGGGAAAATGGGAAAGTACGCCTGACAACAAAGGTACTGTAAATAGCGTTTTCTGTATTTTTGGTTGAGGAAATATCTTTTTATGGCCCTAAAATCATTTTAATCTTACAATTTAATGACATTCCTGTAGCGGAAGATGTTCGATTGACCTTTGGAGCTACTAGTGTGACACAACATGCATGATTTGTGAAGTATTGCGATGGACTTGGGCGAGAGAGGTTTTACAATCGATGCAAGTTCATTTTTGAAATCACATATTGAATCGAAGACTGTGACACTGTACAATTACCACGACATACCATATTTCCTTCGAGGCAATCCTTACGTAACATCTGGATACAGAGCCTTCTTATCCATCAGGTTATGTTTTAAAAGGTAAGGTTGTAATAGGGCCACACTTGGTCAAATACCACTTTATTTTCAGCTGAAATTTGCAGACCAGATGCCGGAAAATAATACCATCTCTATCCTAGACTAATTAACGTTACATCACAGTTCAGATTCCCAGCACATGTGTAAATTTTTAATACATGTAACTGTTGTAGACAACAAAACTAGCTAGAGTCTTAGTGATTATAGTAACTTTGAAAAATTTGTTTCTGTATTTCTTTCAGTCTGTTTGTGTTGTCCAATGAATCTGTCAACATCTGGTCCCATTTGGTTGGATTTTTCTTCTTCTTTTATCTTCTTCTTGCTGACAACTTGGTTAGAATTCCAGAAAACAATGGCACCTTCTCTGATCATGCTGTGCTGACCTTATTACTCATTGGTTTCATGGTAAGATAAATTTCATGTACTCTCTAAAATAACCTAAGAAAAAAGCCAACATTTTCACGACACCACCAATAATTATGGTTTCCCTGGAAAATGATGTCTGAGGATGATGCACGGAAATTCCATCACTGGTGAAGTGTCATTTCTCAGTGACAAGTCATTAGCATGGAATTTCTGTGCTCATTCCTTAGACATCATTTTACAGGGAAACTGTTGGTGGTGTTGCAAAATGTTAGCTGTTTTCTCAGCTTATGGCTAAAACTGCTGTGAAAGGTTAACCAACTACAAGTGCCATGTGACATCACTGAATCATAAGGAGAAAAAAAAGATTTTTTGTTATACAACAAACCCAGTAAATTTCATTTCTGTAGCTTCAATATTCTGAAGTGGGGAGGTAATAATACTCCCTCCCCTCCCCCAGTCACAGAAAAAAGAATAGGTGTGGTCTGAATAAATAATATTCATTCTATTCAAGCATATCCTTAATTACCTGTTGCTTTTCGTTTTTAGATTTCTATGTTCTTCTCAGCCTGTTATCACTTATTTTGTTGTCACTCGGAAAAGGTTTTTCACCTGTGGCTATCACTTGATTTGGCTGGTATTTCTCTTGGGCTGTGTGCTTGCTACATACCCGCTGTCTATTATGCTTTCTATTGTCATGTGGTAGGTATCTAGAATGATAGTACAGGTGAAATTAAAATTCAGGTTAAAATTTCTTAATGAGCTAGGTTGGATTTCAATTTTCTTTCTTTGCCAAGTCCTAAGTCCTAATTACAAGACAAGGGAAATTTAGAATCAATCTAAGTATAAAAAAGTTAACCTGAATTTTATTTTGATCTGTAACAGAGACACTTATCACTTTATGACTTAGAATTTTATCAATGGTAATGGCTCAGCATGTACCAAGAGTTACTAATCCATGTGGGACTTTATGCAAAGCTATTTCCAGCTCCTAAAGGGCTTTGCCAACTGAACAAGTGGGTCTGTACCCACTCAAAAGTGCACAGCTGTAAAATGTACCTCTTACTTTAATAATATTAGGTAATTTATGCAGACAGACATGAAGGGTAGAATAATATTGGAGTAGGTCCTTTTAATTTGTTTCTTTACTCTCAATGATGGCAAGGAGCAATTGGTTTCGCTGTGAAACCTTCCTTGAGTGGAGCATTCATCCTTCAGTATTAACAAGTTTGAGTTCAGTTGTTTAGAAAGAGAACTCTGAGAATAGGGTTGTCACGTATCACATTCGCTACGGAAACATCAACAATCACTGTTGAGTTTATCAGTTCAGAACGTCGTGTACAGCCATATCTGTAAGTAATAATAGAAAACTTTACTTATTTATTAATTGATATTTTTTGTTTCTAGACCTGGCAAGGCCTTTACCTGATTGGTGTAGTTCTCCTAACTGTTATTTCACTAGCTTTCCAATTTCATCCTTCATTTCTGACATCACGCTGGGCTTCAAGGCGACTGCTCCTGTTCTGTGGCTTGGTTGCATATGGCATTGGGCCATCACTTCACTGGGCTCTGCTTCTTGGGGGATGGAATAACTTCACTGTCAGAGTATGTGATACATAAGCCCTCGTTACAGTAAAACATTATATAGTAAATGTAATTATTGAAAAATGGTTAACTATTCAAGTTGCAAGAGCTGGCAATTGGTTGCACAATATTATTCAAGCTCACCAAGATACAGAGACCCTTGTTTAGAGTTGAAGACTTAAAACAAAAGGCGTTGAGATCCCCCGCCCCCTCCTCCCCACCAAAAAATCGTCTGTTTCAGGGCACAGTGAGTGAACTTCTATGTAGTGACGAGGGGGCTATTTTGTTATGGAGGAGACTGGGCAAGTGAAAACTTATTTCGGGGAGTGCAATTTGAATGTCACTCGCCCAGATAGTGAGTGCTCCAAAATTTTAGTTTCCAACCCTGTAACCCTGGTGCAGAAGTTTATGCGTGCATGTGAGAAGAAGCTTGATGGAAATAAAAAGTAAAGTGCTGTTTATAATGAATATGAAACCAAAATTAATCATACTGTATCCAAGCATTCAAAACTTTAAATGTAATTTTATTTTGAATGTTAACCCCCCTATCAGTTGCATCTTACTTTCCTCATAATATAGACCTAGCTAAATGTTATCATATTTTTCTGTCTTTTAGCTCTTTCTTCCAAAGGTGGTTGTGATGTATTTGCTAGGAGTACTTGCCCTAGGATTTTATGCTTTCAAAATTCCTGAACGATACTTCCCAGGTACATGTGATAAATTATATGGTCAATGTATAAATACCCTGCGAGCATAAGTTTCTGGAGACTGGACGTTACTCTAAGAAGGGAGAGAAACCACTGTGAGCAACTGCTTGCTTTTCTATCAGGCATGTACGTCCACATGACGCTTACATTAAAACGTCAAGTAACATCACTTTCTCTTGATTCGCAGTAAACATTTAGGGACTTAGGACCCAACAACGCGATGGCAACAAGAATGTCAAAAAAACAATAGGTTCAAGAGTAGTGCTCTCACACTTTTTTGTACATTTCCTTGCCATTTTTATGTGACTGTAAGGTGAAAATGCCTAATTTTGCATTTAATGAAGAACATAAAAGCACTACAATGAAATTTTATTTCTCTTTCTGAAATTGGATATGGTCCCTGGGAATTCAACTCTAGTTGGGTTCACCTACATTATTTTGAAAATTAAAAAAGTAAGTGGGTAGGAGTAGTCACGATAAAGAAAAATTCACTGCGGGCTCATGTTAAGGTGGCAGTTGTAAGAGTAAGCAAATGTGCCAGAGTCTTAACTTGCTTCTATACAGGTTTTACCCGTTCAAAGTTAATTTATTTGTCCATGGTGTTGGACGGCTGTTCAATCAAATAAGTAAATGGTTGCTCACAGGGTAATGTATGAACCGATTTATAGATACAAACTATTATGCTATAAAAACCAATGCATTTTATAGCATAATTTTCAGATGTAATATAATATTATAGGAGCTAGCATGAAGGTTGAAAAGCAGTCAAATAATCAAAGTGGGTGTTCAAAATGGCCAAAGCACAGATGGTTGTTTGAGAGCAGCTTCAAGGTGTCTAGATTTAGGAACAGGTGAAACACTGAGCAGCCATCTGTATCAAGTGTTTATGATCAGTAATTCTTAAAGAATTTCAAAGCAAAAGTTCACAAAATTTTTTGGTTATTATAATCCAGTAACCAAACCACCGACGCAGTAGTGATTTCCTTTGTTAAGTCATGAATTGTTAAGGATCAGTTTGAGAAGTACTTGACTGATGTTTTGTCTGGTATTCTACCATCATGACATAAACCAGTGGAGTCTGATGATTATAAATGTGATAGGTTAATCCAGAATCATCACTTATTTCTGATCAGTGATTCTTAATATTAATTAATTGTTTGGCAAGAAATCTCCCTTACTAGAAGTAAATCAGATAAGACTGATTAAGTGATGTCATAATTCTTCTCAAAATTGGCTTTGTGAGCTGGGGTTCAAGGCAGACTTATACAAACAAACATTGCTTTGTTTGTGTTTTGGTTTGTTTTTATTTGTATTTCCCATCTCAAAATACTCTGTAGTAGTAGCAAAGGTAATGAATTTGTCTCCTTAAGAATTTTACCTTGTATCTGTCATTCTTGTTGATTTTCTTTTTTATTGTTATTTTTTCAGGTAAAGTAAATTTTGTGGGCTCTAGCCATCAATGGTGGCACTTATTTATTGTGTTAGCTTATTACTGGTGGCATAGATCCAATGTTATCTACATGAAGTATAGACTCAAATACCAGTGTTCAGCTTATGATGAACTCGCTTCTTCAGAATTGCCATTTGAGTTTTTATAAAAATAATATAATTATATTAATGTATAAAAATTGTTATAATAAAGTTCTATTTGACATTTATGTTTTATGTGATGTTGTGTTGTATGCAGCTGATCCCCAATTGATTTTGGACAGCAACAGGCGCTATAAAGAATGTTACCTCAAGAAGATCGGTTTTATTATGTACTAGGTACTTACGGTGGCTGAACACAGTTTTCCTTCTATCAGAAGGATGGTGTACCCCTGAAAACGTCATGAAAAGATCTGGTCAATGTAAAACGTTTTGAGGCCGAATATTAAAATAAACATAGGCACGTTAAACGTGCATGGGCTATTTTGAATGCGTCAGTGTAACTTTAATGCTTCGGTGTAACCTTACCAAGAGTGATCAATCTACCTCTTTCATCCTAAATGTAGATTAGGTTTTTGTGCGAAATTGCGTATTGCGGTACAAAATGAAAACGCGAAACGCTCAGCTGAGTCGATCCTCAAGCTATATATTCACTTTCCTCTGTCTTTCCCTGTTACATCTGGTGCAAGTTAGACAAATCGTTAAAGTGAAATAAATTTCTACTCACCAAACGTTGATTAGAAGGAAAACTCTAAGGTTTCCTCGGAGTTTCTTAAGCCAAAATGTGACTCATCGAATACTGAATAGTTACGAAATACCAGGATTTTTATCATTGTGGTAGATGGTTGCATCATCATAATTCACGAGGTTTTCACGTGCGATTCTACTCAGTGAAACAGTCATTAACTCCGACAACTTATTACTTCATTTTTTAAAAGCTATTGCTTCTCAAAAGACAAGAGCCTTTTTTAAGGCATTGGTTACAAAACGAAACAGGTCTTCATACGTCCAAGTTACTATTTATCATTGTGAAAAGCCATGAGATGTACAGTCACACAGCTGGCTCGTGAAAGTGTTGGACTTTGCCCCCTTTCGTCGTTCGTACGTGAGGGAATTCGAGTTATCACACAGTAAACTAGCTGAGTAAAAAATAACTCACGCACACAATTTGCACGTGAAGGTGTTGGTCTTTGGCCCTTTGACAATTCGTACGTCAAAAAAAGGCAAATTCTTCACTACAAAATTTTCTCAAACGATTTTAAGAAATCACCTCGGCTTCATTATAACATCTGCAATTAAATTATGTTTCATGCAACGTCAAGGTTGATAACCTAACATTTATTAACAAAATTTTGTGAAACGGTCTTTAACTCCGACAACTTACTTCGTCATGTTTTAAAAGCTATTGCTTCCTAAAAGACAAGAGCCTTTTTTTAAGGCATTGGTTACTAAACGAAACAGGTCTTCATACGTCCAAGTTACTATTATTATTGTAAAAAGCCAATCTGCATGTGATGTACAGTCACACAGCTGGTACGTGAAAGTGTCGGACTTTGCCCCCTTTCGTCGTTCGTACGTGAGGAAATTCGAGTTCCGATCGAGTTATCACACAGTAATCTAGTAAACAGAATTATAAAAATAACTCATGCCCCCAATTTGCATGTGAAGATGTTACAAAATTTTCTTAAACGATTTTAAGAAATCACCTCGGCTTTACTACAACATCTGCAATTAAATTATGTTTCATGCAAGGTCAAGGTTGATACCCTAACATTTATTAACTTCCAAGAAAATTATCAAACTGCCGAAATATATTTCTACTTATATCATGATTATTGTGTCAACTAGCTTCCTCCAATTTTATTCCCTAACGCCACTGTTTCTACTTAAGTTACGCATCTTTACTAAATAGAACGAAAAAGGTCGGTTGAACTTTGTAAGCGAGAGAATAATATTTTTAAAGCTTGTTTACAGGATTAACAATACTCGATACAGCTTTCAAAAAAATAAGCTGCCTTTTAAACTTCTAAAACCACATTTTATAGGGCGTATACTTTCGAATAAAAGTCTATATCTAAATATCAATTATTGCTTCATTGGAAGAGATTTGAAAATATATGATCTTTTATACTCTACCCAGTTGTAGCAGGTGAAACAGAACTCACACTGACGTGCGTTGTACCGATAGCCGAATTAGGTCAGAAATGCCTCGAAGCAGCATCCACACTTAAATATGAACCCTTAAACAGTTGCATCACTGTTCACAGCGTTTGAATCATGAAGATATTTTATGTAATGCTTCCAAACACCTGTACCCGTAATAAAAGACGAAAAAATTGTGAAGGATCAAGATGGCGTCTCAAAGTGCCCTTGTTCGACCTTTACCAATGCCATGTTTAAATAGATGCCAAGATCTCATTGGTTCCTAAGCATCAACTCATAGTACCTTCAACCTAATTGGCTCTTGCAACAAACATCCCAACATACAAAGCCACAAAGATACATACGCTCACACCACTGACATATGAGCTATTTTTTTAAAATAGCTCAAAAATGTAAGGCCCGGTTCAGACGCCAAACGTCACATAAGCCGAACCAAACGCATAAAGGTTTATAATGTGTTTGACTGAAATGCGCAATATCCCCCCTTAGTTTTGAGAATAAACTAATTACAACCCTAGAGTCGCATGGACAACTTTCTTAATTTTCGTACTTGAAAAACTGAAATTGTTAAAGTGGCTTTCAACCATGGAACCCTTGTTCAAAAACTGGACGAAATTATTTTATTCCCGTTTAACAACACTGAAGACAAATGTCTTAGAAGAGCTGCGTCCTTTTAAGGGTAGAAAGTCACATGCATGGGTTTCGTTTCAAGCCGGACGCAATGTCCGGTTGTTTCACACCAGGTAACGTCTGGTAGTTCACACACGAAATAATTTTTTTTTTGAAAAAAAGATTTTCACTGATAGAGCTTTAGTTAACTGACTTTTTCTGATGAACCAATTATGCAACAACTGAACTGGACATTCAAATTACTACCTATAAACCATCTGTCATCGGGATTCGTTCACTCTTTCTGGTTGGAATTCGTTTTGGAATCAATTAAAAGAACGAACAACTGCAAACCGATAATCATGATTACCAAATCAGATATTTCATTTTTGAGAGCATTTTTTAATACCTTAAAGACCTTCCCGGTTAACCAATTCCAGTCCAGGTAACACAGGAAATTGCAATTTAAAGAGAGTCCAATTTTATAAATTTCTATTAGGAAAATACACCCGGATCCCCCCTCCCCCCCGCGCTTGCGGCACGAACTCTGCATCCGTTACTTCCTAATACTACCGAAAACCCTGCCCATGTTCTGAAAAAAAGGATAATGACAGAAAAGATTCAGCAAAGACATTAATAGCGGAGCTCCACGCGCGCGCGAAACGCGCTCGAGCGTAGCCCCATGCCTAAGAAAATGTGGTAATCTACCCATCCGAGAAATTTTGGTGATCACGTGACCGTGCGTCCACCCGTTCGTCCGCATCACAGGTATACCAATGTAAAATAAATCGATAAACAAGCAGCCGAACGTTAGCCTCCCCGCAGACGTCCTTTGGGGTTCGTTTGTCACGCATTCATAAAGAAATAAATGCGTGACAAACGAACATTTTACTTCATATGCAATACTTTCATACATTGTTTTCTCCAGTAAAAATGGATAACGGAGTAGGTTGCTGTTGCGGGTCCGCAAACCCTGGCGATTTACAGGACTAAATATCAGAAAAAAATCTTAGCTTGCATTCACATTTATTTATTATTAAATTATTCAGTTATGTATTTTCTACGCATTTATTTATTTACTATGCAAAGCCCTCACTATTAAAGAAGGTTTTACACGGGACAATTTGCAACGACGATTTTTAGAGTAGCAATGTTGGAACAGTTCGAAGCACTGTCGAAAGCAATGTCGAAACAATGCTGAATCGTAGCCTGAATTTTCTGTTGTCGTTCTCGAGTCGCAAAATCCCGTCTCCCTGGGAGGGCTCAAGGAGACGGCTTAAATTCAGGATGGCGGAGAAGCTAAGCTGCACTAAAATCTTCTATGCGAATCGTCCCATGTAACATCCCCTTATTTTATTCAAACGTTGGATAGCGCTATCCACCGGATAAATCACTATCCAGCGGATAGCGCAATTGATTTCCGTAATACTTATCCGCTGGATAGTGATTTAACCGGTGGATAGCGCTATCCAACATTTGAACAACCGGGGCCCCACTGCATATGAAAAACGTTTCCGCTAGGGGAGATTGTTTGACACGTTTTTGCCTTACAATGATAAGGAAGGCGGTAGTAAGGCCCAAACACTGGAAACGCTAATGACATACTTAACTTTCAACCGGGCTGTAAGAAAACTTCTCTTAAATTGTGACAAACTAAATCATAGTTATACTTCATGGTATTCATAATAGCAGCATTTGGTTCTTATTTCATGTATTTACATTGTTTCTTTTGCTATATTTAGATAAAATGATTGCAAATCTCAATGGAATCAACGAACCCTTTTTATCAATAGTGAACTTCTACGACAAGATACACTTTAGATCAACATCCCGAAGTTTCTTGGCTTTTAATATCATAACTGTTTTCATTATTCATCTGTAGCAGAAGAAATAGAGAGCAGACTTGCCAACCTGTGTTTGGCAGTGAAATTCTGGCGGAGTCTTTTGAACAGTGGAGCAGGTACAGAATCATCAGATGGAGAATCAACGTTCTCTTTTTCTGCCGGAGAACCAACGTTCCCTCTTTGTGCCCCATCTTTAGAGCTCACATGAGTGTTACTGTCGTCCAGTATGTCACACTGTGGGATTGCCAGAAACCCATTACTGAGAACGTTCGTTGTTGGGCTACCTGAAATGCTTTGGTTTGTATTCGTTGGCAAAAGGACTCGTTTGCTGATGCTTTCCGCAGATTTCTCCTTGACTCTTTCAGCTCTTGCTGCATAGACATTATCACTGCTTGAAACTGTTTTTACATAAGGCCCATTCCGTAAACTATTTGACTGCAAATCTTTGTTACTCACAGTTTGACTGCCATTTTCAACAAGCAAAGAATCTTGGCAATCTTCTAATTTAGTCTGACGGGACAAACCTGGGCATGAATCCAACTCTGTTGATTTCTTACAGAGCGAGGCACTTGGCTTTCCTAAGGCGTGGTTATAATTGAGTTTTGCGCTCGATGAAGCAGTCTTGTTTATGCCAGATACTTTTCTGGTAAGGGCAAAATTTTCGACATCTCGTTTTGCATTTTCCTCTTCGTCATCATCACTGGACCAAAGATCGCTTGAGCCAAAGAGCTGCTCGAGCTCCGAGTCATTTAGCAGAACCTGCTTTGTCTTGGACGATCTCACGTTCTTTTTGAGGACTTTACGCTCTTTTCCAGAAACAACAATGTCTTCATCACTTGAATCAATCACAACTACGCATTCAAGACGTGTTATGGGTTTTGCAGCTGTTGTCCTGCATGGTAGTATATCAGGTGACGGTAGTTTACTGACATTAATGACTCTTCTTTCATGATCGTAGTCTTCACTGTTGTCATCAGTGTCGTTACTATCTTGACTGTAGTCCAGTACATCTACAGCTGTGTAACCTGCTTTGATTTTCATAGCTTTCAACTTTGATAGTCCACATTTCAGAAAATCATCTTCACGATCAATAACACCACGATACTCATCTGGCTTCATGAACTCTTTGTTACCCAGCTTAGGAGCCATAACCATACGTACTGGCTGGTAATCACAAGGAATATCATCAACCTCATAATCATCATTGACATCCTTGTCGTCATTTCTGACAAGGTCATAATCATCGTCTTCATCGTTATCAACTTCCTGCCATCTTTTACTGGCAGCCAAGAAGTTTCTGTCAATCATGCCTACGTAAGGGCTAGAGCATTCTGGGGAAGATGAATCATGATCAATGGTGTTTGGAAGTATTGAATCTATTATGTCTTGAAGAGATTCATCTTTATCGACTTCTTGTTTAACAGGCTCCTCGTGAGCAACAGAGCTATGACGTGTGCCACGGTCTGAGCGTTGGACACTTAAATCTTGCAGTTGCTGTGACAATAGATCCATTTTCTCTTCACAGTCGTGGGTTTTCTTTGATGGCTTGTCAGGCTTCTTCCCTGTAATGACCAAGACAACAACAAATAAATTTTGGAAGAAAGAGAATTCTTACACCTGCAACTCAGAAAACATGTCGAGCTCCAGGTGAGAATCGAACTCACAACCCTCCCAGTTCTAGTTCGGATGCTCAAATCACTGAGCTGCTGGAGGCTTTATGGGGAACAGCGTCAAAATTTAATTATAATCACGTGGGTCGTAGCATACGATACAAAAATATATATTGGGTTGGTCAAGATAAAAGACAAACAGCCGCCAGAGTTTTTACGCTTACAGACATCCGTTGGCAACATTTGTCATTCTTACATGACTGTCTACTCTACACAAGGCAAGGCCCCGGTTGTTCAAATCACTAGCCAGATATAAGTATTAGAGAAACAAACTGGGTTATCGTCTGGATAGAGATTTATCAAGTGGATAGCGTTATCCACCTTATGAAAAACTAGGGCTTGAACGTATGCTGAAAATGGTCCCGTGCGACTTAAACGACAATAGTTTAGAACTAGAAAACGTAGTTACACATACATCGGATCGTAACATTATCCTAACAAAAACGACGTCTGAGAACGAGCGCAGTAATTCCATACTCATGACGCGTCACTACCCAGATATGAGTTGTGCTTCTGATTGGATGAAACAAAAATTCAACCAAAAAGAAGCGTCATAAGTAAAGAATTTTCTAGGCTCGTTTCTCAGACGTCATCTGGCGACTTTTTTTCGTATCAGTTAAAGCTTGATTAAGCTATGGTTACCGAGCCTCGCGTTAAAGAACTTGCAAATTAAGTTTTCTTAGAGCGTACGAGAACAGATCCTGATCTCAACAATGACATCAAAGTTTTCTTTACAATAAGAAAGATTATATCGTGTATTCTTACTTGACTTTTTAGACAGTTTTGTTGCTTCGGCATTGTTGAATTCTTCCACAAGGTCGGGATAGACGTTAGCGAAAAGCTGAAAAAAATACAACGCAAGGGGTTTAGGTTTATACTCTTCCCTTACTGATACTTTATTGTAATAAGAATCACTTCATTCATTAATAGTCCCCATAGTGAAGCCTCGAACACTACTATCCCTCAGTACTCAAGACAGAGCGGTATTTGGTCCCCCAAAGCAAGACTGTTGAATACTGAGTCAGAATAAGCGGCTCCTCAGCCTTGATTAACATCATGGTCCCAACCAGCTCCACAAGATGTTTTATCCTCTTTTAAGTACGCGAAATTACTCATAAAGCAGAGACTTCCAATTCATATCTCCCTTAACACGATGTTTTACGACTACTACCATACGACAAATAAATGAATAAATAAATAGAGTCATTTTGTATACCTCTCTAGTCTCGATAGTGACAAATGTAGAAGAACACGTTTCACCTAGTGATACATTTTGCCATTCAACTTCATAACATTCTATCTTCTGCTGGACTCGAGCTTTCACAATCCTGTTGAAAACAATGTAATGTTACATAATTTTAACCTTTTCACCACCAAATGAAGCCAAAGGCAAATTTCGAGCGAGTTTGCAAATTTCATTTTGTAAAGTTTTGGAAAACAAATAGCACTATGTGAAAGTGCTGGCAGAGAGCTTTCATTTGAATGGTCACATCGTAGGATTTCATCCACAGACTCAAAAGTTAGAGTCACCTTACAAAACTCCATCAACCACTCTGGCAGTGAAAGGGTTAAAGGACTGACCATATACAGTTGAACCTCTCTACATAGGTCATCTGGGGTACAGAAGAAAGTGGCCGTTGTAAAGAGGCGGCCGTTGTAGAGAGGTTTTAAACAAGAGTCAATGTATGGATTTTTGGTCCGCCGGGACGAAAAAAAGAGGCCGTTGTAGAGAGGTGGCCGGTAGCGGAGGCTCGACTGTACAATTTGTAACACTGGAACACGCAAGGATAACATTTCATAAGTAGGTGGAATTTGATCGTCCAGGTATGTGTAATCCTGAATTAGTATAGGTAATAGCATGATTTGTAGTTACATTTGGCATAAATACCATGAGTGGTATTTCAAAATTGTTATACGTAATTTCACGAGCCGTTACGCGAGTGAAATTTGAGACAATTTTGAAATATCACGCACAAATCAAGCTATTATCTGTTTATACTACTACCAACAAAAGGTTTGTAATTTTTGCATGTAGGTATTTCAAATTAAGCTGAAATACACTGCTCTAAGCCAATTTCTTATGTAGTAGTATAAAGGACTGTTACTGACAGTGACAACCTGTACGGAAGTCATCTTCAGAGTCAAAGCGAGTTGTATCTCACGGTCAGTTGATGGTAATAACATTATGATGAATAGACTGGAGATAATGCAGTTTCTTTTAAAAAAATCAGTTCTGACAATGGTTCGGTGATTTGGTACTCACTTCATGAAATAATTTTTGAAGGGTTACGCGAGGGTTAATTAAGCGGATTCAGGTTTTGTCAACGCCATCTGGATCCGCTTAACCCCTGTATCGCCGCCCCTGACCTTTTTTGCCATCGAAACAGAGATTGATCCAATCAAGGTTTGTAAGAGGAAGTAACATCAAACCTCTACGTATGTATTAAGCCCCCTCTCTCAAATTAAAGGCCCCTCCCTTTTTCCCTGTCTTCTAAGAGCCCCCTTTCCTCCCCTTATTCCTCTTAACTCAGGTAATAATTGATAGACTGTATTAAGTGATCATGATTGCAACACTTCATGCATGTGGATTAATCCAGTATGGTTTATTCACATGCTGGAAATTTGGATTTGCTTTTGATCATTGGGTGCATGACCTCCAGCTTCACGTGCTTGGGGTTTTTCAGTCCATTGGTTTGACTAGTTCTTTATGAACAATTAACACCATCTTCTGGACACTCACCTTTGAGGATGAACTAGTGTTTCAGTGGATTGCTGCAGTGATGATGTCATTTGCCAGTAGGTGATTAACAGAAGAACCTTTAAGGATGTACATGTAAGATCATATGATTCATTACTAGCATGCAATTCAAACTACCAGTGAAAAACTAGTAAAGAGAAGAAAGTTTAAACAATTTTGACAGTGTGAAAAGAAGAAAGTTGTCCATTTGATATCATCACTTATGAAAGAAGTACGTTATTGACCAAGGTGAATGGGTGTTTATTTAGTGGTTCTCCATTTGCGACTTTCACATTCTCCATGATGTAATTTGTTTTCTCCACAAAATCTTGCATAAATATTGTTTTCAATTTTCTCTCGACTAACAATCTTCCCTTGAAACAAAACTTGAAACATGAAAGTCGCAGATGAGAATGTAACATGAGACTCATAGCAGAAAAAGAAAACTAAAAAACTTTTCTTCTTTTTTTTTCAATAGCTAAACACTGTTAGTTAGGTGTCTTTCTCAAATTTTATACCTTTTCTCTGGTGTACTCTTCTGGCCATTCTAAATTCTTCAGACAAAATTCCTTTAAACAAAAGAATTGACAGAAATTGCTACGATTATTACAATGAGTTTGACACAGCACTCGTTGACCAAGGCTGTCACTAAGATTTCATGTTGACTAGCATATACACATTTAATAGTAGGGGGAAATTGAACAGCTAGGAAGTTTAGTATGTTCCATTTTTCTTTTAGTTCCTCTTAAAGTAGCTGGAGGTTGTGCCCATAGTAGCAACGGGAATATCTGGTCACTGGGCTGAATATAACGTAACCATTTGAAAATAATTTCTTAATTAACCTCTTTGGTAAATTTTTATCTTACAACTTCAAACCGCCAATCATAAAAACTCCTAGAAACCTGAAAATTTAGGACAGCTTTTATCAAAATGGTAAATTTTCATGGCTGGCATCAGATAATGGAAATGAATGACATTCCTTAAAAATTTGACTTTGTGAGTCATGTTCAAAATTCAAAATTGATGAGACAAGTGCTAATTTTCTTTTTCTTTTTTTTTAACCCATTTTAGGATATTTCATTTTCATTTTTTATTGATTACAGTCTTTTGGGGTCTTATCTTACTCATGCAAGTGCAAAATCCTTATAAGCCCTTATTGCAAATTCTCTACCATTAATTTGATACTCTAACAGTACCAAGGAAGAGAAACAGAAGAGTGTACTCAACATTAAAATGATACTGTAAAATAAAGATAAATTATAAGTCTTTACCTGCAGTCCCTGTAGATCTGGATTCATAATCTTAAGAGAAACTTTCTGAGGTACAACTTTAGGATCCAGAAATTCCTGAATCACCTGAATGTGATATAAAAAATGAAAGAATAAACTTCTACATAAACTACTCAAAACAAAAAAGTCCAATAATATTAAGATAATGGGAGCGTTACCTCAGGATGAGGAAAGTTCTTGTCCTTCAAAGCTTTGCTGTAAATTAAAAGGTCAGGTAAATGAGAGGGTCATGATGTAATGGCTCTTTTAACCCTAAAAGCCAATTGTTTTGCTTTCCTAACCATAGAACAATGGAAATAATATGATACACAAAGTTGTGTTATTGTTATCTGTGACCAATGAGGAGACACCTTATGAGCAGCTGCTACAGAACTGAAATGAGAGTCAACTCTAGAGTTGTCACTTTAAGATTTCTTGTTGCCAGGTATGAGAAATTAGAAAGCAGCTGGGAAGTGAACAGTTTGGAAGTTCTTTTGGGACTATTTTCCTTTTGTTTCTCATGAAATATTAAGGTGTCATGCTTACACTAATGCCTATAGGGAAACCTTCAGACCCCTACTCTTGGTGACAGCCCTGCAACTTGAGGGCTGCCATTAGTTTTAAAGCAGCTTTATTACATGAAGATTCACCCTTAACTTTGAGCGATGCATGTCAACCAGAAGTGGACTTTTTCCACTCTTCAGCAGTGATTTTGAACAAATTCTTGGGCAAATCGTCTCTTTAAGAGTAAAAACATTTAGCAATACAAGTTTGGTAGCATCAAGGCACATTGGAAAAGGTTAATTCTAGTTGACATGCGTCGCTCAAAGATATTGCAGATCCCTAATGACAGCTTTAGTGGAGCAGTTGAAAGGGTTGCTATGATAGCTATTCACTTGAAAATTAAATTATAGTACTGTTCTTGGTTTTTACCATTGACACCTAATTTAAAATGACCACAACCTCTGTAATCCTTGGGGTGTGCTGTACATTAAGTACTGCACCTTTGAATAACATCAAAGCCTGGCTGCAAATTCAAGGAAATACTCTGTCTCAAAGGTAAGAAATATTGTTAAACATGTCTCTACCTGAGCAGCAAACAATGTTTACAGCTTTGCCCCATGTAAGAGAATAGGGACTCCGGAATCTGGGAAATTTTTGCTTGTGGTATCCGGAATACTGAGCCTTGGAATCCGGAATACAGCTGCAGGAATCCAGAATCCAACTGACGATTGGAATCCACAATCCAAGTTACACTGACGTAAAGACTGTAATCCAGTAATTGCAATCCAGAATCCACGGCGTGGAATCCCTTATCCAGAATCCAAGAATGTCTTAGATTCCCTTACTTGGGGCGATACAGCTACATTGTATGACCACTAGCTGTACTGCAGATTTTTTATTCAAATGTAAACAATTGAACTAATAACATTATGAGTGATATGAGAAATCTTTAGATTAAACACAGATCTCATGATTATTTACCGTTTGACAGATTTCTCTACACTTGAGAGATTTTCATCTTGACACGTCCCTTTCGCCCATTTAAAAAACCTTGATAACAGAACCGAGAGTAGACAAAAGACAAATATGTAAAACATGATTAGCAAAATTCATGTATATAATAATAATATTATTAGAATGAAAAAGTTTCCAGCTTTGATAATATTTAACACTGTCACAGAAACAGCAGACTGTACGCATGGCAATTCTGCTTTCAAAACAGCAAAGAAAACTCTTGATCGCTATCATTATTCTAACTAATGTACAATGAACTAATGCAGATCGAGCACAAAAAAAAGAAAACATCAGTACTGCACTCAAGCAACTTTTTGTACTTTTTACTAAAATGACATCAATTAACACCTCCATAATATCTATACTTAAGCATCAAACTTGGATAACTCTTTTAAAAGCAATTATTCTAAGATACTAACTAAATATTTAAATTGTTTTCAAAAATAAAAGTTAGGCAGAATCAGAGTTACCTGTCAATCAAGTTGTCATGCTCGACATTTCTAATCAGTTTCATGGCAATTTCTTTTCCGACACCTGACACTCCTTGAGGAAGGTAATCACACCCAAGGAGAACCCCAAGCGCGACAAGATTCTGCCTGTTGAGGTCTACAAATTGCATTAAATTTACCACATTAAGGCCATTTTTTCACAAAGACAGGCTGGTGAAAGGTTGCTGCATATCAAAAAAAGTGTCCCTTTACTTGTCAAGCCCGCAAATAGAGTCAAATTGTGTAAATCAGACTTATGACACTTGTTTGCTAGCCTTGACTGGTGTTTTGTTTTTGGGACTTGTGACTTGTACATGTGATGAGGTATGGTAATGGCAGTCACTTTTAGAAAAGTAGCTTGCAAATGCAGATGTATATCCAGTTTTCACTCCTCTCTACCTGAAAAGTAACTTGGTAGTTACCTTTTGGGTGGAGAGAAGCAATGACCGCTAATACAGCTGCGTTCACGGGGTCATAGAAAAGTGAAATTTAAAAATGTCATCAATGTTCATATACTGCAACAATTTTAACATTGCCATACTTAGCTCAGCCTCTATATCGTCCATTTTGTAGCATTCTACCGATGCATCCTAAAGAAACAAAGTGACCTACATTCATAACTAATTTCAGACTATCGACTGCTGCAAAAACAGTACTATAATTTATATAGATAATGTACTATTAGACTGCATACATCAGGAATATGGAAAATTCTACAATGTTTAGCTGTCATTCTGGTGTTTTGTATCATTCTATCAATCAAAATATATAAGATTTGTCTTGTCATTGAATGACTGCCTCATTTGTTACTAAGAAGCGACAATGATATCCCCACCTCAATGTTTCTTTAAAAACTGAACTAAAATCATGATGTTTATTTCCATCACTGGGAGTAGCCTGAATTTCATCCGATTACTTCGAGTTGTTGAGAGGAGAAAACGACTCAAAGCAATCGGATGAATTTCAGGCTACACTGGGAGAGGAAAATTAACTCCTACTGTACTGATAATTTTATTGTGGATAATAATGCTAAATGATAAGAAATGAAATTTATGGGGTAGGTGCATGTACAAACCTCAAAGCAAATCAACTCATTTACACATAGGGAAAACAGTGAATGTTATTGCCCCATAATTAGGTAAATGAGGTGATCTGAGTGCAAGTTTTGAGGTAGTAGGTTGGTTTGCAGGGACCCCTGAGATGTAAAGCTCTCATATGATGTTCAGGCCATGCCATACTGTATTTTTAATTATCTGTATTTCAGGATGTCATGGTAGTATTTTTACATTTCTTCCCCCCCCCCCCCTCCCAGGGTCCGAAATTGCGCCTTCCTGGTCGCCAATGCGACCAAAAATTCAGTTCTGGCGACCAAAATTTCATAGTTGGTCGCCAGCTGGCGACCTCGTAAAGCTGGTTGTCATTGTAGACTTTCACGTCCGGAGAAAATGATTAAGAATTGAAACCTCGAAGATATTTGCCAACAGGTGTCTTACTATTCGTCCTGCGGATATTTTTTTAATTTAAAAGTGAAACGAATCTTCCTGTAAATATACCTCCACAACAGCTACAATCAAAACGAGTTGAACGTTTTCAAGCCGCCAAGGGGAATTTTTTGGCGACCATAATTTGCCCCCTGGCGATCAAAAATTTATACTTGCTCACCAGTTGGCGCCTATATTAAAAAGTTAATTTCGGACCCTGCCTCCCCTCTTAGGTTGGTGTTATAGTGAGTAATTAATTTTTCTTTTACTAAACTTTCAATGTCACAATGCCATGTTGACATTCATCAGGTTGTCATGGTTACATGTATCCTCAACCCCATATTTAAACCCATCGACAATAGATGGGCGTGTGGAATGTGCCAAAGAAACCAAAGGGCAGGTGAAACCAAAGGGCAAGCGACCCTAGAAGGTAACCATGACAACCCTGTGAGCAACACCCACCAGGCAGATACTTACCAATGAAGAAAACATCCAAAGGGGTGGGGGCAATGTGAGCAATAAATGATTGACGTCTGTGAAAGTTACTAAAGCCCTGCTAAAGTTAGACTACAAGCAGTCTCTCTTCTTTCTGTAGTCCGTCGAGCAAAACGCGAGACACGCAAATGGCCACGTGCATGACTGATAGCACGAGATGGGAGAGACACGAAAAAAGAGAGGCTACCTGAAAAGCCAGAGAGAATGGTCTTTCGTGAACTTTCTAGTGATTTTTTGGCGTCAAAACGGAAGTGTTAACAGGCCAGGCACCTAAAACGTGACTTTAGAGTTTGCTTGAACAACAAAGGTTTTTCTACTTTTCTTTTTAAAGCGCAGCTTATGCAGTGCATAGAGTTAGAGTCGATTCTAAGCTAATTGACTGAGCAAATCTTAATTTTGGTCGCTGGTATCACATTTAGAGGTCATGAAGCTGGTCTATTTCTCTTATATTAATAATTCATTTCCTGTGCTTTATGTTTTGAATGAGATCACCCGTGGCCTAGTTCTTGTTTGCAGGATGTTGAATTTTCATGGGACAGTGTTCTACATATCCTAATTGTAACTTTACTAAAGCTAAGCCAACGCCGCAAGTCACTCAAGATCATTCTTTGGGTGCCGATTTGTTTTTTTGTTTTTTCTTTCTTTCTTGAGAATCTTTGTTCTATAGTGTGATGTCCTGTAGTGCATCCATTGGTAATTACTATTGTTTTAGCTTTATAAAATAAACAGTCTAAGAGTCTTCCAGTCTATGCTACTTTCTGTTTTAAGTTCCAAAGTGAGACTACCGCTTTGGAACTAAAGCGTTCCTTGACAGTGAGGAGAGGCTTTGAGCATTATTTTAAATTGCATGATCACGTCACGTACCCGAAGAGATGAGACCTTCTTATGCTTCTCTTTGCTCCGTATCTAATGTTTCTTTTTTGTTTTTTTTTTCGGGAAACGTGATAAACTTTCCTGCAGTGCTTCAGCCACCATCAACTTGTCAATGGTTTCGATTGTTGACAGTTTGTTGTCAACACTTCACAAATCAGCCAATGGTATTTTGCGTTGTGAGGCTAACGCTTAATTCATTGGCTCTGGCTAAGCGGGCAGTCTCTCTTTTTCTTCTCGGGCTGCCACGCTCGTTTCACACGTCTCCCGGCTTCGCCGCTCCCCCGCAGGTGCATTGCTCTCACTAAATCTGAAGAAAAAGAGAGACTGCTCACAGTCTATGCTAAAGTTCAAGACCACCCTACATACTGTTAGTGGTGGAGACTGCTGGCCAGCATTGTCTCATGTTTAACCTCACTTCATTTAGCCACATTAACAAATTGTTGCTAAGATTAACATCGTACCTTTCCACTAATGCAGAGATCTCTGTAAACAGTTCTTGCACCATATAGAAATGCATCCCCATCGTTGGTTATGCAGCCATCAACAATCTAACATATAATTTTTCAAGTGTCAAAAATCTCTTCTGCTTCAACTCTGCTTCAACCCTCAAGTCTGATACATGTAACTCTTCAAGTAAATAAATGGACTGAAACTTCCTAGGTCAGAGTAGTTACTAGATTTTGAGTCCTAGCAATTTCATTCAGTTCTCTTTATAAGCAATTATAGCGTCGGAACTGAAGATGGAGACAAGGTGACCCCTGGGCGCACCTGCTCATCATCAAGTAATCTCGAGAGTTCAAGGAACCAGTTCCTTGATCAGAATTTCAAGGAAGGTTTTTCCTGTTATTCTGAGATTAGGTGAATGAAAAGTCACATGATCTCAACCATCAGAAAGTGAATGCTAATTTTTTGTTGTTTTGTTTTTGCTACATAATTGTAACAATAAAATTAATGTACTATGCTTTAATTGACTCAAAAGTGTTAGTCATGTTTATGTTGTAGTTATTTTTTTATCTCGGACAATTTTTGCTTTTCTTTTGTTTTTGGGTATGCCTAATGTATGCTAATGAAGTTGAAACAAACGAAAAATAAAAATTACCTGAGATAAAAGATTAACCACAACATTTACATTACGAAGCTTTAACATCTGTAATTATATCAAACATGCATAATTAAGCAAAAAAAATTCTTTCACCTGATGAAGATCAAGCCATGCACAGAGTGCTTCTGCTTCTCCTGCACTCTTGATACAAGGTATTCCCAAGAGGTTCAAGAGAGTACAACACTGAATATCAAAAAAATAAATTTGATTCACTTGGAATGGAATTTCTGGAAAATCATTTCTTGTAGCAACAATGTAGGCTAGGGGTTCATAATCCCCTCTATGGCTGTGACAGTGAGTTTGTCATGACTGAAAATGCCTACAACAAAAAGTACAAAGTGCTTATGTGGGGTGTGGGGTAGAGTTGGAGCTATAACTTTTTTAATTCCTGCAGAATATTTTTTTCTATAAAGAAGTAGGGCAGCTCGAATGTGCTCCATATTGGAACCCTTCAGCACCTCCCACAAACACTAAAACAAATTGTCCTTAGAAAGCCATTCTTTATGACTTTGTAGGACCTGCAAAAGTGTGTGGCAATTCACTTCGGTTTTGTAACTCACCACACAGAGCTGAAAATGGGTCATTTTGGAATGTCCCATTTTCCATCCTATTTACTACCTGCACCCTCACACAGACAGGGACATTCCATTTTTATCTGCACCCTCCCCCCACTAAGGATGACTGGAATCTGAAGCCTCCAATTTTTGTCGGCACCCTTGGAAAAAATGAAATCCGAAGAATTCATTTTTTGTCGGCACCTTTGAAAAATATGTGCAAAGGGTTCCAATATTTTTCCAATTATTTTGTCGGCTCCTCTGAATAATAAATCCGAACCTCCTTATTCAAAAACCAACGTCCCTGCTGGAACACCCTACTATTTCCCAGTTCTCAAATTACACCCGGGTTGAGGCTGAGACAAGAAAGCTAAAACGAACGTTCATTACTATTCGATTTATACGTAGGAATAACATCGACCTGCTTACAAGTTACCTCTTTAACCCAGAAATCGAAATGTGACCGTCCAACCCGTGCTCCCGAACCAGATGTTTGCGTGTTCTTCGACTTCCAATTTCGCCCGCCATTTCTTGCCTGAACTCGCTTTGTTATGGCTTTCCATTTCAGTTCAGGTGGTTTACCATCCACAACAAACACCAGCTTGACTCCTAGACGAGTCAAATACAGCAATCGAAAGAAGAGGTTTCTTAAATGCGGTTTGTTGACATTTTCTTTCAGACCTTTAGCACACTTCGCCTCGCATATCCAACCGCTCAAATCAACACACAATGTCTTGTTGCTCAGCGTAGAGAGGTTTTCCTTTCTCCTTACTGGCTCAAGTATGTTCCAAAGTTGGTGGACACCCATAACTACTGTCCCTCAAGGCGAATGAACACTCAGCGAGAAACAATCATGATGTTCAAAACTCCGCGCCTTTTTAGGGACGTCCTCGAGGCGTCATCCTAAACTACCTCGAACCCAGGCCTCATTCAGCGGATCACGTTCACGACAAAAAGGGGAAATGCATACAAATCACACAAATATTTATGACATTGACTTCGTAAAAAGAAATTTGAAGCATACTGATTATACGCAGATTGCTTATAATGGAATTACCCCACACCAGTTTTCATAATTTGTGTTAATTTATTTCCTTCTGACACTATTATTTCAATAAGGGTCTATAAAATTGTGACATATTTCAAGAAAAAAATATAACTTTTAAAAGCCAAATACTCATTTAAAGTAAAGTATAATTCTCTCAAGGTGAGAGTAAATACTAATTTGGGCCGAGTTGTTCAAAGCTGGGTTAAGGTAACCTGGGGTTAGTGCGAGATTTAAGTTCAGATATGAAAGCTTAAGAATAATTTCAGTTTTAATTCTTTTTGTCTAAAAGTTGATTATTAGAAGCTTTAAAAAGAACAGAGAAAATTATCCGGGAAAATGCTTTTGAACACAATAAAATGAAACCCGGGTTAAATTTAACCTCGGGTTAAGCGCTAATCGGCCTTCGAACAACTGGGCCATGGATTCCTTAAGCTAAACACTGCTTGGTGGCAGGATTGGCTGATAACCCATTTTATCAAATTATTGGTACCCACTCTAACACACAATTATTTATTCCAAGCCGAAATGGCTAGTCTCCTATAAAAATCACAAAATTTTGCTTCTAAGTACCTGACCAGTCGAGCCCCCCCTCCCCCCCTCCCTCCCGCTCCCCCATCTATTCCACTAAAAGGTAACAGATCATAATGCTGGTTCAAATAAACTTTTATCCCTAAGGATCCAGAACCAATGATATTCTAAAATGCCCAAATGTCAATATTTCTAATTCAAAGTTTCTACTCTTGTATCTGGTCTTCAATCCTCCCTGAGAAGTGATTAAAAGGGGAAACTGAGGGTATTTTTGTGCAAAAGGGAAGAACCATGCATGCATAACAGGTACTGTTCTAACATCTCCAACTGACAACTAGCCTGAGGAAGCAGATTTCGTGAAGCCACCACCAGCTTCTCCATGAAATCACATCTAAAGAATGACTGCAGAAATTTCTTAGACAACTAATGTCACTATCCAAATCTGGTTAGTGCTTCTGATTGGTTTAAGCAAATTTCCTTTGCAGCATGACCAATGAGGAGCACTACCCAGATTGATCTAGGCAGTGATGTCATGATGTAATTAGTATGGAATTTCTGCATTTGGTTTCTCAGACATCATTTCACGCTGATTTCATGGGGAAACCAGCGGTGCAATTTTCTAAGGCTCACAGACAACAGACAACATGAACATTAGACACTCTCTCTATTGTTTTATTTTGTTTCATTATAACTATTATTAACCATTATTAATCATAACTATAACAAAATTATCAAATCTGATTGGCTATCAACTGTCCTGATTTCAGCACTAAAAGGACAATGTAATAGGACAGTAAGCGTTATGCCTAACTAATTGGGCAGTACGCGCCATGGCACATGCGCACTTAAATGGCTTTTTTTCACTGCCAGTAAAAAACACTCAGAATTTCTTGTTTTTTAATTTTAAAAAAACCTAAAATATCACCAATTTTGTTATAGTTATGATTAATCAGTAACAGAACTTCGTGCCCAATTTGGCCTGTAATCATATTGGTAAGTAAACAAGTCAGACTCCCGCTACATGATCGTCTGACTATTTTAATCACTCATATGATAACAGATCCAATAATTTTGTTCTCCATTCAGTCAAATTACCATAACTAATTATCAATTCAAAATATTTCTCTATTAATGTCTATTAAGAATGTCATAAACTATGAAATGCTTAACTTTGATCCTTTATGTTATCTAATAGCTCAGTTAATGACTAAATTATTACAAAAATATCAAAAATAAATGCTTCTTAATTACACCCTGCATAACTCATTACTCATTAATTGCCACTGAATGCCATTTTCTGCTATAAAGTAATTCATTTTTAACAAATAATTTGGTAAAGGCACAGTTAAACTATGTTCCAGAAAATAGATATACTCCCCCAATAAAGGTCTTCTTTGGCTCAAGCCTCGGACACACAAGGGGGTGGATGCCACCTCCCTCTGAGGTTTTTCTGAGATTTTTCCTACACGATCAAACATGACCACCTGACAATTTCAGTAACTGTTCGCTCATCCTTCGCACGCATTTTGAGATAAGTTTGGTGGTGAACAGTTACAATGGTTACGAGACATGATGTCATAAGCAGTGGGTGATTCAGCCATTTTTCGGTGAAAATTAATGTATGTTTTCAACCTTTTTTAACAATAAAAACAAAGTCTGTAGATAAAATGAAGCAAAGTACTAATTTATGTGTCATTTTACATGTCAAGCACAAAAAATTACCAATTGGGTAAAATCCAAGATCGCACCCAAGATGGCAACCATGTTTGGTGACATCACAAGCACCCAGCAACGCCATCACCCATATATACCTCATTTTGACGAGAAGATGAAAGCCTTTCCACTGAAAGCAAAATCTTTTCATAATACTGCAACATATCAAAAACAGGGGAGGGGTTTTATCAACCCCCCCCCCCACCCCCCTTGTTCCATGTTGACGGTATTACTTGTCATTTATTTCACTCGCCCCATAAAAATTAATATCATTTTAGATGCACACTTGCCTTTTAAAAAGTAAATTTTGGCCTTCAAGACCCCCCTCCTCCGAAGAATTTCCACACAGTAAGAAAATATTAGTTCAGCACTATTCACTGGACAAAAGCAGGATTTTTTGAGAGAAATGCGAAAAATACCAAGAAACATCACACACCAAGAAGCAGTCTTTATAACACACTGACCAATCACATCACTGAATGTTGAGCAATGGAAGCTTCTCAAAAAATAAAAATATGAGCTTTTACAAAGCATACAAGATAAACGTGGGCCTTTCATGACAAATTGAAGCACTTAAGTTATCTAAACCAATACTAATTAAACAATCATTTGAGAATATGAGAATGTATGCTAATTCAAAAAATACCAAAAATGCATCAAATTTAGAAAATAATACTCCTGGTACTTATTAACTGGACTCACTTTTTTTTTAACATGTGAAAATTTTATGCTCTGCGCTTTTGGCACAGGGTACTCTTTACTAGTGAGTTGGTCATTTCTACAAGAGGCTCTGGAAGAGTTTGAAAAAGACTATTCTCTCTATTTAATAATAATTGATACCATTGAAAGAATACCATACCAGTACAAAATTGAGATATCCAAAGACTGATGTTATCGATGACACAGGCATTTCAAACAGAGAGTTTGTTTTCTGTATACAACAGATAACTCTTAGTTCATGTCTTTTGAGTAATCTGCACTTTTTTTTGTACATTGTTGTTTTTTGCTTTCCATGTACCCTTTAAATATTAGGCAATCAGGTTTGCTACTGCTACTGTTGCATCAATAAAATCTCCCTTTACAGTAAGAAAGTATATATTATTATTTTAAAACTAAGCCAGGGAAGTTAACACTTTACTGCCTTCTTCCATACCATGTGACCTCTCAAAAGTTAACAAACATTTACGTTTTACGCCACTGTTAATCAAAATATATTACAATGACTACAAAACAATTAGTCGGAATTTAAAGGGACACAGTCAGCTATGGGATCGCGCTGACCTGGACACTAGTTTTGCAGGTTTGAAAAGAGTTTACCTCAACCCGAAATCAAATCATCTACTGATGATCAAATTCAGAAGTATTCGTTGATGTTTGGCTTTTCCTTGACAAATCCATCAGTGAATCCTCAATGGTATATAAAAAATTTGTGCTCTCATGTGGCTTAGGGTCTATATTCAGTTATCCTAGTTAAATGCTACAAGGTTTGTTTTGAGTATTCCGGACACACTTCTCACTTTCTGTTTCACGCGCGTCTTGTGACACGCAAATCAGCTGAGAAATGGTATCTAATGCGTATGTGCATCAGCTGACTGTGTCCCTTTAATTCAAGGCTACAAGATCACTATCATCACACAAGGACAGCAGACATTACATCTGATTGGTAAACTGAAGTTGCATCCAGCTCACAAAGCTCTCTTGGTGTATTGTTTAATGTATTCCTTGACATAAAACCTTGATCTAATTTCTTCAGCCTCAGACACCTGAACTTGACTTTGGAAAGCCAGTAGCGGCAACCCACCCAGAAGCAAGAGGGCCAATCCTTGGACTACACTGCTTGCTGCTTGAAATTCAATCAGAGATCTTACAAATAAAAATATCACCACAAGGTAGCTTCCAAGTGCAATGATCTTTAACAGCTTCGCCAACATGATGCGCTTGAAAGGCATAAGCTGGCGGGATGATGCAAGAAATATGTCTAGTGGAATACTTGGTACACCATAGTCATCTATAGTCACAAGAAAATTGATTGACTTTGACCTTGGAAGGGAAGACGTTGATGGCAATCGCCTTTCTGGTAAACTGGGCCCACTGAAAGTTTCTCGAATGTTGGCCTCTGCTTTGGTATCATTGTCAAACTTTTCGCACTCTTCAAAAACAATAGCCTTCAGTCTGGTAAACTGTGCATAATACTTATTCACTCCTCTCAAAGTGTACATAAGGACCCATGCTCCTAAGACAATGTATGGTAGGTACACATGAATGTAAAATAAGAGGCCCATGATTGTAAAACCAGCAACACTTCCCAGGAACATGATGGTGATTGTGAAAGTTACAACAAGAATGAAATAAGAAACTTCCACACATATGCAAAAAATAATAAACAAGATGTACAAAATTGGGAATGATGTTATCTTGACAAATGAAGGAATTTTTTGGCAACACTGTGATTCAATTTCAACTCGGAATAACATTTTCCAAATGCGGAAGGCAACATAGGTTACAGGAAAAATATACAGAAGAAATGCTGTGGATAGAGTTATGGCCCATATAGGAAACAATAAGAGCAAAAACATTCCTCTGCAAATCTTTGAGCAGATGCCTGGTCTGTCTTCACTTTCTAAAGTTTCATTGTGAAAGTTAGCATCATCGTCAAGCCAGTCCACCCCAAACAATTTCTGCAAAGGGTAGGTGATGACAAAAAATACAAACTTCCAAAACTGGAACTTGAGGAGACAGTTTAGATGAAACACCATGTTTTCATAACAGAGTTGAAACCCTCGTTGGTCTGAAGAGCCGACAATTTCATCTGGTTTCCTAAACCCAAGGAATGTACGCTCATCCCTTCTCCCTGAAATCCGTCTTGCAAATTCTGATAGAGTTCTAGGAATGGAAAATGCAATGCACACAAGCCCAATGCAAAAGCAGTAGGACACACTTAATGCAAACTGTCCATCTTTTTCAATCAAGGTGATGAATGCATCTCCAACACCCAGCAATTTTCCAGTGGATATGCCTACTTCTGATTTTTTCAAATAAGCATATATAAAACCTTGAAGAAGTGGAAGACAACTTAATGAGATAACAAAAAGGCAGCGACATAATCTTGAAATAAAGATTGACTCTGTTTGAGTCCTAAGAATGTCCATCATTCCGCCATCCAATGCAAGAAGCACCTGGCGCGGGCGAGTTGTCGTCACGACATCTAATGATGATGTATCAGCTTCAGAGATTTCTGATTCAAGTCTGGTAAACACTGCTCTTGCTTTTACTCTTGGGCCCTTTTTGAACTCTTTCGGTAAATACTTGAATAACAGTGGTGCAAATATTCCAAATCCAATTGACGAAGCCCAAAGAAATCTGAGAGCAATTTCAACCCAACGATTGTTTTCAAATAACAAGTCACAACTAAACACAGAATTGTTCCTACCCTCACAACAAAGGTATCCCTCTTTTTCTTGACCTTCGGTTTCCACTGTCCTGACGCAGACATCTCCAAGTGTTCCAGTCAACTCTTCAACAATGGTTTTAGCAATCAGACCATGCAAACAATCCTCGGTCAAGTTTGTATAGCAGCTCGAGGGAGTCGCAGTTATATCAATATCTACACTATATGCGTCTTTCTTCAAAGTTGTAAGTGAAAGAATGTCAAAATCATAAGGCAGGGTTGCCAGGAACTTCCCTCGTTGATTTCGTAACCAGGCCCATTTCTGAATAACTTGAACTTGAGAGATGGTGATGTTAGTTTTATCATCGTTTTTATAGTTTTGTAAATTCTTCCGAGCTAGGCCTGTGGTGTTCCCAACTGTGACAAAGATGAAGATAGCTAGGGCTTTCTGCTTAACTATCAAATTAGTGAACTTAACTGCTTCGCTTGCGTTGACAGTCAACGTGCAACTATTGGAGCAAGCTTTTCCGCTTTCATTTCCCTCTGATGAATTTGTGGACAAAAACTTCTCTTTCGTTTGGCTTAAGACACGACTGCTTACCGAAGAAACGAGTAGAATACTTAAAAAAAGCAAAGGTACAAAGGAAAAGCTGAAACAAGAGCAAGACTTTGCCATTGGGTTGACTTTCAATCGCTGAAGCAAAGGAGAACAAAATTAACCCCCTCCACAGTCCTCACAATATCCTGTATTTTGCCACATCCATCCCTCCCCTAGTAAAAGGCACAAACCTGACGGGTCCAGGGTAGAGGTTTCGCAGGTAGTCAAAAGGTTTGCATACGTTTAAAATTCTAGCTCTCTCTTCTAGGACTGGTTGGAGGAGAGTTGCAAGTTTTTCAAGGGTCGATGTTTGTCGTCTACAACTTCAGGACCTTCGGGAGGTAGGGGGCTGGAAAATTGTAGTGATATCACAGGCAGCCCAAGCTCACGTCACGTGAAAGGATTAGATTAATTATTAGAGACCTTTAGCATCAGGTAAACCGCAAACCTCAAACCGCAAACCGCAGTTACGCGTTTGCAGTTTCGCGTTGCCGAGATTTCAAACTTTAGCAAGGCGTTCAGTTCGATTTGTTCAGTTCAGTTCAGTTCACTTTTATTTAGCCAAAATACAATACAATACAAGAATACATATAGGAATTGTAAGGTTGCAAGGGAGCCCAGAAGAAACCAGGCCCCGGTTGTTCAAACGTTGGATAGCGCTATCCACCGGATAAATCACTATCCAGCGGATAGCGTAATTGATTTCCGTAATACTTATCCGCTGGATAGTGATTTATCCGGTGGATAGCGCTATCCAACGTTTGAACAACCGGGGCCAGAAGGCTTTATGTAGCCTGAGCTCCCCAGCCTAAAAGGAATAAGCAAAATACAATGATATTCGCGGAGTGATACGTTAAAAAAAGGAACCAGACAGAGACTGAGTTAAGTTATGAATTTAGTAACAAGATAGAAAAAAAAATTTAACTCTGGATTGAAACAGAATACTTCCCATTGTTAGTACGGCAGAAAGGAATGTAAAATTGATTTGAACTACGCGTTCATTGTTTATGGCCGGCATGTTGTTTTCATAAACTCGAAGTGCATCACTTTAATCGCCCAAAAATCAGCAATAATTCATTGATTCGAGATCAAAAATCCAACAAACACATCGCAAACGGATACAAAAAGCTAGTTCATACCTTTAAACGCGAGGCTGTACAATTTTTTGTGGCAAAAAACCTTGCCGTAAATCACTTACCGCTGGAAGCCCTTCCTGCGGTTCAAACGTGAACTGCAAACTGCAAACGTGACCGCAAGGCCGTGGTCACGTGACATTTTGCGGTTTGCGGTTTGCCGTTTCCCACGAAACACCTGATGCTAAAGGTCCCTATTAGCGGTGTGCGAGCCGGGACGTGACTGTTCAACGAAAGCGGTATTGGGTTACATGGCGGCGGTGAATTTATAAAGGATTTGTATGGGAATCCACGTTATAGATTTAGGAAGATAAATACTCGTAGAAATTCTCAATAAAAAATGTCTTACCTTATTTACATGGTGTGTTCTTGCTTGCTGTGTGGTTATTTTCCCGATCCGGTGCGATTTTAGCGATTTTTTTCATTTCTGAGTTTCCACTACTCGACATGTCACTCGTGGTATTCATGCCAAATATCGCTACAAATCATGCTATTACCTCAACAAATGGGTCTATTGAGGCCTGGTTCAAGCGGGATTCACCCAAACTACTTTACCCTCGTGTTTGTCACGAAGCGCTGTAAAACTCTCGCAATCATGATAGAGGGTCATGATAATTTTGCCCGTTTACGTTTTTCTACTAGTGTGACCAGGCCCAAAACAAAAAAAAATAAAAACAAAAAAATTGTGTGACCAGGAAATTAAGAGTCATGATAAGGGCTTCTTGTATTTTAAAGAGTGATACTGATCGACATGACATGACATGATTACAATACAAGCTTAGAGGGACAAGTTAAAAAGAACAAATTACTACAGAACTGATCGATTGGAAGCCATTCACAATATTTCACCGATTTCAGCGAGGAAAACAACAATAATGACACTAAAAGAAAGCTAATGCAGATTACATTTTATTAGGATGCCGGCAGGCAGGCTTTCTTCGTAAGAAAGATATGCTTGACATATAGATGAAGCTTTCTATAAAGATGTGCTTGATGTTTGATTGAAGCTTCGTATGAAAACTCTGTTTGAAGTAAGATGTCTAAAGGTGTACTTCTCTAGCCTGCGTAGCATGGCGGTTTTGGTTGGGCGCGCTAAGCAATAAAGGCGGGCGAGGGCAGATTGGGGCGGGAGCAACTTGAAAAACCGCCTGCACGGACGGGGGGCTTTTTTGAGTCGGTCCGTACGCCAGCGTACGGATCATCCCGATTGGTTCGGAATGTTCGCCTGTCAATCGAATATTTTGGTAATCTCCCATGGGAGAGTTTCGAGGGACTGAACAAATCATCTCCGCAAAACAAAATCAAAATATGAAAGAAGCGTTGACCGGAGCGTCGTCGATCTTGAATATTTGACGGGAAAACAGGGCAATTGTATTGAAGCCTAAACAGGAAATGGCCATTTACAGTCTTCTTCAAGGGAGAGATGTCATGGAAATTTTGTCAACAAGATTTGGCAAGAGCATGATCTTTACTGTCTTTGCTATGGCCAAAGAAGAAATATCCTCATCGAAAACCTGTATGATCACAATTTCCCCTCTAAAAAGTACTATCGACGACCAGATATCTGAAATGTTGTCGCTGAGCTGTACAGCAATGGACCTTATGACAGAAACAGTAAAATTCAGTACTTCGAGAAAGTTCACCTCAATTTTCTCTATTACTCGGTTACTCGGTGTTAGAGAATAACGCACTCCAGCGCAATACATCGAACGATGTCCACGATTGTGGTCGATGAATCGCATACAGTAGAAGAAAGACGCACAGCGTAATTCTCCATACTTTTTTGTTTGGTGTAGCTTAAGTTTAAGCTACAACTCAAAGACCTCAAATCTGAAGATCGCGCTATACGTAAAAATACAACATCCTGCAAACAACACTTAAAAAGCCGGGCACAGCGTCAAAACATTCACGGACAAAGCAGTGACAAAGAAACTACAAACCAAGGCTCCTTGGTTTGTAGTTGTCCAGATCCAGGCATTTTAGTCGGAAAAGACCAAAGAAACTAAAATATTTATTTAGCCGTAATAAAAAGCTTTAGGCTTTAAGAGTCAAAGAAATTAGTACTTTACAACTGCATCTGAGATAAACAAGTTCTAATTAGCAACACTAACATTAACCACAGGAAATAATTACTCAATACGGATTAAACAAACCAAAATCATGACCTCTAAATAAATGTAAGACTTAGTGCATCAAAAATAAGATCTACTCAGTCAAGTTTGGAACGCAGTGTAGTCACCTATGCGCGAGATAGCCAAAAAGAAAAAACCTGTGTTTGTTCAAGCAAACTCCAATTCCGGCCAAGATCACGTTTTACACTACATCACGAGCTTTTGTATCGTGTTTAGGCTGTCAACACTTTATTTCTGATTGGCTGGGAAAACTGAAACCAAAGAAGTTGTCAACAGGATGTCAAAATGAGTTGAAGGGGGCGGCAGTTGAAAAGGCCACGAATCCGGGCAGGCGGTTTTTATTTTTCTCTCGCGGCTTCGCCGCTCGTTCTCGCGCGCTTCGCGCGCGAATTTCGCGGCTACGCCGCTCGTGCGCCCGGCTCGACAAAACCGCCATGCCACGCAGGCTAGTACTTCTCTAGCTTTACAAATGTAATCAAGTGAAGGGTATACTGTTTTCCTAACTGGCGATTGGCAGAGTTTTTTTGTCGTGGTCACTTCTTGGAAAGGCTATCGGGACTTTTTGAAACGAGACCTGAACTCCAAATTCAACGCCGACTCTCTAAACCACCTACATGTAAACCAGATTGGGTCTTAGGGTCAATTCATGAAGTTCTTCTGCAGGACAATCTCTTAATTGGACAACTGTCAAGGCTATTCTAGTTCATTTTGAGGAAGTTTTAATAGTAAAATGAAGACACTTTAGGTTTTCCTCGGCAATTTTAATAAATATCCTTTACTTAATGATTTTACTGTACACGTTAGAAATAGTAAACCATAGTTTCTATTTTTGTCACACCTCCTAAATAAAGATACATTTTTCCTCAAACTTCCAACAATGAAATTGTAATACCAACAGGATCGAGTTAATCTATTCCCTTTACACTAAACTAACGGAATCAAAAGTTCGAGGAAGTTAAAAGACAACTTCTACGTGACTCCCTGTATTACTAACGCTGAACTTGTTTTCTAGAGTTAAACACGTTTCAGAACTACTTTGGGCAGAAATAGAAAATAAGAAAAAATATACCCCCTTCCATTTATTCGAACAAGGTAATTGCAAATACCATACAGGGCGAGACCTGTGTAGATCTATGAAGAAGGATTAAATATATGGAAAGCTGGTCAAAGATCGGCAAATTGGCCGTCAGTCAATACTTTCATTAATCTTTTCTCCTTCGCTTTAAAGGTTGTACATCTAAGTCTACTTTCTTGACTAACAGAGCGTACAACGCATCATATTAGAAATGAAATTTGAACCATAGCATTCAGGTAATTTTTATGTTTCTTTTGTTTTTGAGTATGGTAATGTATGCCAATGAAGTTGACACAAAAGAAAAACAAAAATTACCTGAGATAAAAAAATTTACTGCAACATATATCTATGAACGGATCTCCTTTGTTTATAGACTAACTTTGATTACCTGCTAGAATCGTATAGCTTAAAAACTCGTAGTTTTGGAGAGTCCGCTCTCAAATCAACATCCGTTTGTCCTTCCTTGATTCTCTTTTCTTTTTCTTTTGTTTTGTTTTTTGTCTTTCATTTTTAATTCTGGGGACTAACTTAAGGAATTGGCCACCACGTTTGAAATATTAAGTACCTAGGTAGCTAAGTGGATGCGCCGGGCTTCTACAGAAAAAGGAGTTTATTTTATGCCCTTTCTACAATTCGAGCTCAAAAGAAAAAAATGGTTGCCTACGCCCTTGAAGTAGGCAGTCGCTTTCTCATAGACATTTTATAACTGACCCTAAAACCTCAGTCATGTTTATAACGTAATGATTCAAGAACCGCTTATGTGGCAAGTCCGAGAAACGCCTCGAAGTAGAGACCTAAGTCACCATAGTGAGTATGGTCGTGTTAGCTACTTGGTTCATTTGCATCGCCACAGCTGGAATTCCAGTTAAAGCTGAAAACAAGGACAGGACAAAGAATAACTGAGTTAAAGCTTTTTGGTTCATTTACATCGCCACAGCAGGAATTCCAATTAAAGCTGAAAACAAGGAAAGGACAAAAAGCAACTGAATTAAAAGGGGGCTATGTCACGGGGATATTGCCTGCCCACCTACCCTTCTCCTAAGCCACCATCAACAATTACATCTCACTTAAGCAAAATGTTGGCTTAGGGGAGGGGTAGGTGGGAAGTTTCCCAAAAATGTACAATGATCCGCCAATTTTGTGTGCAAGTCATCACACACCCTACTCATAAACAAAATAGCCCCCCCTCGCCCGCCCCCCCCCCCCCCGCCTCCAGGAGAGCTAGAGACGGAGATATCTGTGATAGATTTTACTCCTAACCAATAGGACTCCAACAGTAACGGGCTTCAAAACCGATACACTTGCCAAAACATTCGAACTTCAAAACCGAACACTAGTCTTTGACAAAAATTACAATTCTCTCAAAGGTGCACTGTCATCAAAATTCTATTCTCAATTGAAAAACTACTCAGTTCAAAATGTCACATGATCACGGGCTCCAAACGTGATCGTCTACATGTAAGACCAAAATGTCACGCGTGACGAAATGTGACACAAAAACTCCGCGACAATATCAAACTAATTTCATCAGGGAGCAATAACGATAATAATTTTTGGCTGATTCTTGCAGGCGCAACATTAAAACTTGGCATTTTTCTTTCAAGTTTCAATCCACGTCCATCGTTACCATTCGTAGCAACAGACTGATGCAAAGACACTTTGAAGAGCTTTTAAAAAAATGGCAAATAGCCTGACATATCTCCTTTAATTCGTATTTCCACTGACAAAATATACTATGGGCGCTTTTCATTCAACCAAAACATCGGCTTTGAATATTCGGCTACTTCCAGTAGCGAATCGAACAGCATATTCCAAAATTTCCAAAATAGAGGTACAGTGAAACCTGTATTAAGCGGACACCCTCGGGGAATGCTGTAGTGTCCGCTTAATACAGGGTGTCCGCCTAATACAGGTTTCGATATATAACGCCATATAAGGTGTCACATGCCATTCAAATGAACAGTGGAAGCGTTTATAATACTCCCAGAGATTAGGACGATACACGTTTACATTAATTTCTTTATCAACGTGAACCAATTGATCATAGTACCACAAACATGGATTGCAACTCAAATTTGAAGAAATCAGATGAGTGAAACAAGCTCTATACAAACAAAACAAATAAAAACAATCCTGTACGGTGAAACTAATCAAATAAGTTCGTCAAGTGGGTGGCAATTCGAGGCAGCCTTTCGCATTTCGACATTTTTGGCATGTTGGGTGGCGGAATTTAATCACAAGTGTCCGTTTAATACCGGTTGGCAACAATAGAAATGACCATTTCAGGTACGTTTTAGGTGTCCGCATCCGCTTAATAAAGGTTTCATTTCAAGTAAATAAGGGAAATAAATTTGGGGACTTCGGCTACTCTCCGCTTAATAGAGGGTGTCCGCTTAATACAGGTTCCACTGTATACCATAATTGTCGAAATTTTTTCCCAAACGTTTTCCTTCCATTCAACTTCGCTCCCGGAATTTCTAGAATTTTCGGTTGAATGGTTCACCTTTGGGAAATTCAGCAGTTTTCGGAATTTCTGGGAACCTATCCGGGAAATTTCTGTACCATTTGCCGCTGTTCCCAAATTTTCGAAAGTTTTGGTTGAATGGAAAGCGCCCTTTATCTAGAATCACGTTTAGTTAAAATGCAACAACGCTGGCATCGTAACCAGAACATTCCATTATCCCTGCAAAAGGGTACGTAAGGCTGATCGCGTAGATAGTGAAAGGGCCTTGGTCTTTGGGGTAGGAACTTTTCAACAGACTTGAACAAATGGAATATAAACCTGAAGACTGTGCATCTGTACTAATATAGCTGACTATAGAAATCTACAGCATTGCCAATGCTATAAATTCATATCATACACTCCTGCCAACTAACACGTACTCTTTCTACAGCAAAGTGACTATTCCGTGCCAACGATGAACGAACCCGATCATACACAAACAAACCACGATGAACAATTATATAAGTAGTCTGTAGTTCACTGTATACGACTTTCCAAGCAATGGTTTCAATTAAATAATATTTTTACAGGTGTAATTTACAAGTTTTGAAATTGTTTTAAGGTCCGAGAATAATAGCTACACTTGTAAATTACATATGTAAAAGTTTTATCAAATTGACCCCTGGTTACAAGACATGACTCAACGGGATATGAATGCATGGTTTTCAGCAGTGACCAAGAAAATTATTGCGGGCGTTCATTTTAGTAGCCTATGATTACAGCCGCCTCGAGCCGCTCCCCACCGCTAGCACGTCTCTCGAGGCGTTCCCAGCGTAGAGGAGCAAAGAGAGGTGGCTGTATTTGTACGGTGCTGCTTTTTTTATGACATGTTACTCATCACACTTACTTCCATTCATGCTTCTTTTGAATCTAGCCAGGTGTGTTGCCACTTTGTCAGCGCTAGCAGCCGAGGGCACAAAATTCTGCAGGGAAGTAGTCAATGCTTCTCTTGACTGCCGTGACAATATCAAGTCAACATGCTCTGAAAGTGGATTTAATCAAGAGGAAAGCTAGCTTATGAACTGCAGGAAACATAGGGTCGAACTACTGATCTTCACTAAAAAGAAAACAGAGGCTTCTCAAGTGTTAGAAGCAGGGCGGATAAAGGTTGAGCGATAAAACGAGCGCATCATAAACATATGAAACTGTTAATCAATATTCTTAAGAAACAAATTCATCTGTTTTACACTGTAGGCTAAAATTACTGAAAGAAAATAGAATTTTCGGTTTGCAAAAAGAAAAATTCTGCTGGCCTTCGAGTGCACCGGAAGCAAGGAAAGAGCACTCGTGCCAGTCCTCCTCCGCATCACACATCAATTGAAGAGTGGAGTGCTTATTCATCCCCCAAACTTTATCCGCCCTGGTTAGAAGTTCCAATCTAAAATGGCCTTTGCCCGCTAGCTTCTATTAATAGGTGGAGGGGCTGGTGATTGGGACAAGAGTTGTGGTCGTTGACTGTAAGTGGCTAAGCAATAGACTAAGTGCTTACTTACCTTCATAAACACTGTGATAAGCAAAATGCAAGTACAACAAAAACAGCAAGTGCACAGCTGCCACAACACCACCAGCTATCAGGCCCTGACGGCGATTAAACGTGCGGCTCATAAAAACAGTCACCTAAAAGATATAACCAAAAACACCTTGATGCATGTTTTACAAGACAGAAAGGTAGGCATTTGAAAGAGAAGGTGAAAGAGGGAATTCCGGGGTGCTCTCACATGCCCTATTTCACCCTTCCTTTCTTTGGCAGATAATGATGGACCTGAACGCTACAACTTTTGGAATTATTAGCTTACAGTTACGCTTCATGCAGATGTTCTCAGCATTTCATCAAAGAACGTCTGCATAGGAGACTTATTGTGACCAATAACATAGAAACTTTAATGACTGACCCACAACAGCCATCAATACAATACAATAAGCTTTGTTGAACGTGGTCTAACCCTTAAAGCCCTAATATCCACTTACAAATTCTCCAAACTGATCTCTATACATTTCCTTTAAGAATTAGTTAAGAGAATTTGATAAAAGATCAAAGTATTTTCTCTTATGTGATCATTTTACTAATTCTCATAACCTCATCTCATGACAATGTATGCATATCGTTAGGAGAAAATTGCTGTTGGTCACTATTGGGACTTAAAGAGTTAAAGACATGCCAACAAGTGAAGACTTGTACCATTGATTGACGTTTCACTGTTCACTTTGTCTTTTACAAAGATTTCCTCGCAACATTGTTAAAAAGGTCAGTCATTGTCACTGACAACCCTCTAAGAAGAATATAAGACACCAGGGTTCAAAATGGGGGGGGGGGGGGGGGTTAAATGGGCGAACGGATCGGTGGATTTTGAAAACATTTTTGCCCCGATTTCAGATTCAAAGTGACATTATAACGGATTTGCAGATACTGCAATTGCGGTGGATTGCGGATTCATCCTTTTTTAGGGCCCCGATTTTGGACTTTGCGTGTAATTTTTGCCCGCATTTCGGGTACAAAATTTTAATGGCGAATTTGGTTAATACATCGTAATGGATCAGCTGATTTGCATACCACTACTCACCCCCCTCAAAATGTTAACTTTTATGATTCACTGTGGCTTACCAATTTAGCAGCTGATAATCCACCAAATACCAACCACAGAGCATAGAAGAATGAATGTGAATGGTGATAGCCAACAGTTGTTAAAAACAGACAAACAACATTTCCAAATAATGCATAACCCTGATGAAAAGATAAAAAATGAAAGCAATCTTAGACAATACTAAATGCATGAGAGCCAAACCACAGCGTGTTTCTCTCTCTAAAGCACTGACAGTACACGAAATAACATTGTGTCACTGAAAGTTTGTCGAGTGCTCCAAGTACCAGTAGTGAAGCACATACAGCAAACAAGAAGATCTAAACACGCATCAGGCAGTCAATTACAAGAGGTCAAAGCAAATTGGACAATCTTCAAACCATAAAACCAAAAAGTTGGTTTGCATTTATTAGCAGTGGTCACTCATGAAGTGGTCATACATGGAGGTTAGACTGCATAAAATAATCTGAATATTGTCTCAATAGGAATTTTCAAATCCCAAAATTAAGGTCTGACTGTCGAAAAAGTTTTAGCTGTGCTTGCAATGAAAATATCCATGTTAAAAAAATGTGACAAGAAAAAGTACACAAATAGACAAATACCCTGCATGGCAGGCAATAAAAGTGGAGGGGAAGGGAGGATTTTGGCCACACAAAGGGACAAATAGACTGAATCTTTATAGCTTTGCTCATACTTACTGACAAGGACAAAATCTGAAGAAAAGTGAGGTGAGTGTTACACATGAATGACACCGAGTAAAATAATGCAGAGCCACCAATCCAGTATCCAAAACAAACACCAAAAGCAGTTCCCATCAGTGTTCCCTCTTGCTGTAATCAAAGAACAAAAGAGAGACTGTCACTAATACATGCATTACATGCATACAAACCTATTAACATACCCAGGCTTTTCTAAGTTAATGCACATAATTTTATTTTCATCAAAAAGGAAAGAAAAATTGAGATAGCAATAAAAACTTAAAATTAATTAAAAACAAATTTTTATTTCTGTAGCAAACACTCCCTCAGTGATCTCTTAAAAGTTTTAAAATTTATGATGTTTTTCACTGATTTATCTAAGGAGTTCCATATCTTAGTTGCTCTGTAAGAAAACGTTCTTTGATCGCATGAAGTACAATACTAGGAGATGTTTAAATCTGTATGGTTACTGGTGGAACAAATGTGTATCTGACTTCTTTTTTTAAATTTTTCACATAAAGAGGTGCCAAACTCTTAAGGCATTTGACTCATAATTAACACCACACCCACGGTCCAAACAAAGTCAGTTTTACAGCCTGCCATTCAGGCAAGCTGTAGCTAGCATACAGTGTATACTAGCCCACTAGTCATTTCAACTAAACCCAAAACCCCTTTTGATTAGCAGGATTGATAACAATCCTTCTGTAATTTGAATTTCCCCCGAGAACAGCACTTGCCCTTCGGGCAAGTTAAGAACACTAGCCCAATAGCTAAATCCACTAGCCCCGGGCTATTGGACATGACTTTCTTTGCATGCTGACACCCCACTAGAGGAGGTCTCAGCTCCCAAAATCAGGGTCGGCCAGGGGTTTTGGGTATACGGTATACAGGGGCTTTTTAAATCGGGTATACAGTATGTTGCAGCTTAAATACGGGTATTCGGTATATCACTTTCTTTGAATTTCAGGTATAAAGTATACCTGGGTATAATTTTGGGAATATTTGGATGAATTTTGGGTATTTTTGGGTATTTTAGCGCATTTTTTTTGGGTATACTGGTATACCACTAACCCCCCTGGCCGACCGTGCAAAATAGTAGCCCAGCCTATACATGTAAGTCCTAAAAGTGACCAAAATCAATAAAGGTAAAGGGAATTGATAAAAGGATCATCTCAGGGAAAATGCTTTGATCTTTTATCAAATTCTCTCAACTGATTCTTTAAGGAAATGTATGGAGAACAGTCTGGGTAATTTGTATGCCAATATTGGGGCTTAAAGTGTGAAATCACTGTACTTCATAACACTGAGGATGCATTCAATTGAAACGGGAACAGGAAAACACTCTGGATAATTCTGGAAAAGCCAGTTTGATAAAAAAAAGTGAATAAATGAATGTTTTCAGAATAATGTGACATCAAATGATGACTAAAGAATTTTTAATATAGATATACAAGAAATTTTTGACAGATTTGACTCAAAGATATTAGCTGTATAGTGTAGCTACTCTAAAATTTGAGTTAAAATGAAGGTTATGAATGTATGTATGTAAAACTACATCTAGAAAATTTTTTGCCTTGTGTTTGAAAGAAATAAAAATTATGATAATTTTGTATTTTATATCTAGAGAGTGCTGCAAGGCAAACATAGAAATTCAGGATTAGGTCCCTTACTTTCCTAGTCTACTGAAATATGAAAAAGATATTCTTCTCTGATCCAGTGATTTCTTCATATCCAATGCCTTTCATTTTTCATAAGGTCTCAAGTTGCCAGGTGTATGCAATTTGTAGGCAGGAAACTGAACAGCTAAGAAGTTCTTTATGTTCTTTAGCCCTTTTGTTTCCTCCCAAAGTGACAGAGGATCATGCTAATAGTAGCCAGGAAAAATCCCATCCTCCCACATTTACAGTCACTGACAATCTCTGCCTTTTCCTTGTTCTCTTGTAGTAAGCTAAAGGCTCATCTTGACACAAGGAAAATGACATCATTATTCCTTATTTTACTCTAAGCATAATTTAAGCACTGGAAAAATTTTCTCACCACTGTGTGTCCAGAGGTTTTCATACCGAACAGCAAAATGGCAATAAGCGTGAACACCAACATCAAAGGGCCATACAGTTCACCAACTACAGTCTGTACAAAGCAAGTAATAAATAACATACTTATGAAAATGTTAACAGACTACTGGTACTTTAAAATTTTATTACTTACTTACTTACTAAACATTACTAATTACTGGAAAGGAGTCGGCATAATATTATGTCCCTACTAAATGAATGTATAATTAAATGCCAGAAAAGACCTGCCACAAAAAAGATAGGCAAAGGCCCGGTTGAATAGATCACACCATTTCAGAAACTTTTGACAGAAGACCCCACATCAAGGTTTGGAATACATGATCACACACAATAATTATGTTACCTGAGGCGATGCTGTAGTTGGCATTTTTGGGATCAGTGAATAGAGCAACCTGGAAATAAAGTTTAAAATGCATACTTTGAATTTATGGATGTCAATAAAAAGAGGTTTCACCTCACCTGAGCAAACAAATACGAAAACAAGTGTAAAATATTATTTATTCATGAAATTGAAGCACCAATACAGGAATAGCATGTGCATGTATTTTTCTTGCTTGGTCATAAAATACATGTAAGCCAAGTTGACTCAGATATGCTTTTTCAGATTTAGGTGTAAGATGAATTCCAGACATTTGAATGAAACAAACTCCCACTGACAGGTTCTCATGGATGCACTCTTTGATCCAACATCACAATTTTATTGTTCTGAACAATTAACTCTCTGTATGATGGACACAAAGCAACATTTATAAAATTGGGACAAAAACTAAATCAATTTATTGGACTGTCCACAACAAGCTCATTCTGATGCTCACAAATCAAAATTCTTCCTTCTAAAAGTCAACTTTACAGTCTCGCTGCTATGTGTAAGTTCATTTTCTCAGAAGAAATATTCGTTGTACTTGGATTGGTACTACAGTCACTCCAAAGGTAAATATAATATTATCTCTCTAATGCAAATGTTCATTAAAGAATTTTTTTGATACACCCTACTATTATGGGCAGCCATGTTCACGAGAGTTTAATGATGAAAAGATACAAAATATATTATATAAACACCAATGAAATACCGGGTGAGCTTCTGCACAAAAACATGATATCGTCACACATGAAAATAATATGTTATCTTCACATGTGAAAAGGTCACCCTTGCTATGGCTACAAAATAAATAGCCCCTTTCACATCAAAAAGCTATTAAAGTGAAATGGTTTGGTATTTCATTTGGTGTTTATATAATAAATAGAACATTACAAGGTCGCTTGGAGATACAAAATTTCTCTTTGATCAAGGGGTGAAATATTTTTTAACACGAGAAGAGAAATTTCATATCTCTGCATGGCCATGTAATATCCTCTATGTATGACAGTATTGGTTAATTTAACACACAGGATAACACAACATACCTGTCACGGACCTGTACAGGCTCAACATCAAAGTATGGCCTGAGTATATCAATGTTAGCATAAAGATCAAATGCTCTTTTGGCTGACTGCTTACCAGCCTGCCAAACCTACAAATTAAAAATCAAGGGTGACCGTTAACACTAAGGATTAATACATTTATATCCTTCTGTAAAGTCATATGTACAATGTACAATAAACCACACCTCTATACACTTGAGTTAGCTCCTTCTTTCTCACAAAATCGTGGCAAGTCCAATACTCATTTTTCGCCAGTAGTTAAAATCAACATAATTTTGAATAATAACAAAACAAAAAAAAACTGAATTTATACCAAACAAAACAATCAAGGCCCCTTGACCTGAAATTCTTTCACCTCATTGAAAACTTTCTGAGGTAAAAGGAGTAACTCTTTGTACACTGTAGAGTACCTCAATTTACTAGGTGAGAACATACAAAACTACATGTAGATTTTAACATCTCTAAACAACACTTCTAAAACAAACATGTATGAAACACAAGTATTTCATCTGCTTACATATCCTCCAACTTCTTGCGCCATCCTCTCTCTGATTCTCTCCATAAATTCGGTCTCAGATACTCCCTGTCGACTAGGACTTCCTCCAGGGCTGCCAATTGAAAAAAAGCCATTCAAAAAAAGGGTTTTCTACAAACACTTAACAACAAGTAGAATAATAAAATCTACGTCAATTTTGCACTTGAACAAAATCCTAACTTAGCCCAAAAAACTCCGATAAGAGGCTCTTCAATGAACATATATTGGAGGTGGCTCGTACAAATCCTGCTGAACTTGTTATGAGGAAAATCACTTTGAATTCTTAACATTATACACTAGAAATATACATGACTTTTGTACCCTTTCTTGGGAAGGACAAGGGCTTAAAGGTCGGTACACACTAGGCGACAAGTTGCAGCAACACGGTGAAGCGACAAGTCCCAGCGACAAATCGCTTTGTGTGTACTGGAGAATTTTGAGAAAATGTTTGTCGCTGCAACAGAATTTTGTCGCCGCAACAAGTCGCACAGATTTAGTCTGATTTGATTTTTTGCAACTTGTTGCAGCGACAAAATTCCGTTGCGGAGACAAAGATTTTCACAAAGATTCTCCAGTACACACGAAGCGATTTGTCGCTGCGACGTGTCGCCTCACCGTGTTGCTGCAACTTGTTGCCCGATCTGGTCACATGGAGTGATCTGTCGCTGCGACGTGTTGTTGCAATTTGTCGCCTAGTGTGTACGGACCTTTAGGAATAGGCCACAGAGTGGCTTGTTGTCTTCACTAAAAGATGCTTTGATAAATCATTACAAAGGGTGGTGGCCAAAGTATCAGTTTCAAAAGAAAAGATTCCAGGTTTGAGTCCACACATAAAAATTGCTGTTATCTTTTTCAGTAACTGTTACTCTTTTCAAAAAGTACTGAAAACACAAAACCGTTGATCTGAGTCCAAGCTACACGTAAGATTGACACTTGTGGGAAAAACTTAAAAACACTTTCTCAGAGCAGTCTGTTTCATCAATTTCTACTTTTCCCAAACACAAAATAACTAACCTTTCAACATTTCCAGGTTCTGACTGCAGATCATCAGTGTTTGCAATATCAATAACAGCAGAGGAGGTGTCCTGTTAGATTAAAATAATAACCAAATTGCATTTTATATTACATTTTATCTATCCTTAGTTGTCTTTGTTTGCAAAAAAGAAATATCACTGTGATGTAAACAGCTGAGCTGGATTCACAGGGGAATATTATTTTGATCTACTGTAACTATAATTCACAGAGCAGGAAATGATTACTGAAATGCTATCAACACATGGTCATACCTTAATTGACCAATCAGATCAATAACTATGAGTTTAATACCATCAACTGACATGATACAACTCACTTTGACTCTGGAGATGACTACTGCACAGGTTGTCGAAACGTCAGTCACTGTCAACAACAGTCCTATTCAGGACTACGTTCACTCAAACAATTATACTCGACCTACTTATGGAACACATGGTCTCTTAATGAGAATGAAGAGTGAGGTAATAAAATATTATTTCCCCCTCTAGTTAATTGTGTAGTAGTAAGGCATCTCCATAACACTGTTTTAACAAAGGATTACAAGTTTTTCAGTAACTGGTCGTTTTGTCCTCTCATCATTTGGCTAATGTCGTTAGCAAAGTTCAACAGGAACATGCTTTAAATATAAAATTTTGGCTTTTTGCAAATGAGTTATCAGTATTTCCTTCATTTCTGGTCAGTAAAGTAAAAAATGAAAGTTTTCCTTGCACACACAACCTCGGTGAATGAACCGGAGAAGTGAGGCAAGACAATAGCCATCGTGTACAAACACATGTAAAAAATTGGGCCAATTGGGCACAAAAATACAAAGCACTTTTTGTGCCCAATCAGGAGCCAGCATTCACTTGACCATTTGGAAATGGTCTAGCAGGAGTCAGTACCCAGGAGCTCTTCCGCCCGAGCTTGAAAACTTTCATCGCACATTTTCTCCCAACCCAACTGACTGTCCCTGGGTCTCCGAAGATGAGCTTGGTACAGTGTGACATATCTTCATTTAATAACAAGAAGCATTAATTTCCAATTTATAAGTACTTAATCAATGATTCATTTTTTATTAAGGTTTATATTATTGAATTTTAAAGCTAATGACTTATTTACTTTACAATTTCAAAGCTAATCCCAAATACGGCACATGGGGGTATCACTGCAAAAAAAACTCAAGAGAAACTAAAAAAATTAAATATGAATTAGATTTTACCAAAAATCAGTAGTTTTCTGCCATGAACTTCTTGGTTGGGCAAGCAAATTAAGCTTTTGAATTTTTCTGCCTCTTGTGACGTCTTTTATTTTGATAACTTTGCTCATGATTTTGGCCATAACGCAAGTCTTTTAAAAACTCCCTTTGCGCCTAATTGAATATAGAACTTAATATCATTGTTAAAATGGATTTACCTGAACTAGATACCAACTAGACGATCGACTCTCTTCGCTTGAAGCGGAACTGCTTTTATCCTCGTCGCCTAGCGTCGCCATATTGGATTGAAAAGAACGCTGGTGGTTGCAAAGGTTTCTGGACTCTTTATGCCCGCAAGGGACGGTGGGAAGAGTAAAGGCTTTTCAAGATGGCGGCTCTTCCGCAAAAGAAGTACTACCGCCAAAGAGCGCATGCCAACCCCATGGCGGATCACACACTTGAATAGTGAGTAGCCTTTGATTAACATGATTTATATGCTAGTTTTTGCCAAAACATTTTCGGCTTATCTCCGTAAGGAGGTAAAAAACCTGCCATAAACCACTAACACTAAAACAGGGTCAGGATCCCATGCCAAGAGTTTGGCGAATCCCACTCCCCGAGTAAGGTTCAAATCCCGTACCTCGTCAAAAAAGTTTGATTTTTCCCGAATCCTGCAGTATTCTTTTGGCCAAATCCCGGATCCCGAGAATACTCTTCCAGAACCTGCTAAAAGCCATGAGTGGTGCATGTAGGGGACATTCCATTTTTTATCCGCACCCCCGCCCCCCTGAAGATGACTAGAATCCGAACCCTCCAATTTATGTCGACGGTCTATGAAAAATGAAATTCCAAGGGTTCGTTCTCTGTGTGCTCCTTTGAAAAATTTGTCTGAAGGGTCAAAATTTTGTGGGCTTTTTGGAAGAAAAAATCTAAACTCCCCCCCCCCCCCCCCACCCCCTATTCGAAAGCCCCTCATCCTTAGGGGTGTGTGGATAAAAAAAGGAACGTCCTAGGCTGAAATGGTAGAAAAGTAATGATGTTTCTGCACGACCCCTCATTTTCTCTTATTCCTACATTTTTTACTCAAACCCTATAAACACTTGCGAGTTAAATCAGGCTAATTTTACCCTCTTGTATGTGTACTAGTGAGATTAATCACATGCTGGAAATAATACTGTAAAATTTGACACCAGTGTGGTTGGGTGTCCTGTATCTATAGCATTCCTTTGTGTTCACTTATATATCACAGTGCAGCATCATATTTGACATATTTAGTCCAGATTAGATAAGTTTACTGTTACTGTTCTAAGCATTAGGAAAATACTAAGACAAGACAAGACAAGATGATTTATTTAACAATGCAATCAGCCTTTAGGTCAGGACACTCAACTGAAACAGCCTTGATCAGACTCACGGATCAGATTCTAAAAAACATGGATAATGACGAATGACATACTTGGTGGTTGTCTGGCGAAGGATGTCAAAGTTTAGAAATGATTGCTTGAGGTTTGATTAACATTAACAACATTATTTCCTCTTTTGCTGTTTCTAGCCCTGTTTCACCAGATGCCATGGATTGGCATAGTTTGTTTCCCGCTTTCTTTCCTGAGAAGGTTGAAACAGATGAAATCACACATTCAAGGTGCTCAAAAGTAGAGTTTGCAGACATTGGCTGTGGTTATGGTGGCTTGCTAGGTGGGACTATAAATAATGCTCAGTGCCATGTTTTCACTCTCTGTTAGCTGTATTAGTGCAATAAATGATAGCAACGTAATCCTAATACTTGCCTACCTTTGAGTACCGGTAGTTGGTTAATTTGTCTTTTTTGTCCTTTTCTTGTTTTTAGTTGATCTGTCACCAATGTTTCCAGAAACTTTGATGGTTGGAATGGAAATAAGACTCAAGGTCTGAAAAGAGATAATCTGTCCTCTGAAACAAAGTGCTAGAGTTTGTTATTAAATAGTTACTGAATTAGTCTAGCCGCACTCCTTCGCAGCCCTTATTTCTTATCAGAGGTGGCCTCTCCTATAAGCCTGCATGGTGGTTTGTTGAGGTCTCCTTGGCTAACAACATGCTGAATTCTGTAAAATTCATTTGATCAAGGCTATGATGATGATGATGAGTCCTACTCATAGATAATTCAATTGTATCAGTAATAAGAATCGTTGTAGTGTTCATCATCATCATCTACTGCTTATCCCGATGGATGTCGCATCTTCAACTGCAGAGCGGAAACGACTTTTGTTTCCATTCTAGTCAGTCTCAGATTGTTTGGACTGGTTGTTTCGGAAAGTAGGGTTCTGAGTCTTTCTTTCCTAGGCGGTATCTTTACAAGATAGTTAGCCCCAGCCAGTATCCAAGGTAGAAGGATCTTATACCTGGTGCCAGTTATGGGAGCCAACACTTTGGATTATGACATCAGGTGCCTCTTCAACAACATCCATAACCCAGCGCCATCACTTCACGTAACCCTGATCGGAGGGCTGACCGGGTACTACACCCTGCCCACAGGTGACCCATAGGCTAGAGGAGGGAAGAAGTCGCCTTACTTCTCCTGTTGGTAGAGGATTACCCCTACCCCACTACTCTAGTTGTAGTGTTATGTAGAGTATAATGTTTCTGCTTTTTCAAGTCTAGGTTAGTGACTATGTGAGTGACAGAGTAACAGCTTTAAGGAAAGCTCACCCAGGCAAATATCAGAACATTCACGTTATCAGAACAAATGCTATGAAGTATCTTCCAAACTACTTTCACAAGGGACAGGTGAGTCAGAAAACCTCCACTTTACACACTTTTTGTAAGAGAGTGAAAGCCTCCAAGAATCGAGAACAGCCGATGGCAGTGTTTGTTGGTGATGATGATGAAGATGGGGGTGGTAGTGATGATGCTGATGATGGTGATAATGATGATGACAGATCAGAATGATCACAGTCATACATGGTGAAACGACATTACATCATTATAATGTTTAGGCCGATGATAATAGAAGTAACAAAATTACAGCCGAACCTCTCCACAACGGCTATTTTGGGGACAGCAGAAAGTGGCCGTTGTGTTGAGGTGGCCTTAATTTATGGGGAGGTGGAGGTGTTATAAATCAATTCTTTTTTAGGGAGTACAACATGTTTTTTTTGTACTAAGTTCATGCTTACTGTGTACCACAATCATGTTAATCTAATCACATATAATGTATAGAGATAAAATGCACAAAAACTTGAATTATGTCTTGAATCAAAATGTTAACGTGACAAAACAAGCAAGGTTTGCAACATTCGCTATAAGTATTGTAGACAATTTTTGCTTACCGCAGGGGTATAAATGAAGCAAATTCAAAATATAATTGCCGCAATTGATCATAAACATGCCAATTCATGTCCATTCTTGACTTTTTCATCAGTCGCTGAAAAAAACTGGCCGTTTTTATGAGGTTATTTTGGCAGTTGGGGACATGCATTAGTGGCCGTTGCCTTTGTAGAGTGGAGGCCGTTGTGGAGAGGTGGCCATCAGTGGAGGTTCGACTGTATGTAGTGACAAGTTAAGGCACTGACACTTTTCTTGTAATCTAATATGCAACGATACTCACTTCATTTTTGCAGCTTAAAAAGATGTTTTTCTTGTTTCCTGATCCACATTTTAAACAAAAGAAGCACAAGTGGAGAATAATCAGGTGAAAATTCAATTTTATCTTTCTTTTTTTTTTTTCATTTCACATAAGATTGTCATTTTCCACAAAATAATGTTAGCATTTTATTTATTCTGTTGTATTCAGGGAATTGAGCCAATAATGATATTTTCTTTTTAGTCCCACCTTGCTTGCTGAATATGCATATGTTTTGGCAGTTGGGGTAAGTAAAATAGCAGTTATCTTTTTATTTATTATTTGTTTATTTGTTTATTTGATTTGTTCAATGTTGTGTTTAAGGTTACAATATTTTGATAGTACTTAAGAAATAATTACAATATTGAACAGGAAGTCTAAGAAGCCTTTCTGGGCTTTTTGAGGAGACTCCTTGTCAATTTACACCAATTTCATTTGATTACATAGATGATTTTGGCTAAGAAAATAAGGTTTTACATCATCAATACTATATATAGGTGCTTACATGGAATATATCAATAAAATATTGTACAAGTGTGGAATCACTGTTTCATTTTACCTCTTCACTCATATTATATATATATATATATACTTACTCAATATAATGTTCTGTTGCCATACAGTAAAACCCTGCCACTGAGAACCTTGATTTTTCCAAGTTTACCTTAACAGGTTCTTATATAAATGATAGTTAGCCCAAGTTTAGGCTATATAGGTTCTTATTTTCTGAAGAAAACAAATACATTATGGCTAAGAGTGCCCATTGCATTTACATTGCAGCTGGAGTGATATGGCACCTATCTATCCAAAAAGGATTCTGAATGTTGACTTTTTTTATTTGCCAAATCTCACTTGTTTAACTACAATTAACTCTCCACAATGTCAACGCTTCTCATAGTAAAAGGCTGAAGTTGATTCCCATTTGCTGGTCCTCAGAATAGACAGAATGTACCTACTCTTGTTTTTTATCATGATCTTTTTCTATTACATATATATTTTAATTCTTTTAAAACTGTTGACCACTATAAATACATTGTAGTTTTATGACAACCACCAATGTCGATTATGTGCATGCCTTGTTGCTTATCTATAAATCATGCTTTTCAACAAGTAATTAATAAAAATTACTATGAAATAGATACAATCTGCTTTTGTGTTCTTCTATTTATTGCTTTTTTCTGTGACATAATTTTTTTTCTCTTATTGTGGCCATCTCGACTAGCTCAGAAGCTGATTATGGCCATAAAGCATTGTCCTTTTATAACTGGAAGATGATAAAGTTTCAAGCGGTGTTTGTTGTTGCTGACAGTAAAGAACCATGCTTTGTTGTTTCTGTGTTTTAGGGTCTTGTGTACACAATAACTGATGTACCTGACTTGCGTGATTGGATGAAAAAGCACTTCACAGAACATCCATTGTTTGAAGAAGTCAATGAAGATGAGCTGGTAAAAATGCCTTTAGTATCTAGCCTCCCTGGCCATCTTAACATCATTAGAATTTATAATTCACTGCTCTCTCAAAATTGGGCCAGGTTGTTCTAAAAAGGATTATGACAACCCTGGACCAGTGCAAACTTTGAATTCAAATCAGAGCACTTACATAGAAATTCACGTAAAATATATTTGCGTTCAATTTGACGTGTGGACGTTCTAAAATGACTAGTTAAGATTGACAGGGAAAATGCCTTTTGATGAAAAAAGGGAATGTGGATTAAAATTTAACCCCGGCTTAGCAATAATTGGCCTATGAACAACTCACCACTTGGGATATTTTATGCGAGAGAAACTCTCCCGCAAAACATCGTTAGTGGCAAGAGTTGTTTGTGCACCAGTTACCGCATATAGTCATTTTAAGTGTCCAAACATCAAATTGGTCCCTAGAGCTATTTTCCCTTTGCCTCCAATTTGCTAATTAATGTGACTGCTTAGCTAAAGATTGGCACGAGACCAAAGAACTTCTTAATTATATGCAGCCGGTCTCTTGAATGACCCAACGTCCAAAAGCAGGATCCTTTAAAATGAGGATGATCTCTTCCAGAAAACATTTTGTTGTGAGGGTCCCTAACTCATCCTGTGGTCTCCTTCTTGTCTCTCTCGCTGAAACATTAATAACAAGCGAGTAGGAGAAGCAATTGGGGGAGGGAGAGGCCTGAGGACTAGTCAGTGATGGAACCACATTTTAGTAAGCAGTGACAGCCAACAGAAAATGTCAACTAGTTTTCTACTTTTTATTGAAGAATATTGAGAAAGATTCATGCAAACCTTGTTGATACAGTTGGTTACCCCACTCAAACTAGCTGCCTACTTCAAATTTCATTAAAACCCAGCGAGTCTCTTTATTCAATTACACTTTTTTTCTATAAGGCACAGGATCCAGTGGTGGAAAAACTGTACGAGAGTACTGAGGAAGGACAAAAGGTAACAAGGAACAGTGGAGTCAAACTTGTGGCTGTGTTTCGGCGTATCAAGGATTCGTATGGTCAGTAAACTGGATCAGGTTTAAACTGGCTCCTGGCAAGACAGTATCCTGGACAACGAAGACTATTTGGGAAGCTTTGCTTTCAAAGGGCCATCTTAAATGTAAGCCATTGCCATAAGGGGCTAGGAAAAGGAAAGTCCTCACAGAAGATGTGCCACCCAGCCTTGGACAGAACGGGATATATTCAATCATAGCCTTCGGTATTTTGCCTGCTATAAAATTTCCTTGGTGAAAAGATTCGTATTGTTGGCAACAAATCCGCATGACAGGAATCAAAATAATTTTTCCGGTTTAGTTATCATAAAAGAGAGAGAGGATAAAATCTTTTTCATACTGATTGTTCAACAAGGCCGGGTCCAATAAGAAATGGAAGCGGAAGAAAACCCTGTCAAGCCAATACAGCAGTTTATTATGACTCTTGAAGAGTCGGACTTCTTGATCTCTGCTCAGCAAAGGCCTCTTTTTGCACTTTTTTGAGGCTCCCGCTTTTTTAAATTTAAATTCAATTTTTGAATTACAATCTCTACTGTGGGCGAGACAAATTCTTGTCTGTTTTTTTGGAGACTAAATATTTGTCGACAGATTCACTTTTCTCCTGTGTAGGTTAAAGCTCAAATTTTAAAGGGGGCACCCAACGACAATTTTTGGAAAATATCTGTTCGGAAGACGATTTGAGATCTAGAATTTTCGGAACATTTGTTGTTAAATTTCTTGTTTGCATGCCTCTCGTAGGATTTTCGAACCTCCCAAAAATGGTATAATTGCCCTTTTTAACGGATTTTTACCCTAAAGAGGTCACCTAGAATTTTCGGAAGCCTTTTTTCTGGCTGAAATTTTCGAAAAGGTAAGTTTCGATCCCTATAATTTTCGGATCACTAGACTTTCAGCTAGGAAATCCTAACAGATGAAAAATTTTTAGGGGCTAAAAATATGCCTATATCTACCGTTTAAATACCAAACTACGTTCAACAATGCTATGTTTAAGTGGTTTTCAACTATATTCTCGTTGGGTGCCCCTGATTTTAAGAAACGACCAAACCCTGAGGCTGGATGAAATCTGCAAAGACTTAAACATTAGACACAAAACAAAGAGTAAGTGTATTTATTTACTTTTATTTAATATGACTCCAGATAAAACATCCAGACAGTTCCAGAGCACGTAGAGAACGCCGTTTCTTTCATGACACAGGCTTGGATGCGCGTCCTTTTTCTTAAATAACCCGGCATTTTTTAATACCCCCAGCAATCCGTGGGGAAACTCATGTTCCTTGTATTGTCTACTCGGGCCCTTCACGGTGCTGTTGAAATGACCTCACAAATTCGGGGTAGTCGATAAAGCCATCGTCATCGTAGTCCCGATCCTGTAAGATCGTATCCACAAAATCCGCAATTTCATTCTCAGGAATCGACGAGTTTTCTTGACCTAAGATGGGAAAAAAAATTAATACCGTGAAACAGTGATTAAATTCAGTACAACGCAATTTTCATTTATATTCTCTTAATTTCAATACCAATTTTTTAGAGGGGATATGTTCGAAAGTCCATTCTTTGAAAGGACGTCAATTAGGTGAACGCTTGAGCAAATTAACCGTCTTTCTGCAATTTAAAATCGTTTTGTCATATTCTCACACGGCAAATGCAGCCGCATAAAAGTGGCAAATGTTAGACCGAACATTTCGCAACCCCCAAACTATACCAGATTCCCAAAATAATGATGCGTAGGCTTCTAACTAAGGACCTGCCTCGATTTCCAGCTGTTTAGTGCGCCCTACGTTTCTTCGCGCGTACGTTTCTTTGCGGGAAGAATGCAAACCTACAATCTTGGACATACTAAAATGGAACAGCAAAGCCCCATCCCCCGAAATCAAGAATGAAGCCAAGCGAAAGCCAAAATGCGTCATTTTAAATAGGACCTCTGTTGGATATGTGGTGCTGCACCCGGCGATCTTAGTGCCTTCCCAAAGAGTTTTCCTCTCACCTTCCCGGACATCTGCTGCCAGGTGTAAATAAGCAATACCTTCCAGACAAGTGCAGTCACCTGACTGTTAAGTGGACCCCCCCCCCCCCCTGGATGTTTGCTACTGCTACCCCACCACTCCCCCCCCCCGCCCCCCTTGAGTTTTTGGTTCCCTAGGGCCCAAGATAGTACCTTCTTCGTGTAAGTGATGGTGATGAAACAGCCCATGGAGTATTTCCAGTCCGTCTAACTTGCTGTTGTTGTCGTAATCATGCGTCAAGAAAAACTGCGCTTCATTGCTGGTTTCCTACTCGAAAAGAATAACATCAAAATGGAAAAATGTAATAAATAATCCCGAAGCGAAGATACCTACGAACAGGCAGCACAGTGACCGATCAGTATGTTCAATACCACTGGGGACGTTCTAATCTAAGTAATCAGACCAGATCTGAAAACGGGCGTGGATGTTAGAGGCCAAGTCTGAAAACGGGTGAGAAAAATGACATTTTTTTTGGTTTGAAGTAGGGTCAGGATTTGAAGAACCGGGCGGCACACCCCCACCAAGAATTTTAAGGGACAAGTAGGTTCCAACACTGGCCGTTTTCACACTAGTCTGAGACGGATAATCCATCTTCAAAATCTGTCAAAAAACGGTCCCACTTTCAAATTAAGTCGTATTATCTGTCTGGCGCGAATTATCCAACGGATAACCAGTCTCAGACGGATAATCAGTCTCCAGTGTGAAAACGACCACAAACAATGCTTAGGATCAGGATCGAAATCCACTAACATGAGGGAGGTTCGTAATATGCTAATCAACCAAGGTGCTTCTGGTAGTCCTACACAGCCAATCAACCCCATCACCCAACAAAGTTCAGCAGCAAGCGTTCGAAACGTTGCGAGGCAAATAAAAAACGGTCCCAATAAAAAACAAGTAGAGTACTTTTACTTTCGCCACACCTGACGAGACTACAGAAACAGGTAGGCCGCGAATTCAGAGATACGCGTGACAGTTGATTTTGACGCCATACGTTAACGACTTAGGTCGTTTGTCAAACATAAAAGGTGAACTCACGTGGTGTCATTCCTGAGCGTTTGGTAGGCCAAAGATAGGCTCAATAATGGTGTTCTCTGTCAACCAAAAAGGAGAAATTTTCGTTCGCGGAAAGTCAATCAGTGAAAGTTCTTTCGGTTTCAGCCTTCTCGTGCTATATTTAAACACTCCGATGCGCGAACATCGAAGCCAGCGATAAGAAAAGAATGTGAAGTTCACCTTTTTGGTTTGATACACAAAGCCACATGACCTATTAAAGACGTTAACGTCTGGCCCCAAAATCAAGTGTCACGCTTATGTTTGAATTCGCGGTCTACCTGTTTCGGTATTGGAGGATGATCCGGATTAGGATTAGTGATCCGAGATCACTCGGATCATTGTAGATCAAATGAACCGATGAATCCACTCTGAACAAGGATTCACCGGTTCATTTGATCTACCATGATCCGGATCATTCCAAAGGAACGCACCCTTTGGCTTTAACAAGTTTCCGAAAGCTTTTGTCGGTGTTATTTTTCACGCAAAACCTAAGAGTGAGTTCCGCATCAGGATTAATGATCCAAGTGACCCCTGACATTTGTTAGTTTGCTTTTTGCTATCATTCATAGTCTGCATAGAAGGATGATGCGTAGGCTGGGTGGCAAGCGTTTCCGCGCGTGTTCTTTATGAAAACGGACACTCGCGAGAGTCTCTCGTTCCCCTCATATCTTCATCCTTCCCGTGATGCCCTGTGTAGCTGTGTGTGCTCTCCGTTTTAAAACACGTACGCGATAGTGGTGGCGACGAGTACCCCTTTGGGGATAGGTCACATGTTCTCAAGAGGATTTGCCCTTTGTCTTTTTATCAAATTGTGCGAACAAATGCATGTGAAGAGTGAATAATTAAGGCGAAATTTTAATAAAACAATAATCTAGAGTGGTATCACATGCTCTGCTAATGAGAGATAAAGAGGCCATTGCTTGGCACGTGTTCAGAAGCCCATCACGAGAGAGAGAAAAGTCGAAGGCTGATCAATTTGAACTGAAAGCCACACTTACATTTAGAATTCTATCAGCTGCTTCTTCGCCAAGTCCCATTTCTTCCATTAGGTGCTCTTTGAGATGGCTATCAAAATAAAACGTCCCATAACTAACGAGCTAGTTTAGTTTGAAACATAGAGTCCATAAGTTTCTATAGGAGCTGTTCTACTGACAAACGATCATGATAACGATTAGAGATCTAAACCAGTAATTAGACAACCTTTTTCCATTCACTTTATTGTGTCCATACGACACACGGCACAATAATTAGCACTGGGCATGATTTATCAGTCGAGAAACCAAACCGGTGTCTGGATTTATTTTCGAAAGTCTTTCAGTCTGAATCATTTGGAAGACGACCGTTCGTCGTGCGGTAGTTAAGAGCCGGCATTTCCCAAATTAATTTTTGACGTAGAAAAATAGATTATCATATTATAAAGAACAAAAAGTTCTGCTGAATCGGTAAGCATAAATTGTGAAACATACACGTATCCAGTCTTTCAAACAGAATGTAGTGTAGCACTTAAAGTTCAAAAATACATTGTGATGACAATCAAAATTTAAGATAATTGTCTCGACAAATCCCTTTAAACAAGGCAGGTTTTTTTTAATTTGTTGAGTTCATTCAGCCGTTTAATGCAACTTGTAAATAACTTGTGACCGGCGCCAAGAATAAAAACGTACTGATTTAAGAGTCGCCGTTTGCATATTAAGTTTGATACTTACTGTATATCTTTCGTTTGATTTTCCAAAAACTTCCGCGCGCTCTCTCGGTCTTGAGAAAGCTTTCCTGGTACTGCCATATAAAGGAAAAAAGCCAGCCACCAAATGAAAACATTTGATTTACAACGCGGAAGCGTTGAAATCGCTGACTGACCCATGGAGAATAGAAAATGGTTCATTCTTCAAGCGCTCGACCGGCTAAAGCGTCCGAGCATCAGAAGAGAGCTGAACGGTCGTGAAGATTTTTGGTTTATCATGAATCACTTTTAGCATTTCTAAAAACATTTAAATGCATTCGCAACTTCGTGGAAGCCATTCACGAGCGTAGTTTATCCAGACTGGCAGGTGTACTGACGAATTTAACCAATCAGCGATCGCCCGGTCATCGTACATTTTGTCACATGGCTTCATTGAAAGCAGTAACTGTTGTAATCGTTTAAAAACACTGTTTCATCGAGATTAACTCAATAAAAAAGAAAAAACACTAGAAATATTCCTTCTTAATAATGAAAATAGAAAGTGTTTTTATCACTGACAGTTTCAGAGCACACCGAGTTCCTTTTGTCTTTTTGGTTTTGAAGTTCAGTCCTGATCACTTGTCTTTCCGACATCAAATGGCTACTTTCTATATTATTTATTCTTAACATCTGTTGATGTCCAAATATGAAATGAAAGTCGAAACCAACAATACATATAATCAATGAATATACCCAGTAACATGCGCACGCCGGTGAAAAACTAACCCATGATGCAGGGAAACAAATGCGTCGGTTATAGTTTCGATTCTAATTCGTCGGTTAAATTTCCATCGCTAATAAATAAATTACGTAATAAATTATCTGGTGACAGCCAATGTCAACAAAACCGGAATTTTAACTCTAATCGACGTCACTTGGTCGAATTTTAGTGCCACTTAAGAGACGTCAAGTTATTTTAGAACCCAATTTCCGCATAACCTAGAACCTAGCCGAGTGAAAACACGCACCAAATAGTAACGGAAATGTAACCTTCTATCATAATCCATATTTTATAAAGTTATTATAACACAAGTGGATTTGGGGTTTCAGTAAAGACACTTGACAAAAGTTTTTGACAATTTTTTTTGCCATGTTAATAAGTTTGCGTTTAGCCGAAAAAGGCACTTTTAGATCCAAGGCTAATTAAGCCTCCCTTACTTTTGTTATACTTAGTTCTACCGTTTTTTATCTTTATTTGTCTTATGTGGTGCTTTTTTTGTTTTTTTGTTTTTTTGTTATCAGGGCCCCATTCAGACCAGCCCCGCTGAACTAGGCACCCCTGACTAAATATTATTTAAAATAAAATAAATAAAATGTTTTGGTACAAAAGACTTAAAAATTTCTTAACAACCGTGACTTTGTTGGATGGGATTCCACATAAGATCACATTATTCAGAACGAATCAAACTCCTGGATGATCTAAGGTTGCGCGTGAGACTATGTCGATGCTGTCTTGAATTGCATTATGGGACATTTGGGGACTTTGCCTATGAAGCAATTAGTTGCCTATTAAAAGTTTGGGTCTGTTCGATAGTCTCCATTCTACAGCATTCTCCCGCTCTTGCAAATGTCTACGCAAGAAAGGATCCGAGAAGAACGTCTAGGATAGAGAATGGTTAAAGAAAACAAGCAGCTAACTGTGAAACAGCCGTGGACAAGTGAGTTTTTGCCCGCCATCCAGTATGTCCATTTCCGCGTTTTTATAACTTCTTTTGCCGTGTGAATTAGTAAATAAGCAACAGCCATCTCGAAAGCTTTGCTACTTTGGCTGTTGCAAACTGATTTAAAAATTGTAATGTTTACTTGGATAATCTATTCTATTTTGTTCTCTATAGTTTCTTATATTTTTTCTCTTTAATAGTTTGAAGGACTACATTATTTGAGGGATAAGTTCCCAACTATTTCCCACTTTAGTCTGAGTGACTCTATTCAGGATTGTCTGTATATTCTTTGGTAACTAAATGGACCTTGTAATCACGATGACCGCCATCTTTGCACACGCTTTAGGACTGATAACACTGATTTAGCAACAGAACGGGAACGTCAGTTGACGACCGCGCGCGCAAATCAAACAACTGGCTTGACCAATGGCAGAGCGGCAAATTGGGCACCGGAAGTCGAGTTTAGTCCTTTCCGCGCGCTTTCCCGCCGTCAAATGACGTTCCCGTTCTGTTGCTAAATCAACCTTTTCAATTAAGCAACGTCATGGGGCAAACAAGTGATAAAATTTGCAAGTTCGAGAAATCGCTGTCGAGTTTGTTTACAGTTCTCTCAAACATGACGAAGATTTAACGGTTATTTCAAATGTTCCGTTCGAGTTTCGCCAAGTTTTACGTCATTATTGCTTGCCTGTGAGGGCACTGATCTACGGTTGCTACTGTATTCAAAAAATGTAACAAATGATCACTTCCACCCATAACTTCCAATTATCGTCTTAAATATAAAAATTTCTCCATTTTCTGTTGCCTAGAATAAAAAAACTGGACCGCGTTTTCTTGCACTCGTAAATTTTTGCCCATTGAGAAACTACGCCACTTTTTCGGACAGTGGAATAAACGCTCAAGCTCACGGTTCGAGCTGCCCACCCCGACATTAGCCTGCAAAAACAGCCATCTCTCCGGCCTCGCTCCTCGTCGCTTGGGACGTTTCGCAAGGGGGAACGTCTGCGCCTCAGCGACAGAAATTCCATACTCAGCGGCGGATCCAGGGGAGGGGCCCTGGCCCCCCCCCCCCCCCACCCCTATTTTTAGAGCAAACTGAGACCCAAAGGGCCGGGAAAAAATCAGTTTAAGACCGTCCCCCCTCCACTTATGTCAGGGTCTGGGTGACCCCCTCCCCCCTTATCTGAAGGTCTGGATTTGCCACTGATGACGTAAATTAATGTTTACAAGCTTTGCACCCATTCCATTCCCCGCATAAATATAAATAATTCTTAGTAAATAATCACCAATATATATATTATCCTAACAGTAACAATATTTTCGTACACGAGGGTATAAATCTTGAAGACAGAAGATCTGGTCTTTATAGGTGTCCAAACGACTTATTTCGCCAACTATTGAAGGACTACCTTTTTTCATCCTAACTGATGCCTCGTAAAATCCATCATTTGGAAATGTGACTAATTGTAACTGATAGAGAGTATCCAAAACAAGCGTGTTCTTTGATTTGCCTCCATACTCAAGTCCGCAGGAATCGCATATCTCGTCACGTTTAGATTTCTTGAAAAACTGTAGTGTTTCACTGGGCATATCCCGAAAAGCGCTTTTTACATCTTTCAAAACAAGCTTTTGACACAGTTTTGCTACTTTGGGGTTTTGTGAAAGCAATTTATTCATATGACTCACTACAAACTCCGCCAACTGTCCAATTATTGGTTCATTCACCGAAATTTCCTCTAAATTAAGACAAGGACACCAGTGTTCCTCAACACCTGCCATGGTGCAAGTACGAATTCCCTCGTCAATCCGGTTAAACAGGCTTTGACCGGTTGTAATCCCACTTGGATACTCGGGGTACGTGATAATGTGACGAAGGGTAGCGTACAGATCAAACGGTGTAGTAAGAACACCTGAATTATGCACAAGGTTGTTATAAAGCTTTGGGTACTGTACTGAAAACCATTTTGGTGTTGTGATTGATAGAAATGGAAGCCGTTCCTCAAGTTTTCCTTGAATGGTTTGCCTCAAGGCGGAAAAGCGTGGTCCGTGGTCTCCAAAAACGACCAGAAACGTGCTGTTAAGGAATGATTCTTCCTTCAAGTGTTGCAGAAGGATCTTAAAATCATCATCTGCATAACCGAGGCTATTAATATTTTCGTGAGTTAAAGGAGCAAGCGAGACAAAAGAGAATTTCGGTGTGTTCCTGTACGCACGAAAATAACTTAGCATATATTCAAATGCAACTTTGTGCGAAGCTCTACCGTTGATGCAAAAATTCTCCCATCCCAAATCGGCCGCTGCCATCCAGAATGGTCTTGCAAAATGATCTGTTGGTGGATCTTTAAAGCCCTTCAGGCGATAATTGAACGACCCAAAGCGAGGCGAGTCTTCTGAGAACATTGTAACATATCCGTTTTGCTTGAAATCCTTGAATATCCATCGCCATATGTCAACAGGGCTGGCTGCATTTCCCATATCTTTCCTCGCCTCCGGTTGGTCTTTTTCCGCAATTCCAGTCAAAAGAGCGGCCAGCTGAGCTGTGGTACCATCCCCAACAATTGTTTCGCCTTTAAAATTGGTAACACAAGGTGTTAGAAAGTCTTTTCATATCGCACTTCAGTCAATGAAAACCTTAAAATATATTTCTAAAAACTAAGCAGTTTGTGACAATCACGTTTCTCACAAAAAAACGTACTTGTTAAGTCGTATTTAAAGGATGAGGGATATTAATTGTAAGCTGTGTGCAAAATCATAACAAAATCTAATGACTGGATTTTGCCTAAGCCAAATTCAAAATTCAAAATTTTAAGCTTCTTCTTTTCAATTACTCAAACACGGTACGGACCAGCACTAGGTTTCTGATTCCTAGGGAGGAGTCCGTGTTATAGATATTTGACTGCGCATAACTGTAAAACCTTTACATAAATGTAGCAAAGTTGAAGGTCAATTTTATGTTCCGTTGAAAAGCTATGTTTTAACCAGTATGGTGTCTTTTTTAGACCTGATCATCTCACCTCGCATCAACAATGAATTCAGATCATCTGTCAAATATTCCAAGCTTTTTGGCATTTTTCTCTTGAAATTAGCCGCGGATGTGGAGTCAAACATGATCAGTGCAATATTCAAAGGAATACCACCAGGTTTCTTTCGCCTTTCAAGCACTTCCTTATTTGGAAACACGTGCATGTGCACATCACTCATTGTCCAACCCCATGACGTCACTGCATCGACTTGAATGAAGTCGTGATCCACTTTCGCAAAGCCCGAGAATTTATCTGCAAATAATAAAGATCACTATTTCTCGAAGTCAAGTCCTTCACACAATATAATTTTATACGGGTTTTCCTGGTTGTTCCGGAGTGTTCCGAGGTGTTCCGGTTTCCCGGCTATAAGACATGCCACAGAAAAAGAAACAAAACAAAAAGCCTTTAACTCGTATATTTCGTTCCCTAGCTACCTCGCCTTCGGTGATTTCCCCACCCACCCCTCCCATTTTCTAAGCGAAAAGCCTTGGACGCGAGGTTGGTTGCTGGTTTTCACTAGCGACGGATTCGGAGTGGGAATCTTAAGCGGAGTCGTAAGAGCGCTTATGACCTTGTGAAAATCAAAAATCGGAGTCGTAAGCAGAGTCGTAAGCGCGACGGAGTCGGAGTGGAAGGAATCAGAGCGTTTCCATTTGCTTCCGACTCTGCTTATGACTCCGTCGTTTACGATCTAATGAAAACCAGATTGTCGGAGTCGGAAGCAGAAGCAGAAGGACAAACCAATCACAGTGCACGTTCCCACACTTTGTGATTGGTTTAGTCCTTCTGCTTCTGCTTAAGACTCTGACAGCCTATTTTTTCACCATATCGTAAACGACGGAGTCAAAAGCGGAATCAGGGCGCTCTTTCTACTGGATCGTTATGTTATACGCTTCTGATTATAACTCCATCGATAGTGAAAACCAGCCTTCATGATTGTCAGAGCTTGGCGTCTTAATCCACAACCCGCGACTTATAAAAAGCAAGAGAATTAGTATTCCGTTTGCAACCTCGGTTCCAGGCCAATTCTCGCTATCCCAAGTGAGCGGAGAAGGCTTTGTACCGACATCGAAAACTTTCTGACGACGACTGGGAACAAGGCTGCTCCGTTTGATTATTAGAGCGCCCGTCTAATTGCATATCTCTGAAAAGCGAGACGGCGGGTTCGATCCTTGGGGCCGAAGCCATAAAATTCCGAAAATAAGCCCCGGGGCTTATATTCGGAGGGGCTCATCTACGGAGGGAAATTTGCGTTTCAAAATCGATTGGGCTAGCCTTATAGTTGGAAGGAAATTTACCGTTTTTGCTTTGTTATACTTTGTATTTGAGGGCAATTTCCAAGTACGAGCCCCCCCGGGGAGGCTTATATTTGGAGGGACAATTTAACGGAGGGTTTTTTGCGTTACGAGTTTGGGGGGCTTATATTTGGAGGGGCTTATTTTCGGAATTTTACGGTATACTTTAAGGCATGGAAAAAGTTTAAACCTCAGGTCAGTTTACGTTAAAAGATGAGGGAAGGGCTAGGGTCATCTGTTATAGATGTGTCAGTTGTGAAAGACAGTTTATGAGTTATAAACTGTACTTCCATTTTTGCAAATTTTGACGGGTCGGTGACTCGGTGGCGAGGTAGTATAGCGGTATTATTAAAAGGAAGTGAGATCAGTGTAGGAGGAGGGCCCGGGTTCAATCTGGGTTGTGCGACCGTTTATGAAAGAAAATCTGCTTAAACACTGCTCAAGGTCTTAAAATAATTTGGGAAGCAATTGAATGTCGAAACCCGTCCCCAGAAGAGACGTATCCACAAGTCCAAAAAATTGTAACTATTTCGTGCTCAATATATTAACACTAACAAAAGTCATTTTAAACTACAGGTCTCCTTTTAAGATTATAAGTTGTTTGCAGAGGTAATCAGACTTACCTCCTGAGCCAGTGAGAAAATTCCATAATCTCGAGAACAAACCTAAAATACGAGAGGAAGCTTAGTAAAAATACTGCACGTCTCTGTTAATATGATTGCGGAACTCAATTTAACTAATGCACTATTGGCACCAAAGCTGCCACGATAAAGAAAGTAACAGATTTATTGGACCTGACTCTGTTCACCACCTTCGCCTTGACCATAACACACCTTGTTTATCCCCCGAATTCTACATAACCATTGTTTTCAAATCTTTTCGGAGTAAAGGCCGGTTTACACGCTACGATTTGTCGGCCCGATCTGTCGGCCCGACAGTGTCTGAGCGCAAATCGTACGTGTATTTTGACACCCGATTTACGGCCGATTCGTGAAAACGAAAATCGGCCCGATTCAGAAAATCTGTTGCACTGCAACAGATTTTTGTGTAGTCGGGCCGACACTTTCAAAGAAGTCGACATGTCGATCAAAATTTTGAGCAGAGAGCATGCGTATAAATCAGAAGCAATCAAAATGGCGGACAAGAAGACTCCGAAGAGACCAAAGTCGCGCAGTTTCCAAGAGGAAGAAATCTCCCTTCTGATAAGTGAATGGTTTAAATATCCGTGTCTATTTGACAAGGGGAGTAAACATTGCCATGACAAGAATAAAAGAGAGATTGCGAGAACTCATATAGCCAGATCACTGAATGAACAACTTGGATTTGACAAAGAGGTCGACAGTTGGTGAAATGCCCCGGCTTCAGTTCGATGCCAATTTTTCACCCAAGCACATCGTGTTTTTCTTTTTCGTCTCTTTTTGTTTCTTAATAATGCTGCAGCAAGTAACAGCAGTGACGTTGTTGCTGCTGCTGCTAATGATGAATAAAGCGCCCATAAATTGTGATAGTCAGCCATTTTTTTCCTGAGAGCAACATTCAGTGCGCATGCAGATTAAAAACACCGCTTTAAGAAAGAACGAGGGCTACAAAACATTCTTCAAGTCAGGCCTTTGGATCGGGTGTTAAAATACACGTACGATTTGCGCTCCGACACTGTCGGGCCGACAGATCGGGCCGACAAATCGTAGCGTGTAAACCGGCCTTAACTTGGAGAGATTGAAAACATTCCTTACGCAACACGTTGAAGGCCAAAACTGATGTATTACGGGCAATGCTGGAATGGAGAATGTAACAGCGAATCTTTCAGTTTTCTGTTAATGATTTTCATTTTGTTGACTTGGTTTAATTAAACCTGTATTGTTTGTGTGAATAGGGTATAAGCATTAATGGTACTCTTGTTTACATGGGCGCGCCTGTGATTTAGTGGCAGAGCTTATGTCCTCACAGGCTCTTCCCTCATCTCTTCCTACTGTTTTCAGTTTTCGTCCGTTCGCTACGGTAAAACGCCGGGAAGAAGAACCTAGGATTTAAGAACCTGCTGGCAGAAATTTGTCACTTGAATACTCCAAAATATAAGAACCAGTTTAGCCAAGAAAAATCAACAGGTTCTTGTATGTGGGGTTAGATTACATTTTCATGAACATTTTGACAAAAAGTCTGGCTTTAATATGGGAAATTTATATTATGTTATATAATAAATGTGTAAGGTATACAACCATTGTCGAAAACTGCATATCTTCTAGCTGGTAACCTAGTTTTGTTAGATTTTTGGTAAATAAATGCCTATTATGAAGGACAAATACCATTTATAGCAATTTCTTGTAATCAACAACAGTATCCTTCTTCATAAAAAAAAAGAACATATTTAGCCTAAACTTCCAATAAGTACTCCAAACTATAAGAATTAATCTATTTTGCCAAACTTCAAAAAATCTAGGTTCTTTTTCGCGGCTTTTTACTCTATTTCACTGCTCGCTCGCTTTTTTCGCTCGTCCGCACTGAACGAAAGCCTGAAACATAGAGGATATTACACGGCCGCTTGGAGATACGAAATTTCTCTTCGAGGGTTGAAAAATATTTCACGAGTGAGCGCAGCGAACGAGTGAAATATTTTTCAACCCTCGAAGAGAAATTTCGTATCTCCAAGCGGCCGTGTGATGTTTTCTTTATTATATAAACACCAATGAAATACCAAACCATTTCACTTTAATAGTGTTTTGGTGTGAAAGGCGGGATTTATTATGTAGCCATACCAACGGTGATATTTTCACACGTGAAGTTAACATGTTATTTTCACATGTGAAGATATCAAATTTTCGCGTGAAAGCTCACCTGGTATTTCATTGGTGTTTATATAATAAAGGCTAATATTTTCTTTTGTTAAGATTATTCATTTTCCGCCAGCAATTGTAAATTCTATATAAAAAAGTTAAGACTATTTGTGACGCATGAGTGCGGTGCAGCTGTTTTTCCTATAAAACCAATTATTTTTAGACCTCCTTATTACGTGGTTCCTTCAGAAGCCGTTATTCAAGGACATCCAGTATTTCCGCAAAAACCGTCGTCATACCAGCTGCACATTTACATCTACATGTATGCACTGAGCTGTGACTGGATTAACTCTTATGCAAACTGATCGAGAGCTTTATTTTTTGCAGTTTTATTGTCAGGAGTTATCAGAACGCAAAATTCTTAAGTGACCAAAGGCGTTCAATGCAGTAAACGAATATGTTGGTCCTTTTTGGGGTATGATAAAAGTTTGCAATAACGGAAAGACAAACCAACGACGAATTCAACCATAACATAATTACATGTAAATTAGTCCTCACCAGCCATATGTATTTCGTACACCTATAAAAATTTAAGTGGTGGTAACTCACATGCGATTTAGAAGTTGTATAACACAGTTACAGTCAAAACCACTTTCTTACTAAACGAACGAAAATGAAAGGCATTAATTCAGCCTGAAATGAGAGAATTCTGAATATTTCAGTGGATTTTCTACACAGCAAATGCGGTCTTTAGATAACCTCCCACGCAGGCGTTTTTAGCGGAGCCCGTATCTCGAGTTTCCCTGAAAACATCTGCGAGGGAGGCTATTAAAACTACGGGTAACACCAAGTCAACTGCAGAAGGAGTATTCCGAACGGCCGCCGAACGCCGAGTTACTCCAAGTTTAGGGGCTAGGATGGAAACTGAGAGAGTCTAGTTCCAGTGCTGGTCTTTATAAAGGGCAAACTGAAGCGGAACTTGACTCACTTAACTTCGTCCCTTTAATCACCAAGACTTCTTGGGTCATAAGGCGTTCTGCGCAATTTCCCTGCAAATCTGAATGAAAGCGCTGATAACTGCTACATACCTTTCGAGGTTTGCGTTTTTCCACCACTTTTGTCGGCCAAGTTAACGATAGAAACTGGCTTCGAAAGTAAAACATGATAGTCATCGCCGGCCTTTCTGCCAATTTTCCGGTACTGAGCTGAAACGATACCCTTACCTTCCACGCGAAGCACGTTGTTTTCAAAGCTTGAAAAGCTTCTTCCTTTACAACGTAACTCGCCGAGGTCTTCTACAAATTTAAGTACGCTTTCGTGATACGGGTCTAGAACTGGAAGCCTACAAGCAACGAAGCTCCTGTTGTCCACATTTTTAACGTATTTAAAGCGAAGAGTTTTTTTAAACGGAGCGGAGGGTCGAAGAAGTGCCAATACGGCGATTCCAATCACGCAAACAAGGGCGAACACAATTCGAAGACTGTGTGGTTCAATTCTACATGGAAATCTAACACACTTTATCATCATAACCAATCAAATCTAGAGGCAGTGTTACACAGCACAATTCTTTGTACACCTCGTCTCCGAATAGCTCAGTTTGGGAGTTCAATGAAGTGGAAAAACGCAACCATGACAGCCGTTACGCAAATAATGCGCATGCACGCGTGTGCTGTGCGTTCCACGCGCGATAAGTCGCGCGATGGACCCGTAAAAGCTTGCAGGTGTTGCCACCCTATTACAAAAACTTGCCCAATCAGGAATGGTCAAAATTCCGCTCACTTGATACTATCTTTGGCAAAACAACTTCAGTGAATCATTATTCACGTGTCAGAATGTAGATTTTTTTGCCAGCACAGACGGGTATCCTTTTTATAATTTGCTCATAAAGTTGTTCTCTGGGTGATGCAACGATCGGGTTACTTTGTAAGTGAACAAAAGGTAGAATTTTTTTCAAACTTTTTTGTTTTGTAGTAAAGCCGACTTCCGTTCAGCAAATTTAACCTCCGAGGTAATTTCTTTCAATGAGATTGTGAGGGTAGCCTCTAGTACGAACGCTTGTGAGTTAACTGAGTACTTTGTTTTAAAACTGTAAGCTCTTTACCTTTCATGAGAACTTTCTGATTTCATTCTTTCTGGAGCTAAGTAAAGCGCGAAATTTCTCAAGGTCTAAAGTGCACTTCCCAAGGGGGGGGGGGGGGGGGGGGGGGCTAGGTGGACAAGATGGTGCCTCAATACGCCCAAATGGACGTATTCGAAAAAAGACGTGCCAGTTAATTAGATGCCAAGGTATAAATGATAACAAAAAAATGTTCTTCTCCAACTGCAGCACCCTTTTTTTCAAGTTTTTTTTAAAAGAAATTGTCGGGGTTTTTCCCAAAGAGCGAGAAAGACAGCTGAACATTATTGTTTGGATTTTCAATTTACATCGATCCTTGCGTCGACAAGGACCCACCAGGCGATCTTAGTCGTCCATCGCGGCGAGTTTCCACTCCACTCTCGTTACCATTCTTCTTCTTTGTCCAGCTGAATCTTTCAAAAGACATATAATTTGATCGGCTGGATTAGTTGCCCGACTGGAAGGCAATACTCAATTTCCACTGCATTTGAAAAAAGCTCGCATTAACAGAATGTGGTCTATCTCGCCAATACACCAATGAAAAACGTTCCTACTGAGGATTCTAATAACAATAGCAATATTTACGTGCACGAGGGTATAAATCTTGAAGACAGAAGATCTGGTCTTTATAGGCGTCCAAACGACTGATTTCACCAACAAGTGAAGGACTACCTTTTTTCATTCTAACTGATGCCTCGTAAAATCCATCATTTGGAAATGTGACTAATTGTAACTGATAAAGAGTATCCAAAACAAGCGTGTTCTTTGATTTGCCTCCATACTCAAGTCCGCAGGAATCGCATACCTCGTCACGTTTAGATTTCTTGAAAAACTGTAGTGTTTCACTAGGCATATCCCGAAAAGCGCTTTTCAGCTCTTTCAAAACAAGCTTTTGACACAGTTTTGCTACTTTGGGGTTTTGTGAAAGCAATTTGTTCATATGACTCACTACAAACTCCGCCAATTGCCCAATAACAGGTTCATTCACCGAAATTTCCTCTAAATTAAGACAAGGACACCAGTGTTCCTCAACACCTGCCATGGCGCAAGTGCGACTTCCCTCGTCAATCCGGTTAAACAGGCTTTGACCGGTTGTAATCCCACTTGGATACTCGGGGTACGTGGTTATGTGACGAAGGGTAGCGTACAGATCAAAGGGTGTAGTAAGAACACCTGAATTATGTACAAGGTTGTTATAGAGCTTCGGGTACTGTTCTGGAAACCATTTCGGTGTTGTGATTGATAGAAATGGAAGCCGTTCCTCAAGTTTTCCTTGGATGGTCTGCCTTGCTTTTGAATAGCGTGATCCATGGTCTCCAAAAATGACAAGAAACGTGTTGTTAAGGAATAATTCCTTATTCATCTGTTGCAGAAAATTCTTGAAATCATCATCGGCATAGCCAATACTATTTAAACTGTCATGTGATATCACAGCATGTGTGACTAAGGAGAATTTCGGGATGTTCTTGTAAGCTCGGAAATAACTCAACAGATATTCAAACGAAACTTTATGAGAAGCTCTACTGTTGATGCAATATTCAGTCCATCCAAGATCCTCCGCTGCCATCCAGAATGGTCGTCCAAAATGATCTGTTGGGGGATCTTTGAAGCCCTTCAGGCGATAATTGAACGAAGCGAAATGAGGTGAGTCTTCCGAGAACATTGTTACGTATCCCTTTTGCTTGAAATCCTTGAATATCCATCGCCATATGTCAACAGGGCTGGCTGCATTTCCCATATCTTTTCTTGCCTCCGGTTGGTCTTTTTCTGCAATTCCAGTCAAAAGAGCGGCCAGCTGAGCTGTGGTACCATCCCCAACAATTGTTTGACCTTTAAATTTGTAAAACAGGGCACTACATTACAATTGTCATGGCAATTTGTAGGCACAACAAGCACGAAATAATCATTGTATCAACTGATGACCTGGCATCAGCAGCAGAATCCGCACCAGCGGGCGCCTGCAGCAGCAGCAGAATTTCTAGTAACTGCACCAGCATTATCATTAACAGTATATAAATTGTGAAAGGTTTGAACCCAGGAGTCATTTCAAAAGTCATTTCCATCTCCTTGGTGAACTGTATGTCCGCGTTCTGTCTGTTAAGGTGTTCGTGAAAATCGTCGATTCCGTCTTTGTGTACGGCGGTGAATGTGTCGTCAGCGTAACGTAACCAAAGAGGTACAGTTCGCCTATAGGTAGCTAGGGCTTGTTCCTCGATGTTTTGCATGACAATTTCCGCTACAACAACAGAAACTGGAGATCCCATAGCTGTACCGTGTAACTGTTTGTAGTGTTTGCCGTTGTACTGAAAGTACATCGAAGTCAAACAGAGGTTGAGTAGGTCCATAATGACGTCTGTAGGTAGTGGTAGTTCAACAGTAGAGTTCTTAATAGCGTTCTCAGTACTGTCTAGAGCCAGTTGAAGTGGAATACTGGTGAACAGCGATTTCACGTCAAAGGACACTAGTTTGTGGTCGTCCGGTATCTGCATTGTCTTAATGGCGTCAATAAAGTTCTCAGTAGACTGTAGTTTGTGTCTAGATTCGTCAGTCAGCGGTTTCAGTACGTTAGTTAAGTATTTAGACAGTTGGTAGGTTGGGGACCCACAGAAAGAAACTATGGGCCGTATAGGTATGTTGGGTTTGTGTAGTTTTGGTAGTCCATACAGCTTGGGTGGCTGCGGAACACTACACCTCATGATCAGTCTGTTGTAGCGTCGAAAGTCGATCATGTCGGTTTTCTTCAGTGTAAGCAGGGTGTCGGGTCTCGTTTAAGTACTTCGTAGGTCTGTTTGTCGTTAACCATATAATACCATCAACTGACGTGATACAACTCACTTTGACTCTGAAGATGACTACCGCACAGGTTGTCGAAACGTCAGTCACTGTAAACAACAACAGTCCTATTCAGGACTACGTTCACCCGGACGATCAAACTCAACCTACTTTTGAAGTATATAAACTCGCAACAATATCAGAAATATCAGCATCAAAAACAGTACCTCCATCAGACGCAGCAGCAACAACACCAGCATCAACATCAGAAACAACACCATTATCATTAGTAGCAGCAGCAGTAGCGGAGGAGTAGCAGCAAGTTGTAGTATTAGTAGCCAGAGTAGCAGCAGAATTAGCAGTAGCGGCAGCAACAGCAGCAGCAGAGTATACAGTCGCTGCAGCAGTAGTGCCAGTAGTAATCGTAGTAGAGGCAAGAGAAGTAATAGTAGTAGCAATAGCAGCAATAACAGCAGTGGTAGTAGTGCTAGTGGAAGTAGCAGCAGCTGAGCAGCAACCGCTCGTAATGGGTAATGGGTAATGGGCTCTTAGAGAGTGTAGTAGTTATTAAACAATATATGAATCCGCAGAAACTCTGGTAGAAGTCACATTTGCTCCTTCTTTAAGTTAAGCTGAACCTCTGCATCCGGTATATCCAAATGATACCAAAAACCCTGCAGCTGTCATGAGATATGTATATATTTGTCGTATCCATCCTAGTTAAGTATTTCCAGCACAATTAAACCCCGTTACTATCCCTATGGAGGTTAATGTCGTAGAAATATCCTCACCTCGCATCAACAATGAATTCAGATCATTTGTCAAATATTCCAAGCTGTTTGGCATTTTTCTCCTAAAGTTAGCCGCTGACGTGGAGTCGAACATAATCAGCGCAATATTCAGCGGAATACCACCAGGTTTCTGCTGCCTTTCAAGCACTTCCTTTTTTGGAAACACGTGCATGTGCACGTCACTCTTCGTCTGACCCCATGACGTCAAGGCATCGACTTGAATGAAGTCATGTTCCACCTTTATGTTCTTACTCAAAAATTTACCTGCAACTGAAGAGCCAAAAGCTTTTTTCTGAATCTGTCTTAAAAGCTGCCTGCAAAAGTTATAACTTAACATGTTTGGTGAAGATGACAATTTGTCCAGGCAAAATCTCCAGTCATTTTGACCGGTTACTTACAGTGGTTTTCACTTGAAGACCACATAAAGTCCATAAAGAATACACTTTTTCCACCGCGTTCAACGAAAAATTGTTTTAGCTTTATCGGCACAAATACAGAGTAGGTTGGTGACAGTCTCATTACTGAAAGACAGATGGTGGATCTTTTGTAGTTTCTTTAGATGTTAGGCATTTCCTTACCTGTAATGTATTTTTAGTTTTCCTTTTATTACAGTACATGCAACTGACCGTTAGACTAAAACTACCTTCCGTAACTATTATTGTTCTAAAGCGAAATGTAAATAAAGCTTGTTGTTGTTATTGTTTTTGTTGTTGTTGTTGTTGCCACAGAATGGAACTTCTGATCAATCTTTTTCACTCATGTTCCTTTGTTCTAAAAGATTCATTCCCTGCTAACCATCTTCTTTACGCTCTGCATTTACGTATTCCCACTTGTGATGACAAAACCCTTGGGGAACCCCCCTTAAAAAATAACGGCGGTGCTCATCATGCCTATTGCTGGTTTTCACTGTCACGTCATCAAAAACAAAAAACAAAACCATTCAATAAATTAAGTCCAGAATCTGGGAAATGAAAGAAGGTAAACATACAAAGAACCTCGCCAAGGTTCAGCTCGGTGTAACTTTTCATATGCAAGATTATGATTCGGAGAAATGTTATACCTGAATTTATAGAGCTTAGTACGGAGACGCCATATTGGTTTCCCTCTGAGGGGCACCAATATGGCGGCCGAAAACTAACGGAAACGTCTATTACGTAGTTTTGCTACGAAAGCATTAATTCAATCCTCGAGGAACTCATAAACATTTAAGTATGACTTTTTTCTAATAAAAGGACTGTTCAGACAACAAAATCCTCCAAAACAAGTCAGTTTTTTATCTAATATGACAAGTTAGAAATTCAAGCGTACTCTATCCCAAAATAAAAAAACCCATTCGAAGAGAGAATTTGTAACGGATATAGCTTTTTAGCTGTTCTGACACTTCATGAAAGTAAAAGTTCAGGAGGATCGATAATTCTTTACTTGTGAACTGTGGTGAAGTCATGTGAAAACCAAGAATTAAAAGTTTCATTAATTTTTACGAACTGGTACCGTTACGGGTCCAAAAGACTACAATTTATCGCAGTTAGAGTTGTCGCGGCAACTTTCAGACATTTTACGATATTAGAATTAATATAAAGGGAACTTTTAGTTAGTCGTCTGAATAGTCTTTATCGCTAAAGAAAATGTACCAAAATAACGGCGGAGGAAATTTATGCCAAAACCAACAAAACGAGATTCTGGGGCATATCAGGGGTATTTTTGAATTTTTTTCTACGAGTACAACACAATTTTAAGGGCAAAAAACGCGAAAAATCAACTCCTGTTCTCAGGCTAAGAGAACGCCTGTTTACTAGGGAAGGGACACTAAGACCTTATCCACACTTATCCACACGTATCTGAATACTTTTAGAAAGGAGGATTTCTTTAGTCTATTAAAAAGACGCGCTCTCACAGGTAGCGTATTCGAATCGTTTTCGCCCTTCCACATGAAGAGGCTAAAACGATGGGCATACGATAAGGGCATACGATAGCATCCCTTGCAGAGAATGCGCTGAATGGTGTATGACATCATCGTCGGCGGGCAGCCTCTGTTTTCGTCCGTCCACAGGAGTGACTCCAAAGACTCGTGAAAACAACAAACAAATTTTCAATCACTACTGTGATCAGAATCTTATACTTCCTGAAGAAAATGTGAGGGTCCTTGGAATAAAGAAATTGACCAGAGACTGGTAACACTCTTCTCGTTTTAGCGGAACACCATGGGTAAAAAAAAAATGATTATTAATGCATCCAGGAAATTTTGGTTCTGACACAATCGTCCGTAAGTACGTACGTATGTCCACCTTTCATTTAAGCGGAAGTGAAGTGTCTTCCTTACGACTACCTATAAAGTCCAAGGCACATGCAAATAGGACAACTGCACGATGACGATATTTGACTACAACTACCAGAATTCATTTCGGTTTTGCTTTGTTATTTAAATTTGTCAATCCCACTGAGGATTAAAGAACAATAGCCTTAATCTGCACAAGAAAACAACAAACTCAAGGATTCTGGTAGTTGTAGTAAAATGACGTCATCGTGCAATTGTCCTATTGTGTTTAACTTGATACATGGACATCCATGGTATGATCAATTGACAGCTGTCAGAATAGGGTACCTGCTGACCAGTGTCACCTGACTGTATCGCGACAACTCATTGAGGTGACGTGCTTTTTAAACTTCTCCGCTGACCAGTTATGGTATGCAAGTCATCGCAGACTAAAAAACTTTTCTTTAGAAAGATAGTTCTTAAAAGACCTTAAAAGTAACCACGAGCTCTTGGCTAAATCTATACATTACTGAATTTATGTATGATATACTGCTATAGTAGATCTAACCCCTACCCCACCTCTGTATTATAAAAAAAGCTGTACTAACCTGTGGAACCTGCAAAAAAATACCACAATCTCGCGAAGAAACCTATAAATTTGAAAGAAAGTATGGTTACCACAAAATGAAGAAAACCTTATCATAATGCGAAACAGTCACAATAGCTCGATAGGCGTTTTTATTTGCATTACATTTAGACTGGGTGCTCGTTCGTATGCTTTTGATTGATTGATGGCACAGTTTCAATAGGGCAACCTGCTGAAATAATCAATCATAATTAAACCTGACTCAATGAAACATCCCCGTGGCGGGTTGTTTTATAAGAAATCCAAACAATCTTTTTCTCGAATAAACTATCGCGCCAAACGAAACTTAAATCATTCTCGTGTACATCCTTGAACACTCTTTCACCATAATTTTCAGAAAAATAATAAGACAATCAACAAAGAACTAATTCTATGTAAATTTAGCTCCAAAAGTGACAACGGAAAACGAAAACAGAGAAAATATTAAATCTTTCGTGTACAAATCAACGATGCTGAAAAACCTTGATTAAGTTTAAAGTATTTTCGATCGATACGAAACGTTTATGTAGCTCGGATATTCTGAAATAAACTATTTACTCTGCTCTCTCTGCCGACTTTTGGGGGTGTGGGTTCACATCTTTTATAACTAATTCCTGTTTTCAGGTTTTCGTTTTTAAGACCCTTTCAATGCCAGGCAGGAAATCTTTAAAAAAAAGCGACAAAAGGAAAGAATAACAAGCCATAGGCAAGTTTAGAGCTTAATTTTATCTGAGTACTCGCTGCCGGAAACAATGCTAAAATGCGATTTTCTCCCCCGTCTTCTACTTCAGTTCTTCCATGCAGATGTGTCTTCTTCGACTTCTCGTAATTATCTGGGTTTGGAGAGTAATAATTGTCTCCCAGCCCTTTAATTTGACGATTGTTGCACAGAACTCAAAGACGTGTTGTCAGTACTGTACTTCTTTGCCATCTTTTCTGGTGTTTTCTAGGGAAACTGATGGTTCCATGGCAGACTCTTTGAAAATGTGCGTCTACCATCTCGGAACCATCGAACTTGATGTGTCCGTACAAAAACCGGGAGGTTCTAACATAGTTAGGTTGGTATATAATGTGTGTTTCGAACTTGACGAATTCTGATTGATCTCGATTCGCTCCGACAGTCAGATTGCATTACCTTCACCGTCTCGACAGTGTCTGATATCGCTCGGAGTATTGACTTTCAATAATGGCGTGTGACGTGACATTTCCTAAGTGTATTAAAATGCACACTTAAGTCAATTCAAATTATGTCAACTCAAGATACTAGTTCAGCTCCGTCACCTTCGGATAAGGACGCTAATATAAAGAAAAAAAGATGACTCAATACCCGGTGAATATCACGAATTAGTCCGCTAGCGTGCGTGGACTTCCGTGATTCGGCTGAGAGTCCGGCTTGATTATCGTTTCCAGTTTCCAAGGCCCTAGTGTGACTAGGATGATGTTTGAAAATCAATTAAAGATTTGCTAGCATCTCGCACTTTTTAACAACATTTTTATCTTGCTTATTAGTGTGGACCTTTCGCTGATGAGATTTCAAAATTACGACTTTGCGTTTTTCCTCAATGGCTTCCTGCTCCTTTCAGTTGATACACAATGTTGACACAGCCTCAAAAATTAAACATCGTGTCGACGAACTGCAAATTATATATGTCTTCCCAAACAAAAAAATGCCCCCAATTTAAAGGTCGTAGGCAGAACTGAAGAAACACTCTAGGTAGTAGCATTTTAACAAACAAAGCATAAGCTTAGATATTCGTTCAGAATTATAAGGGACAGTGACCCGAAGTGTCTAGCGCGAAAAGGAACACCCACCGATACACATTTATATAAATGATATTAAAACCGTGACAACTAAGAGCTAATCGTACCTCTAGAATGTTGCTCATATTGTACCGCTTTTTCAGCACTGTTGACGGCGATGTTTGGAATGGGGACTGGCTCTGAACGCAAAATGTTGAAATCATCGCCAGGTGGTCGGCCAATAACCCTATACTGCGCCGAAACAATTCCCTCTCCTTCAACGCGAAGCACATTGTTGTCAAAGCTAGAAAAGCTTTTTCCTTCACACTGAAGCTTCCCTAGGTCTTCAATATATTGTAGTATACTCTCGTGAAATGGGTCAAGTTGAGCAAGTCTGCAAGCGACGCTCCTGTTCCCAACATGTGTAACGTATTTGAAGCGAAGTGTTTTTTTGAACGATGGATGATGTGCACGCGTGCTCGGTATGCTTGATTTTCGAAACAAAGGTAAGAAGATTACCATCGCACACACGAAAGTAGTAGTCACAAACAATATACGAATACGGTGTAATCGAAATTTGAACGGAAGGTTAAAAACATTCATGGCTATAATTTCAAATAACTAAAACTTTTCAAACGGTAGCAATCGCAATTCTTCGCTCGAAAGCCTAATGTCGTGACTTTCCTTTACATTTTCCGGGACAAAATTCCGTAGCAACTAAAATATGACTGACAGCACCTACCTTAACGACACGAAAACCCAGTGGAGCGAGTCGGCTGCAAGTGAAGCTAGAGTCGGGAATAAAACGTGGTTCCGAAGGTGCCGTGAAACTTTAATCGATATCTTTGTAGCAGGGTAAATGGGAGTCGGTTTTGAGCATAACGTTGCTTTTAATAAATCTTCGTAAAAAGGCAATCCCTTTTGCAAGTAACCATAAAGATGACTAAAAAAATAAAAATGTATTTTTTTGGTTTTGGAAGGAGAACCAACGTAACAAAATAGAAGTACCGGATCCTAATAGAGGCATGATCCAATCAGAGCCATGAAATATAGTTTAAAACGCAAAACAAGATAATCCTAACTGTTAGTCTTCTTTCTTTGCTTGTTTAAAACATGTGTAATTACATAGTCTGAGGCCCCGCCAGGGGAGGTGGGGGCGGGGGTAATGAGATACCACTGTGCAATATACCAGATTTCGTCGTCCTTAAATACCACTGGCACAATACCAAACTGCAAAGTGTTAATTTATATTCTAGGGCAGAATCAGTACAGAGCGTTTTCACATGACGTCACGGCGGGGATATTGGTGTTCCAAAACGATGAAACGGCGGCATGTTGGTGTACCAAGACAATCCTGTGGGAATTGCATTCTTTTCTTATGCAAACGCTTTCTTTTGTTCCAATAAATTTGCATAGAGGCTGGCCACGTGAGTGAAAACGCTCTATATCTGGTTTAAAAATAGGTAAGACAACGTTTACATACCGACCGGCTGAGAAGGTGATCCATACGCTTCTCTACAACTGTTTTATGGCACTCAGCCAAGAAATACCAAATGTGGGCGGTGGAATTTAAATAAAGTACGGCAGTAAAAGGTGGGCCTGATCTGGCATGAGAAATCCTTTCGACTAGACTGTAGAGTTTTTCTTATAGTGAATAAGGTGATTGATTGATCGGCATAAATCTTAACAAAACAGCTGTCCGTGTCAGTACGTTTCCAGAAGATATGAGCCCCATGTTCATAGATTCGTTGTGGAAGCTTGGTTGGTGTGAAGGATCCCCAAACTAGGAACGTCCACTCCTTCTTGGCAACTCATGGTACACACGTGAGTCTGGTGCTATGAACCGTAACGTCTTGACAGAAACATAATCTGAAATAGAGAGTCAGTTATCTTAAGAACTCAAACAATGATGAAGACGTTTATAACAACTGTTCATCAGGGTCAAACGAGCTAGAGTTTCCCACATTAACAGCAGGCATTCTTTTCCCGCTATTGTTTTATCTCGAACTAGTTACTATCCCAACAAAAGCGCCTTCCGACAACAAGAGGATCATTCTGCGCTCTAGGTTTCCAGTAGCCTGTACCCATAGTGGATAGGCGATAGGCAAGAGAGAATGAGCTAGATCATTCTCTCTTGCGATAGGTTTATGCGTTTTTAAGGCGGGCGAAAGAAAGCACCAAACGAACCCGGGGGGCAAGTCACGCGCAAGGAGTGCGACTCACGTTCCACGCTTTTCCCGCGCTTGCCTTCGCTCGCCTGAAAAACGCAAAATACACCATAACGCCCGTTCTGCAGGCTAGGATAGGGTTTAAAATGCAGTCATTTCTAGTTTTTTAAAACCAGCAAGTGGAAAGAAAACACAAACTGAATGTTTGAAAGTTTTCTTTAACTTTCAATTACGTTAGAGAGGTTTATAACCTGCGTTTAATAAAGCTCCCCATTTCGAGTGGCGAGAGTAGCGGGCCGCTCGAGAACGCGCGTCTCTTTACGAGTGCCGCCCGCACCCCCATGAAAAGGTTTGTGTTACTAACCAAAATATCGGGCAGCCGGGCAGGTAAACTTTATCATTTGATTGCTTCTCTTTGCTTTCAATCGTCTTACCGTGAGGATCATTTTACTGTTATTCTATTTCATCGTCTCACGATAAGCTTGGCTGTGAAGTTTACGCGATTTTCGCGATTTGGGAAAAATCGCGAAATCTAATACCCGCGAAATCTAAAAATCCCGGCTTGTGTACGTCTCCAGGGTTGCAGGTCGCGGGGTGCAGGTTGCAGGTTGCAGACCCGGCGGGGAGGGGGGGGGGGGTACTCCCATACATTACCTATACGGGTATGTGCCGCCCAACGGGGTATCCATTTCAGTGGCGTTTTCTAGAACGGGGTATAAGAAATTGTGGATCACTGCTTTATCTTCTGCTTAAAATTGTTGCTGATTGTGAAGAAGCATTTATTTGATGTATAAGTCGAACAAATAAAGAAATATCTTTTTTAAAAAAACAGAGCTATTTCAATTTACAAACTTTCTAGAACGGAGTATAAAAAATTCGCCCATTTCTAGAACGGGGTATCAGTTTTAGTGCGAATTCTAGAACGGGGTATAAAAAGTTGACATATTAAATTCTGCAAGCAGAATACTGCAATGCTGATCGTACTGCGTGAAAATTAACTCTGCAAGACATCAACACGACACCGAAAGAACTCAAAACAGAGCGGGATTGTACCCATAGACAGCTGTTTCGCGCTCGTTGGGGCTCGTCAGTGTGGCGTAACAACCAGAAAGCTCTGGTGCAAAATATCCGCGCACTCTATTTTAAGCACTGACCCAGAACTCTCAAAACCCAGCTCGTTAATTTTAATGTTTGTACTTTATGTATTCTGGGGCCGTAGATCTTTTATAGATCCGATATGCCGTAATTTTTGCATGGTTTTGTGGTTTTGTCCATGTGTTTAAGGTTAGTTTTGGCCAACTATTTATTTTCTCTGCGAGACATCAACTTGACACTTGGACTCTTGCCCTCCAGAAGACACGTGGTATGGCGTGATTCTGTGGGTGTTGAGAGTTCTGGGTCAGAGCTTAAATCAGAGTGCGCGGATATTTTGCACCAGAGCTTTCTGGTTGTTAGGGACTGTTCGTTATTTATGCCTAAGGGGGGGTCGGTGATTTTCAAGCAATTCAGGCATATGAAAAATTTACCCCTCCCCGGAAGTGGGTATTTTAAAAAATTACCCCCCCGTTTATGTGACAGGCCCAAAATGTAACCCCCCTGCCCCCACCCCCCTCCCCTCAGGACGCGACGTGCCTCCGATTGCGAAATTGCGTACAACACGTGTTCTGGCCGGTTGCCGATAAACCAAAATCCATTGCAAGGTCATTTGTGATCGTACAGTATGGAACCTCTAAATAAGGAAAGCAAATTTGCAGCGCCGGTGTTAACGTGGGCCCTGAAAAGATCAGATTTAAGAGAGAAGTCAACGGTAGGAAAGTTTGTAAGGAGCTCACACAGGATGAAATAACGTGTTTCCGTATTTTGTAAACTCGACTGAAACGTGACGTTGCTTAAATCCGTCTCGTTTCCGCCCTGCGGAAACATGGTGATCTAGTTTTCCATGGACTGGACGCGTTTCCGTTACATTTCCGAGTCGGAAACGAACGAGCATGTTTCCGCCACATTTCTGTTAGCACATTTCCGTTCTTTCTTGTTTCCATTACGTTTCCGGTGACCCATGTCCAAGATCGCATAATAAATGTTTCAGAAATTTTGGCTTTGTGTACAATCAAGGTGAATAAAGGTAAATTTAGTCTCGAGATCGCTCCATTAAACGGTCAGGCTCATGCAATAAATACTCGTTGGCGTTGCATTGATGCAACGACTGTGAAGTGCGCGAGGTTGCCACTGTTTTCGATTCTAAGTGATTAAAATGGAAGAGAATACCAACAGCTGTCGATAGTTGCCAGGTTAATCTCAATCAGTACTGGCATAAAAATAAAATGATCTTAGACATCTTAGGCTGAGAAAACAAGACAGAATGGGGAGAATGGGGCCTAGAACGGAGCGGAGTGCTGGTCAGCGGACGTTTCTTTTGCTCATGCTCATTGCGGTCGTTCTTTTTGGCGTCCATTTTGAAAGTGATTGCAACGGCTTCAAATTTGCCAGCTTCTGTAGGTTCTAGGAGCGTGGAGTCTGTATATTTTTGCTTTCCGATTGCACCACAAGACATCTAACGGTTGTTATGTATATTTGTCGACCCATCGGCCTTCAGTACTCGATCGCTTCCCTCGTAAAGCGACCCTTTTCTGACACTGGCAGGATGTGAGACAAAAACCTCGTGATAGCCAAGAATAATTTGAAAGTTGGAGTGTTTGATTGTGCCAAGGATATCCAAGACGGAATATTGTGATGGAGAATACAGATAGCACGACGAGGTAAGCTGCCCTGATACCAAATCTAAGTTTCTTTAACCACTGATCAATAACTACTAGTACTTAGCAACTTAAAGGAGCAGTGTCACGAAATTTGTCAAAACTACAGCAGTGGAAACCACCACCAATCTCAGTGAAACATAAAAATACTGCTCAAAACATGAAAAGAAGTTTTAAGTAACAAAGCAAAGAGCAAGAGTGAGTACAAATAAAGATTTTTGTTGGTGTAAAAATGAGGAACAGATGGACGGACTTAAAGAAAATTGAAAAGGATGGCAATTGGTCCTTTTGAAACTTGTTAGCTTGACAGTTTTCCAGATTTCATTTTTCTGGTCTTCAATGTTTGATATAATGCTTGGGAGACATATGTTTGTTGACACAAAGCTGTGATTGATAAGTAATTTCTCAAGTTTCATAGCAAATGCGATATGGACATGTGTAAGTGTAATAATACAGTTGATTTCACATGACCTTACTGCACCACGTTGCAAAGTTTGTTGGCAAATTGGATACTACGTTGCAGAGTAGCCAATACCAAGGCAAGTTAGGGAATCAAATTGCGAACTTTGAGCCGTAGTTGTCAACTTTGGTGCTACTGAACTTCACAACTTCATATCTTTTTTAAAAACAGGAAACTGCAACATAGTGAACCCGAATGCTTTTACTAAATAGGGCAAGGGTTACCGTGTGATGCCTGTGAAATGATTGACAGTAGACAAATGGTTAGAGGGTTCAAAACCATTCCAAATAGTGCACCAGTTTAATTTACCGAGAAAGACTGTAACCAATTTCGTTGATCAATTTGTACATACAGGAAGGCCCTACACAGAGTTTTGTGAACGGCAAAGATCAAGTACAGTATGTATACTACGGAAACACAAAAACAGTTTGTCAAGAATTAGGTTACTGACCCGCAAAGGTTCAATAATAGTCGTGTAGTGACACTCGATTTGGTTTACTCATACAAAAAGTTGACAATAGTTCCAAAGGAGTGCTTATAATATAATAAAGCTTTACTGAGAATGCTCAAGAAAAACTTGAAGAATATTTAGATGTTTGCAGTAACTGTGATCCCAGGAATAGGGACTTTTTTGACAAGAACTCAGTGATTAATGCAACTGGGAAAAGAAGTTACTCTAGACCGGGAGTAGTCAATCAATAAAACTTGGTATCAATAAAAATTGATGGCAATCACCTGATTTTTATCCATTGATAACGGAAATCGGTTAAAATCGATAAACTAAATTGCTGTGTCAAATTGATATTATTGATTTTTCATGATTTTAACAATTTATAACAGTACTTCCAACATTTTTGTTTTCTGGCATAAGTGCAGCTGAGAAAACTCATCCACTAGTAACAACTGATCAACAAACATGAAAATAAAAAATGTGGAAACTATTACAGACACAAGAGTCTCTCTAAAACCGTGACCCTTTTGTACATAATAACAGGAAAGGTTCTGTTTTATAATTATTACATCAAAGGGATGCTTAAAATTCAGACTAAAAGATTTCTCTGGATAGCTTTTCACCGTTTTCCGTTATCAATTGATAAAATCACTTGATCGCTAACGATTTTTATCGATTTAGTTTTTTATCTATTGGCTACTCCGGGAAGTAACTACACGCGGAACTGAGGTTATTTTGAATGGGCGGCAGATCTACAATTTTGAAAAACTGGGAAAAATAAAAAACCTGACCAATATCAGCCATCCGAAGAAGACTTTAAAGCAGGTTTTAAAGAAAAGATAAGGTTTTTTAAAACTTTTTTTAAAAAGGCTAGTGATAATAAATTGTTTGATCCTCCGACTCCCAATTTTTGCAACTCAATTGTCAACAAATTCACTGTTTGCGTGAAATCAGTTTTCATTTTTGGATGAGCAGAAGAACAGATGTATCTTGCGATAAAAAGCGATGGAATCGGTAAAATCTAGATAAATCGATAAACTAAATGAGTGTGTTACAGATTTCTACCAATTGATCGATACAATCAATGTCAATCAAATCAGATTTACCAATTTTTATTGATTTATCGATTGATAAATTGATACCTATTTTTATCGATTGACTACTCCGGGTGTTGAGCAAACTTGTGAAGTTCAGTCGCGCCAAAGTTGACGACTACATCTCAAAGTTCGCAGTTGATTTCCTATAAACTTGCTACGTAATTTGGCTACTTCATGATGTGGTACCCAATTTCCAAATGAACTTCGTAATGTGGCATGGTAAACAGTGTGAAATCAACTGTCACAGAATGATACTAAAATTGTGACACAGCCCCTTTAAGTCTTCATCTCGGTGGACAGCAATACCAGCAGTGAAGTTCAACTGGTAAAACTACTTCTATTATCCTGTATTACGCTGCAGTTCTATGCAAGCATCATATTGACCAGTGGGGAGGGGCTACTCCTTATATGTTCTCTTAAATGAAATCCAAACAATGTTCCCACAACTTGCAAAGCAACCAGCAGATTTGTTTACTGATCATCGCTTATATAACCAAAGATCTATGTTTTTGATGAAAAAAAAAACTAAAAAAGGGAAATTGAAGGTCAGACATTATTTCTCTTCATTATAGTTTGGTTACTCTCAAGTGTGTTGATTTCACATGTAACTGTATATCGCTTTTCAGACATTTCCTGTTAAACAGGTTCCTCTGTAGAGTTTGAAATATGCAACACATTACTAATAATAGCCACCAAAGAGTTGAGCTGGAGTAGTGTTTTGTGGCAAACATAACATTGAATTTAGGGTGGCAAAACACAGTTTTGTGGGCAGTCAGCGGTAACTCGCGTGACAGCGCATGTTTTAAATTAGACAAACCAACAAGGCAGCGAAAAAAGCAATGGTACACAGAAGATGATTTCTCAAAATCTACTCGTTAAAATTTTAAGATGTTTGGCAGAATTTTTACTTTTATCGTATTTTAAGTTATTCAGATATGCAAGCTCCTATTTACATAAGCTCCATAGAATAGACTTAGTTTGACTAAATTTGACACTTTCTCCAGTAATTTTTTAATCAGCATTGAACTTAAGTAATGTGATACCTTCAACTCATAGCTCAGTGTGCATTGTCGTCGGTTAAGATGTTATATGGTTGCAGTGACTGTCACTTGTTTTTTAGTTTCCCTTGCAACTTCAATACCAAGGTACAAATACAAGTGAGAAAAACAAAAGGCATGATATTTTGTCAATTATTGATTTATTTCCTCTGTTGGTACGCCTCTCACTGCTAAAATATTTTAGTTTAGGAATTACATGTATATCCATCATATCACATTGAATGTTTGGTTTTCAAGCTAGATCAAACTCTTTCACATGAAAGAGTTTTATGCAGCTTAGCCATTCAACAAAACCCAACTCACAAAAAAAGTTGAGTACATACATACAATTTTCGAAGTCAATCAAACATTGAGTTATCAAACAAAGTGGAACTCGCGTAAGGAAAATTCGAATGGAACAACATTGAACGTTTAAATTCCAAACTCTTGATGACATGTGTGTTAATTATTGATCCAGTGTGAAAGTAGTCAAGGTGATGAAAGGTCTTGCTTCTTTTAATATTTCCATTTCAGAGTTAATTCTAAAATATATATTCTCTGTGAAAATGTCAGTACATTTGTTTACCAAGGAAAAGGTCTTTAAATCTGCAAGTTGAAATCATCTCAAATCATCTGCTCCTTAATTGGCCTGAATAGTAAGCATTTTCCTTCTGAATCTAGCGCTTGTCAGATTTCCCTGGCTTTTTTGCTTTCCCAAGGGTGACTCAGTTTTTACATTTGATTTTTTTTTTTCAATATAATTTGGTGTGTTTTGATTTTGTTCAGGCATCAAGCTCAAAAAAGCTGTGTTTGATATTGTTTGATAGCTTGTATTCAGAAATGTTTGATGGGAATTTTGTTTTGTGTAATACATTGTACACCGAGGGGAGGGGGGTGGTTATAAACTGTACATGACTGCAATTCCCTACTGCCCACCAGGGTGATTGCTTTACAAGTTGTGAGAACATCATTTCTTGGTGCCACACCTAGTTACTTTCCCCTGCCTCTCCTGGTATTCACCCTGTTCTTGTAGTTGATAATGTGCCACCTGCAAGAGGTTAAACTTTCTCTTTTGTGCCCTGGAAAAGTAGGCTTTTTGTTACTGGTATCGGGAATTATGCATCAGTCAATTCCCGGGCGTGGGGACTCTTGAGCTGTCAAATCCCCTGGGGTGGGGACAAAAAAAGAGGGCAAATGCCCCGTCCGCTGTCAACACTGCAACATTTTTCATTGATCGCACGGTCGAATAATCTTGTTTTAAGCATTTACTGTGTGATTTTTCGTTTCAATTAACGTCTTCCTTTGTAATAGCGCTAGGATTCTAATGAAGACTTCACGCCGCGATGACATGCACCAGTTTAGGGTTTTAGTATTGATATGAAATTATTGACATTAAAATTAATAGACCGTTGTAAGGTTATATGTTATGAATAGTTTTATAAATATGAAAGGATGTTTTTGAAGTAATATCAACAGAAATTTGATTCAATAACCAAAACACATTAATTCACATCGATAACTCCGGTTTTCTCTATGTAATTCTGGCTTGATATGCAATGAAGAAATGCATGCATAAAATCGAGAACACACCTTTACAACCCTCTTCAATTTATTCCTGGGGGGGTGGGGGCTTGGCGCAGCTGGAATTGACTGATGCATTACAGACAGCCTCTGTTTGCATTAAACCCTTGGTCCACAGTCTTATTGTGCAGGGAACATAACATCCTGACTATATTACTATGAAACACAACTGTATACATGTACATTTGTGATTTATATATTATTCATTTACTACGTGTAGTTTTCTTACTGCAAAAAGGTTTTTCCTCCCCCTGATTGCCTGGGGAATAGCCTCTGTCAAATTTTACTTAAAAGCACTTTGTTTTGTTTTTCAGATCACTTTGGTATGCAATTTTGGTGCAGAAGGTTCTCTCAAAGCAAGCAAGGTCATGGAACTTAATTGGCCTCACAAAACAGAGCTTGGCCAATATCCAGCGATCAAGCACTAAGTAATGTCTTGAGAATTGAAGTGACTTAAAACACCAGTATCCTCGTGACATACACAGCGTGCAAAGAAAGCGGTGTCCAATAGCCCAGGGCTAGTGGATTTTGCTATCGGGCTAGTGAATTCTGTCCCTAACTTGCCCGATGGGCAAGTGATGTTTCTTGAGAAATTCGAATAATAGAAGAACTGTGAAATAAATTCTGCTCATCAAAAAGCTTTTGGGGCTAGTTGAAATGACGGCTGGGCTAGTAAAAGCTAGCGTCAGCTTGCCCAGATGGCAAGCTGTAAAAATGATTTTCTTTGCACCCTGCATACATGTAGCCCCTTAAAACAATTTGAAAAACTGTCAAGGTCTTGAAATAATAATTATTACCTTCATCAATGTGTGATAATGAAACAGAGTTTATGTTCAAGTTTATAAGATTCATTTAAAAGTATCTGTTGATTTTGTGAGATGTTGTAAAAAAAGGTATACATGAAACATATAAACAATTTTAGCAGACTTGAATTATGTAAAACTGAAGCCATACTTTTTGGTTGGTGTATTTTTGCATTTGAATCTTTGCACTGGTCATAGAGAATTGTAAGTAGTTTAGAACACCATGTCAGAAGAGTAAGAATATTTCCTGACACAATATAATAATTTTATTGTTATCCTGAATGGTTTAAGGCTAGGATTCATTTGAAATAAGAAAGTGGAAAATGATCAAACAGGAACTGATGTTTTGACAATGACCATGAAATTCATGATCACCTTGTTGATAAAACGTCAGTCGCTGTCAACAACAGTCCTACTCAGGACATTCACCAGACAAATCATATTCCACTTTGCTGAAATATTATAGGCTATAAAACTATCACTAGCCATAAGCTGCACTTGAATTCAAGATTATATTAGTGTCTGTTAAATTTGTTAGTATGTTGAAAAAAGGCTAGGTTTTCAATTTGTGAAGTATACAATTAATTTACCTCAAAAAACAGTCAAAGTTTAGCCATTCATTTTTTGTTGATGTAATTTGTGTATTTGAATCTTTGCACTTATTTTATACCCTCTAAGCACGGTACAATTATGTTCACTTTGCAACCTCTGCGTATGAGATAGGACCATAAATAAGCATTGTTTGATACGAGTCTATGTGCAGGAAATGGAATAAAATTTTAAATGCAACACAGATGGATTTCAGTTTTATGGTGGTATATATTTGTCTGACTTATCAAGGCTGCTGCCTAAGAAAAATTTTAGGGAGCCCTTCGGGCTCCTAAAGTTTAAAGTTAGGAGCCCGAGCCACATTGTTAGGAGCCCAGTTTGAAATCCATGTATTGTTTTTCCAAGATCATTACATAGGTTATAGAGGTTCTTGCACACTTTAATAAGAATTCGCCGGGCCTAATAAATAACACGTAAACAAGAATTAACCGAATTATTTACTTTCATTTATTAATTTATTCGATTAACTTCCACATCTGTTGTGTTCAATGTGACCTAGAAGAGCCTTCAAAGAATTTTCTAAAATGTAACAATTAAACTGCTTCTTACCTTTCTTATACACATTCATGAGCCAGAAAAATATTTGAGGGGCTTAATTTGCGTGTAAAAGGAATTTTCACAATTTTCACAATAAAAGAATAACATAACAGTAGGTAATTTCAACTCAGAATTATTTACTTGACTTTCACATTTGTTCAGTAACAGTTGTGTTCCACATGACAACTTAACTAGTCTTCCAAAAACTTTCTAAAGTAGAACAATCCTCTCCTTGCCTTTTTTATACATGAACAGGAAAAACAGAACAGAACATCAAGTGCCTTATGTAAACCTTAGCCTGGATGGATCTCATTAAATGAAGTGCTAAACATTTGAGGAATCATTTAAATTGAATAACATTTTCCTATCTGATTCTGTGCTATAAAAGAATTTTATGTCAATGTAACTACATTGTAAATTCAAAAGATCATTTTTTTAAGTCTTATAAGTTCTCCAAAACAGCTCGGAGTTGTCCAAAACAGCTCCATTTTAGAAGAGCTTAATTAGCCCCTCAAATAGTACTGTATTTTACTCAAGGAAAAACTCCCAATTTTGGGTCCAAAACAGATCCTTTGAATTCACAGTGTAGTTTACAATTAAATCACAGCATTGAGCAATGTTCATCAGTCTTTTGGTTTTGTCCCCTTAAGAGAACTCCAGGTTCTAGCCTCTGGATGTTTGTCCACCCAGTTCTCTCGTCGGGCTCTGACACTGTTTTCTCGCCAATGCTTGACTGCATTGGCAAGGTGCCCAGATTGAGCGAAGGCCTTGACTCTCTCTGATTTGTTCAGGCTGTGGTACTTAACTGAGATACGCAAGTTGTTGTCCAGTGTCCTAGTTGCAAGACTTGAACGCTGAATAGTTTTAGTGCGGTTCATGGAGCTGAAACCTCGCTCACAAGCTGCGGTGGACAAAGGCCAGGTGAACACAATCTCGGCAATCAAAAGGAAGTTAGGAAATTCTTCTTGTTTAGAAAACAACACAGAGTAAATGTCAGGTGTTGTCTTGTGCTTCATTAGACTCACAAGGCTCTTAACTCCCTGCCACTCACTACTGACAGACTCAGCTTTAAAACCAGCTTTTTGCAACTGCTCTTGGTACCTGTTAGCGATTACACAGAGCTGATCACAACCATAAGACGCTAACTCTTCAGGATCTGTAGGCCACGTGTCTGGATCTAAAACTGAAGAAGCCTTTACAACTGGGTCGTTAAAGAGGTAATGGAATCGCTCCCCCATGCTCTGTCCAATTTCATCCAAAACAGACTTTCTGATCTTCTCAAATTGTTCAATATCATTGTCTTCCCTTTTGATCTCAATTTCTCTGAACACACTGCCATCCCCTGCTTTTATTATAAGTGAAATATCAAGCTTACAGTATCTTTGATCTCAAAACAAACGCGGTTCAAATTTCATTAGTCAAAGAAAATTTGCATGAATTTGCGAGGCAATCACAGACAGCTACCTAGCTGATCTGCTATTTCGTTTAGAAGGTCAAGAATGTCAAGTTGTCACTACGGATTAAATAAAACCGCATTGAATATAGGTCAAATGAAGGCACAGCATCTTCGGTTGTGTTTTAAAAGCGGGAAATATATTTTATTGTTTTGAAAGAGACAGTTTCCAAATCGTTATCTATATTAATATAAATGTTCACATACGGAGTCGTAAGAAATAAACATTGCTTACCTGTTGCGAGAATTCCATTGTAGTCACTGGGCTTAAGACAAATTGCTGAAACCTTTGTCGATTTTAGCGAGAAAAGAAGAACCTTTGCCGATTTTAGCGGGAAAAGCAGAACCTTTGCCGATTTTAGCGGGAAAGGGCGCTAAGCACGTGCAGCAAGGCAGAAATACAACCAACACAAAGTTGATCATTACTTTAATTTCTTTATTCAAGGTAAAGACATCACATTACAAATATGAAATATCATACTGCGTTCTCTGGCGTGTTGTTTTTTAAAGTCTCTTGAAAATGCTGATACGTTGCAAACTGGTACATGAAATCGAACATCAAGCACGTCCAGTCGATAGCACGCAAGATAGCTTCCCATTCTCGCCACAAAAAAGTTATCAAATCGACGAAAACCCAAGCAAACGATGAACTGCACGAATGTCAACATAGGCAACAAACAGCCCATAATTTTGCTATTCCATATTTGGAAGTCAAATCTCAGACCCAGTCTTCAACTGCCATCCGGACTCGGAAACGATGGCTTCGTTCGTTTCGACAAAGCTTCACAGTTGAACACGTTAGGTTTACATAATTTACGGTTTATTTGCGGAAATTTTATACTGCCTAATCGCATCATCGCTAACCATATCAACAGTTCCACTGTTTAAAGTCCTACTCCAGCTAAAGGAATATAATGTACAAGGAGGTTAAGTCTAATGCCGTGTGTTAAGTCAGGCGCCCGCGCGGGCTCCTTGTACCGAAATTTGGTCGCCCATGCTCTTACCTTGGGCGCCTCTGGCGACCGGGCGCCCGTTAGGCAGCAGCCTTGCTTATATAATGAACAAGTCTTCATTGCATGTATACGTTAACCAGGAAAAATACGCAAAGGTTAATTTCATGTAAGAATAAAGAAAAATTGCCACTGGAAAACCTGGTTTCGGCAAATATGAAACTTTTTGGACATATTTCCGCAGTAACCGGAAACAGACGGAAACACAGAAAAACAAGTCAGGTTGCCGGACCGTATCTTCACGTTTCCGCGCGTAGAACGAACGAAATAACAGGTTTCCGGTACGGAATAGCGCGTTTCCGCAACATACGCACACGTTAACGATTGCGGAAATACGTGATTCCTGAAACGGAAATCTGTCGGAAACACGTAAAAAAGTGTTCCGGTTCCGTTGAAAACGCAGCGACGGAAACATGAGAAACCGCTAACGGAAACACGCGTTTGCCGCTGTGTTTCCGCAACGGAGTCACGTGTTTCCACCATGTTTAAGTTTCCGGATTCTTGATATTTCGTCCTGTGTCATTGTAAGGATTGAACCACGAGGATGTACTCCTGAAACTGGAGACAGTTTTGCTATTATTAAATATCAGATTGCATGTAAAGGGATTTAATAAGTTAATATATATTGGAACCTTTAAATAACGCTACTCCACGTCACGTTTTCTTGGCTTTTCAAACTATAAAGACCAGGCGCTTTGTATTAAAATAGAATTCTCGATACAGAGTTCAACTTTTTAAATATGTCTGCAAAACGGCTACACAAGTGTTGAAACAACAGTTTCTAAAAGCTTACCCCTCCCCCCTTATTTGTATTTTAGAAAAACACCCCCCCTTTTTCAGTGACTTTGAAAATTTTACCCCCCCACTCTAAACACCGGCCCCCCCTTAGGCATAAATAAAGAACAGTCCCTTACGCCATACTGACGAGCCCCAACGAGGGCGAAACAGCTGTCTATGGCTACAATCCCGCTCTGTTTTGAGTTCTTTCGGTGTCGTGTTGATGTCTTGCAGAGTTACTTTTCACGTAGTACGATCAGCATTGCAGTATTCTGCTTGCAGAATTAAGTATGTCTACTTTTCATTTTTGCTGATCAGGTCTTTATAGATCCTACGTTCTCCGGCATATTTGTTTGCGGTCCTTTGCAGTCCTTTGTGGTTAATGTTTGTACTTTATAAAAAGTTGACCCATTTCTAACACGGGTTATCAGTTTTAGGGCGAATTCTAGAACGGGGTATCAATTTTAGGGGAATTTTTTTTAGAACGGGGTGCCAACTTAGAGTCCCGGGCGGCACATACCCACCTCAAAAATACCCAAGTGCCCCCCCCCCCTCCCCCGAGGTTGCAGCTCAGAATTTGAAGTACGCGCGAACGGTCAACGCTAAAGTGATTTTGAGAAAAAAAAACTGTCTTTCCAGCGTCACGCAAACCGGGAATATCTTTAGTCCCAGGAAATCTTCTTTTGGCAGTTAGATTTTGCAGTCAAAGCCAAAATTTCTCAGCGTCACACTTTTAAAAACAACAACCAATGGTAAAAAAATTGGACGTGAAAATTTCCGGTGGTTAATGATCTACCTTCCACGTGCCGGCTATCCACGGCGTGGATCCAACATGGATTTAATAGGAACGTACGTTAACTGGTCTCTTTGGTCATGGGGAAATGGCACCTTATACAAAACCAGCAACGACTAAGAAAATTCTTTAAGGAGCTGCCCCTCATATCTTATCGCAAGGGAAAATCTCTTAAGGACCTTCTAGTTAGAGCGAAGCTCTGACGGCCATATAACTTCCAATACAACTATTTAAAAAGTGCAGGAGTCTTGTGATGCCTGTCGCTTATTTTTTTAAATCATGTTTAAAAGTATGAAGCTGAGAAATTTTGTTCTATAGGGCTACACTAAAAACGGCTAGGTAGCAGACTAGGCTCTGGCTGCAAGATCTAATTCCCCCCAAAAAAAACAATTTCCTGGGGCTATAGATATTTCCGGTTTGCGTAGCCTGCGTAGCATGGCGGTTTTGGTTGGGCGCGCTAAGTAATAAAGGCGGGCGAGGGCAGAGAAACCGCGAGGAGATTGGGGCGGAAGCAATTTTCTCGCGGCTTCGCCGCTCGTTCTAGCGCGCTTCGCGCGCGATTTTCGCGGCTACGCCGCTCCTGCGCCCGGCTCGACAAAACCGCCATGCTACGCAGGCTACGGTTTGCGTGACGCTGTAAAGACGGGGTATTTTTTTCACAAAACCAGTTTAACGTTGATTGTCGCGCGTACTTCAAATTCTGACCTTCAACCTGCGACCTGCAACCTGCAAATTACACCCTCCAACAACTGCCCCCTCTCCAAAGTCGTGTAAGTTATAATTATGACTGCGAGAGAAGCAAGCTGTTCCTAACCAACATCTAATCATTCTCCTTATCAAACAAACAAAACAAAGCAAAAAAACAAACACTGCTTAATCAAACGCACAGTCACGTCGGACCAAATAGTAGAAATGGTTACATAATTAAAAAGAGCCTTGATTGTTACACGAATTCTCTTCATCAGCACCATGGGAGTTGTATGGAGAATATACATATTGATAGTGGGGTCAATTTCGCTTCAAGACTCGAGCTAAGTAGCGGTATTCAAGGGTTAAGACTCTTCGCATCCCAGGGTTACCAACAATAATTTTCTCTAAACGACAGCAACACATCAGCGAATGGGAAAGGACGAAAAGATACGGGAATTAATGGTACAATTTTCACTAAAGAAGAACTGCCTTTATCAGATTCTTACAACTAATTCTTAAGGGAAATATATTAGATCAGTCTGGAGTTTTTGTATGTGGATATTGGTTACGCTTTTGCAAATTTGAGGTGCTGCTAAAATTAAACTTTCCTCGCAGGTTTCTCTCATTGGAAAATTAACTGCTGTATCACGAACACAAAGCAGCCAGAATAAATTTTTCCGACTATTTTCATTTCTCTATTCTTCTTCCCTCGTCTGAGTGATCAGGCGAGGGAAAGCATTGTGTTCATTTGTGAACTTTGTACTGACATGATCATACGATCACTCGAGATCACCTATCACGTGATTGATACTATAAAAATGTAGTTTATCCCTCGAAATTTTCCTTTCGCCTCTGCCCGACAACTCGTAGCAACGCGAACAATCGGTAGTCGATTGCCGCACCCGTTTGTACTTAATGTCAGTCCGCCTATGTTATTTGGAGCGGCTTAGAACGGCTAAATTCGACTTCCTAATTGTTTGTGGCTAAGCGAGGTTCGATTTTCTTGCCTTTTTTCACTTTTTTTCGCTCGCATGGAGCTTTATAGTAACTGAAAACAACCAGGACTTAACGAAAATTTACTACAGCAGTTGTAAAATGATATTAAAAATCAAAATTTGTAGCGAATGAAACCTTGAAGATACTGGGGGAAATCAAATAGATAATGACAACAGTTAGCGATTCTACAACTCAAAAGGAAGATGTACTTGAACTAACTTGCCGGCGAGTGCCCAGTATAAAATCCCTGTATAAAAGGCATACAAAATAAACTGCTTAACACTCTCTAAGTGGGTGACTTACCTATAAATAAATCAGTTCGCCAGAAAAAGCTTTCTGTGATGTGTTTCGGAAATTGACGACAGCAAATGGTACATCGGGTCCATCCTTGGAACAAAGTACTCGAAGCGCCGCTCAAAAAGCTACGGCGGTGGAATGGCGTGTATTGTCTCGTATCCAGATCTCCTTAGAGTATGTATGTAGTGCGGGATCTGGATACCAGTTTACGGCGAAGACGGATTGGATTTACGTGGAACGCTTTTCATTCAGCTAATTTATTATTGTTTATCATGTTACTAAATGAACTTCATACATGCCCAGCCGAAACACAATCCCTTGTTTCGCCATGACGATCGAATAGCTCTCTACGTAGACGTCAATAGAAGTTTCGTCACGCGTTGATTGCGTGACAAGTCGAAAAGAACGTATCAGGGGAGATTATCTCGCTAGCACTCTAAAAGTTAGCTTTTGAATCTCGTTCAACTTCTTTTCCGATGGAAAATTTACTCTGTCAACTGGGTCGATCCCATTTGTATGACACTGTGTCATTCAGTGCCGGAAAAAGTGGTTATCTTAGGAGAAAGACCTCAAGTTCACCAATCCGCTCGTCATCACCGAATTGTCCAGGTAATAGAAGCGGCCAGTGGGATAATTAGGGGATGTAGGAATTCGTGTCAGTTGGCATTTCAACTCATTTACAGTTCGTTTACTTGAACACGGAACTATTACCACTGTCTAAATGAGGATGGACTAAGCCCGACGGATGGCAGAATTCGCGCACCTTCCTTCCTAAGACGCCAAAAAAAACCAAACTCGATCTATTTTCTGCCCCTTTGTGTCTTTTGAGAGGGTAACAACTATGTTCCCGGGCTCCGCGGCAGGATTAGCTCAGTCGGAAGAGCGTTTGACTGCAGAGCGGGAGGTCGTGAGTTCAATTCCCGGGGCCGGACCAATACTCAGGGTCTTAAAATGACTGAGAAATGAAGGTACCTCCTTTGGCCTGCAGGTGGCTGGAACTTCGCGTGGCTCGGATTATCACGTAAAATGGCGGTCCCGTCTCCATTAGGAGACGTAAAATATAGTGTCCCCAATTAGCACTTTCCTGCTAAATACATTGACACTCAAATAAAGTGCATTTTTTATTATTTTTTTTTCCGCGGAAAAAAATTACAAGAAATTTATGCATCAGCTGTTTTTCACGCATAGAACACTTCGCGTGTTAAACAAACATTACCCAGTGAGTACTTCTGGAAATTCTGGCGGGGCAATTCCTTATTCGTCCTTGAAACACTGACTTAATCACATGTTATGAACGAGAAACGGATCGGACGCGACCATGTACTTGACCACGTAATGTAACTACTACAGTCGACTCCCGATAAGTCGAACCCACGTCAACTCTAGACTGTTCACAGTCCCCTATTTTTTCGTGAAGATCGTCTAGATATAGCGCGTCTTACCCATTAATGACGGGCATCTTGATTTTCAAATGTACCGAGGGGGCTGCAACGCAAAGCGCTCTCGATCTTGACAGTCTTACGGAAAAATAGGGGACTGTGAACAGTGTGACGGAAGGCTTTTCCACTTTCGAACGATTTGAACACTCAACGGCGGGAACTCGCGTCGGCGCTTTAACTCTCGATTAACCGGGGAAACCAGACTCAATTGCGACTCGCTTGCGGGAAAAAGCCGTCACTTCTCTTGAGGTACGGGATCAAACCACTAAGTGGTACAGCAAAGGCAAACTGAACTTTGGTTCCAACAGCGTTATTCTCTGTTCTTGTACATGTAGCGTAACTTAGCTCACAAATGTAATCGGCGATGTAATCGAAAAATCAGTTCAAAGCAACTTAGTTATATATGATTTGAATAACCATTGAAAACAAGAGAGTACAATAGATGTGTAAACAGAAATCATTTAGAAGTAAATGAAAATCAAATAAAAGAGGTAGTTATAGCTTGTTAGTGTTGCTATTTTTAAAAAGGAAAAGTACTGGAACAAAAACTAGTTACGTTTGCTAGGTCAGCAAAACAGCATTTATGTACAATATTTTGCAATATGAATGAAATTGCAAGGCCAGCTAGCGTCTGTTCAAACAGGAAGAAACGCCGACTAATTACTAGTTTCCTAGTTTTAAACCAAAGCAAATATATTTCGAATTTGCAAGTCAGTAAAACCTTTCATATTTCAAACTCAGCTGTTGCCACTATTTAACCAACAGACTAATGAACGTTATATTCGCAAATACATATAGGTAAAACGCAATTAAAACGAGGTACATCTGTAAAAAGGCGCTAATGTGAACGGATGTCGTGCAAAATAAAAAGAAAGCTTACATTAAAAGATAAACTAAGTTAATGGCCATTATTTTGAAAACTAATGATTTTTTTCTAAAAATTGAAGTAAAACGTGTCCAGTTGAAAAGAGTCAGTGGCAAATAGTTTTGAAAGCTGTAAACACTGTTAACTTTTTCTAGAATTATTGCGTTAGCCAACATTAATATAAATGAAACAAAGGACAATAAAATGGCACGAGCCTTTTTGCGGCGCTAAACCTCTTTATGCAAATTCAGTGTGAATTACTAAAAACAACGTCAAAGCGTATATTTGAAAGTTATATATGAAATTCGAGGCAAATAAAGAATTCATCAAAAATCTTTCCTTACAACACTAGTCTACGTTAACTCGAACCAAAACCTACTTACCCTGGATTTCTTTCATACATTTACTGTACTGATTTTACCCGCGGTAACTCGAACCATGTTTTGTTGATTAAGCACATGACAAGTGGAAAAAAACGCAGTGATCAATTGCAGTCCAGAATATTGAATTTCTCTCAAAACAACCGTGTATTCTTTGTCTGTAAGCTTCTTTTTTTCTTTTTTGTCAGTCTATTCAAATGCAAGCTTTGTTGCTCAATTTCTTTTTCAAAATATCAATATATCTCTTGCTGCCCCTAAAGTCCTTAAAGTGAAGTGTGCATAATACTTTCATTCCTCCCCCATCCCCTTTCCTTACTTTTGGGTATTTTCTTCGAACTCCCGGTAACTCGAATTGTTTTCGATTTCCCTTGATGGTTTGAGTTATCGAGAGTCGATTTTAGGAGGAAGCAAATAGAATGTAATGGGAATTAGTCTTTTTCTTTTTAGTTCGAATTGGATCTTTTGCCATCTCGGAAAGGGACTGTTTTCGCAAACCTAGGTACCTTGTATCAAGTTTTATGTAAGGATCTGTATCGCAACGTTTGAGATATAGTCACTGTAGAGTGTGGTTAATTAAGGCCTTCGCACGGTTCTCCAATGCAACGTATCAGGAGCCTAGGACTGGCTCCTATCCAATTCCAGACTCTAGTTCCAGGAAGCAAGAAACCTCACCCTATATCATGTATATAAGGCATAATCGGTTAAAATGCACCTAATCTGAATTCAAAAGGGGTAATAAACAACCATTTTGGTGTCACACATACCTAGGGTAGCATGTCAAAGGAGTAACCCGGACTTCTCCCGGGATACATTAATAAAAGATTCGTATTCTCAGCCTTTACAACAATTAAACGCAAAAGCTTTTGACTCAGCGTCTTAATTTAACCCTTTCACTGCCAGAGTGTTTGATAGAGTTTTGTAAGGTGGTTCTAACTTTTGAGTCTGCAGACATAATCCTATGATGTGACCATTCAAATGAAAGCTGTCTGCCTGTACTTTCACATGATGCTATTTGTTTGTCAAAATTTTCGGAAATGTAATTTGGAAATTTGGTCGAAATTTTCCTTTGGCCACATTTGGCAGTGAAAGGGTTAAAACTGAACAGAATCTGAACAGAGCCGCACAACAAACCAATTAATTGGATGGCATGAACTCTGACAAATATCTGGATCACAAGAAAAGACACAAAACCACGGACATAAATGGACATTTTAGTAAGTTTACATGGCGAGCACTTCTTAGAGATTAGCTTGCTAAAACCTGATTAAGTAACCGTTCCTTTAAAACTCATCTTTTTGGTTTTTCAGATAGATCAAGTAATTATTAGTTTCAGGTGCAGGACGTCTCTTTGTTTCTCCTATTGGTGTGCTGTCATCGTAGTTTTTAATGGAAAAGAAGTGTAAATAATCTTACCGTCAATTTTTCGAAAGACCAATTTGTAACGAACTTGTGACTGAAGACGATTCATGATTGATCAAAACATTTGTTGCTGTTGCAACACTTCGTGCGGTTTTCATGCTTAATCTGTCTCTGCAGTTGTATTTTGTGAAACGGCCCACTGGATTTAAAAATCAATGATTGCTGTCCTTTTATGAATTGGATTTTTTTATCAATCTCCTTAAATTGAAAGTGTTTAATTAAAAACGTGCCAGCGGCAACATTTGTGTATTTAACAGAAAAGAGGGGTTTGTTTTCTCTCTGTTATCATTATTAATATTATGCAGCAGTTAAAACTTTTGTATGCCATATACAGTTAAAATAGTATGACGGGGTGCATTAGCGTAGCCCGTTGACTATAGAGAAAACTTAGCATAAAAATATAAATTTTAAATTTAAAAATATGTATAAAATTAGCACCATTAATAACACTTTTTTACAAAGAAAAAATTATCTCAAACATATCACTTATTCAGCTGTAAAAATTAATCGACGATTATACTTAATAATAATAATAATAATAATAATAATAATAACATGTTTAAACAGGATGACCATTTCAGTTATAAAAACTGCTATCAATATGGGTCCTGTATAAAAATAAATGAATAAAAAGATAAAAACATTAATTATATACGAAACTGGGATACATTACATAATTATAATCAATGAAAAAAAGTAGCCTCCTTATGAACAAAACTACATACAATCATTAAAAAGGGTAGCCCCCTTAAAAAAAAAGGCCCTCTTAGATCAACTCTCCCAACCAAGACCAGAAGCCATATCTTGAGTGAACAAATGCACCGTCTTTAACACTATCCTAGCAGCACGTCACTGCAGCCGTTCCAATTCTACTTCATTTCCTTTACCACAGCCATGAAAAACAGCACAACAGTATTCCAAATTTGGTAGTATCATCGATTTATACAATCGGTTCGATGCTTCAGTTCAGTTAATGATGATCTAATTCTTGAAAACATCCTTAGTGTTTTAGAAACTTTCTTCTTCACATAGTCAATATGCAAATTAAAGGAAAGACTGTTGTCCAAAACTACGCCTAGGTGCTTAAAGGCATCACAGTGTTTCACAGATTCTCCTCCCAACGTTATATGAGCCCCATCGATGTCTTGGCGACATAGTCTCTGGTGGGTACCAAAAACCATGAACTCAGTCTTTTTTAAATTGAGAATCAGTTTATTTGTAAACAGCCACTCAGACAGATTAATCAGTTCCAAATTTAACTGTAACTCAATTTCCGATATTAGTGGAGCCGAGAAAAAGATAACTGTGTCATCAGCACACATCATAACTTTACAGACATCAACACACTTCATAACTTTAAAAGTCCGAAAGATGTTGAAGGAAGAGAGTCAATTGGACTTTGTTGTAATTTTGCTGCTCAGATTTTAAAATGAGTAATAAACGCCTTGATCATCGTAGAGAGAAGTTATTTTAAAATGATTATAAGTTCAAAAATACACGAGGACAAAACACATCCTCCTACACAGAATATTATAACTATGTAAAAAATTCAGGAAAATTATTTTTAATCAGCCTCGCCCTGAGTTCAGTTATGGCTATTCGAGTGAGGGGAGGAGACTTGGAACAGAGAAAATTCTCCCGACAAGCTTGATAGGTGACGCCACATCCGAAATCGCAAAGGGCGACTGGGAACGAGGCTGATTCCGAACTACAATGCTTCCCCGCTCCCAAAGCCCCCAACCCCCCCACCAAAAAAAAAAAAAAATTTGGACCCAGAACAGATGACAATTCATAGCGCCGTCACAGAGAGACGTTTCTGTTTGTTAGGCTAATCCAATATAGTCATTAATAAAACAAAGAGCAATGCAGCTGAAGCTTGCCAAAATTATCCTCTCCGCAATTTTCATCTTGTTTCATTCTAGCCGGTCTGAATTTTGTCATGAAGCGCATGGTTTGATCTACAATGATCAGATATTGATCGGCGGTAATTACAAATCTATAATAACCCGTGGAATTCTTGCATGCAGTCACAAATGCTTAGCAGATCCAACATGTACTTCGTACAACTATGAGCGCTCCACAGAAAGCCAAGGTGCGTGTGAGCTCATAAACGAAGAAGCGGAGAATAAAGAAGTACTCCAAGAAAGGAAAGGGTCATTCTTCGTTCGATTAAGACAAAAAGTGGTGAGTTATTTTTCTAAAATTTGTTATTACGAAATGCCCCTATGCACCTGGCGATTTTGAAACCGGGGGGGGAGGGGCAGTACTCAAGCAAGTTTACACGGGAAGGCTCCGCCCTGAGTTCCAACCCCTTACCCTTTTTTATACCATTTTTGACATAAAAGGTACCCCTTTCACGACCTACTTTAGACCTTTGCATCTCAGCCTTCAACTGCTGTAAGTACACTGTCTTTTAAGGAATAAATCACAAAACCGGAACGTTTTCTCGACTCCTTCACAGCCTTAAAATGCATCAGTATTGGCCCTGTTTGCGGACCGGCTTTATGACAGTTTTCCCTACCATTTCACATACCTCAACAACTGAAATCTTTACCCTTTCGGGCGGAGCCTTCCCGTGTAGGCCATTATAGGAAGTACCCCCCCCCCCCCTCCCACCTTTCTTTGCTTTAAATGCTCAGATTAAAACTGCTGATTCGATGGATAGCTCTCAAGCAACTCGTCGCTCTGAATTCGAAAGCAAAGTTCCATTTCACTCACTTTTTTAAGGGGCCCATTAATTTTACAAATTCTTTTCACTAATCTCCAATCTTTTGGAATAACGGGGAGAAAGCGGGTAGCAGATGGACTGAAAGATACGCCATCCTCAGTCTTTGCGATGATTTATGGACTTACTCGTTTTTTTTTTGTCTTTTCTTTCTTCTTGTATCCTGTGGGGTACTCACAATCCAAGATTTTCTTTTTCTTCAGTATGGCAAAACTGTCCAATCGTTAAAACAAATACCTTTAAAGAATTAATCGCCGCGCTATAAACCTTGATATGACGAAGGGCTGGAGGGACTGAAAAAATATATTCGCTACAAGGTGGTTTCGGTATATCGAAGTTCTTTTCGGCCATATATTTTACTATTACTTAAGGGCTAGCAATACTGTTCGTTAAACCGGGGACTATTTATATGCGTGTTGGTTATTTTTTGATTTGCGTTTTTCACAATGAAAGATTCAACCGATTTCTGATTTTTGACATCCTTAACAAATAGTAATGGAACTTTAAGAAAATGTTATTTATTTTCTTGTAGGTATAAAAATTTTTGCACAAAATGCTGGTCAAATTTAACCTTAAAATGCTACGCTAACACTTCGTGTGTCAACTGTGAAAGTTGACACACGAATAGAGGTAGAGTGCCGACAGACTATCTCCTATCTGAAAGGATGTTCCTACCTAAAGCTTTATTGAGAGAAACAGAGTAATCAGAAACCTACGGCGAACGTAGTTAGCACTGCAAGAAGAAACTTTATGCTGAGTGCGCGGTAATATTAAAGAACTTCTATTCATCAAACGTAAGTTGTATTTGTCCCTTTCTTTTGGAAACAAATCTTAACAAAGCAAAATATAGCGTCTACGAAAAACTATCAAGAGTTTTTAGCGTCGCAGGTTCTCGTTTTGTAGAGAAATAAGGCCACCAACTCCAGTACTTCTAACCATACATTTTTCAGCTGCAATGAAAACCCTTGTATTTGGTAATTTATTCAAGTTTTTTAGACTGGCCATCACATTTACACGGGAAGTTTACCACTTGGGAATAAAGATGAAGACAAATGTGACAATCGTCTTATTCTTCTCATTAACCCCAACAGCAAACTGCCCGTGCGAATGTGATAGTAAGTTTTAAAAGCGTGAATAAATTACCAAATACAAGGGTTTTCATTGCAGCTGAAAAATGGATGGTTAGAAGTACTGGAGTTGGTGGCCTTATTTCTCTTCAAAACGGTAACCTGCGACGCTAAAAACTCTTGACAGTTTTTCGTAAAAGCTATATTTTCCTTTGTTAAGATTTGTTTCGAAAAGAGAGGGACAAATACAAAGAAACTTTGATGAATAGAAGTTCTTTAATATCACCGCGCATTCAGCTTAAAATTGTTCTTCTTGAAGTGCTAACTGTATTCGCCTTAAGTTTCTGATTACTTTGTTTCTTGAAATAAAGCTCTAGGTAGGAATATCCTTTCAGGTAGGAGATAGTCTGTCGGCACTTTACCTCTATTTGTGCGTCAACTTTCACAGATGTGTTAGCGCAGCATTTTAAGGTTAAATTTGACCAGCATTTTGTGCAGCGAGTTCTACGGTCAGATTGACTTCAAATTTGCAGATGTAAAACTAGAGAGCTCTGAGGCTTATTTGAAGAAGTTAGGGAAAAATCTGTCGCGGGATTTCGAAATTATTCACATTTTTCGTAAAAATGCGGTTTTAAATATACGCCGATATCTCAAAGGTTTTTATACCTACAACAAAATAAACAACATTTTCTTAAAGTTCCATTATTATTTATTAAGGATGCCAAAAATCATAGAAATCGGTTGAATCTTTCATTTGTGAAAAACGCAAATCAAAAACATAACCAACACGCATATAAATAGGAATCGAGGTTCCACTGTATCTGGGGCTTGTTCGGCAGGGTCATCGATTAGATTGACTTTGTTTGTTCACATCAAGCATCGTGAAAACAAAGACTTCACAGTTTCAGTTATGTCTTTAATTGAAAATTTAAGGGGGTATCTGGTCAAAAGCCTAGTTTTATGCATAATTTAGCTATTCTCCTTCAAAATTTCGCCGAGATTTTATTCGACCTAAAAATGCCTCAATTGGTACGGTAGCCCTTTGCAAAATTAATGTTTCAGAATTTTTTTAATGATTTTGTTTTACAATGTTTAAATAAAGGAATATGGCAGGAGATGTTTCAAGTTTTAAGATTTGAAGAGGCTGGAAATTAGAATGAGAACTTGAAAGTTAAAATTTTAATATTTGAAGACAAAGACCAAAATCAGAGAGTCTCTCTTACCGCAGCCAATCGGCTCTTGCCACAGCATGGTACCTTGAGGTCATTCGCAGACTGAGGTTGAATATGTGTGTTCCCTTTTTACCGAATTTCGTTAATTTTTTTCTTCATTTCGTTCCATTTTCCAAAAAAAAACTGTGAAAAGAATTCCCGGGAGAATTCTGGTTAAATTTTGCCGGAAAATGAAAGAACTGTTAGGTAAAAAGGTTACACACAAACTCAACTACAGTCCCCTAATAACAATTATAATTTTTCATTTTTGTGTCGTTTGAAATCAAAATCGGGAGCTTTAGGGAATGAGTTAAGATGATAAAGAAGAGAGCAATACTACCGCCATAAAAAGAAATAAACAAAAAATATAAGAAACCAGGGCGAAGAGAAAAGCGAACGGTGAGAGAGCCTTCCTTTCTCTTTTCGACCTCCTCTTCTCTACCTCAAATCTCTTTTCTCCCCTCTCCTAGTAATAAGCGAACATGAACGGCAAAGGACCGCAAACGAGTATGTCGCAGAACTTAGGAGTGAGCTGTTATTTTCTCACTAGGCTAAGAGCTTTTTCTCTGTCCATTTCTCTGTTTTGGGTTCCATCAGTGTGGTATTGATGTCTTGCAAAATTAATTTTCACTTACGTAGTAAGATCAGCTTTGCAGAATTCAATGTGTCTCTATCTCCTAGTACCTACTATACGGAAGGCCTGATACTCAGGCAAGAGAAAGACTGTATTATACAACTGCTGTTATCCGCCTCCTTTTTTGCTAGCTGTGCTGGCATCGAGCGGAAGAGGAAGAGGACAAAAAGATAATATCGTAGGAACACTGTAATTTTCAGGGAGTTATAATAACTCCTCTAGTGGGGCTAATTTAACTCCTTACAGTGGAGGTATTTTTCGTGGAGTTATTTTGACTCCAAAAAGGAGTTTAAAGAACTCTTTTTCAGGAGTAAAAGTGACCCCAGATATTGAGGAGTTAAAATAACCCCAAAAAAGGAGTTATCCTGTACCTAAAATTTTTACTCCACTTTCAGAGTTAAATTAACTCCGAAAAGAGTAAAAACAACCCATGTAAGGAGAACAAGTACCCCCATTTCGGAGTAATTTTAACTCCAGACTGGGAGTAAAAAGAACTCTTTTTCAGGAGTAAAAATGACCCCAAATTCGGAGTTAAATTAGGAGTTAAAATAACCCCAAAAATGGGGTTATCCTGTACCCAAAATTTTTACTCCATTTTTGGAGTTATAATAACTCCCTAAAAATTACGGTGAAGCCTTTCTTTGTACTTCCTAGAAAAGTTAAAAGAAAGAGAAGTGCCAGAATATTAATTTGAATGATTGCACAGGTGTTAACCTGACCAACTTGGCAGTTAAAATTAGTAATGGTCTCCTTGGAAGGGAAAGTAATTCACCCAGTTTCAGTTATCGATTTTTACCATTGATGATACTTTAATAAAGGTCTCCCTTGAAATGACTCATAAATAAATGTATTTTGTGTAGTGTCCGTAGTAACAAGTTATATTTTTAACGTAATCTCGTTTTCAAACAATTTACAGAAACCTAGGAGCTGCCTCGAGGCATGGAATCAAGGAGCACGAACATCGGGTTTTTACCTCATAGAAGGTAGAACGGAGTGTCTGTTTTACAAAATGTATTGCGACTTCAGTTCGGAGCCCGGTTGGGCTTGGACTCTAGTTATGTCGCAAGGTTTTGGCAACAGAGGGAATAGTTTTGCGAAATCGCCTTTCCTAAAAGGAGTACTAAAGAATCAGCGCACTCCCAACTGGGAAAAGTACAGAATCGGGAAAGGTCGAATGTGGGTCATAAAAGAGTCATCTAGCCATTGGAGAGTAACGTGTGATTTTCCAAATTTTGGAGTCGATTTCAGAGATTATCTGCGGGCCGCTTTCCAGAATTTGAACCCAATTAAGTTCGAGGCCAATGGAAAATGCTGTAAGATGGACTACATCGATATTCGCGGGCATAACTGTACAGGATGCACGGCGGCCTGGTGGCAAAACGATCAAAGATTTTTAACCCACTTTAGCGATCAAGATGAATGCCAGTTTGGAAAAACAGCAGGCTCCAGTGAAAATGAAGCCAATTTCGGTGGATATTGGAAGAGCAATACCAATATCGCATTTCGTTGTTCCAGTTCAGAAAGATCAACCACAAACTATTGGTTTGGAGGCCGGGTGTAGTCGAGGCGAAGGCTAGGAACGTTAAATTTTCATTTGATTTTGGAAAAGTATCAATGTGAACAAAGACAGTAGAATTTTTTAGCTTGTACGTTTTTTTTCCCGTTGTAGATCTTCTGATGTTACCTCAGAGAACTGTTCCTTTCGTATGTCGCGCTATTGTTGTGGAGTATTTTAAGACGAATCTATCTTAACTTTTGAGTTTAGTTTTTGTTTCATTAAGCCTTGTTTTTGTCCACGTTCTGTTTTCCTGTTTTGATCTTTTGTTTTTACTCGTACTTAAAGTTATGCTTAGCTCGCGAATTTACTTATTGCCATATTAGGAATGTTATTCTCTTGGCATTGTCAGATGTTAGTTTTTTACAGGTGGTCGTGTTTGTGGTGGTAGAGCTGACCTTCGTTCTTTGGTACTTATCAGTTGCGGCTGTGCGTAGGCTAATCTATTTCCTAACAATAGCAAACCTGTTGCAATGTTAGCGATAAGATATATGTTGTGGTTCAATTTTATCCTTGGTTTAATTTTTATTTTCCTTTGTTTTTGGGCATGGTAATATATGATAATGAGTTTGAAACAAGGGAAAATAAAAATTAAACCAAGGATAAAATTGAACCACAACATATACAATAGAAACTCTTCCAGTCAGCTAACCCAAACATGTCCAGCTTTAGCTATTAAAACCTCTACTATACTTGAACTAGTAAGTAGAAGTAGAGAAGAGTAGTGAAGTTGGTAGAACTTAAAAAGTTGCTGAGTAAGTAGAAGTTGTAAGAAGATTAAGAAGAATAAAGGCAAGATGTAACTCAGATTCCTGGTACCTCATCTTGTAGTGAGCGAGTTGTTCGAACACCCCCCCCCCCCACAGTATTCACGAACATACGCCTCCACAATGCGAAAAAATATGCATATGCATATGTGTGTTAATGAAAAGACAAAAAGTAAATTCCCTTGAGAGCATCACTTGGCCTAAATTGGGAAATGCAAATGCTATATCTATAAGAGATAGAATGTTAATTTACACTTAAGAAGTTTTTAACTTTTTTAACTTTTAACTTTATTTGATTTACCACAAAATACAAAACAAGACAGTTACACAAAAGCAAATGAAAGTGGCGAGGAAGCCCAAACAGAAACCATGAGGCTTATAGACATTGGGCTCCCTCAGAGTAAAGATAAAGTTAACAGTAACGGTAAGGCCAGGATCGAAAGCAAAATACAATGAAGGTAAGTATAAATTAACTAATTACATAGACTGAGTTGACAAAATATAAGGTATGGTACAAGTAACAATAAGTATAAAAATAATATCAGACATGGAAGAAATATAACTATTTATTACAAGATTTATAACTAATAATTCATATATAATTTTTTTTTCAATTTCGTTTTGAATAAGTGGAGAGAATTAGATTCTTTAATATCATTTTCTATATTGTTATTATAAGTAGGTCCTTGGAAACTGACAGAAAATTTACGAAGGTTTGTTCTACAAGAAGGAAGGTGAAAATCGTTCGCGTGTCTAGTGGCATAGCTATGGACTTGTTTGTTTAAAGAAAAATAATTGTTGAACTTTGAAGGCAAAAGAGAATGGTTAAGAGAAAACATAAGTTTACCTTATTCTAGCTGTCTAATATCGGAAAGTTTTAGTAGCTCTAATTCTTTGAAAATAGGGTCTGAATGAGAATCGAAAGTTGATTTAGAAATAATTCTGATAACTCGCTTTTGCAAAGAGACAAGACGGCGAAGATTGGTTTTGTACGTAGATCCCCAGACAATAATACAATAATGAAGATAAGGATAAACTAAACAATAATAAAGAGTTTTTAGACACGGTTTAGGTAGAAAAAATCTTGCTCTATTAATGACACCTATTGATTTCGAGATTTTACGAGCTACTTGAGAAATGTGCGGTTTCCAAGACAGATGTTCATCAAGGACTACACCGAGGAAGACCGTTTCCTTAACCTGTTCGATTCTCTGTTCGTTTATGCATACTTGCATTGAAAAATGATACCTTTTCTGTCTAGGCTTAAATAACATAAAATTTGTTTTCTTTTGGTTTAAGGAGAGTTTGTTTGCCTTAAACCAAGTGGATAATTTATTAAGTTCGGAATTGAGTGAGGCTGCCAGGTAGACAGGATCTTTAAGTTAAAATAAACTAATTAGGAACTCGCCTGAAACCTGACGAAAACTGGCATTATAAACTGGTTGGAAAAGAGCTATCCAAAGTTATTTTGATTTTACAATAGTCATCTCGGCGGCGTGTGTGTGACAGGGAAATATCCATGGTTACGTCAAAAAGAAGAAAGAAACCGCCCATGATATTTAACGGGGGCGTACTGATTGATTTAACTTGGTAACAGCTAGAGTTTTTCGATACCTAAGGCAAGAGAGCCAATCAGGTTTCTTCGTTTGACACCACTGCTTGCGCAAGGGAGACTAATTATTAAACACTTTAAAAAAATCGGCCATTTAACCGCCACAAGTGCATTTTAAGTGTACTACGGTATCAAAACAATACAAGAACATGCTCAGATTGATAGGTCAGTGAAACTGACATATCACACAGGCATTTTAATTTTCTAAATTTCGAACGAGTGCCTGTGTTAACGTGGTGAAATTATAAAAGATTCTATTGTTTTAGATTTATAAATTTTATAGGAAAATGTATGACCGTTTTGGCGGACCAAAAAAAGGGGCCGTAATAACGAGGTGACCGTAAAGTTGTTGTTAAGAGTAATTCTTTTAGTTCCAGTGTATCTGAATACTGAATTTTCAGTTGCCTCTGAATTTTTTGTGCGCGATCGGACACCAAATAGTTTCGGAGCATTTCTTTTTAAAAACGCGAAACTTTGCCACCAAACAGTTTTGCAGTTTTCCGCGATCGCTGCTATTTCGTTTTTCCGGCATTGCTTGCAAAGAGCTGAAAACTGCACAAGCTACTCAAATTGATTTACCAACATACCGTAAAATTCCGAAAATAAGCCCCTCCATGTATAAGCCCCTCCAAATATAAGCCCCCCAAACCGGTAACGCAAAAAACCCTCCGTTAAATCGCCCCTCCAAATATAAGCCCTCCCAGGGGCTCGTACTTAGAAAATTGCCCTCAAATACAACGAAAAACAAAGAAAAAATGGTAAATTTACTTCCACCTATAATGCTAGCCCTATCGAGTTTGAAACGCAAATTTCCCTTCCGTAGATAAGCCCCTCCAAAAACAAGCCCCTCAAAAGGGCCTTTGAAAAATATAAGCCCCGGGGCTTATTTTCGGAATTTTATGGTAATTTGAATACAGTGACACCTGTGTTAAGTGGGCACCCTGTAAGCAGACGATTAGCTCAGTATGTTTAAAACGTTTTTTCCCATTTTAAGTAGAACGAAACTGCATTTAGTGGACACCTTTAGGGACCGGTCATTATTTATCGCCTGGGGGGGAGGGGGGGAGGGGGGGCCGGAGTATTTGGGGTGAAGCAAGGTGAAATTTAGCTGATCCCCCCTTTGAATACTACTTCACTGAAGTGATCCTCCCTAATAACTTTTGATGACCCCCCACCCTATGTCTTCATTTTCCAAGCAAATTTGAGTAGTCCCCCCTCTGAATCCTTTCAAAGTTTTCAGCGATCCCCCCCCCCCTTTTGGGATCTCAGTTACAACTGATCCCTTCTTTTGTTCTCCTACAAATCAAGTGATCCCCCCCAAAATCCTCCGCCGCCCCCCCCCCCCCGGCGATAAATAATGACCGGTCCCTTATAAAGCGGACTCCAGTGAAAGTCACGTGGGTAACCGTCTAATACACGTTTCACTGCGTAAATTTCGACGCATTCTATGGGTTAACTCGTATATTGTGCTCCTGGAGTCGCCTATGGGAGTAATGAAAAAGTTCATGACTTTTTTCGTAAATGTGATTGTAACGAAAAAAGAGAGAGAGTCTTTAATTTGCTTCTATTTTGAAATATTAAAACGTTTTTTGGTTTTCGCAATGTCGAGTATCGTTTTTTCAACAGAACAATAGCAGCAACCGAAAAACGTCTAGTATAGAACGTTTTTACGTGACGTCACGTCCGCCATATTTGTGTTCCAAAACAATGAAAAGGCGGCCATGTTGGTGTACCAAAGCAGTCCTATCACTGTCCTGTGAGAGTAGAACCCTTTTTCGTATGTTAAAACTTTCTTTTGTTCCAACTAATTGTGTAACTGCTGGCCACTTGATTGAAGACGATCTATTGAAAATGATTCCGCGCTGCGTATTTTAAGGTGACTCGACAAAATTTTTCACGAGCAATACCACCTAAGTTTGGGAATTAACTACGTCGCCATTAACAAAACTACATGAAAACGACCACGAAAGTTGTATCAGACAAAGATGAAAATTTGTTATGGTCAGTGTTATATTGACAGTTTTAATAAAGAATATAAACTCTTTCTATTTGACAGTGAACAACTTTAATCTGTTATTTAGCTCTATTTATTTTATTATTTAATTTAAATAGTTATTATTACTCATATATACCCTTCCTTTTCAATATGATTAATTTAGCCAGAACCCCATAACTATTTTTTTTGTAAGTACCGTATAACCTCCACCCACTTGTAACCGCTCTGTGGTAGTAGGCAATTGGAAAGCTTGGCTCCTTTGGCTGCTACACACTTTTTTCCTTTGTTATGTTTAATTCAATTTAAATGTACAGTTAGCTTTGTTTTTACCTCTTTTTTTCTTATTGTTGTTGTATTATAATTGAATAAATGTGAATAAATGAACTTGAACTTGTCACTGGAGTTGTCTTAGCAACGTTAATACCTCGTTACCCATATAACTAGCTGTCGTGTTTCTCGGCACTAAGAAGTTTTTCCACACTCGTTCGCGGGCGCTTGTTCGTTCAACAGCTGCCTCAATGTTTGTTAAGTTTGGGCAATATCTATGAGAACCTTATCGTGATATTTTGCAATGAAAATTTTTGGTTAGAAAAAACTGAAAAAAAGTGCTTTGGAAATGCAAATGCACCTCACGTATGTCAAAAGGTCGAAGGGACAGCTTTATCTGAAAGATTTATTAGCATGCGTTGCTACTTTTTGCCTTTTTTTTTTTACAAACATTGTGGTTCACTTTAACAAATATTGCGAATAATTTGGAAACCGCACGATGATCTCCACGAGGTTTTTTTTATATGACCTTCAAGTTTGAACGTCAAACTTGAGAGGTATTGCTCCTAAAAAAATCTAGTCTAGCCACCTTAAATGCGAAAATAGGTGATTTACAATGGGACACATTTTTCTTGAATCGTGCAGGTTAAATTTTGCTAAAGATTTGAAAACCTTAAGCCACTTTACAAAATAAACACAATAATGTAAGCTATCGACCTCTTCTGGAGCCTTGATCACGCTAATAATGCTTAATGTTGAGTATAAAAAAATATAATCATTGGCGTTTCCAAAGCCGTGCTAATACCTTTCTAAACTTGCTAAACTGTATACAGCAGAGCTTGGTTTCAGGTATCGAATATAATTCTGTAGCAAAGAAAGTGGTTGAAAATAAGCCGATTTTCTAACTATTTAAACGTAATCTTTTGCCACTTGTAATTTTTGAATTGAGCTCGGTCGCAGTCAGCGAACGACGTTTAAAACGGTCCTATAGGATGTATTAGCATTTATGCTTTTCGAGGCGGAGTCAAGATACTAATTACATGTAACTACATTTTTACCAAAATTACCAAAAAGGAGATATAGACTAACAATAGAATTCGCGGATCATTTAACCCCTTTTTAGCCTACTCGACGAAACGGAGTTTTGACTTTCTTGAGGTTAAGAAATTGCACGAAGGCTCTTCAATGACGTATTCAGTTCTCTCCCCAGGGGGGGGGGGGGAACCTGGAGTGTTTTTTGACGATGCAATGTTAAGATTGCTTTGTCATGTTGTGTAAGCCTATTTCTCATTGATGGGTAACTTTTACTTTAATTAGGTTATCACAACAATTGGAGTACTAGGAATATAGAATTCATCACTGCTTTTACAATTTAGTTAGATTTCTTTCTTTGAGAAAAACAAATAAATGTGGTTTTTAGACTGAACAAGGAATTCTTACTGAATTCCCATCCCGTCTCTCCCAGGCGATGGAAAAACAATTCCTATTCAAGTTTATCAAAAATAAATATAATGTTCTTTTTAAGACCATTTGCATGATAAAACTACAATCATGTAATTATGTTTATTATATACGTTAGTCAAAAGAATGTCTGATAGTGATGAAAGAGTTCTTGGCGTGATGATCTCTGAGATCTGCTGAGTGTAGAACAACAGCCTCGGGCGTGAAGCTAGCTAACTCAGCTGTCTTGCCATTAAAATTTCAAGTGTTGTTAGTTCCACGTGTGTATTTGGTCGAGTGTGAATATTTAAAATAAAATATATATGGCAAAATGATCAATGAATATTTATCCGTGAATTGCAGAAATTTGGGCATTTTACAGTTGAAAAGTAGTGCTACCGCGAAAACCTCATAGATTGAACAAGCGTCTTGCGGAGAACGCTGAATCGTTGTTGAATAACCGCGTCTACCGTTGTTAAATCTTAAAGGTCGATAACGTTTTAGGAGCTGTACAATAGTAAGTTTTCCTCCACGAGTTTTATCTGATAAAATGTTCTTTCCAAAACTATATTTGAATACTTATCTCATCTCTAGACTACGCGAAAACAACTCTTAGATTAAAACAAACTAACACGCGATAGATCACGATTCCACACTCAATTTCTCTTCTTGACCAATATCTGTAGTTTCTTTTAAGAAACAAGTTGACATGATCTCAAGAACTGACCTTAAGGAAAACCTTTTAAGAGCTTTTCGTTACTGAGACCTCTTTGTTTTGATCAGGCCAAGGCAATTACGGCGGTTAAGTGTTGGCATAGGTAAATAAACTAGTCTGTGTGTTTTATTAAGGTTTAAAATGTTCCAGCAAAATTAAACGAAGATCTCAACCGTTTTCTTTAATTTAGACCCACATCAAACATAAACTTCCTTGGTATTTCCTTGAATAATAAATTACGCCAGTGTTAAATAACTCATTAACTCGATATTATGGCCCTCGAGCTCCCGTGGTTTTTCTTCAACTCAGTTTAACTATACTATACTTAATGCTCCTTAATTAGTCACTTTTGATTGTATATGCCATTACCCAAGCTTAAAATTACCCACAATTCCTTTTCTTTTATAAGTGTGCAAACAGTTTGTGGTGCTTTCGTGAAATAGGAACAACAGGAACAACAACAGTATCACTAAGCTAATGAAAACTTTCAACTTTCAACTTAAAGATGCGGAGGGCTAAAAGAAAGACCTCGACGACAGAAAATGAGACAGAAAAATTGGTTTCGCGCTAAAAACCGGCATCAAACTATTGCATTGCTTCTGTCTATATTTATTAGAGATACTCTGTTTGAATAAAATGTCCAGTGGCTGATTCATAGGACGATCTTCAATATAAACTGCAGAAAAGAAATAAAAGTTTGTCATCGTGGTTATTATTGAAACATGTTTGAAAATTCTAGAGACAACTGATCATAGGGCAGCTCTCTTTATTAAGACATTGTTTTCCAAACGAGGAGGCTTTTTATCGCCAAATGACACTGCCTTTTTACACCGTTTCTCAGTTCGAGATTATCGGTGCTGTAAATTGTTTACACTGATTTATGTCTTCAAAATTTGCCTATTTGAAATATTAGTTTGTCCCTTTCGCAGAGCTAATTGTTGCCTCAAATTTTCTCCATGCAAAAGTAGTATCATTCCTTTTAATTCGAAATGTACTCCCTTTTTACAGAGTTCGGGGTTACTAAAGACAACTGAAATTTAGTTAGGTTCATTACTAGAGGAACATGCCCTTTAAGAGTTCTACTAAAGACTTTGAGTGAGGGATCAATCTGAAAGTCGAACTAAATTAAAATAGGCTCCGCTAAGCAGAAAAGCACGGTGAAAAACTTTACAATAAGTATTTGGCGTGTTAAAGGCCTACCCTGCCTGCCATCTGTCGCAAGTGGGCAGATTATTTACTCCTCTTTTTAGCTTATGCGAGGTTTTAATACAATAAAATCAACTTTCTGAAAGTTTTGCGCGAGTCATCAATACGTGCTCAATGAACTGATGCACCACTGGGAAGTCCAGTCTGTCTATAGACCAAGGAGTTGCTTAATACTTAGTTAAAAGCATATGCGATACAAATTCATTTTCTTTATTGAAGTGCGTCTAAAGAAATTGGAAAATCAGCCATCTTTCGTTCAGTCAAGTTTCTGGAAATTTATCTCTTGCATCGTAAACAGTAAATAATGGCTCCCTATCAAGCAATGACGTTTGCAGCCAAGTTAGAACATAGCCTTATTCAGCATTAATTCTTATTTTCAGAAAGTTTATTATTTTCCAAAAACGACGCATGGCGTAAATAATGAGCTCACAACACTGCCTCCGCGTCAAAAAAACTAAAGAAATTATAACTCGAAATTTTAATAAGCAATTGACACGCCATATTAATTGTCGCAAAGCTTAGATACTCCCTGCTGACTTTTCCATTGAAAACTGGCGAAAACAAATATCGTATTTATTCTAAGCCTCCAATAAGTATTACATCATTGTTCTCTTTTTAAAATATTGAGCCTCTGAATTCAAAAGTTGAGACTTTATTTTTCTTTCGCGAACAAATATATCATAGTTTATTTGGGGTAACAACAGCAAAACAAACAACCTCGCCGGAAAAAATATTAAGCAGCGCTTGGAGTATATATTTATTAGTCTAACTTAGAGAGATATTTGGCGAAAAAAAAAAGCAGTTTTGGAAAAGAAAAAATTGGAAAAGCAATTATTCCGTAAATGAACCCGGTTTATCGTTCATCTCAATCACTAATCAATTCGTATCCAAAATTGAAAAGAAATAGAATCCGCTGAGTATATGCCCAAATGCCAAATTTCTCGTTACATCACAAAAGATTATGATAAACAAAATTTCGTGAAGATTAATGACGCAATTAAATAAAAGTTGGGTTTAATTCGAAGAAAATGAGAGTTTTGAAAATAGCAACTTCGTTTTCGACCAAATCACTTTCAACGTCATACTTTTGTTGATGTTTTTAAAAAAAATGACCGTAGACAAAAATAGCATAAAACTTCCAAGGGTAAAAAATTATATATGTTAGCTGATACCAATTTGATCAACGGTTTGTTTGATGTGTGAGTAATATTATTTTACAAAAACGGTTATGAGATAGAAAGCTTCATCGCCATACTTGTGATGCAGTTTTAAAAAAGAATGATCATAAACAAGAATAGCATAAACTTTCAAGGGTAAAAAAAATATGTTAGCTGATACCAATTTGATTAACGGTTTATTTGATGTGTGAGTGATATTATTTCACCAAAAACGGTTATGAGATAGAAAACTTCATCGTCATACTTTTGATGCAGTTTTAGAAAAGAAGGATGGTAAGCAAGAATAGCATAAAACTTTCAAGGGTAAAAAAAAATATGTTAGCTGATACCATTTGGATTAACAGTTTATTGGAGGTGTGAGAATATTATACCACTAAACTAAAATACTTGACAACATTTTTTAACTTTAATTTCAAATCAGGATGCTAGACATAACTGATATCTACATTTGGGAGGCATTGTTTTCTTCTTGGAAGGATAAATACCACATGAAGAATACGATGGAATTGACTTTGAGCGTGAAAATTAACGCTGAGGCTTTTCAAATGTAAAATCAGTGCAACGTGTTCCGGCTTAAGACTACCTTGCAGGCAGCTCTACTAATTACCGGTTGTATGATGAACAACGCTATCAGCTTGATTGAAATATTGATTGTCTCTTGAAGTAATTATATTTTGAGGCTTTAGACGTTTTTTCCCTTCCTTCCTTAAGTCTGAAATACAAACAACAATGTGTAGAATGACGGAAGACATGGGCGGTTATTATGCGACTGTCGCGTTTTCCGATCTGAGTAAATGGGCGTCCCTTCTGTTTGCATCTGACCATGGAGACAATTGTATAAGCCTCGACTTAATCAACACGCAATGTGCCGCTGGAAGGCAATAATTATCGTATTTCCTATCTATGGGGTTATTTAAGAGGCTGCACCTTAATGAGTAGTATTGAGTTATTAAGACGCGAAAGTAACAGCGGTAAAGACAACATCGTTAAAAGGTAAGAGAAAAAAGAGCAAACAGCTTTTCGGGATTTTTTACGCTCAACCAAATAAAAGCAGTCGAGTTTTCAGTTAAAATAAGCCACTCAAGCAATGAGCAAAATTTTACCCTAACTTTTCCATAACGGTAAATTCCCAACTTATGACTATTGCTCTGAACGTTAGTGAGCATCACACTTCTGTTAAAGGAAGGTTTGAGTTTGTCGCTTTGAGTTTGCAACACTGTGGATGAATCAAAGCCATTGGTGATTTTCTAAAAGAGCATTGTGCCAAACCAACATTTTTATTTAAAAGAACTTGCTATAACTTTCATAGCAAAGGGTGATTTTAGCTCTTAAGTCTATGGTTTAAAATGACCTGTGAAAGCCAAATTTTAAAACATTTTAATCAACGCTTTTGAGCTAGACCGCGAGTGGTCGGTCTTCTTTCCTCTGAGCCACGCACGGTGAGCGAAAAAGTAAATTACTCATCTAATGTGTTTCCAAAAAAAAATAAGAGGTTGTTCGCAGTCTTCTTTTGGGCAACATTTTTCTCTTTTCTTAAAATTCTTTTTCTAGACTTTCACATTTTTAAAATGGGGATAATTTTTAGCCAGGTAAAGTAAAGAAATCGAGTGATGAGAAAAAAAGAAGCAGTACTTGACTAGAATTTCATAAAAGGCCGGTTTTTTTTTATATTGTACTTTTTTTACTTTATCCTTGTATTTATAAATGTTTCAACAACATTTTAGTTGCAACTATTGCGCCTTCAGAACTGTTCAAGATTTTGCAAGGTAAAATAAATTTTTTCGAACTGATTTTTTTCAAAAGTTATGACCTCGTGATATCTTACTGCTCGTTTTTAATTTAACTTTTCAGTGCTGACGTACCCTCAGCAAACTCTCCAAAAAATAAATGAAACCGACTTAGAAATACTTTACTCATATTGAGCGACGTCAAAAAAGTCAGGTCGTAGGAAAAAAAAAAACTTTATTATTCCCATTGACCCTGCGACAGACCGTCATATCATTTGTTGTCATAGAGGCGAAAATAAATCAATATGATTAAAAAGTTTTGAATGGCTGTTTAAAATGTCAAGAATAGGTCATCATTATCTTACCTTGAATGAAATTTTATGCAATAATGAATGCTTAACCATTTCCTACATAGCTTTTAAAACGTTATATGACTTGCTTTGAATTTCGCACGAAAAACTCAAACTAAAAACGGACTTTTAAAATCATAGAGACCATGTAAAGTTTTCTTGACTATTAAATATTTGTTTATTAATAAGTTTGTAAAGTGATAAGGTTTTAAAACCAAGATGATCTAATTAATAAGGTGGCAAGAATAACTTAGTTATTTGGGCCTCAGATGCAAAACACGCCATTGTTTTTTCAGTGATGATGGGGTAAATTATCCCAGTTTTTTAATTTCCATGCCACATCCTCTCAACAAAGAATTAATAATGGTAATAGGACTGAGTGGAGTCTGATTTGTTTAATGACGAGTATGATAACAGACCGAATTGAACGACACGAAGTTTCCTTTTCCAATTAATCATGACTATAACAAAACTTGTGATTTTTTTAGGGTTTTTTAAATCAAAGCACAAGAAATTCGAGAGTTTTTTGTTAGCAGTGAAAAAAGATCATTTTTCTTAGTGATAATATGATCTTTTCCCCGCCAAAAAAGGCTTTGTCATTCTGAAAACACAGAAATGAGATTAATGCGTACACCGTACCCAGTAAAAGAATTGTGAAGAAAATACTACTCAACTTGCCTTAATAAAGTTCAAGCGTTATTTTCTGTAGGTAAGCATTTTGTTCAAAACGAAGTTTGAACCACAGTTCAGACACATCTGTTGGCCAATTAAAATAATGCCGTTTTACAACCAAGCCTTGGCAAACATTTCAAAAAATTCTTGCCGGATATATCCTACACCACGCTTTGATCATTATATTAGTAAAAAGCAAAAAAAAACAGCTGTCAACCTACATCTTCAGTGTGTGATGTATTGTGATTAAATACTGCTCTATTCAATGAATGATATTCGAGTATTTGAATTCAAAAGAACGGCAATACTGAACGAAGAAGAGGAATTTTTGAAAGACTGTCCTTACGTATTGAACCAACACTAATGTCTATCATGAAAGAAATTTTATGGCAATCCCTAACATTACTTTTGTAGAAGACTTTTGAGACATCCAAACCCCTTTTTCTTTTATATGGCGTCCTGATTTATGCAACCATCCATTCATCGAATAATTTTTTGACTTTAGGCCGCTCAATTATTTTAATTCTAAAACGTTTTTAAAAATATTTCAATAAAACTTAATCATTCAACTTATACTACTACATGAGAAATTTGTGCAATTTGATTGGCTTAGAGCAGTGGTATTTCAGCTTAATTTGAAACACCTACATGTGAAAATTACAATGCGTTTGCGGGTAGTAGTATAAACAAATCAATAATAGCATGATCTGTACGTGATATTTGGCATAAATACCACGCGTAGCCTGCAGTGCAGGCGTTTTCTTTGAGCGCGCAATTTGCTCGCGAGCGCCAAAGATGGCGGCTACAACAATATTACGAACACGAACAAGGTTCGCCCACCCAAAAAACGCCTAGTTTTTGAGGCAAAAGGACGACTATATACACCACAGGCAAAGTAATTCAACGTTTACTTATCATTGATTTATATACATATCGCTATAGGTGAAGCAAACGGTAAATCCAGTACATTTACTATAAAATAACAATCGGCTACAAAAACAGATTGTGTGGGCGCCCTGTGGTTTAATCCTCTTTGTTGACAGTCAGCTTAATTACACACATTCGTGCTTTTAAAAGAGGGTCTCAATGGGGTGTGGTAGCTTTGACGGTAAACGGTTAATTTTTTCCAATTTTGACAGTTGACAGTTACATTCTACAGCTTTTGACGGTCGCGGACAATTAGTACAAAAGTTAAAGTAGATCTTAACTTCTGTATGAATTGATATTGGAGGTTGACTTGGTCTTTTACATAATATAAAATTATTTGTAAGGTCTTGTAATGTCTAGAAACAGTCTTTTTGAGAACATGAGAACTGGTTTCTCCAGTTTAGAGATTCTTCAGGAGCCGGCATCTCATGAATATCAACTGAAAATGTGAGATTTGAAATACTTTGAAACTATTTTGACGGTCGACGGTAAAAAAAATACCTTTTGTGACAGTTGACGGTTAATTTTTAGGCTGTTTGACGGCTGACGGTTAACCCCTGCCATTGAGATCCTCTTCTAAGATACTCGTTCAGAACAGTTCCTTTATTCCTACAGAACTGAATCAGTCATAATGCAAGGCCTTGAAGTTATCTTGATCATAGGGGTTTTGGTTGTTTTAACATATGGAGGTGAGTATTGTAATCCTTAAACTTTCGAGATCTGATTGGTAATTCTCCTTTCACCACTATTCATTTTATTAAATGTGAAAAAAGGGATTTGGGGGTTTTATCAATATAACATCCTCTGGCCGATGAATTTGCCTATTCTCAACACCTATCTGTTGGACAATGTATTAGATATTCTAAGGAGAATTAACGTGCCAATCACTTCTGGGAGTTTAAGGGCTAAGAACTGGTTCATGTTTAGCGTGCGTATAAAGAGTAGTGAAAGCACAAGGGAAGTTTATAGAGAATGCATGATAAAGGCTTTGGAGTTTCTCGAGTTGTGTACACCACATCTCATTAACCTGCGGAAATGCGTTTTTTAGTTTCGATATGAATTATAAATAGTATTGGGCTAGCGTACTAACTTTTGTATTAACCCTTTGGGAGGTTTCATTTGAACAGTGTAACACCACTGGATTTCTTTCACCGATTTAAAAGTTATTATGAAAAATAATCTATCCAAGACTTGGTGTGGGAGTGAAAGGATTAATATGCTTAACTTAAAGTTGAATTTCGTTCTCTAGCAATTTTAATTTTTCTCTAAAAAAATTCCTAAGACTGTCTCCATCCAAATGAAAGTTACTCTGCAGCATTTTTTTGAGGTGCTTTCAAGGCTGTGTAGTATCACGTTAAGACTAGTCTTAGTTTATGAGTCAAGAACTCCTTAATGAGGGATCAGGCGCAAATGACGGACAACTCTTTTGGGTTTGAATAGTCTAACTCAAGAACAATTTGGGGACTTCAGTCGTCATACTGCTTTTACTTATACGCGCTTCTCAGTTCCAGTACCCACACGGGAAGATGAACCCCAGCTGCGAAAGAACCAGTGGAGGCCAGGGAAGAAAGGTTAACATAAGTTTTATGATATTTTTACAGTTATTGTAAAGTTTGATTTAAGTAGTCAAATGTATAGCTGACCACCTATTTTACTGGAAGGTCAATAAATTAATGCAAACAGAAAACAGAGGTCAAGCTAGTCCATACGTTCCGTGTTGAGACACCTTCTCGATTAGCTCCATGTCATCAGAGTCGTTCAAATTACAGTCAAACCTCATTAATACGAGTGTCTCGTAATAATGATAAGTCCGTATTAAGCAGGTATCCGTAAGCGGGGTTTGACTAACACCCCCTTAATACGGACATCTTATTGTTACGGGACAATTTCTATGGCCCCCTCAGTGACCGTATTGAAGGGGTGTGACTGTATTACCTATTTATTCCATAAATAAAATGAAAATAACTACGTATTATCCATAAGGAAACAATTTTAATCAGAAAATGAAGTTAAATGTATTTTTGATTTTATTGCATCTTCATCTTGTCCATCTCGGATATTCATAGGGTAATGACTCTAGCTTGCTCTAGATATGAAGACACTCTTATTCTACCAGATCAAGGTTTATCTACGATGTGCTTAGCTTTGTTAACCTTGTGTTCCTGTTTTGAAAAATTTTGGCTTACAGAACCTCCATGTTACTCTACTTTGTTTTCAGATGACGTCGCGAATGACGAAGGATCAGAACTTCAAGGTGCTTTAATTTCCACAATTTTCTGTAAAGTTGGTTTGCGGGAAAATATTTGTTTTATGTTTTATCGACACCATTGAGCTATGTAAAGCATTTGTGAATCGAGAAAGGGCTTAAACTAGTAGTTAGTTATACAATGATGGTCATACGCCCAGATTTATAGTTCTTTCCTTACTGGCAGCAACTACCTGAAATCACTTTGCGTCCAAAATTAAGTAAAAAAAAACTGACAAAACGACGTGTTGGCATCTGACACGGCTTTACATGCTGCACATTCAACAAAAACAACAAATTTTATCAAATATTTTTCCTACTAGTTGTGCGTGTAAACTAAATTACCTTTAAGAATGGTTTTGTGTTAATTAGACACGTTTTAAACGAGCAGGAGACTGGATGCAATTGCCTAAAATCGATTGAATACATTTGAGAGCTTAGTACCTTATACCTAAACTAAAAAAAACGTAATTTAACGAAGCTTTGCATGGTTAGAAGAGCGACAGGCGTCCCTCGAAAAGTAAATGATTAAATTAAACATTGACTTTCTCTTCTTTTATCACGCCGAAACTGCAAACTGCTCGTTTCGAGTATACTAATAGGCCATCCCCAAGTTCGGAAAACTCTCCCTTTCAAAACGAGGCTAAGAGAAAAATCCTCTCTTGTAAAAATGGATTTTATCTGCATGAGAACAACTAATCATTTTCAACTAATCAATGGCTTCGCACTTTGCCTCGCTTCGAAACAGAGGCTTGGGGGCAACTCGGAAATGGCTTATTGCCCCAAAAGCTTTTCATCACCGTTGTAACAATAGCTTTGCATTGATTTAATTCAATGATGCTACTGAAATCAGAGTTTTGCGTTATCCTTGCTACTTTTGAAACTTCACACAAAACAACTTGCTACATTAGCATGCTATGGCCATATATGTACAAAAACGCTCAAAGACACTAATTATTAACATGTCTATTGATACAGATGATTCAGAAGAGGGCGAATTAAACAACGTGTGAGTTTATTTCTATCATATTATTTACCCTCAATTAACTAATATGCAGTTGTATGCTGAGAAACTTACAATCACGGACAAAATTAGTTGACACACTTCTCTAAAACGCGGTCATTTAACATCAATTTCATTCATTTGTCATTTAATTCTATTTAAACGCCGTAAATCCCCCCACCCCCGAATCAATGTTGTTTGTAGTAAAAGAAAGACTTGAGGATCTAAAATACAACATTGATTTTAGGGGGGAGGGCTGGTGGTACACAGGGGATGGGGATAGTTATGTCCACTATGCAAAAAAGGGGCCATTTTATAGTTGAAGTGTCCCCACACTTTTGTCCCACATTGCATCCTTTCAGGGGAAGTGGGCCTGGCGGTCACTTTGTTTTGATGCATTTTATACATAAAAACATGATTTGCGTTTGAGGAATAGTA
>OZ037993.1:10395404-10547904 GCA_964035705.1 Porites rus
TAAAAGTAAAATTCCCAATTCGACGGGAATGGTCTGGCCGGTCAGTTTTGACAAATGCGGAAGCGCCCCTAAATACTGAAGGCAATTTCAACAAACGATTGTATGAGATTCTCTGGCAGATCTTAATAATATCAGGGAATATCTTGAACTGCCCACAGTTTTTCAGCAACTGAGCTTCTGTTAGTATCTTATATTTTTGGAAGCATATAAGGCCCCGTGTACTCGTATCCAGATATTTTTTAATCCCCATCTTTTTCTTTCCGGGTACAGCTTCCATCCACTCGTATCCGGTGAATCCGGCAGGCAAATCCGCAACTTTTTGGCAAACACCAAAATAATTACCAAAGCCAGCAACATTGTCTTACTTAGCGCCGGAAGTAGGATGACGGTCCGTCATAAAATTTCCATCCTTATTTTCTTTCACTTCAGGCGATAATGACAAAATATGTCATAAGTGAGATAGTAAACCGACAGATAACTTGGAATATTTACCCTTCTGTTTTCAGGTGCTAGTAAGCGAGCAAATTTTCCACCCGGGACCGGCATGATCAGACCTGGACGAAAAAGGTGAAATATGTTTTCTGCTTGGCTGAGCAGATTTGAATAATATTATGTGAAATTGATGGATCCCATTAAAGAACTGACTCACCTTTTTTTCCGTACAGGAGATCATATACTGCTTAAGAGAATAGTTAAATAGACTTAGGTAAGGTCACCTCTTGTTTCCCATTTATAACCTAAAACTAGCGATAAAGTTCTATTTAGACCTCAGTTTTACAATCCTATGTACTGCAGGAGATTGTCTGACGCTACCGTATTTCTTCGAATAATAGCCGGGGGCGATTATTCGTTTTTTTTAATCCATATTTTTTTGCACGAAAAGGGGGTGATTATTCGAGGGAAGGCGATTATTCGGTGGAGGCAATTATCGCGTTCGTCAGAACGCATCATAATCTGGTGTTCCTGTGGCACAAAGGCAGAAATTTTTAAATATTACTACCTGGAAGTCGTGCCCTAAACATTTTCTTTTATTTTCGTCCCATTAAATCAAACAATAATCACATCAAATAAACTAAACATGGGCTTTTTTAAGTGTTCCAAATTTGGTTAATCCAAGGTATCAACGTTTAAATGGAGAGGGAGGGGATAAAAGAATGAGTAGATGACAAGAGGGGTGGGACGGGGACGATTATTTCAAATATTTTTGTAAAGGGGGGGGGGGACGATTATTCGAGGGAGTCGATTAATCGAGGGAAGGCTATTATTCAAGAAAAAAAGGTAGTTGTTCTACACACTACATCTTTAGGTCTCCTGTGGTATTTTGGGTGTCCTGTCGCTATTTAGGTGTTAAAAACTGGATTAATGTTTTTTCATGCAAGAAGATTTTTAGCAAGTTTATCCATTGGGGTCATCATAACTTAATTTTAAATCGCACGTTCTTATTACGCGAGGTTTCGCACATTTCGGACGTTAACAGTTTCAAACATATTTTCGTATGTCTGTAAACGAGCCAATAACCAAATCGCAAAGAATTTCGTGATTGCGGGACTATCTTGCAGTCATTTATCCTACAACTATAAATTGACGCAACAAAAGGGTCTGTAATTAACAACATGTATATGCCAGGTCATGGTTTTTCAGATGATGTTTTACTAACCGGGATATGATGCTCGCGGCGTTAAACTTAAAATTTGTAACCTTTAGTTTAGTAATTATATTATTTATCCTTTGTTAGAGACGCAGACTGAACGTTTCCTTGACTTCCGTTTTCTAGGTTAATGCTCTGCAGATCAATGAAGCTTAATTAATAGGAAAGGAAATAAAAGCTTAGTAAATGACACACAAACGAAGATTCAAAAGGTTTAGTTTTCTGAAACACGAAGAAGAACAATTATTGAGCAAGACTGAGACCCACGTCAAGAGAATAAAGCTAAAGTTAAATATCTTTATGAAGTGTGTAAATAAAAGTTAACTTTTAGTTCTATTTGTGCTTTACCTTATGTTATCAACTCCAGGCTAGGATTATTTTTATAATTCAAAATATCGCGCCGTTTCTGATTGCCTCAAATCCTCCGGCTTATTGTTCATAACCAACAGCCGTTGACCAAATTTGTAAAATGCGAGCAATATAATACCATCGAATCCTAGCAGCCTCTTTTTCAACGAAAGACGAAATAGCTGTATTTCTGATGAAAACTGAGCGTAAGAAACTCAAGAATACGCAAAACATTTTGCTCGATGGATGTTATCTAATTTTAAGAAGTATCCTCAAGAGAAAAAAAATCTGTTTTTGCTATGAAACCGAGCCGAGAAATAGGCCAAACCATTTTGAAGAAAGTTTACGAGAAGGTAAACTTGTTAAGCCCCGTGCAAACGGACGCAACATTGTTGGATGTTACATGTTGCGTCCGTTTGCACACCCTGTTGCATGTTGTTGGATGTTGTTGCGTGTTGTTGCGCAAATTTTGAAACCGGTCAAACTTTTCAGGCAACAACTCCCAACATTTTTTTTGTTCCGTGATCGCTGAAGCGTAGCGCAACAATGTTGGATCCGTTTGCACAACTCTTCCAACATTGTTGGGGCCACGCACGTTCATTACGCATGGTTTACAAAGACTTATGGGTTTTATCCTTCCCACGATGCACTGCAGGTCCTAACATTGTTGAGAGTTGTTGCATCCGTTTGCACACCACTGCCAACACGCACGCAACAACTCCCAACATTGTTGGCGCAAGAATGTTGGGAGTTGTTGCGTCCGTTTGCGCGCAGTCTTAGGAACTTTTAAATATTTTGAAATAATGAAACAATTACTGGATAAGAGTTTTGTGATATCAGGGTAAGTCTTATAACACTAACTGAGAAGTTGATTTTTCCAGATTTCAAAAATTCAAATTCAGTCGGTTCTTATAGTCACATGTTGAGGAGGGTTCAAATTCTTTTAAACCTCGTAAAGAAATTCTCTCACTCTCGCTAGCAGAACTAGTTTCCGTATCATATTCATTGTAGCACAGCAAGTACTAAATACTTCTCTCTCAAACTAATACCAGGTTATCGCGTGCTTCTTTTTGTTAATATATCAAACCAGGTACACAGAAACAATATTTTAAACAGAGCAGCAAAACCACAACTGACGGCAAGGTTTGTGTTTCAAACCGACTTATATATCGAACACAAAAAATGTCATTAATATTGTTTTTTTTATATGTTTATATTTTGGATTTCCGTTCTGTCTTCGCCGTAAAGCATTAAGTTGCTCTTGTTTCTAAACAGACCTATCAGTCTTCTTAGCACCGTTAAGAAGCCACTTTTTGCTTTAGAGACGACACCACGGCAACGAGAACGTCAAAAAAAACAATCTCTTTAATGAGCCGAAAACAACAATTTCGCTCGTGCATCACACTTTTTTGTACATTTCTTTGCTGTTTACTCACTACTACGACGTGAAAATGCCTAATTTCGCAAGCAACGACGAAATTTTATCTTTCTTCTTGAACTTGGATATGGTCCCTTAGAACCTATTCAACTTCAAGAGGATTCGCCTTCAAAGTAAATGAGTAGGAATAATCGCGATAAAGACTGAAAGAACGCAAATTCACTTTTTGTAGCGACGTTCTCGTTACTGTATATGTCGCTGGATCTAGGACGACTTCATTATGCATGTTTCTAGTAACAGGGAATAGTAGTTGTTTATATTCAAATGAAGACCATACGCTTGTCGAAATAGAAGGTTCATGGATAACAGGTTTGACAGTTGGTAACTCACACCGTGGGAAAACACATTTTTTATCCTGCGGTACATTTAAGTGGTGTCATCGCTTGCTTGCTTTTGCGCGCAGTCGGAGTCTTTCGCCGGAGATTTCAGGGTAGCTAAGCATATGATTGGTTGTTTTGTCGTGCTAAGCAAAAACGCGAGATAAACATTTCGGAAGTTGTCGTGGCCGACATTCGGGCCATTTATACGAGGAAAATAAGACGCGTCTTAAATAAAACGCGAACTGTACCATTTATACGAGCATGTCTTATCTAATAAGACGCGTCTCAGATAAGCCGCGTCTTATTTTAGACGAAATGTGCCGTTTATACGGAAAGTTCGCGTCTTATTTAAGACGCGTCTTATTTTTCCTCGTATAAATGGCCCCATTGTTGTCATAGTCGTCTGTTTTCAACTTTTTGACATTTCCATGGTTATATGCATGGTAATATCATCCAGGCCATACATTTTTGCAAATTTCCTAGGGGCAAAAGGTCTTATCACGTAGGAAAAAGGCTCAGCCTATAACTGCAAGCTTTAAAAGTTTTCTTCATATGATGTTATTCAGAGTGAGATAATGAGCCGGAATTCTAACATGATATTAGACATAATAACTTATCAGTTTATACCATACCAAATGTAAAACATCAGTGGATAATTATATACGCAATACTATTTCTCTCGTAGGTACAAAAAAATTCTGTTTTTGTAAACTTTACGAGCAACACATTTTAGAGATATTCTGAAAGACCAATTGCAATTTTGTCTTTCCGCACTTTCTTTTTGCTTTTTTCCTTTTAATCTATATATTTTTTTACTTTATTTTTAATTTTCCTCATAAAAATACTGAAGGACGAAAAAGAGAGAAAAAATGAATCTTGGGGAACAGTTACCGGCAAATCATTAGCAGAACTTGAGAAAAAACGGCTTTAACGGGAAAAAAAACTAAAAACACCGAACAGCCGATTATCATAAACTATATTTTAAAATATAAATACTAACAGTATTCACTCTCAAAAACAAGGACAGAATAAACTTTTCTTGTCTCAACTTTGTATGACCTTAACTCATCACCATAAAATTACTTAAAACCAGCAAAATGCAAATCTTCTTTTTTTTTTGTTCTTAGTGTTCCTCTTTGTCTCCGTTTTTCGTTCTTCTTCTTTCGTCTTTTCTTTTTTTCTCTTTCTATTTTCAAAGCAACAGGCTTAATCTCTCTGTTTTGAAAAACTAAACATCTCCACTTATCGATTAACTTTTATCATGCTCTCTTAAATGTATTTGTTGTGGTTATAACCGATTCTCTCACGGTAAAGAAGTTGCCGCTAACATCTTATCTGTGATAACAATTAATTCCTTCCATCCAGTATATAATAAATGATAATTTCTTAATCGATTGGGTTTTGACCGATAATTAGCCTCATACAATGGTTCTTTTAGTGTGCCTTGCTTTGAAAGTTTTCTTTCCGAAGGAGATTATAAGTATATTTTAACAATCGCTCGCAAGTGTTGTTTCGTAAGAGCTCTTTGACTATATTTTGTATCCTATACAGTTCGATTTTCTTTTCACGCCAATACATACGCAAAAAGTTTAAAATGTCTAAACAGTAGTTATCCTTTTTTTTTTTTAAGTTAAATAAGCAGGAAAAACAATAGATGTTTTCAGATAGACCTTAAAGTTCTTGGAGCGAAAAGTTAGTAACTTAAAAAAAAACGGTCTCCAGAAAAAGGAGTCATCAAAGGCCGCAAAAAAATCTTCAAATCTTAGGCTTTTTGTTTAGGTGTAAAATACATCTTGTGAAAGGAAGTACTTCTCACTGTGATAGATTGAAATTACCCGCTAATTCTATCACCATCTTTAATTTCCTCAAGTGAAGGCGGATGTTTTGAAACAAGCGAAACAACAGGATCACGGAAACGCGGCTAGCAAATAGCTTTTTTAGAGCACGTAAGATGATGCTCATAAATAAGCGGGAAACAGTTTCAATATCGCTAGAGTTTTTACAGCACAACAAACGTGGGCTGCAGAATAGGTAAGTGAAAAACTAGATTCACAGACTCCGGGCAACTTGTTAATTACCGTAATGGTACATTTTAAAACCGTTATCTACAAGTAGAGGTAAATGTTATTTATATGTTTCTTCTACGGGAGATGAGAGAACTGGTGCAGCAATATACTGGTTGATAGATATATGCCCTTCTAAAACTAGCCCAATATAATTCTCAAATTATGGCTTTCGCATTCGCTTAATGTACCGTTAATCACAACTGTTACATGAGTATTAAGACATTTCACAAGTATAATTTTGAGGAAAAACTCTAACGGTAGAAACGGTTAGACGGCATATTTTCGCTTCACTCACTAGATAAAATACAATTTGTTGTTGAACCCAAAGCTTAACTTACCTGCCATCCTATCAAGGTCTATCAAAGTAGGCGTAACCTAAGAAATACTTTACTGAAATACGTCTCTTTTAACTACTCTTCGCAGAAAACAGGTATCCTACCCCTGTAAACCTATCAAGGGCTTGATATATATTGAGGCACTTTATACTTAAATTTGTGTGAAAACAGACTGAAAACGGTTACAACTTAACTGTGAAATGCTACAAAAGAAGAAATTATCACACTCTACAGTCTCAGATACTTCCTTTCAAAGTTTGACTGAATTCTACGTTAACAGTAGTGCAGCTGTGCTATCCGCCACTGAAGATACATTTCTTTTGTCCGCTGGCAATACTCTTTTGTTCTTTGTAATTCCAAACACCCACTTAAAATGAGGGGAGTTTGTTATTGTTCGAAAGAAAGCTGTAAAAAAATCCTCACTTAGTCCAGAGGTGGAAAATGAAATGAGTTTTGAGCATCAGTTTTTCCCTGTTCATCAATCACGCAGCCTCTTGTCAATCGCCGCTCGGATGAAACAGGTTTAAGTTGATCAAACATATTAAGGTTTTTCCCTACATTTTGTTCCATTTTAATCTACACTGTAGTGGTTGCCCGATTTCTCAATAATCTTCAGGCGCGAAGATACAAGACTTGCTTGAATTTAATGTTGATTGTGCTGATCTTGTCGGATAATTTCCGACAGAGTTGTTGGCTAACTTCCGAGACCGACTCCTCGACAGTATATCAGATATATATATATATGTTAGAAACCAAATTGTCTTCACGAGTTTCTCCAGGGTGGGCGAAAAAGAAAAATCTACCAAGGCAAGATGGAAGGGCTGATTGAAATAACCTTTGCATCTCTTAAATTAGACTTGAATGCCTCGTCTAATAATCTATCTATATATCTTCGTTTAAAAATAATCTGTTAATTTTTCTTGCAGGGCTTTAGAACGATTTTATTTCAGAACTTTCACAATGGTTTCTAAGATTGTGTGCTTCTTTACGGTCATTATAGCAATTATTTTTGTAACAGCAACCGCGAAACCATCAGACCACGTAGAAAATGGTGAGTAGAGTAAATTGTCAGGACGAACTCACTAACTCACGTGTAGTATTTAGTAAAATTGACGCTCAAGACCCAATTTATTTTTAAAATTATGTGAGTTTGTAGTACAACCGCGGTTTACTGGTAAAGGAACCAAGACGGGATTTTGAACTTGAGGCACTAAAAACACTCGCTCGTTGTGGGTAATATCTTCAAACTGTATTAGTAGACTCCAATACAACAAATAAGTTTTCAGATTGTTTATTGCTGGATTTAAGTGATCACAGGTATGACTTGAAATATGGATAGAAATTGGTGTGACTGTCGCTTAACGGGCAAACGGATGATGATATACTCTGTTATTGGTTTGTTCTACTGAATCTCTGCAACCTTTTGTTCAGTCATGTTACTTTACCTCATAATTTTTCAACATACGGTGAAAGTAATTAAAATTGAAGGAAATAAAAAAATAAGAAACTAAAATAATTTGTTTTGTAAAACAAATGCGGGAAGGGGAGGGAAGCAATACGTGTATTCATGAAACGACTAAGTTTATGTTGTGTTTTCCGGAAGGGGATTGTGGCTATCTTAAAGGGTTTGATGCTTTACAACAGAATGAGGTTTTTATCCCCTGAATGAGATTAAAAGTCATTCAAGGTCTTTCTAAAGAAATAACTATTAAAGAACTGAATGTATTCTCTATTTTCCAATTGCCCATAATACACTCTGTTTCAGGGACCGCGGAGCAAGGCGAAAAGTGGGAGGGCTGACAATTGAAAATAATTTTTTCATATTGAAAATCGAAAAAAAGGATAAAATCATAGTATTTGATTTGTTTCTGTTGCGTGACTTTGCATACTTTATCCAGTATTTGTTGCTCTTTATAGGTCGGCATTAGTGAAGATACCGAAATTCGTCACACGATTTTCCTTCCGTCCAGCAAATGTGTTTGCGATCTGAATCACGTCCAAGCTTTCCGTTAATTTCTTATGACAATTAAGTACTGTCAAGTTGCTGAATCGCAGCTGTTTCATCAAAAATCCAGTTACACTTAACGAATATAAGTCAAAAACAACTCGCACTTCCAAAAAATAAAACTTTTAACAATATGTTGAAATGTTTACTGGTCAAACTCAAACTCTCCAGTTTCACTGCAAGTAGTTGTCGTCTTTTCTGCAGAGCTTACAGACTTTTACGAAGTCCCAGATAACTCTAATAAACGACCAACATAGATTCAATGCAAGAAAAGACGCGATTACAATTTTAGTATAGAAAATACTACACTGAAGTGATCTGAAAAATTTCTAACTATGGCCGTTCACTATTCAAGTAATGTAATTCTTCTTGCCATCGAATATTTCATTGATTCGAAAGGAGACAAAAATAAGACAAAATATAAAACTTTTATCAACTCAAAACAACTACTCACCTTCGTTTGGCTTGAAAAAGCTAGTAATTTTCTTCATTTCGTCTGATAAAACTGATAAAAAACTCTGCCGGAGATGGAAGTACAAAACAGGCTGCCGAACGAAGCGAAGGGGTAGCCAAGGCATGGCGTTTGATCAAGGGGCAAGTCGGCCACATGGCACAATTACCGCGAAAAGCACGGGAGCCCCACAAAATGCCTGGCGTTTGAAATTAAAGAAAATACAGAGAATATAGCGCAATATAGACAGAAAAAAACTTGTTTCAAGGCTTTTTCTTTTATTTTAATTATTTTTCTTTTTAGCGCAAAAAGTGGGGGCGGAGGCGCAAAAAAGTGGTGGGGCCGCGGCCCTACCAGCCCCTCCCCCTCCGCGGTCCCTGTGTTTGCCCCCCAAATTCTGCATAAACCATTGTTTTTAAATGCTCCTGGGAGTATTGCATTTTCCCAAGAGCATTTTAAGACAATAAGTTATGCCAAATTTGGGGGGCAAACAGAGTGTATTATGGGCAATTGGAAAATAGTCAGTTGCAAACGGCTCAGAAACCTTCATGTGACTCAGATGACCCGTGAAAAATGGCGATCCCGTCTACAATAGGGAACGTAATAGGATCCTCAATTAGCACTTTTTAGTGGGGCTAATTTCAATTGTTGGCTTCACACTAGAGCTTTAAGTATAATGAAAGAGTTCTTGGAACCTACTTTGAGTGTGAAGAGGTAAAATGTACCTACTTCAATTAATTACTTGGTGACCATGGAGACGTTTGTAGTTGAAAGAAGCCGAAGTTCGCCGCCAAGTTTGGGCTACAGCACACTTGAGAACACACTTGAACAACAAGAAATTAAATGGAAGCCATGTGCACGATGAGCACGTGCAGCGGTTCCAAGATTCTAATGAACGGAGAGAGTGATAGCTTTTACTTCAAGTAATATATTCTTTCAACAAGTGTGAAGCCATGTTTTCTACAGAGCAACTTAAGATTTCCAAGTCCACTTGAATCAAGTGCTTACTTGAAACAAACTTAGCTTGTAGTGTGAATCCAAGTAATGCCGTGATAAAACTCAAAAAAGGTGGTGTTTTAATTTTTGATCTTTTTCTTAAGTAACATTTTTTGGCACTAGCCTTAACACTTAATAGTTGTTTTATACCAAAATTGAATTATTTTTGTCTTTCCTTTTTCAGAATTCAGGGCTTTTACTGCAGATGATGCTTTAGTAGGTAATATTGAGCAGGTTGTTGTTGTTGAATAATACGTAGGGTGAGGACTTTGTTCAATTGACCCTCTTTATTTCTAGACTTAAATTATAGAGTGGTTTTCGTTTGAGTGTCGTAAAACCAAAACCAAAGTAATTACTCTGGCCAATCACATAGGACACAGACAATCATTGAACCAATCAAAACTCGAAGTAATTACATGTGGCTGACGCAAAGCGCGGGAAAATGCATGCGAGCGCGTCACAATTGGCTTTGGTTTTACTTCTGATTGGATGAAAAGGTGGCGCGAATCTTTTAAGCCAATCGCATCGTATAGAAAGTGCAAAACCAATTACTTTTCGACACTCAAATGAAAACTGCTCTAAAGAGGTTCAATGTAGGTCTATCTTTTGAGATCGTGGATGTAATCCTTCAAAGCCACTATTCAAATGACACCGCATGTTAGAGTACTTTTAAACGGTTAGTAAGCAGTTAAAATTTTTGACTTTGTGGATGAAATCCTGTCATCGAAACCAGCAGTATTTCGTATGTTGTGACTATTTTTGGGGGAATTTTAACAAGGGAGTTTATGGGAGGACCCATGCTATACGTTTTACCATAGCCGCAGGGTGAACCAAAGCCATTTTTGCTCGTCACAGAAAGACGGCTTAATTTTCATTCCAAAGAAAGACTAGCCTGCGCACGTATCGTCTAGAAGCTCTATAAAGGCGGTTTAAAGGCCAAATGGTTTCCATTAGTTTCTATCATAACATATGTTTTTTGTCTGACCAATCGGGCAGTAAATAACTTAAATATCTCTTTCTTCAGATCCACAAATTCCTCCTAGGTTAAGAATCAACCGCCACGGCAGAAGAGGGTGAGGTTGATACCTATCTTATCTCCTTTTATCTAGCATAACAACCATGAAGTAAATCGTCAGTGCTCTGGCCAAGATGCAGAACGTTAACCCAGGATTCAGCCACATTTAAGCATAGTTTTCTAGAAATTCAGTCTTAAACCAGTTATTTGGTCATTAAAAACAGATTCTAGCCTGGTGGGAGTGTTCTAGATTGGGAGTACCGTAAAATTCCGAAAATAAGCCCCTCCATGTATAAGCCCCTCCAAATAAAAGTCCCCCAAACCGGTAACGCAAAAAACCCTCAATTAAATCGCCCCTCCAAATATAAGCCCTCCGGGGGCTTGTACTTGGAAAACTGCCCTCAAATGCAAGGTAAAGCAAAGCAAAAACGGTAAATTTACTTCCAACTATAAGGCTAGCCCAATCGATTTTGAAACACAAATTTCACTCCGTAGATAAGCCCCTCCGAATCTAACCCCCTCCAAAAATAAACCCCTCAAAAAGGGGCTTTGAAAAATATAAGCCCCGGGGCTTATTTTCGGAATTTTACGGTATATTTTATGTTTGCTTTCTTCTTTTAGGTTTGTAAACAGTCAGGACAGTTACCCAGAACCAGGTCTTGGAGAAGAAAAAGGTACAAAGTGACGTCTTACCTCAGAATAATCTGAGAAAATCGGAGAGCAAAAAGTTATTCAAATAACAAGTACATGAAATGCTTACTAATATCCTGAAATCTGAAAACTCGTACCCTTGGGCATCTTCATTTATTTATATAATAAAAAGCATTTAACATTGATCCTTTTATAATAACCTTGTAACTTAAGCTCTTTATTAGCTGTAACTTCTTGTATTTCGCGCCATACACTGTATATGTAAGTATAACTTTTTTATAATCTTTGTATTTGGTAACATTTTTTTTTTTGTTCTAACTACCCATCTCGATTAGCTATTGCCAATTGCGGGTAGATACTTCTCCTCTTCCAATTCATATGTATGCTCTAATAAATAAAGTTGTTGTAGTTGTTGTTGTTGATAACTTCAGGGGCACCCAACGACAATTTTCGGAAAATGTCTGTTCGGAAGACGATTTGAGATCTAGAATTTGCGGAACATTTGTTGTAAACTTTGTTGCTTGCCTGCCTCTCCTAGGATTTTCGAACATCTCAAAAATGGTATAATTGCCCATTTTTAACGGTTTTTTACCCTAAAAAGATCACCTACAGTTTTCGGGAGCCTTTTTTCTAGCTGAAATTTTCGAAAAGGTAAGTTTTGATCCCTATAATTTTCGCATCACTAGACTTTCAGCTAGGAAATCCGAACAGATGAAAAATTTTTAGGGGATAAAAATATGCCTATATCTACCTTTTAAATACTAAAATACGTTTAACAATGCTATGTTTAAGTGGTTTTGAACTATATTCTCGTTGGGTGCCCCTGATAACTTCAACATTAATCCGTCTTGTCTGGTAGAATTTTAGGCTGAGTGGTTGGGCTGGAATAGGTTGGGGTTGGGTTAGAATGGATACCTCCAAATCAGGTTGTTATTTTAACTAACATTGCATGAAAAAAAGTCTTAAAACTTATTTAAAGGTAATAGAAGAGGGAAAAAACAAGGGCATGTAAGGTTTGAACCCGTATCCATCAAGGGCTAACACTAGATATTTTAAACGTACTTTCTTGCAATGTTGTTCATTACATTTTTTTCAAAGCAGGGGTTATCAAGGGTTTAAGAATTTTTGTCAAAAGTGTATTGAGGCTTACTTTATTCAGGAAAGTATTATCTCTATTACGTTGGGAAAACAATTACAAATCAAAACTTTGAAATTGTTTCAGAATACGTCGAGTACGATACAAGAGGCATGGATTTTGAGGACAGTAAGTTAACATGTATCTATATAATTAACGTTTCGCTCAAACGATGGTCCAAACAACAAGGTTGAAATTATGGATAAGCCAAGTTTTTTTTGCTATTATCGGCTACCAATGTCGAATTAATGCGTTTGATAAGTATTCCTGAGCGATCTCGGTCTACCTTGAAAGGAATTTCAACTACTTTTCAAGACCATGAGAGAGTGCTGTATCGTATTGTTTATCGCAGGGTCATTGACTACTAATTTATTTATAAAACTGCGATGGCCGTTTTTTATTAAATAAGTGATACTTTTTATTTAATATCGGTGGTGTCTTCTTCACTAGAGAGTACAAATCTCTTTGTTGCAGGTCCTCAACGTTTACGAATGAATCGACACGGCAAGTAGATGATTAAAACTTATGGTAAGTTAGCAAATCCTTTTGATACCCGGCTTTGTCACCAGAATTGTCTTGGGACAAGGTCACATCTAAGAGATCTTCTCTCCATCATTTAGCAAATCAAGAAATCACTGAATTTAACGATCATTTTGCCTTTTGAAAGTTGAATTGGTTTGAATGAGCTGACATGGTTTTGTTTGTTTATTTGTTTGTTTGTTTGCTTCACTAGATGTTCAGGTTCGAAGGTACAGCCAAGGATTCTAGAAGGATCTCTAGATATCTCTATAAAAATGTTATACACATTTTATTCTAATGTACGATGAAATTTAATACAAGACATTTGTAGATAGGTTAAAGGAATATATCAAATAAAAGTTTTCTCAGTACAGACGGCTCTGTTATCAGGAAACTCTTGTTTAAGTCCCAGTTCGCCCTCTTGTCATTACAAATCGGTCCAGGTTTCTCTTCAAAAGCGAAGCGTCCCTTGTTTCCTCTTTTTCCCTTCCCGTCTTCCCCGCGAGCTTTGTTTGCTTTGCCAGGAACAAGCAAGATCTTGGCAAAAATGAGGAACTGGAAGTGGATCAAGCAATCTAATGTTCTAGCCCCCTTCTGTTTTCACCGCATTCAACCTCGTTCTCAGGTTTCTCTCCTATTTGTCCTCCAGAGCGAGAGAAAGAGAACCCTGGAAATGAAGAGGGACAAGTAGGAGGGAACACTAGGAACGAGATTACTCTGAAGTTTAGTAATCGCCGGCTTCTAGACGCCACGTGACTTATTGCCATCCAACAAGCACAACTCCGCAATGTTAAAAAGATGAAAATTATTCCAAGAATTTCTTCAAAAGACAACAAACAAGAACGCTCTACACTAACCTTGTCGTATCTACAATTTTTTTTTGAAATTAATAAAAATTAATGAAAGCGGTGATCAAGTCAAGACTATTTTCATTCAAAAAGTGACCTTAAGAAAGAGTCAGGATTCAGATCAAAAATAACTTTTATAAAGTCAGTCAATAACTCGCCGAGAATTGGGAAATAGAGAAAGAAAATATCCAAGGTAAAAACACCCTGCTGTGGACCGTATTGTAACATGATAAAACTCTACCCCAGGCTACTGTATGTTCAAAACAGTTCACATGACATCAATTAATACATCGATCATGATCCTGTGCTTTATTCTTGCTGGTTTCCAACCCACAAAATGGTTTGTGCCCCTTTAATTCCTCCAACTTTTCCACTCATCTCTTTCCGCTCTGCATCTAGAATAATGACCAAGTCTTCTCCTGTTGCCGGTGTTGCCAGGTAACGGACGCCAGCCTCACATCCAATCACGATTGGACGCTGTGTGTGAATCCAGTCCTCCTGCAAAGGCTTACCAACACCTGAGATGAACTTCAGTGTGTCGATGCCTCTTTGATCCACGTGTAGCACAATGATTGTAGATTGGTCTTTTGACGTCACGTACACGTCATACCCAGCGTTGCGAGGATAGAAGGCGAGGTGGCTGAGTAGAATGTTGGACTCAATTTCCGGAAACAAGAAAATTTGTCCTGCCGGGTCGATGTATTGGGTTAAAATTGCATAATAATTCAATGTTATGATGAAGCGACCATCAGGGGAAGCAAATGATGTACCAAAGTATTGCTCACTTTTGGCTTCGAGTTGATTTTCTTTCAAATCTATCACCAACTGCGCTTTGCTATCAAGATCTTTATTTGTATAACACTGCACAAACGCATATTTATGAGGTTGAGAGAGAGCCAAGTCAAAAGTCCCATAACACTGATGTTCGCTAAAGTTATAAAACTTAGTGTAACGCCTTGTAACCAGGTCAACTTCGTGAAGGCCAGGTTCCATAATATGAGTGACGTAACCATATTTCTCTTCTGTCAGTTCGCAGTTTTCCGCTGCAAAGAAACCATGAGCTGCATCACGGTAGCCATTCATCATCGGTTTGGTTGCAGTGTGAAGAATCATTTTGCTGGCATTGCTTATCACTGATAGCGTTCCATTATCGTCTTCATCTTCAGTGAGAACTTCGAGAGAGCTGTTTTCCCAACTGAGAATCCAGACGGCATCAAGGGACCTTGTAAAGAGACCAAAAATAAAACTACAATCGGCAACAACAACAAGACTAACCATTTTATTTGCCAAATAAAACAAGTTTACAAACACAGAATAAATTAATTAGATCAGGCAAAAAAATACTACTCAGAATAGTAAAAATTAAACGAGCTGAGTGGATACAAAAATCAACATATTTGTCAAAAGGTCTGCGACTACAGGTTATTCCTTCATGTTCCTTAAAATCAAAACTGTTTTATTGCAATTGAAAACTTAGGAATAATTGATTAAGACAAAATTATTCCTCATCTATAAGTTTGGCCTACAGGAAAATACTACATATATATTTGACCAACGAGTTTAAGAATTGTTCAAAGCAGCTTCTACTACAAAAGTATGAAATAAAACTCCCATGCATTTATAAAAGGAAGGTAGAAATAGATTTGGTATTATTAAAGCAGTGAAGTTCTTCCGTGCATTAGGCTGAAAACACGTGCCAAAAAGTTTGTCTAATGAAATAAAACCAGTTTCCCTTGTCAGCCTGAAGGGCCCAAAAAAAACATGTAAGAATGATTTATATATTCTCACCTTAAATATTTTAGCTGATAGGGATAGTAATCTGTTGGCACTTCCTCAACGAACTTTTGTGCAGCAATATCCAGTACTAAAACCCTTTGGCCCAGAAAGTCAGCAACGTATACGTATATTAAGTTGACGCTTACAGCTCCACCCCAGTTGCAAGCCTTCTGTTGACTTCTTGTGCATATGGGTTTTGTCGTACCATTTATGACGTCATCAGCTCGAATGTGATTGATAGTCGTTGACGTTTCAGCATTAATGACGTAGACGCCGTCATTTGCAAAGACGTAAAACATGTTTCCTCCTTGAACAGCTATTGAGAAAAAAAAAAAGAAAAACAATTTTCTTTCTCATTCTATAACTTAATCATACATTTTTGCCCGCATGCGAACGTAAACTTAGTTTCCATATGAAAAAAGAACGAGAAACGATGTCCAGATGATTTCTATATTCAATCAGCCTTTTTTTATCATACCTTCAAGCTCAGGTGAGCGGCAATCAGTTACGCGAAAAGCTGTTTATAGTGAAAAGTACGTGAAAATGCCAATCAATTATTTATTTATTTTTGGATAAAAAAGGTTTTTGAAAACCCATAGCTTAGCTGACATAACAATTTTGATTTTTTTGCAGTCCTTTACGAAAAAAATCAGACTTGATTACTATTAAAACTTTAATCCATTTGTCTTATCGTCCAGTTTACTTGTTTTTGTCTGTTGAATGTGTTTCACGCTTTATGTTTTCAATAACTCCTTCTTTTCCTTACTTGTTACTGAAGAGTCGCGGGTAACTGGTTCTTGAACCTTGATCTCAACATGTTTCTTATCCATTCCCATGTTATTTAAGGCCTTGCATGCGTACACACCACCGTCTCCTGACTCGAGCTTTTCAATTGAAAGTTTCCCGTCAGAGAAAATTGACGCATGCTCAGTTTTGTTTAACTTGATTTGGTCTTTATACCACGTGACAACAGGAACAGGGTAACCTCGTGCTCGGCATTGAAGGGTGAGATTGGAACCAGATATCGGCTCTTCTTCACTTTTCAGAATGCTTATTTCTGGTTTGCTCGCTAAAACGTAGGGAAAAAAACACTTAAGTTGCTGGGTTTTTTTTCCCTTCTTACAGCAAGGTCTCTTTACATGATTGCTTGTTTGCGTGATTGCTTTCCTCCCAAGCACTAAGTCAAACAGCAAAAATGGGGTTTTATTCCGTATTCAGTCTTAATTTTGTTAGAATACAGATATACTGGGTTCACCTTACACTTATTGAAAACATATCACTTTAATGATTGCTGCCGTCGTTCAAGGTATTCGCTTACGAGGCTGAAGTATTTCCACGGTTCTTTGGGACTTAATCGGCACGGCTCGCTGCTTTTCCCGCCAGATTGTGAGTCCGACGCGCTGACCACTCGGCCACGCTGCCTTTCTAATTAGCATATAATTTAGGAATGTAAAGTTGTAATGCTCGGTGAACATAAAGATAGCAAATTTTTCTTACCGAAACTTCGCGAAAATTCGTCCTTGGAGAGAATTCCATTTTGGTCTTTGTCTTGTGCTCTTAGCCACTGCTTTGAGTGACAGATTTCCACAAGCTTTTTTACTTTTGGATACATGAGGTAGTCGGTAACCAGACGTTTCAGCTCAGAACCGCTGATGCTATCGTCGCGATCGCTGTTATACCTGAAGTATAGCTCGTCAATCAGGACTTTTGACGTCACTTCTTTTCCATGTAATTCCTTTTGGAAGGTTTCCAAAATGAGCTGCTGCATTTTAGATAACTGCTTCTTAGGGCAATCTAATAATACAACGCACAGAAGTTAGAATGTGACAGCCTGCATAGCTTGAAGTAAGCCAACTGTCTTTATTTTCGTCATAACGACTTTATTGGGTGATCGAGGGTCGAGGGTCGAGGGTCCAGTATATTATCTAATTCAGATAACCTCGATCCGCAACTTGAAAAGAAGTTGGATGTTCATGCGTTCCTCATTAATTTGTAGGAAGAGTGCAAACAGTTCATATCTTTCTGTCGAACATACTGAATCAGCACGTGGCGACAATTTGATTGGTGGTTTTTAACTGAGGCATAATAAAGAACTCTAAATGTTGTTCCTCCCTAACAATGTCTATAAGCAGTAACTGTTTATCAGTAGGAAAAAAATCTAACTCCACCATGTTAGTTTCAAAATATTAAGTCTTAATTCTGTAAGCAAAACAGTCCGAATCAGGGTCATTGAATAAGGTCTATTCCATTAAACAGGGTCAGGTTTTGAAGGCTTTAGCGGTCCGACTCTACCCAAAATTCCCTTTAGTGCACCCCCCCCCCACCCCCCTCGGGAATGTACTCAAAGACATTTCAACCTGGACACTCTCCCGGACACCCTTCCGTCTTCTTTTTTTCAGAGGAAAAACTAATATTCGCAAGTCTATTCAGTGTCTCAGGTGGTCATGTAACCTACCTTTTTCACGATTGTAATCTTTTTTGAAGCACTTAAAATCCCAATCAACTCTTATCTTTTTTCCTGTTTTGCAAGCAGTCCTGTGCAATTCACAGTGGTTGTTGTACAGCTTTCCGTCTGTACCGCAAACAGGTTTATATTTCTTCTTACACCTTGACAAACAAACACATTGCTTGGTGCTACCATCTGAGAGAACCTGGCATTCTCGACCAGGAGGACAAATCCGTGAACAACCTGTGATAAAGTCACAAGTAATCCGTAATCAATTGCTAACAAGACAACTTAATAATTATCGAAGTCCATTTGTTTTTGCCTCTCCTCATCAGATCTCAGTATGAAGCAACGTTGTTAACCTCGACAAAATGTTTGCCTCACCCCACCTCCCCTGTCCCTCGAACCCCCTAGAGCTTGCTCGCGTGCAGGTTACACCTGGCACTTCTATGTGCCCAGAATCGAAGAGAAAGAGCTCATCCTCTTTTAGGATTATGTATCAAACAAACATGGCTTCAACCAAACGCGGACAACCCTCCTATGAGAATGCAATTTTATATCAAAGCAACTAAAAAGTTTAGAAAAGTGGAAAGCGAAAATCTAAAATTGTTTCTTTCTTTCCTTTTTTTTTTAGCGGCTTCAGCTTGCATATCGAGTTATCGGTTAGTTGTAAAAGGGCCTCGATTTCCGTAATAGCTAAGATAGTACGCGCGCTCTGATTGGCCGAGAGGCATATTTGCATGGGAGTATGTGAACATGGTTGTGACGTCAGGATGTTTTGCTTTTCGCGCGATAATCACGTAAGCACAAATTTGAAAAAGTTTTTGACTTCAAAACTCGACAAGATTACTTTATTTACCCATTCCTTCGTCAGGTGAAACTTGGAAAATCTTTATAAACAAGCTGTGTCGATTTTTTTTCGCTAAAGCTGACATTTTAAGCGAGAAAAATCCGTATTTTGGAAAGCATCTTTTTGCAAAACAAGAACTGAATACGCGTGCAGGACTTCGCGTACAAGACTTTGGGACTGGTAAGAATTTCTGTTTTAATCATTACCATAACAAAGAGTTTTTGAGTTTTTTCTCGGTAAAGTTATTTTATAAAAGCAATGGAAAACTTTTTTCCTGTGTTTGCATAGCCTGATATAAACACTCGAGGGGTTGGGAGAATTCTCGACAGTTATGCAAACCCTCGACTTCGTCTCGGGTTTGCATAACTGTCTCTAATTCTCCCAACCCCTCTCGTGTTTATATCAGGCTATGTAAACACGGAAAACGTTTTCTATTGCTTAATTACTTCATAATCACCACCCTGTAAAAACAAAAAGCCTTTTTCTGATAGAGAATCCTACAGGGAAGTTTATTTAAAGTATCCAATGTGGCCACAATGGATCGGAGTTCTCTTTTTCTATGTTCTGGATTTTTAGAAAGGCTTATAGCGGGCGTTCAACAGTTTCAAGCCAGCCCAATATATTACACGCATTTCACCGTGGGATAACTAGACAAGGAGCTGAGCTGAGACCGTCACTACTAAGTTACTTACGTTGTGGCTTTTTGGTCAAATTGATCTTTCGTTTCTTCGCACCACCGTGAGCCTAGATAAGGAATTAAGAAAAGATGTGACAGGGGCACGCAACGAGAATTTTGTTCAAAACCACTTAAACATAGCATTGTTAAACGTATTTTGGTTTTTTAAACGGTAGATATAGGCATATTTCAAGTATCCCCTAAAAGTTTTTCATCTGTTCGGATTTCTAGCTAATGTCTAGTGATCCGAAAATTATAGGGATCAAAACTTACCTTTTCGAAAATTTCAGCCAGAAATAAGGCTCCCGGAAATTCTCGGTGACGTTTTTAGGATAAAAAACCGTTAAAAATTGGCAATTATACCATTTTTTTAGATGTACGAAAATCGTAGGAGAGGCAGGCAAGCAAGAAATTTTACTACAAATGTTCCGAAAATTCTAGCTCTCAAATCGTCTTCCCAACAGATATTTTCCGAAAATTGACGTTGGGTACCCCTGGTGTTAGGCAAAACATTTCTAGACCAGAGAATACTAGTGATTGTTGTATTTGGACCTGACCCACCCTCTCCTCCCCTTATTTAACGTTAACCCTAACTTTTCACTAAGGACAAAATGTTTGTTTAGGCCGGGAGGGGTACGTCGGCACTTTCCCAGAATCTTCAACACACCGTTCCTGTTATTTTACTCTGCCACTCGGAGCTGGACGTGACTATATGAGTAAACACACTCTACATGGATACGTTAAACATGTTGCGCAACTATCTTCTTATTAATTCGATAGGCCCACACAATTTATATTACTGGACGATTAAGGCTAAACAATCTTGACAATGAGACTTTCCGGCCACAAGGCATCTTTCAATGAAAAAAGCTAACTTAATTTCGAAATGCGTAAAAATTTCTTTTCATATTGGAAAGTGAAATTAATCTTGGTGTGGAAAGAACGGCAAGCAAAGAAACCTTGAATATAGAAAGGCCATTGTGAGAGACAAATTTTAATTATTTCAAGTTTCTGCGAAAATAAAAAGGGCTTTGTATAAAATCAGACTCTGAAAGCGTTTCTGTTTTCATCTGCATAATACATTTTCTATAACCAGCCCGCAGACATTACTTATGCAAATTTCGACGTTTGACATCTTTTTCTCGCAAAACTATAAAAATTACTCAGTGCTCTTCGAGAAATAGAATTTATCTCCAGTTGTTATATCACAAGTAGTCAAGGAACTTCTATAGCAGCCCTTAGTTTCCTTCTTTGTTTCGATTCAACTAAACAAGTAACACAGCATCCATTGAGCCAAATATCTAAGCCCCTGTTGATAATTTTGATTCAAGACTGTTGTCGACTTTTGCAAATCTATAGTTAAATCATAAACAATTAATGCACTTTGTTCATCAAGTCTCATCTCTGTGTTGTTACTCTTTAGTGAATCGAAAATACTTTTAAAGCAAACTGATCTGTTGAAACTTTTTAATCTAAAAAAGGAGCTTGCAAATTTTGTCTGATGTAAATCAACGTCCACTTTTGTATTACTTTTTGAAACACTGACGTTTTGCTTTGCGACGTAACAATGAAACAGCTTGCTTTTTTTACAGGTGATCGTTGGTTAGGCTGTTTACTGAACAAAACATATGGACTATGGGTAATGAAAAGGCCGGAAAAGCCGTACGAATTCTCATAAAACTGTATTGCTAGTCGACTTAATAAAATCAAGGAAAGCGGAAGCATTGACAAGCGTTTTCACAGAATACAGAATGTTGGCCAATATGTTAAAATTAACTCTACATCGCCATTGAAAGACTCACCAAGGAATGCAGAAGAAATGTAGCAATAGTTATCAAAGCAACAGTTGTTAACTTCATTGCTGACTGGAGTTTATAAACGGCAAGTTTGTAGATACAGATTAGAAACGCGTGCAGCACGCGACACGCAGCTGGCTTCTCGGGAACGCTGGAATGTAGCCTTAAATTGACAAACTGGGCTTCTGCTTCAAGCAAACTGCACAAATGATGATAAACTTGACTGTCATAAGTCTATCCTGGTATCACTTGATCGTCAGTATCTCGGTATCGCTCGAGTTGAGCAACAGATTTGCGGATCTGACTAGTCAAGTCAAACTCGAGTGATTGACTGTTTGAGCGTGACTTACTGTAATCTCAATTGAGTGAATATTTTTCTATTTTGCATATGTCTTGTTGATTTATGAGGGAGGAGTGTCGAAGCTCATCATCTTAATGTGAAAAGTTCGCAGACAAAACAAATGAAAGCAATTTAAAGTGACTTCTCCCTTCTCACCCGTCGCCCAATAGCGAATGAGACTCGGTGAGTGATCAATATTGCACAGTGTGCTGCCGCACCGAGTGTTTTAATGTACTTAACGTAAGTAATACGAGTTTTCTTTTTTCGGGAGAATGTTTGTCTTTTAATTCATGTCTTTTTGAAAGAACCATTAAAAATATAGGCCCTAGGCTATTTTCGGAGATTTGTGGTACCCCAGGCTGAGGTTTGACCAGGTTCAGCCTTCGAACATAGGAACATTGTACAAGAACATTGTATTCCAACAGGAGCTTCTGAATCTAACAATTTCAATATGAGCAATTAACGAGCCAAATCACTAAATGCCATAAATGCTTGGACCCTCAAAGCATGAGCTATAAGTCGTGCTGACCTTCTAACTCCATTTTTGCGACATGTAATTAAAGAACATCTCAGCTTAAGAGACTTTTTTAGGCTCAAATCCCCCCGGCTCAAATGGTATTGTTCAGTCCTAGCCAAAACTCAAAATTATTGATTCTTGGATGCATCAGGCCAGGACAGTGATAGGCTGCTTCTTAAAAACAAGAGTGTACACTAAATAGGCAAATGACAAATTTATGTCTGAAAAATTTACAAATCATTGAACTCCCTGAAGGTGGTTGCCTACCCACATGACCCTGCGGTCTTGTCGCGACGCGCGTTACACGAGCCTCGCGCGCTACCTTAAGTGCGTGTAGGCTGTGATACATGCCTGGCTTTTTTCGCAGTTTGCAGAATGGCGTCGTTGAAAGTATTGTCGTGTTTGTTTGTGATTTTTGTGGTCTTCCAGGGCTGTCTTGGTAAGCTTAACGGTGATGAAGAGAATCCATTTCGAATAAAGAAGCTCAACATGATATGGAAAAAGGCTCAAAACAAAATGTCAGAACGAAAATTGAGTGAGTTTCGTCGATTCCTCGAGCTGCAAGACCGAGCAGAAATCAGGTGGAAAGAATTAAAAGCCAACGGTGGCGACGAAGATGGTGAAATGGAAGCGATGCTAAGGCGCAAATTTTCTCGTTTGCTGGAGCGATTTGGCTTGGATCACCTCGTTGACGATGGGAACGAAATCAAGGACAACACAGCAGGACATGGCGACAAACGCTTGAACGAGTTGTGGGAGTCTGTCCAAAAGGAAGGTTTGTGCACACGACAGCTCCTCCTACTCCTGGTTTGATCACGAATGAATTAATGAACTTTCTTTAAGTATCTAAGTAATACTATGAAGATATTTAAGGGTTCGCATAATACAGAGATGCCAACCTCTAGAGATTTAAAATCTGGAGACTCTCTGTTTTTCACTAGCCCCCTACCCCGGAAATTTAGGACATTATATCAAGTCTTACCTGAAGTATAGTAGATGCTATCCAAATTCGCGATCATCGTTTTGATGCCAGAAATAATCTTTGTCAGTGACTAAATAGGTGTAAAATGCCTCAGAAACCGCACTACAGTTACGAATAAGAAAAATTCAAGTTTTGAGCTAAAAATGGGCTAAATTTCAAACTAAGGCACAGAAAAGCTCAAAAGATGATTTTATCCGGGAGATAAAGCGACCCATACGGGAGACCGGGAGATTGGTGTCGTATCCGGGAGACTTCCGGATAATCCGGGAGGGTTGGCATGTATGACAATAATCAAATTTTCTTAAATTATGCTAAGATGATTTTTAAATTAATTTTAAAACGATGAATAGCTAATTTTACTGTTGTAGGTGGAAACGAGGCTGGCGTTTGACACAACCCTTCCTTCTTTATTATGTAATATCATATGTTTCTTATCCTAACTAGCACTAATTTGTTTTCATCATAATTGTAATAAGAACAGAAGGTAGCCTGAATTGCAGACTTGGAGTCGCTTACTTCCTCTGTAACGTCTCAATCAAAACAAGGTCAACCTAGGCCTCTGCTTCACATTAGCTCAAAGGCTTGCGGAAAAGTCCACACTGTATCTATTGTTTCAAATCTAAAGTATTATGCTACAGTGGTAGAGCTTTATGTCTTAAGTATTTAGCAGTTATTGGAAAAGGCTGAGTATGAGGCTTCAGCGGGTGGTTCTGAAACAGGAAGTCAGTGAATCGCATGCCTCCAGCTCCGGCTGGAGCCACAGAAAAATGAAACAATAATGCCTGGTTCAATTTGACATGAAACCATGCTTCCCCCCTCCCCCCCCCCCCCTGGGCATACCCCTGGGGATTTGCAACTTTTTTCTTTCTTGCTCTTGGTCTTTTGCCCACCCCCGGGCACATAGAAAAAGGCAATTCCCCACCCACTAGCTCCTGATCAATCTCATACATTTTTTTGGGTACATCTTTTTTAAAGCAATATTGATTTACGTACAGTAGCCAAATAAGACATTTTCACAACTTTTAAAAACATTTTTTAGAGTTTATAATGAGAGAAGGATGATACATGCCATAATGTAGTCAAAACTTCAACAATGAATGTGAAAATGAAAAAAAGAAAAAGCTCTGAAGCATCTCATAGATAGAACACTTCATATGAAGACTGTTTCTCTCTCTTGTCTATTTATATTAAAAGCCTTGTATCCATTTTCATATACAGTCTAATATTTAAGTTGTCTTATTATTAAAGCTAGGCTGAAGAAAATATTTCCTTCATTCTTTTGCAAAAAAATAATCCATTCCCATATGCATCATAATTGTGCACATTCATTTGAAATTTTTAAACATACCTTGAAAATAATACAGACTTAAATATTGATAGGTTATTAAACATACGTAGTCTTGAGGTCTGCAACCATCGTGCAAACCACGTGAGAAACAACACACATAATTTTTGTCATTCACAAAATCAAAGAGAACATATTTTTGATTTGCCCCACCCCTCTACCCCCAGGACCAAACTGCTTCAAACAATTCCCCTCTCCCAGGAGAGATGGTAACCAGTCAAATTGAACCATGCATAACCATAAAATTATAACTATTACCAACAGTTATAAAAATGGCAGCTATTGCTCTTGCACGTTATCCTGGGAGCAGTAAGAACTCTCCGTTTGTGACACTTTTGCATCCCCAAGGTGGCAGTTTTCAACCTGCTTAATTATATGCAAGTCTGCACTCCAAGGAAAACCGAAGGGAGCCCAGTGCTCTGAACCTGTAAAATCTAGGGTTCCCAGAATAATTATGACTTATATGAAAAAACTAAGATTTTCTAGTCACCTGTTAGTGAAAATCTAGGAGACAGCCCTGATATGCTTATAGGCACTGAAACCTTTTTTTATGGTGGGTCTGCAAGTCCATGCAGAATAAGGCAGAAATTAAACCCTGGAGTGGTTTCTCTAGCACTTCCAAACTGAAGTTCTTTAAGTCTGGGTACTACTATCCACAATTCACTGGATTTATTTTGTAATATTCTGGATAGTTGAATATACGCCTATTTGATCATATGCATATGTATACATATAAGAACTTGCGCATTACAAGTAATAAAATTATGATTATGATTATATTTTTTGCAGTTTAAGTTATTAATTATGTTATCAATATGTGATTCTGTTTATGATAAACATGGTACATTTTCTTACTCTATTTGTAGCTATTAACTTGATTTATAATTTTTGTTTTTAGGAAAATTCAGTCCTGATGAGCTTGATGATCTTGAAACCGAATTTAACCACCACAGAGAAAAGCTGAAAGAGTACAAACATCTTTTAAACATTTTAGAGGACCAGGGCGGTCTCTCTGAAAACTCTGTTTACTCGCAAGGGATAATGAAAGACGATGATGTTGAAAAGTTACATGTCAAACTTCAAGATACTCATGAAACACTGACTAAAAACTTTGCCAGGTTGAAGGAGAAAGTGACAGGGGAGAAAGAGGAGAAGTTGTTCCGAGATCCTCGTGTAAATGAACTATGGGAAAGAGCTAAGGATGGCGGGATTAGTGAAGATGAACTAGAATCTTTTAAGGTAAAGTGATTCTTCATTGAAATTGGATAATTTATCATTGTGGTCTTATACATGTTCAATTACTGTAGTATGAATAAAGCTTCATACTATTCTGAATCTACATGTACTGAATTCCTTGTTCTTAGTATGACTAAGACCACACTGCTGGTTTTATGCATTACGGATTTAAAAAAAAGATGTCAGGGGCTGGGCACGGGGCAAACTGACCGTTTGTGAACGTGACTTTGTCTTACTGCTTAACATCTCAAAGAACTTTTTTTAATACCAGGAATGATCAAAAACAGTTTTAAGTTACAATCGTGCCCTTTTCCTGATTACTCTTCTCGAAGGTAAAACATACTTCACCATCTAAATATTTCCACTTTATCGCAAAATCGCCCTATAATGCAGTGCAAAAAGAACTGTGCTCCATAAAAGACCATCTCTGAAATGTCTCAGTGTTGCGGAGAAAAGGCTTAGAGGTCAGTTAAGTCTAAAAATGTTCTTGTCTGGGCTGAAAATACAAAAATACCATTTAAAATGTAACAATAATTACGTCAATAAGATTATGAACTATTAAAAGGGGCTGTGTCACGGCAGTCCAGTTCATTTTGTTTAATTTTGCCAATTACTCACCCTCAATTGCTATGGAACTTAAAGTACATGTAAGCAAAGAAATTACATGTAAATGAGAAAATCAGAGACTCAAGACAAACAAATATGTCTCCTGAGCATTTTTTTTTTGAGGTTGCATACAGCAGAGATACACTTTGAAAAACTGTTAGGCTGGACAGTTTTCAAAACCCTAATTTCAATCCGTTTCAATCTTCTTCAGTTTTGCCCGTCCATGGCATCTGTTGTATCTGTTGTGTTATTTTAACCTTCCTTTAATGTTTTAAGCGGTTATTTTTATCTTTCTCTTAGTTAATTAACGGGAATTTTGTAATTACCTAATTTGGCTGAATTTCGTCACACAGCTCCTTTAAAAGAGAACCAATTTGTGTAGCTGATATTGGTATCAAATCATGATGAAATTAGGGTTGTCAATTTTTTGGCCGGGTGTCAAACCCATTTGCTCTGCGACCACTTTTTGGGCCGGATGGTTAATAATTTTCCATTGCTTTTAAGATGGAATCCACCAAGACATTGAGTAATTTTGACAATTTTTTTCAGTGGACAAAAATCTTGTACCAGAATAGTTTAAAGCATATTGCATTCTTTCTTACATATTTCAAGGGCTAAAGTTGTAATAAATCATCTGTAGTAACACCAGAAAACAATTTCTTGTGGGAGCCCGAGAAAATGAATGTCAAATTTCACAAAGTTACATCTTATACGTGAAATTTTCAGAATTCTACCTGTGTAATCACAATTCTTGTGAAATTTTGATGGTTTATTACATGATGATTTATTACTGTAAGAGCAAAGCTCTTATGTTGGATTTAGTGGCATTGCTACCTGTAACCTGTATATTTTAGACTACAGTGTTCTTATTTCATGTACAGTATTGTGTGGTTCCAGAAAATATCCATACGCCCACCATGGAAGACTCTTTGATTTGCACCCCCCCCCCACCCCCAGGATTTTCTATTCCAGGGGGTCTTTGATGACCCCCCCTTCCCCCAGGAATTTCCAGAATTTTTAAACGGGGTCTTCGCTTACCATTTTTTGGAAATTCAGAGTGGTTTTGGTACTTAAAAACAATGAAAGTGAATACCAACTCAGTTACGAAAATACGGTAGAATTTTATTACAACAGTGTAGTGTAAATGTTTGTCAAGCTTATTATTCAGCCAAACTTTTTGGAAATTAGCACAACCTATGGAGTAGTAATTATTATTATACATGTATGTTTACTAGCAGATAACTCACTAATTTCTAGTTTACACACACAGTGCATTTCCAAGAGCAATGTCAAACTTTGTTCCATGCAACAGTATGAATGTCATTATTTTCTCCAATACAATGTATATAATATGATTCACTTGACATCTCAATGTTGAGTAATCAAGGTCCTGGTAAGTACGTGTATTATCAGCCTCGGACATTTACCCTTAATTACCACCACCCTGATTATTCCAGATGTCACAAAAACTTTATCCAATAATTGTTTATTGTAGGGCTTAGAAATCTGAATTTTATTATCTACTCAGAATGAACTGCATCACTTTGATCACAAGATACTTAAACACAAGCATTTTGAAGAGGAAGCCAGGGATTCTAAACGTCTTTTGAAGGATGGACATCAGCATCTTCAAGACAAACATGACTCACTAGTGAAAAAGGCCAAGGAGCATGGCCGATGGGTAAGGACTTTTCTTATGGCTAATTAATTATTTTATTGCTCTCGAACAGGGTGCAGGTACATGTAGCCTCTTAGCAAAAATAATAGTGAGTTTTAGTAACAACTATGGCAATAACAAGGAAAACGGCAAAAAAGCAACAGGTTTAGTTTGGCCAAACAACTCTGCATATGCATCATGCCTTTTGTAATAATTATTTCTTTGCTGTTGTTGCAATGCTTCAATGTGAAACTTCCTAATTTCACGTTTTGTGGAGAGTGTGAACAAAAGAAAACTTAATTTTTTATTTTCTGAACTAAGATAAAGTCCTTTAGAATTTAAATTCAGAAAAATTTGCCAACATTTGATAACTAAACGAGATAGAATAAGAGCAAAAGAGTTTGAAGAAGCATAAATTCACTGTTTTGTGACATTTTTGCTGCCATTCCCATCGTATAGTTATGTTAATGCTGAAACTCCATAATATTTATACTCCAAGGAGGTATAGTTAGTATTTCTTGATGTTGTTTGGTGGAGGCTCAAAACATTTAGCTCATCACTACTTTCTCCAATCAGCTTCTAAGAACATTCTTGAAATTAATCCTTTACATGTATGTTTATCATTTTCCAATTTGATTGCATTAAATTTTACTAACTTGGTTTCCTTTTTGTATTCAGGTAAAGAAAATGCATTCAACCTTAATGGACAAAGTAACCACCAAGACTGAGCTGTAGTTTGTAAAAATGTATTGTACATAATGCAGTTATTGCACACTTGCAGAGTAGCAAAGTAAATATTACAGTGATATGACAAGTATGCAGTTGAAGAAGGCAGTTATTTTCTTCAATGCACATGTAGCAGTTAAGCCTACACTGTACTTAAAAAGTGCCATTGACCCTAAAAATTTCTTGTAATTTTACCTGTACATGTATGAGCTACATGTATTGTTTTTATTTCATTTTATGTGGCTGGACCCACAAGCCAGCAAGATGAAGCAAATCCTCTGTTTTAATTGGATACCCAAGCAGGCATGATAAGTCCATCTTGTCCACTTAGGATTTCCTACTTTGGTCCCACAAGTAAAAGTTCTCTTTTTTGCAATATGATAAATCGACTATTGATCAGGCCCCCAATTGCTCAAAAGGTGGATAGCACTATCCGCTGGATAACGCAATTAATTTTCGTAATACTTATCCACTCGATAGCGATTAATCCGGTGGATAGCTCTATTCAAGATGGCTGGATACTGGCCTAGTATCAAAAACAAGGCACAGAAAAGAGATGTCACCTTTTATAGGCCTTTGTCTCTTCCTGGTTCTCTTTTACAAAATAGAGTTTTAATAGTGCAGCTAGTGAAGTACTCTTCTAGTGCTTGGTGGATATAAATGATTGTAAGCCAAGTTGGCACTATGTGCCTCATGGCTATTTATCATCTTAGATCCAATACACGCTCATGGGATCAAGAAGATAGTCAATTGAATGTTTGTGAGATGTATTGAGTACAAGAATGCCTTAAAAACCAGTCCCCAGTTGTTCAAACATTGGATAACGGTATCCGCCAGATAAATCACTATCCAGCAGATAAGTATTAGGGAAACCAATTGCGTCATCCCGTGGATAGATGTATATCGAGTGAATAGTGTTATCCAACGGTTGAACAACCAGGGCCGGTGGAATATACTGTAGATAAACTGCTTGCATTCTGTCTTTTCTCTTAAATCCGTCAAGCTTTTGGCTTCATCACAGGGGGTGGAGGGGACAAAATAATAATTATTGTATTTTCTAAAGAGGGGAATTGATATGGTTATGCACATCATCAGTTCCCTTAATAAAACTTCATTGACCAACAGTCATTGGCCTCTAGTCACATGGTCACAGGCCCAGAATTAGATGCAGTGTCTTATTGAAACGTTAAGTGGTTTTCTCTTTTACACCAGCAGTAGATCATTGTTAAGGGTGTATATCTAAGAGAAGTATTTAAAATAGCTATTTATATGTTACATTTTGTACTGTATACATTTTTTTTAAATCAATGATAGGTAGCTTTTTAAGAATTATAATTGCTCTTTCTACATTGTTGTGTGCAGTTGTGATTATTTGTTTAATGTACGGCATATTATTCCATCATCTTGTGGGTTTTGCCGATTATACAATATTTTAAACAGTTGAATCCTCTTTGCAGTTACCAAGCCATAAGCACGGTTTATTTCATCCAATGTACTGCAAGAATTTTTCTTTATTTTCTCTACGGATATTTTTAATGCACAACTGGAAAACAATTAGAGACCTTAAGGACTACTGACTATGAGCATAATATTTGAGTTAAAAATTTAACCTTAAAGCTTCTTTTTTTTACGTTTTTCATTAAGCACCCCCCCCCCCCCCCCCATGGCAAAATGACAAAAATTCTCGCATGAAATAACTTGTTTCCCCACCTCGATCCTGGGGCACCCAGGACCTCGACATTCTCGCTAAATCCTTTGAAGAATATGCGGATTATACGTTTCTGGGAAACTGCCCAGCCACCCCTCCCCTAAGCCAACATTTTGCCCTAAGTGAGAAGTAAGTGTTGGCTTAGGGGAGGGGTAGTTGAGCGGTTACCCAGAAACGTATAATGATCGAATACGGATCATACTAAATTAGACTATGAGTAGTCCCCAATTTGTGCTCAGGGATAGTAGAGCGAGCGAAACGCGAGTGCGCCTGAAAATCATCCCACGCGAGAAAAGGCGACACGCGACGGGGAGAGAGAAAAATGAGCCGCGTCTCGCCTTTCTCGCGTGGGGTGACTTTCACGCGCGCTCTCGTTTCGCCCCCTCTACTATCCTTGAGGAAAAATGGTGGACTACTCGTAGTCAAGTACTACATGTACGAAGGCGATCTGCAGGGTCTGGTTTTCGCGTGAGCACGAGGAATATGGCTCAAGCTCGAAATGAGATCATCGGCACTACTGCGTAACGTTCCGAAAATGTAAGGATTTATACTGGGAGAGAACACAATTGTTTCTGTAGCCTACGAATGTGAAAGGATTTAACCACGTTTAAGCTGTGTATTTCTTCTTTCCTGCGTGGTTTCCAAGCCGATTTATGGCCATTATGGGTTTTACTGAAACGCGGGTATTGAAACTGGTTTGCTCTCTCCATAGTATCCTCACTTTGAGAGCAAACCCAACCGGTTCCGATAAAATCCATTAAATGGCCATAAATCGGCTCGTAAACCACACAGGAAAGAATAAACACACAACTTAAGCGAGGTTAGCCGATTTTTATTCAAATCTTTTCACAGTAGGCTACAGAAACAATCGTTTTTCTCCCATAAAAAATCCCTATGTTTGAACGTTACGCAACAGTGCCCATCTCGCTTGCGCACTTTCAACGACGCAGACGGCAACGATAACGTCAAAAGAAAAATAGGTTTTATAAGGCTGCGTGCAAACGGACGCAACATTGTTAACCAAAAACTCCCAACATTTTTGGATGTTACATGTTGCGCCCTGTTGCATATTGTTGGATGTTGTTGCGTGTTGTTGCGCAAAGTTTGAAACCGGTCAAACTTTTCAGGCAACAACTCCCAACATTTCTTTTGTTCCGTGATCGCCGAAGCTTAGCGCAACAATGTTGGATCCGTTTGCACAGCTCTTCCAACAGTAGGGAGCTTTATAATCGACGACGGCGACGGCAGCGAAAACGTCACTTTTAAAATGAATTCGCGTTTTTTTCAAACTTTGTCGCGTTTAGTCCAATTCACTGAAAATGTGAAATGTAGGCGAGTTTCCCTGAGTTGATTTCTTGGGGACCGCACTCAAGTTTAGAAAGATAAAAAAAAATTCTTCGTTCCTTGTTTACGTTCTCCATAAAACGTGAAATTAGGTATTTTCACCTCGTAGTCGTGCAGTGACGGCAAAGAAATGTACAAAAAAGTGCAAAGTCGTTGTTTTGCTCATTAAAACTATTGCTTTTTTGCCGTTCTCGTTGCCGTTGCCGTCGCCGTCGCCGTCGTCGTTGCTAAAGCTACCTATTGTTGGGGCGCACACGCTCATTACACATGGTCTACAAAGACTTATGGGTTGTATCCTTCCCATGATGCACTGCAGGTCCCAACATTGTTGGGAGTTGTTGGATCTGTTTGCACACCACTGTCAACAGGCAGGCAACAACTACCAACATTGTTCAACAATGTTGGGAGTTGTTGCGTCCGTTTGCACGCAGCCTAAGCAAGCAACAACTTAGCATGTGCATCACGCTTTTCTCCCAGTTGTGTAGGAGCTGCTCGTAAGGTCTCTCCTAACTGGTCGCAGAAAACAATGACAGGTCATTCTTTCAATTGTTTCAGTAGCAGGGTTACATGTAGGCACCATTTTTGGTGACTTCTCTTCCGAGCAGCTGCTACATGACCGTTTCTCCTCGCTCTTCTTCGCTGAGGACGTTTCGCAAGGAATAACCTCCGCGCAAAGCGTCTCTAGCGGCGAAGAGCGGGGAGAAAAGGCTGTTTTCGCAGGCTAGGATCCGGGGGGTACTACCATATTTGGGCTATATAGGTATGTGCCGTTGTGAAGGGTATGGTTTTCAAGCAGTTTACTCTGGGATAGGGTATATAAATCAGAGCGTTTGGGTCTAGACGAGGGTATCATTTTTCAGGAAACTGATCAGTTGGTTGAAGATTTTATCTAGACTAGGGATTGTGGTATAAGGTTTTGTTTTGGCTAGACTACTGTACTACTGACCTCAGTAGTTTCTGGAAAACAGCTACTCTAGGATAGAGGGGATTTGGGGACTTTACTCTAGTAGAGGGTAGGTTAAGGGTTCCAGGGTACCAGCGACACATCGCCACCCAGAAATTCCTAAAGTACCCCCCTTCCAGGGGGGCTAGGATATGGTCCCTAGGAATTCAACTCCAGGAGGGTTCGCCTACATTTGACAAAGTAAGTGGGTAGAAATAATTGCGATAAAGACTGAAAGGGCGCAAATTCACTTTTTAAGCGACGTTCTTGTTGCCGTCGTTGGATCTTACTAAACCCTAATAACAGACTCTTTGCATGACTTGATCACGTGATCAATTTTCAGTTTTCACGAAAACAGTTCACTTTTGAAAAATTTTGTTAGCACAAGCTGAAAGAGCATATTAAAATTGGATAACCTGAGAAGTTTCAGCCGTATATCTCAAAAGTAGCGATTGCAACGGCCTCCGAAAGTTGGAAGCATTTGTATGAGGTAAACAACTTTTGCCATCCGGTCACGTTTGCATGGTTTTCCACGGGCACCCAACGTCAGTTTTCGGAAAATATTTGTTCGGAAGACGATTTGGGTTCTAGAATTTTCGGAAAATTTTTTGTAAAATTTCTTGCTTGCCTGCCTCTCCTAGGATTTTCGAACATCTAAAAAATAGTATAATGGCCCATTTTTAAGGGATTTTTACCCTAAAAAGGTACCCTAGAATTTTCGGGAGCCTTTTTTCTGGCCGAAATTTTCGAAAAGGTGAGTTTTCGTCTCTATAACATTCGGATCACTAGACTTTTAGCTAGGAAATGCGTACAGATGAAAGATTTTTAGGGGATAAAAATATGCCTATATCTACCGCTTAATTACAAAAATACGTTTAACAGTGCTATGCCACTGGACTTGGATGTACTTGTAGAGGATTACACGACCACACCCTCTCAAGTTCTTGATCGTCACGCACCTTTCAAAACCAAAACAGTGCGGGCTAGGCCCAAGGTACCCTGGTATACCAGTGAGATAGCTGAGGCAAAAAGGCGACGCCGGAAAGCGGAACGGAGATGGAGAAGAACACGATCACAGGAAGATTTGTTGGCATTCAAGAAACTCAAGAACCACGTTACTTATTTAAGTACACGGGCTAAGCGTGCTTTCTACTCAGACTTTGTGAACGACAATAGTGAAGACCAAGGAAAGAGCGCCACTCGATCATTGTTACTTCTGAGTAATGAGTTGTGTTTTCCAGAATACACGGAGAACTCAATCTTATCCAACGATATCGGGCGGTTTTTCGACCGTAAGATTGCAAAGATTCGGGCAGAGCTTGATGCGTGTACTCTTCATCCTGGGGGGGTGGCTGAGGATAAAGTGTTTACAGGCGATACGAAACTTGATCATTTCAATACGTACTCTGTGGAAGATATAAGGAGGCTGGTCAGTAGATCATCGAAGAAAAGCTGTCAACTTGATCCTATGCCGACCAATTTAGTAGTCGGCATGTCCGATATGCTTCTCCCCATCATCACTAATGTGGTGAATTCTTCACTTTCCTTGGGACACTTTCCATCTGATTGGAAAACGGCCCTTGTGGATCCAAGACTGAAGAAGACCAAGCAAGGGACTTCCTTATCCAATTTAAGACCTGTGAGTAATGTGCAATACCTCTCTAAATTGGTTGAAAGGGCAGTTTATGATCAGACAACCTATCACGTTACTCAGTCGGGCTTGTATCCCATCCTCCAGTCAGCCTATCGACTTGGTCATAGCACAGAGACTGCCCTATTGAAGATACAGAATGACATACTAGCTGCAATGGACAATCAACGAGTTACTCTCTTGGTATTGCTAGACCTGAGTGCAGCATTCGACACGATTGACCACCAAGTGTTGTTGAATCGCCTGTACGTGACGTATGGAATTACAGGTACCGCTCTTAAATGGTTTCACTCGTATTTATCAAACAGGAAACAGCGAATCCTGATTAACGGGAGCTATTCGAGTGATTTTGATCTGCCTCAAGGGGTACCTCAAGGATCATGTCTTGGTCCCTTGCTCTTCACGTTGTACGCAAGTAAGCTCTTCGATGTTGTTGAATCCCATCTCTCTAACGTTCACGCATACGCTGATGATACGCAGCTCTATATCTCATTTAAGCCGGATGGTTCTGCTACTGAGACGGATGCTGTTGACGCTTTACAAGCTTGCATCAGGGACATAAGAACCTGGATGGTCCAAGACAAATTTCGGCTGAACGATGCTAAGACCGAGTTTCTTATTATAGGTACACGCGCACAGTTAAATAAGGTTACGATAAGTGACTTGCAAGTAGGTGAGGTAAAGGTTTCTGCTGTTTACTCTGTTAGAAATCTGGGTGCTTGGTTTGATGCAAACATGAATATGACCACACATATTAACAGCATATGTCAGGATATTTATTACCATCTACATAACATCCGGCGTATTAGAAAGTATTTATCATATGGCAATAGGAAGTCCATTGTACAGGCTATTATAATGTCACGATTAGACTATTGTAACGGTCTATTATATGGTACGCCCGCTGTTCATCTTGGTAAGCTGCAACGCCTGCAGAACGCGGCAGCTCGGCTGGTATGTACTATATCTAGGTATGATCCTATCACACCATCCCTGATCAACCCTGCACTGGCTTCCGGTTACCCACAGAATAGAATTCAAGATAGCAATGCTAGTTCACAAATGTTTTTACGGCGTCGCACCACAATATCTTTTAGACTTGATAAAAATCAAAGAGAGCTCGCGGTATCAGTTGAGATCATACCGGGGCATACTCCTAATGGACAATACCTATAGAACAAAAAAGACACTCGGGGATAGGGCGTTTGAAAATGCTGCGCCCAAAGTATGGAATCGACTCCCTCTAGAAATTAGACAATGTCAATCATTGAACATTTTTAAAGTTTTACTAAAGACACATCTTTTTAAATTTGCTTTTTATTGGTTCTTTTATTAACTCATATTTTACTTTTATTGTTTTCCGAAAATTGTAAATTATTATTATTATTATCATTATTTGGAAATGCGCATTCGATCATATCTTTACCGCATGCTAGACTGCGCAATATAAGAGATAAACATTATTATGTTTAATTGGTTTTGAACTATATTCTCATGAGATCTCGTTGGGTGCCCCTGGTTTTCCATACAAATCCTTGTAGATTCTAAAATTTTTAAACTGTCGTTTAATATTAAGGGCTCAAATTGTCTGTTATGAATTTAAAGAAGATTTGAGCCCTGTAATGCTTAAGGAAATACTTTATGACGGTTTCGACATTTTCGAAATTACAAGGATTTGTATGGAAAACCATGCCAGCGTGACTTGATGGCAAAACTTGTTTTCCTCGTACAAATGCTTCCAACTTGCAATCGCTTGTTTTGAGATATACGGCTGAAAATTCTCAAGTTACTTATTTTTGATATGCTCTTTCAGCTCGTGCTAACAAAGTTTTTCAAAAGTGAACTGTTTTCGTGTTTACCGAAAGTTGATTACGTGATCAAGTCATGCAAAGAGCCTATTGCGCATCTTCATTGCGCATGGACAGACCTCACACGGTCAGTCGCAAATTCTTTCGCGCCTTGGATCAACTACAGGTATCAGCGAAATATCTCTTCAGAGGTAAGCGATTTAATCAATCTTTTCTCCTTCCATGTCGAAAAAGCAAACTGTACTGGTAGAATGAAAGTTAAACTGCTTGTCACTTATTGACATGTCAGGGAGCCCAGGGAGGTTATGGCGGAGTCAGCCATGATCGAGCTGTTGACTTAAGAGTGCTGCAAATTTTCATCACTACGTATGCAGCGCTGTTTTATGAGTTTATTGAATAGAAGTTTTCTTTCCCCTCTTTTTTACCGGAATGTTTGATGCGTTGTGTTTTGTAATGAAAATCAGGGATCACAGTGAATCATTTCAGATCAAGTTCTTGCTAGCGTAAGCGAAAGTCCTAAATAAAGGCGGAAGTTTCACTTTCGATCCTGCGAGCAGAGACTACATTTCCGTGGTATGAGCTGGCGTGCGAAAAGTAGCCTGCTACTTTTCGCACGTCAGCTCATATCACGGAAATGTAGTCTCTGCTCGCAGGGTAAATCGAAGGTGAAACGACAATAAAATGTGGTAGTTAAGATCAGTTAAAGCCCCCCGATCAAGCATCCACTTTTGTGTGTCACAACTTCGATCTCACGCCTACAGTGTGCTGGCGCCTGTGTTCCAGTTTCTCACGCCTGGGAGAAAAGTTTGAGCCATCCAGCATTAACTGACCCGTTTTGAAAAATGTATTTATTATTAAAAGAAACTGAAACCAATGAGAGAAAAGAAAAGTCCATGTGAATGTTCAACTTTCTCTGAAGTCTCTTATTTTATTAGTTTGTGTTTGACCGAACTTTTCAGAACGTCTTCAGTACATCTTCGTATTGTCCTTGGACATTTTCAGATATTATCAGACCCCTTACAAAAGATCCTGGCACCCTCAGGAAAAAAAGGTCATGCCTGTAAATTAAAAACAGTTGGGAGGTACAGTGTATAAAAAAGTGTCCGTAGCTGCGAGAGAGGGTGAGAGACTGGCCGGGAAATAAAACTAAGTGCATTTCATTTGTGAAATAGAAGGTCCATACAGAGTAACTGCAGAATACCCTGTTGCTTTGAAGCTGTATCCCTGAAAAAGCTGGAAATGCAGATTCATAGTTATCCCTTTTATTTGCTCTTCTTCCTTCAGTGGCTTTAAGAATGACAAATAGACATACTATGTGCTTTATATGCTGTTTTAAGTGTATATCGTAGTGGATTCAGTGTCTATTATTTAAAGGATATCTTACTAAGTGGATATGCAGATATAGAGTGACAAAGTGGTTTCACGGATACACTGATACATACATGTAGTGACTGAGTATCCTCATATCCACATATCCACCCATTTTAGGGCTTACTTTAAAATACATGTAGCAGGGCCGGTACATGTATTAATTTATGCAGTTAAGCCTTCACTACTTGTCAGTAATTGCACTGTAGATGTGGATTTGAATTTGATAAAAAAAAAGTGTACATGGCATTCACTGGCTTTCATTTTTTGCAGGTTTCCTTTGTGCAAAGAATTTGATATTGTTCTCCAGAGTCAGTTTCTTGGCAACCAGCCACTGACCAAGAAGCCTGAGAGGACCCTGGGGACTCAGTCGACGCGACAAAAATATACAGCTTTTGAAGAAATGGGAATTATCCTTTTGGACAATAAATATGGTTGAAGGTAAAATGTGACCCTATTTGCAAAAACTTATCAGCATAAGGGAATTAATAAAAACATGTTGTAAAGTGCTACTTAACTCATATTGTGCAAGCATTGTAATGTGTTGCAAACATTAATGTATTGTTTTCGAACACTTCATTATACTCTCAGCATTGCATCACTATTTTTGCAAAAAGCGCTCTCAATTTTTAACCCTATTGCGGGAACCTTTTTGACAATCAATCTTTTGTGTAAATGTCGTGGTCTTAGTCAAGAGAAACTAAACACTGTAAATTGAGCATGGTGTGAAAAATTACTACAATTCTGCTTTGTATGGACTTTGACCGTTCTGCTGTTGGAGAACACAGATAACAATAAAATATGTACTATCATGTGAAGTATATATGAAATAATTCATTTTTGAACTACGGTTGTAGATGAAAGTGAAGAATGATCATCGCAGTAAATTTTCCAATTTAAGCAATTGGAAAGAAGAAGCCTGAAAAAAAAACATCAGGGCTTCAACGGGATTCCAACCCGTGACCTCCGCGTTACTGCTGCGTTGCTCTACCAACTGAGCTATGAAGCCACACATTGGGAGCGAGGTCAATTTATTGAGTTCATATCTCCCGTGAGGAGTGAAATGATGTGAAGTATAATATGAAATAATTCATTTTTGAACTGCGGTTGTAGATGAAAGTGAAGAATGATCATCGCAGTAAATTTTCCAATTTAAGCAATTGGAAAGAAGAAGCCTGAAAAAAATCAGGGCTTCAACGGGATTCAAACCCGTGACCTCCGCGTTACCGGTGCGTTGCTCTACCAAAAAAAAAAATTTACTGCGATGATCATTCTTCACTTTCATCTACAACCGCAGTTCAAAAATGAATTATTTCATGTATACTTCACATCATGTCACTCCTCACGGGAGATATGAACTCAATAAATTGACCTCGCTCCCAATGTGTGGCTTCATAGCTCAGTTGGCAGAGCAACGCACCGGTAACGCGGAGGTAACGGGTTCGAATCCCGTTGAAGCCCCGGGCTGTTAGTCCCCTGCATGTTTTTCACTTCAGATTTCTATCTTGGATCATGTGACAGGCTAACAAATGGGAAGTAGCAATGCCCAAACTTTGTAGTTAGCAAAATCTGTAGTGAAATAGAAAAAACTTACTGTTTCATGCATTGAAGTGTGAATCTAAGAATTTCCACACATTCATAGAATCAGAAAAAATGGCAACAACTGTCCTAACACTGACTTGTATACTGTTATCTTACAATATATATACACTGTAAATGTAATATAATTTTCGCTCAATCTACCAGTAGTTAAAAGGGAATAAGGCTTGTCAAAAAACTGTTAAAAACTAGTAGTATGCCTTGAATGTACATGAAATTGAAGCATATTGTAACAAGCAATTTGTTGCTCTCCTCTCTTGGCTTATTAACTTGCATGTATTTGCCCCTTGGAATTTTGCTGAAAAACACATTTCGAAGCAACAGCTGTAGTCAAACAGTTTTCTGGTCACCGTCTGCATAAAGAGCTAAGACATACATGTACCACAAAGATGTTTACAGGTCATACACTGTACACTTTGTGGTCTTCTAATCCAGATGCAGAATATTAGCTTGCGATGTTAAAAGGTGCAGAAACCAAAATTTCAAGATACATGTAGATTTTGGGTTTAAGAATGACACAGTAGTCTTGACCTTTTCTTTCTTCTTCTTCTCTCCTCCCCTCCTCTCAGGCTTTCCTAACTTCTTTTTTTCTTTTGCTGGGCATTTAGTAGGCTACATTTTGGTAATAAATGTTTTTGGGAAGGATTTTAGGGGCAGTTATGGGCAGTTCAGGGCAGGGAGCAAAGAAAATCATTTTTACAGCTTGCCATTCGGGCAAGCTGAAGCTAGCATTTACTAGCCCAGACGTCATTTCAACTAGCCCCAAAAGCTCTTCGTCGAGCTGAATTGATTTCACACTTCTTCTGTTATTCGAATTCCTCAAAGAACATCACATGCCCGTCGGGCAAGTTAAAAACAGATTTCACTAGCGCAATAGCAAAATCCACTAGCCCCGGGTTGTCGGACACTACTTTCTTTGCACGCTGGTTCAGGGGCAAATGTGTTAAAATATGTATTAATTGCTTACGTGTATATATTTTGCTCTCTTGCACTTTCTTTCCTTTTCAAACAGTTTAGTAATGGATGTGCCAAAACCTTCAGGAGGCGATGCTGCTAACTGCTCTGAGGCTGGCAACAGTTGCCCACCTCTTCTTAGTGTTGATCTTCCTTCTGTGAGTGAAATTACAACAAGAGCAAAGGAACCACAACTGCCTGTAGAAATTGTGTTACTGACAGTGGAAAAATATGAGTTTTTGGCTTGTTACCGACAGTTAAAAGATCCATACAGATGGTGGTTTGATGGCCTTGGTTACGTTTACTTTGAAGATGTGGATGAAAATCAAGAAGATAGGGTGAAAGTTGCACTGCTGCAATGTGAAAGAGGCAGCGTTGGTCCAGGTAGTGCCCTGATTACTGCGAAGAATGCAGTTACTGTGCTAAAACCCAAGGCAATCATTTCTGTTGGGATATGCAGTGGTCTCTGCAGCCCTGAGAAGACTCAACTGGGAGATGTTGTCGTTTCAGCTAAAGTTGCAACGTATGCTCCCAAAGTAGTAACAAATAACCAAGAGCAATCAACTGGTATGAGGAGTTATGTAAGCAAACACTTTCTTAGTCTTATCAAGAATTGTGCAGATGGCTGGCAGGCACCTTTGAAGAACTCTGAAGATCATGAAGTCAAAATTCACTGTGGTGAATTTCTTAGTGGCCCAGAGCTTGTCAAGGCTGAGTGGCGACGTAAACAACTTGCTGAGCTTCATCCCCAGGCAGTTGCCTTGGAGATGGAAGCTGAAGGTTAGTTGACTGTTTGAAATTCCAGCAGGATTCAGTGTTCTCCCCAGGTACTTAAGGGCCGCCTGGCTTAAAAACACTGGAAAATCGTTGCCACCTGGTTTAAAAACCAAAGATTTATCCCAACGGAAGCTTATGTTGACATCTAGAACTAGAATCTTGGACAAAATAAATCAAAATGGGAAATTTATACCCCCCCCCCTCCCCCCCAAAAAAAATCAGGGATGGGAAAATGGCGCGTTTTGGCTTTTGCACGGCTTCATCTTTGATTTACATGTAGGGGGGAATGGGGGTTTGCTGTTCCAGTTATTCTGTCCAAGATTGTAGGTACTTCAGAGACAAAATCACGCAACAACATTGATGAAACATTTTCTATGGTGTGTTCATTTGTTTGTTTTCTTGGAATTAATAATTGTATATAAGAGTGATTTACCATTGGATGAATAAACCTGTGATGCATTTGTTTCGTTGAACGGCAGCCATCTTGAAATTGTCTGAGAAACACATGTAAGGGCCCTTCAAGGAGCTTACATGGAGTAACAACTGAAATTCCCGCTCTCACATTTTATGTGGTGTCACAAATCACAGTGGAAAACTCAAGTCAACCCAAGACATGTGGAACAAAATGGAAAAGCTTATCAAAACAAATTGAGTTCTTTTATTACTGTGGAAAAGAGACAGAAAAGTGATGAAAATCCGGTGGAAGAAGTTCAATCACCTAAAATGATACCAAATCTTCCAAAATCGATTAATTCCAAACACTGAAAATCAGAAAAAGACTTTGATTATGAGAAAGCAGCTGCCATTTAGGGGGCTCAGAAAAAACAGAAGAATAACGGTTACTTGCTAACCAAGTGAACAACTGAAATTAAATTCCCAAGTCTTCATTAAATTTTATTCTGGCTGCAGCAGGCTTCTTACAAACACTGTTAAAAATCTCAGTCAGAAGAGGCCCTGGACTTTCCAAAATCCTAGGGAGAACACTGGGATTCTTTTGCATTCATTTGTGACGTGCTTAATATGCATACCTGGCACTGGCAGAATGGCCTCTTTGTCAAAACCATCACTCAACATCTCTAAGGTAGGCTGTTGAATGAAGAAAATGTACATTTACATAAGTACTATTTTATGTCCCTAGCTTTTCATGTGAAGAATGGTTTTGACAAAATAATTAATGATTTAGTCACTACTTATGAAGGTTACTATGTACAGCCAGTGGTGTATATATTGTTAACGTAATATGCTGCAAAATTGCATGTATTTTCTCTTTTCCCGCTGGTGGGGGAGGGGAGGCCAAGTAGTCTTACACCCTGAACATCTGCAGGTCCAGGTGTAAACCTTGGTGTTGGATTGTTTTTCAATTAGACAAGAAACTTTTATGTTCCATTCTGTTTCTCTTCACCCAGGTGTGTAAATAGATACCGGCGACGTGCTGTTGTACAATGTATAATACTTAGATTTAGCCAGGGCTAGAAGCGAAGCTCTCTTTAATATTTGTAATTTCCTCAAAGAAAATATAAAATCGAGTTATACTAAAGACAAGGTGAAAACAACGAGAACGACGATTGCAACTTTGCACGTGCAGCACACTTTTTTGAACATTTCCTTGCCGTCGTTTTACACGACTAGAACGTGAAAACTTCTTTTAACTTCCTATTTAGATGTTTTATGGAGGAAATGTATCATATTTTGTGTTCCTGTTCACTCTGTTTTTTCACTGCCACTCATTTTCACTTTGGTAGCCGCTGCATTTCTCATTTTCTAACCGCCCCTATATAATTTTCATGTTTTTCTTCCAACGAAATTGTTATTTATTTCTAGCTCTAGCTCTTTCCCTGTTAATGTAGACGTTAAAATTTAGTAGAAAAATGACTTGTTTTTGTTGTAGTTTTTTCCTCTCAAAAAGTCTGGGCGGCCAGATTTACCGCCGAAACGAGCGAGGTGCTTGAAATGCAAAATTTCACCTCAGCTTTAACATTTTCTTTCCCCGACGTTCTGACGTCTGACTTGCTTCCCCCTCCCTCAGCGTCTCGAATGGATAGATTACCAAATTTTCTTAGCTATGGGGCTCCGCGCGCGAGGAGCTCCGCTATGACCCTGCAGTAGAATGTTATCTCCTCTAGGGGGTACCCTATGTGGCAGGCATTTGTAAGGGAAGGAAGAGGATAAATAAACTGAAGGTGCGGGGAACGCTGTTTCCGTACTCGCAGACCGTAACTCGCCCTTTCTTTTTCTCTTTAAATACCTGCCATGTAGGCTATTCCAGGTCAGAGTAGCATTACCCCTAAGTGCTGAGTTAAGCTCTGCCTGGTTGGGCTTGTAGGCCCGTAACAATGCACCTTTATCTTTTTCTTCTTTCCATTAAGGATTATAATACTATTTCGTTGCAGGCATTTTTACGGTTGCATTTGACAGTGAGATTGAGTGGCTGCTGGTTAAAGGAATTGCTGATTTTGCAGATGGTGCTCATATGACTACAGAGAGTTGGTGTTCCTGTGCTAGTGTGATGGCGGCTTCTCTTGTAAAGCATATCCTGGGCAATCCTGCTGTTTTTCGTTCTTGGCCTCATTTTGATGGTAATGTTAGTAGGTGAAGCTTAATTGTTTTCCTATTTAAGGTATCATATGGTTTTTGAAATCCTTACTCTATGCTGCCTAGTTCTACTACACACTTTTGGAAAGATAACAACCTTTTGATAACAGATCTAACATTGCTTCCCTGATGAAATAACTCCCAGTTTATGATTCAGCAATTTGACCCTAATTTAAATCTATTTCTTATTTCGCCAGGATACTTTGTACTGAGCAGTGAAAGTAAAACATCACAATAATTTGTGTACAGTGTAGTTTTATTACAATGTACTTGTAATAATACTTGGTAGAAGCCTCCCTTGTCATCAAAATAATGTTTTTTTGTTTCTTTGAACAGCTGAAGCTTCCAAACCATTCGACCTAAAGCAGTGTCAAGGTCAGCTGCAGACATTCTACGACTCAGTGAGTAAGGTACAAATCACTCCATGGAACCCAGATGACACGGTGCACATTGATGATGTGTACACGAATCTCTCATGGCTGAGAGATCATAAGACTCCTCGTGGTACGAGTCAGGAGAAACTCGAGGACTATGGCGAGATTTTCCAGGGCACCGATCGCTGTCCAAACCCTAAGCGAATCCTTATTTATGGAAGACCTGGGATAGGGAAGACCACTTTCTCTCAAAAAATTGCTTTCGACTGGGCAAATGGCCGAAAAGAAATCTTGAAGAAGTTCGATGTTTTGTTGATGATTAGGTTGCGAGATGTGTGTGGCTTAGAAGACTTTGGAGCTGTTTTAAACGCTTCCAAACTGTTGGCCGTCCATGACTCAATCACCGTTGAGAACCTGCATAATTATGTCTTTGAGAACCAAGATAAAGTGTTACTAGTCCTGGATGGCTATGATGAATACCATGCTGGAGCTTCGTCTCTCATTGACCAGATATGGGAGAGAAATCTCCTGAGACATTGTTATGCTATTATGACTACCCGACTAACAGAGGTTGACAAGGTTAGGAAGTCAAGTGACGTCCAACTGGAGATCATAGGTTTTGATACTGTTGAGCAAGTTATAGAATTCGCCAGCAAGTATCTCGCTAGTGAAGAAGACGTTAAAGAACTTATACAGTATCTTTGTGATGAGAATGTCTGGGATGTGGTGAAGATTCCATTGCTTTTGCTAATGATGTGTCTAATTTGGAGAGATCGACATCATAGAGAACTACCAAAATCTGAACTGGAGCTCTATGCCAGGTTCGTCGAGACCCTGCTTTATCACATGACTGTAAAAGACTCAGACAAAAGCTTAGAAACGAACGTACTTGATATCTACAAAGAAGAGTTAACCAAAATCGGAAAGCTAGCTCTAGATGCTTTGTTACGGGGAACCCTTTATTTTCCTTTCAATCAGATTCATACCGAAAGTAAAACCCTTAGCAAAGCAATGATCCGTTCTGGTCTTTTCCAGATTTCTAAGCTGTCTAGTGCATCTCCGAATGAGGCTGTCTTTTTTCTGCACAAGTCAATTCAAGAGTTTTTGGCAGCCTGGTTTATAATGCATGAATCAGATTTGAAGGACGGAAAGGTAGACTGTTTGTCAAGCATCCATTCATTTAGTCAAGTTTTAGAAGTGAAGAAAACTCTTCAGTTCATGGTGCAATGGTCAGCAGAAGGTGCCTTAGCCGTTTTCAGTCTTGTTCAGTTTTTAGGAGAAAAAGAAGGTTTGACAGAATACAACTTTACTGAGGTGCCCATCATTACAGATTTGTCTGTTGTTCAAAAAGAATTTTGTACCACCTGTCTAGATTTCTACAAGTCTTGCAAGGTGTCATACAGACAGGCTGTATCTCCGCTGTTCCTGAGCAGTGTTCACGGTGTTATAGTAGTAGGTGAAAATCAAAAATCTTACATTGCCAGAGATAAAGTTTTGAAGTTTTCAAATTCGATTAAACCGGATTATTTGTTGTTCGAATCTACATCATTGCGTTTGGTTGATGATTCCGTGCTCTCCATAATGTGCGATTTAGAAACTGTTATTGTAACATGTCATGGTGAAACCCGGTCTGTAAGTAACTGTTGTACAGATGTGATCGGCTTAAAGCGGAATGAGTCAAGGCTGTTCTGCTTAAAGAAGAAAGGGCAGCAAATGATCCTCTGCTTAGTCTGGATCTATGAGATCACTGAGAGACTTGATACTTTTCTGAGATTACTAACATCACCATCAGAGTCTCCACAGACGTCTGTTGATGACTTGCCGTCTATTATCACTAATAGAACATCACGCCAGGTTCAGGAGCACTCTCTTTCTTTCCTCAGGAAGGTTACATTTGGTTGTTTCGTTGGTTTAACTGATGAGAACCTTTCGTTTGTGATTGGTTTGTTACCTTTTCTCGAGAGACCTCAAGTAGTGTCAATTTCGATAAAAGGTTATACAAGAAACGACGGTGCTCTGTCAGCAGGTTGTTGTTCCCAAGTTCCATTTTGCTTTACGGACAATCTTTTCAAGTTAACACTACGTAACTTAATTTTAACAGCTACATGTGCCTCTAAAATTGCCAGGTCACTACACAAGGCTCCGAACCTACGGCTGCTTGACTTGTCCGGTAACAACTTCTGCCGAGGGCCACGTGTTCTGGTTAAAAACCTTCAACATGTACCAAATGAAGATAACGGGTACCAGTTACTTACCACGTCACTCAAACATTTGGCAAATTTACAGGTGCTAGTGTTATCAAGGAACCCTCTGGGTTACGAGCTCATTCACCTAGCTAATCAGCTACACAGTTTGTCTCATCTGATTCAGCTGGATCTGTCTAAAACACAGATGGGTGAAGAAGAAGTCTCAGCTATAGCCCGTAAATTGCAAAATGTTTCTCGCTTAAAGATACTTAATTTGAATTCCAATCGACTGGGTCGCGGGGTTTGTGAGTTATGCCAGCACTTGCACAGTCTGCCTCATCTGATTCAGCTGGATCTATCTGAAACACAGATGGGTAAAGAGGAAGTCACAGCTGTAGCACGTGCACTGAAGGATGTACCAGAACTGGAGAAGCTTTTCCTATCCCATAACCCACTGGGTCATGGAGTGACTGAACTTGGCCGATATCTCAGTTGTGTTTCTAAGCTGACTCACCTATTTCTGACTGGGGTTCATATGACAAAGGAAGAAGCCAGTGACCTTTGTACAGCGCTGCGTGGAACAAGGATCGACCTGCGCACAGATTACCATGTACGTTTTGCTTTTCATTTCCTAGAATGTTTTATTTATCTCTTCTTATTGCTTGGGCGTTTCCATGGGAATGGCCGAGCAAAACAATAGTAAGGTTTCACATTTCCCATAATGCACCTTATTTGCCCCCCAAAATTTTGCATAAGCATTGTTTTCAATTTCTCTTGGGACGACTGTAATACCCAGGAGAAATGAAAAACAAAGGTTATGCAAAATTTTGGGGGGCAAATAAGGGGCATTATGGGAAATGTGGAAGTGGCGGCAAAGCTTTCTTCTAACTGATTGTATAGAGCCTTAGGGCTTGCTTAAGTTAAAAAGAAGTTAGAAATTAGAAAACGTTTTGCTATATTCTTGCTCTTTGCTTTGATGTCATTGATTTTGTCTTCCTTTGTTTTATGGCCCCTACTAGGTAGCTATGCAATATGACAATTACTGCACTGATCTAATACGTTTTAGTCACGCAAACATGGCTTCCAGATGTTTGTGCAAAAAACAGATGTTATTTCGATATAGGAAGCCTTTCAAGACTCTGATTTCTTAGGTGAAGTTTATTCATTTGAACTTTTTATTCGGAAGCCCGAGCTTACACAGTTTATATGCTTCTAGTTTCGCCGCCCGCGTGAAACCGTTCTTAAATTCAAATGTTCTCTTGCACTTCCTAACCATTGGTTACTGTTAGTCCTAGACCTTAGATCGTAGTAAAACCAACTTCAACTTCAACTTTTCAACTTTATTTGCACTGTTTAGATGAATTAATCTTACACATACAGAATATATAATTTTCTTACAGAAATGTACTTGATAAAATGGTAGTGTGTTTAGGCGTGCATTAGGAATCTGCAGGAATTTGTATAAAGAAAGTGTTTGGTATGCTAAGGGTTAATTTCCAAACTAATATTTTGAACATTTCGAGTTGCTTACTTCGTCCTGATTTCGTTTTTTCCAGACGAGAAGTTTTAAAAAGGATAATGAAAGACACCTGATACTACAGTAATTGTAAAATTGCGGCAAATTGAAGTGGGATTAATACAGTGGAACCCCGTTAATACGGTCACCAATGGGTCAAAGAAACGGGTAACCGTATTATCGATGGTTTTTTTACAAGAAAGTGTATGGCCGTTTTGCCGGGCGGCCAAAACAGTGGCCGTAATAACGAGGTGACCGTATTACCGAGGTGGCGGGAAGGCGTGGTTCCACTGTACAGCGAACCCCATGTGACCATTGGACGTTAACGTATTTCTTCTGTACTAAGCACATTGATTTCGAACAAGTCAGGGCCCGCGGAGCAGTTTTTAAAGTGCGGGGGCAAATTTGGCTGTTCTCTCTTTGTGGCTGTTTAGAACTGTCAGATTACTGAACCTTTCTTGAGTCATTGTTGAGCGGAGTCATGTTTATAAATTTCAAGCGGTTGAAAAGTACCTTTCTCCTGCTGAGCCTGATTGCCTATGCGGGATCCACCACCAGAAGTTTGCAGATCATGATATAAAACTCTAGGTTCCTGTGACCCCTTCATTTTGTCTGTTATGTCATCGAAATGCGTCAGAGACCACATCATCAGCCAATATAATTCGTTTTAAGAAACCGTAGTTCCGTGGAGTAGTCTTCAGATTTAATCGAGAACCTTCATAAAAAAAGAACCCATTACGCATCGTTACATACGCTACAGCCTTGCTGGTTTGAAAACGCAGAAGTCTAGGACTAAGGGCAGTTTTGTAAGGACAGGCGTTTTGAAGCTTACTACGCATCAGATCTCAGGATCGAAACGGACCAATGATAAATTTAGATGCTGGAAGATTCTTTTTCCAACAAAGATACCATTTATATGAACGTAATGTATGTTACAGTGGAACCTCTATATAATGAAGAAGTCCTCGGTATAACGAACTATTGTTTTTTTTTTAACTCCAGCAATAGTAAAATATTTTATAGCAATATAAAAAAAAACGTCGACATAAGTTAACGAACCTCATTATAACGAAGATATTTTGCCTGTCCCTTGGCCCTTCGTTATATCGAGGTTGCATTGTACCCCAGCCCCTCCCCTGCGAGGGCCCTGCAAGTAAGTAAGTTTTATAACAGGGTTTCCACATTGTGGCTCTTCATCTGTTACTTTAACTAAAAAATAAAAGTATGCATCAAGTACCGTAAAATTCCGAAAATAAGCCCCGGGGCTTATATTTTTCCAAGGCCCTTTTTGAGGGGCTTATATTTGGAGGGAATTATCTACGGAGGGAAATTTGCGTCTCGAAAACGATTGGGCTTACCTTATAGTTGGACGTAAATTTACCGTTCTTGCTTTGTTTTACTTTGTATTGGAGGGCAGTTTTTCAATTTCAAGCCCCCAGGGGGCTTATATTTGGAGGGGCGATTTAACGGAGGGTTTTTTACGTTACCGGTTTGGGGGGCTTATATTTGGAGGGGCTTATACATGGAGAGGCTTATTTTCGGAATTTTACGGTATTTACAATAAAAATATTCTAAAAAAAAATGGAAAATAACAATAGAACAAATAACGATTAAAAGAGGAAGTACTTAAAACAACACAAGTTGTTCTATAAGGCAGGGGCAGGGTATTTTTGTCATGAATAGTAGATGCAAAAGAGATTTATGTATTCAGGAAATCAAATTCCCCTAACAGTATAAATAATTCGCTTGATATTGTTTTCTCTTACACATTTAGATCGACCATTATGACAAAGGAGGATTGCGAGTACGCACAGAGGCTGAATTGGAACAGCAGTCAATGGAGATTTTCAGAAAGATTGAATTTGATAGAGACTGAGAGACAAAGGCCCGGTTCACATAACAAGGATTTAGGCACAGTAGCACTCCATAAACCTTAGGTACGGCAACCTCCTTTTTTACCGGTAGATGTGTATTGGGCGTTGTGGGGTGTGTCTTTTTCATTCTGTGACTTGGTTCCTTTTTTTCTGTCTTTTCATCGTGTTGCGGTCGTCCCGTTACGTCGTTAATTAGATTCGTCAATAGTTTCGTCTTTTTGTCCCTTCGATGTCATCTTTAATAGTCCAGTTTCGAATTAAAAATCACCGCTGAATACAAACATGAACGATACATTCATACAGGGTTAGCCTCGACGTAAAGTAAAATACTAAGAAATTCCGGCAAGTAAGTGTTTGAAATTTGAATATACACAATAGACAGAGTAATAAACAGGTCTTTTTCTCGTTGGAATTTTCGAATATATCACTTCAGATTGAGGCTAAGGCTGTAAAAAATGCGTCTTCACTTCTTTGATTCAGCGGTCATAGCGAACTCGAAAATGGGCTATTCCCTTTTCCCTTTGATTTTCCTTTTTGGATTCCGAGGCTTTCTGGTCATTTTTCTATATTTGGTTTGGTTTTCTTTGTGCTCAAGTCTCTTTTGCGAATTGCGAGACAATGGAGTCGTGAAAAATTTGCAATTTTGACCATAAAGCCTCGGAGTCATTTTAGAATTAAAATATTTGGAACGTGGGCAATTCGCATATATGTTACGTAAGCGAGTTGTCCAATTTGGTAAAAGGCAACATGGCGAATTTGTAAGAATCGTGATCTGAAGAGTTTATGTCCTACCTTCGCCTGCGTTGAACGGTTTGTTGAAAGTGAGAAGTTGACTTCATACCCAGGACGACCGATCCGTTCCGGAAAAGCTCGATATCTTTCGCATTAATCTTTCCTAAGCTTTTTTCACAAAACATGCGTTGCGCTCTGTTGCCACATTTATGTATTCCTGTCGCCATAACCTTTTGCCTAGTAGCTTTCGTAACCTCTTTTTAAGTAGTAACCAGGTTCACCATTATGAAACTCGACTAGCCTCTCAGTATAGACCTCAGTTTTGTAGAACTAATATTAAGCAGTTCAGTATCCTTTATCGAGGACCAACGATCTGGAATTCTTTGCCAGTTACACTAACCAGCTCCTTTTCCATATTTGTTTTTAAAAATGATCTCATTGATAGTCGTTCTGTCGCTTAAGTTTTATTTTTTCTGCACACTCTCCAACCAAGTAAGGCATTGTAATATAGCTTAAGGAAGCCTATTAATATAAGCTCCCAGCTTCTTTAGGCCTCCTTGTCACAACAACTTATATTTTAATTAACACCTCTTGTAACGTTTTATTTTCATGTAATGTGAGTGACTGAAAAGACAAATAAATAAAAAATGAAATATGTTGTCGCTCACGTCACGATTCTTATCCTCCGTTTCCACGGTCTCCGCTAGGAACGTCTGGGATCATGATCTCCCCCACCTTCCCCCTCCCTTTTTACCGAACACACTGAAAAAAAAAGAAAACGAAACGCTTGCAGATTACGAGTCTCACCCCTAAGCAAGCTCGACTGAATAGCCAAGTGGTTTGCCTCTGGCTAGCTGGAATTGTTAACCCTGTTATATTTCATTTAAATTGGTTCTTTGAGGCATTTGATTGACCTCTTTAGCCTTTTTTATGTGAATACTGCGAAGGGTAAATAGGTAATTTTGTTCAAGCTTCGTGGCCAGCAAATATCAATCGTCCGGATCGTCTCGTTCCTGCAGACGGTCGGTAGTTGGGACAATTACATGGAAACGCATCTAACGCGACTCGTGACGGTCGCAATCATTTGGGTAGAGCTGTGGTTAACCGGATGAATGCTGCGATCATGCTGTAATCGTGAAAAATTCCAAGCGATAATGGTGAATTTTACTCGCAAACGATCGAGGCAATCAGGATCGCATTATTCGTCTAGAATTTAGTGTACTTGAATAAAGTGACAGACTAAGTTATTTTTCTAAACAACTGCGCACTCGAACAATCGCGAGGCCGGTAAGTTAAACCCAGTTAGTCGCTCCAAACTTCCGAAAAGTCATTAGAGACTTTAGAAAAAGTGAACTTACGCAACAGGACGGGAGAGGGAAGAAGACGCAAACCTTGTATGAGAACTCAGAAGCGTGACAATAATAATGTTTGAAATAACTTTTCGCCAAACTTCACTTTTCCTTAAACCGATCTTTTTGGAAAAGACCAGAAACCATTAATGTCAATTAAAGATCACTTCAAAACACGTAGGTAATAGCCCTGTCACGAGCGTGTTGCCGTCCTCTTCTTCCTGTTGTGGCCTGTTGCGTAAACTCACTGAGGACGAGAACGACCACAAGTTCGAGATTAACAATTTTACGCACACAATAGGTCTAATTAGCAAAAAAGTAACTTTGCGCGTGCAGCACACTTTTTTTGCCGTTGTTTTGCACGACTACAAGGTGAAACTTCCAGGAACTTTTTAGTTACGTATTTTGGAGGAAATGTCGTACGTGTTCTCGTACATTTTTTTCACTGCCGCTCATTTTCACCTTGCATTGGTGGCCGCTTGCATTTCTCATTTTGTCACCGCCGCTACAAAATTTTCATGTTCTTCCAACAAAAAAATGCCTCCTTTGTTTGTTTTTTTTTTTTTTAATCTCTCACACTAGATCTCTGTCGCCCTTTTTCTCGTTGAGCTTCGCTTCCCTGCCGCCCACTTTCTTTTTTTCTGTCTTTCTCTTGCTCTGTATTCCAAATTTGTGGACATGACAATTAATCTAAGCTTAGTACTTTAGACAACACGGATATAGAAACAATTTCCGCTTTCCGTTTTCGTCTTTATTGACTCTTTAGTTGTCTCTGCTTCACAAGACGCGGGTGGCTATGCGAATTCCCGCCAAAATAACCTCGAGTTGCATTTTGGTTGCCATACCTGTTGATTGAGTTATTTTACATTGGTATGCCTGTGGAGCGGACGGACGGCGGTCAGTCGGTGTACGGTGAAGTGATTACCAAATTTTCTGGGATGGGTAGATTTACTTACCCGTGGTGCTCCGCTACAAAATAGGTTTTATGAGCCAAACAACTCTGCACGTCAAGAGTTCATAATAGGACACTCTCTGTCCTATTAAGGCTCTTGTGCACGTGCATCACGCATTATTATACATTTCCTGACTTGGGGACCGAAACGGTGAGGCAAAAAATTTTGCTCCTTCTCTCTCTCTCTGAACTCGGACCATCCTCGGAGACCGAGGGGCAGATAGTGGGGGCGAGGGAGTCTAAAAAATTGGCGTGAAGACAAGTAGAGAACGGGGAGGATAGCTCGTTCTTTACTTTTATCGTTTTATTCGCACGAGTTTTTTCCGCCCGTTCGACTTTCCCTCGTCCCCACAATCTGCCCCTGGGTCTCCGAAGATGAATTCGGACGTGCTCCCTTCTCTTCAGGCCACAGTGTCCCCTTGATAAGGTTAATTTTCTCTGCTTCTGATTTCTGTAATAACAGGGTTTTGCAGTCTCTATCTTTCGACCTGTTCAGCAAGCACAGCTCTATGGGTTATTGAAACATAGAAACCACTCCACCATGTTAAGGTGGTGGTCTTGTTGGAGTGAAGACTGTGTCAGGTACATAAATGAAAACAATAATTCAAATTTTTTTTTTTTTAATAGTGTTTCTTGTTCATAATTCTTCATCCTTGTGTAATAGTGTTATTTTTGCAAGTCTCCTTTTCCAATACAAAATAAAAAAGTAACCTAAAACGACTTGATGTAACAATTCCGATTTCTCTGCTGTTAGTGCATGGTGACTGGACATCAAACACTTTTGTATACATGTATAGCTGATTCAATAAAGGTGGGAATTGCGCATTGGGAAGCTATTGGTTATTGGTGGTCCCTCAAGTAAATCATTGCATTGTTCCATATGCCCGAATGACGACGAATGACCAATTACCAAAGCAACCATTTTTATTTCGCCTTATAACGAATAAAGCCTAACATCTTCTCATCGCCATCATCCCACGCTGAGTTTTGTTTCATCGTTCCCATAGATTCCAACTGAAAAAAATAACAATTTAATCCCAAAAATGGCGTTTATTCATCTAAATATCTCAATCCATAGATCCTTCTGTAAAATTTTACAAAGACATGAACCTGATACTTTTATGCCTAGCTGTCTTCACAAATGATCAGAATGTTCAAAGTAAATATAAAATAACAAATAACGTCTTATTTCCATCTCTTGAAATGTGTACAAAATAAGAGTACTAATCAATCATTTCTTGGTAAGAAACCTACACACCAATGATTGAATTGACCACAGACTTTACCCTTGTTTTGGCTTGCTTTAATATCCATTTCTGAGAGAAATGTGAAACAAACATTCACTAACAAATGGAGAAAAACGCTGCCAATTTTCTTGCCTGAACACAGAGTACTGTAAATTCTCGTAAAATAACAACTCTAATATAACCTCTAACACTGCACTCAAATTTTCTACTTTCACTCCAGGTTTTCTTGGCAGAACCATACCAAAAACTAATCTGTCATTCTTGGAGAATCCACTGGTCAACACCTTGCATAGGGTTTACATTCCCCACCCTTGCCCCCGCCCCGTTACTTGAGACCACCCTGACTACTTAGGCCTACATGGCAAGCACTCCTGTGCGACTTTCAAAAAGACGCTTTTTTCACAGTGTGTTACCCGTATCCGACAAACGGTTAAATATGAAAAGGAGTGAAATTTTCCGTCCACACTACCTTCGTTTGCATCTAAGAGTGGACACGAGAGAAAAAAACATGTTCTAATAGGGTGCAAGACATGACGTGTTTTACCGCCAAACATTTGAAGTTTGAAAGCGGTTAAAGCAAACATGTTCCGCTCATAACGTTCAGGCATATTTCTCTCTCAGAAACAGCCACCTACTAGTCCTCTAAACTTAGAATGTTTAGCCGCAAATCAAGGCACGTTTGCACCCAATCAGAACATGGTTTTCACTCACGGGTACACGCTTAGGTGCAACCGACGGCATTGTTCTAGTATCGTCTTCAATAGAGCGATTTTCGTATGATCTTGAAAAATGGTTTCGGTAACTGTTCGTTATTTGTTCTATCAGCCAGTGGATGAAAAGATCAAAACATGGCCTCTTCGTTTTCCAGCCAAAGAAAACCCTTATATGGAGAAGGCATTGTTCAGTTGACCAATCGTGTTGCAATATGACGTCAAAGCGAAGTATCGATTGATTTCTAGAAAGTTCTCGGGCATGAAGTTTTTTTCACCCGAGCGTTCGTTTAACCCACCAAAAGCCACGCGTGTTTGTGTCCGTTCGAGAAGCCAATCAAATCGCTCTATTTCCGTTCGTTTGTTGTTTCTGTTTTGTTCGCGCCTTTTTTATTTCAAGGTCATACGAAAATCGCTCTATCACCATCGACGCTAATCTGGATGAATAAGAAAACGAAGCACTACCTCGGCCATAGGTAGAGAATGCGCACACGTTTCCTGGGGCCGCGCTTACTCGGCGATCACATGACTATTTGACGTTGTTTTCAAATTAAAGTTTTCACAGACCTTCAACGCCGTTTTAGTGTGAAAGGTGGGTCACGCCAAAGGAAAAAAAAACATCATTTTTGGTGTGAACGGAGCTTAAGACCCTGGCTAGCCAGACTCCGGAATAACCAAACGGTAATCGAGCACCTCTATTCATGAAGTACCGGCGTGCAGACATTTCCGAGGAGAAGTCAGCAAGCAGACTTACAAAGCACTTGTCTATTTGATTTGTTCTTGTTTACTTTGCTTTCTTGATGTTGAAAACAAATATTCCACTCATAACAAAATAGACAGCTGTAACAAGAAAGAGTATGATGTAGCCAAGACCGATGTCACATCTCAGCTTTTCAAACATGTCCAGTACGATACCGCCAGTGGGTGTGGCTATAGCTTGTGGAAGAACTAAGGCCTGAAAAAAAAACAAGAGAGAAATATTTCAGTCTTAACAAGGACAATTCGCGGCTCCCCCAAATGAGGAGCTTGCATGTAGGCTACTTTGGTGAACTTTACTGTACTCCGCTGTGCATTGTACGCTCAAGTCTAAGGATAAAGCGAAGAGTGATCATAATGACAGCTGTTTAGCAGCAATTATACTACTGCTTTCCTTTTTTCTCTTTTTTATAATTTTGGCATTTGACATCATAACATCGAAATTTCAAAAGACAGCTTTGAATACTGCTTTCCAACCACGAAACCTGTTTTGACATGAATAAAAGTTTACTCACTCACCTGATGCCAGACCGCCAAATCTTTGGCCTTTTCTCTGTCATTAGGAAGTACATCCATTACAAGCGCAAAATCTACAGCACAGTATGCTCCAAAGCCCACCCCTGAAAATACAAGGAAACTCACATACACTGTCAAATACAACCAATAACTGCATCAACATCAAGATTTGTGCGAGGGGTGGGGGTGTTGACAATCAGCAAGAAATTTTGGCCCATGAGGACTTGAGCTCTTTTATGGCTTGGTTTGTTTTGTTGTTGTTGTTGTTGTTGTCTTCAGATGTGGTCTCAGAGGGAGCTTTAATTGAACCGTAATAACCAAAAAATGCAAACCAAGCTTGTTAGTAGGTGAAAAAGCTGCTCTAAGAAAAAAAGTCTTATGATTTGTATAGATGCGGACATCAACCGAATATAAAAGTATAAAGTTCTTAAACTTCTCACCGAAAGTCAAGGCCACTGGCATTGCTGCATAAAAAGCAAACTTCCCCTGTAATCCAGCCAATATGACAGCACAGACACTCATTAATATTGCTGAAAAAGAGAACCACAAATAGGATTTTTACAAGTTGACAAATTTGTAACTCTCCGAAAAACAAGCTTACAATGCGAACAAAAAAGGCAAATGTACCTGATCCTATGACAAGAGGTTTTCTTCTTCCCAGTCTATCGGAGAGAAACCCTCCTATAACAGAACTAAAAAGTATTTTGCGCGATTACTTTCTGTGAAGACATACAATAGCTGGGTTATATGGGCGAAATCGGTATGGTTAAGGTTTTGTTAAAACACTAGGAAGCGTAAGCAAAGACGCTTTTGAGCAACGCACGTCAAGAGGGAGTGGACGTTTCGCATTCTTGGCAGTGATTTTGCCCAAATTTCTGGCAAATCGTCTCTGCACGGGTAAAGACACTTAGCACTAGTATAACTTGTAGCATCACAATATATAAAAAAGAAAAAGGCCTCGCCGATGACTTGCGTCGCTCATAAATGCTTTTGCTAAATTTACATAGCAGGCGTCGCGACAATAACTACAGTAGAGTTGAAATGATTGGTTGACTGAAAAATCGATGAAACTTCATTTCTTTACCGGCAATATTAAACGAAATACATATCAGCCACCAAAAGCTGGAGAATTGCTAGGTGGCAAAAATGCTGAAGAGCCAAAATTCTTTGTAACAACTTTTCTAGTATACCTTTATCTCCAATTTTTTAAGCTAAAATTTTCATGAATGCCATTTCTGCCACGATAAGTTCTTGCTTTCATCTTTTTTCTAAGAGGGTGTTGTTCGCCCTCATCTGCATATTACTTCATATCATACTTGGCCTCATCAGCTCAATGATAAAGATAATAGTACCTGATCATTTAATTTTTGATTTCAAGACTGGGTGCATGATATCAAGCCTAACATTCGCAAGCAATTTTGTGCAGCCTACCCGGTGCTTTTCTTTATCATTATCATTTTCCCTATCAATCACTTATCATTATCATTAACATCAATATTATTATTATTATCTTATTAACGTTCAAGTTTTTAAAAATTGAATAAACTTGTAAGTGAACGAGTAAGTTTTCCTTGTTCCTAGGTTCTGTTAAGTGCCCCGGACTTACAATAACGCAGCAGAAAACAGCATCGGTAGCAAAAGCATTGCAACACTTCGCTCAGGTGACCAGCAGTTTGGTAAATTCACCATATCTCCTAGCCAAAACTCTAAAAACCTGTTGAGTTCATAAACAAACAAAAGCAAACAAAATTAAGGCGGATCTCGGACGGGGCACTCCCAGAGAAATTCGCCAAAGTAGTGATGAAAAAGTGCGTCAAACTCCGCAATCCATTTGCTGATTGAAGATTAAAATTTTGAAAATCACCACACAGAAAAGTCATCAAAAAGTAAACAGAATATTGTTAACATCGGTTTACTCTGGGTAAATAACAGTCACTAAGGTTAAAAAGTACCAAGGAAATGCAATATAGTTCTATGGGGCAAACTAAACTTTTTAAATAGAATTGGTTGCTAATTAAAACTTGATAAAGGCGTTTATAATTTTGAAAAACGGATGGATGACAGCACACTACATTAGTCTCATGAAAATGACCCGAGTCATGAATTGTCAATCCACCAGCTGCTTCCTCCCCAGGCCTTTAGAAGGCGAAGCGGCACGCGTGGACTTCATTGCGTGGGGCGAGCGTGGAGCACGAGCGGGAAATGATGGGAAGAAAAATTTTTTTCCCTTCTCGTCTCTCACTTCTCTTCAACATAAGAGATCAAGAGCGACTGGGAACAAGGCAGATCTAGCAGGCAGGCTTACCCAGTTACTGTAGCAACACCTTGCTGCATGAGAAATCTGGTGAGAAACACCCATCTAAAATCTCTCTCTGTTCAAAAACAACAAAAAAGAGCATATTATAATATATCACACATACACATGATTGCAAACTGCTCACGTTATATTTTGTTTTCACTCACCTTTCAGTGGCTCCCAATAAGCTAAAAATACAGTCTTCAACCCTATAAAAAAAAACAACATTTACATTTTACTTTTTGTACACTTCTGTATTACGAAGTAAAAGTGAAAAAACAAATCGGCACATCTATGCACATCTATGCACATATGCGAGAAATTAATGCAAAAAACACAGCAAATTTAGTTAAAGTCAGAACTACAAATACATGTAACCTGGACAGATCAGGTACTTAAGACTATCACATTACTTTGTAGCTGAAGATTTTCAAAGCAATTAAAAAAATAAAAAGTCAACATAATGTATGTCCAACAACTCTTCTGGTTTGTCAAAGTTAAATGGTGACCTCATCAGATATCAGTCCTTTTCAAGACATCTTGTCCTTTTTCAGGAAAAAAAATACTTGCAGGCCTGATAGTAACTTCTCACCCTAAGAGAAAGCATGATATTTATGATCTTTAAAGCACATAGTGAAGAAATTGGTTACTTAATGCACCTCAAATCCACTTTTATGGATTCCTGACTCTTTGTCAAATTACCAATGTGTAATAACAGAAGTGACACCAATTGACATTTAATTTCACGTCAAGTGAAACAAAGCCAAATTTGATACATGTAGTGCACTGTACAATAACACTCCATTACTCACCAATGGGCTTATGGGTCACGTTTATGGGGGGCTCAGGACATGACACCACTGTGAGGAACACGCATATAAAGTACAGCACAGCCACCAGTGAGTATGTACCCACAATTCCAATTTTCTAAAACAGGGTGAAAGAGAAAGACGTCGGGTAAGTCATGTCCTTTTAGACCGAAATTCATACTTGCCTCCAAATCATGAACAAGTACTGGTGAAACAAATTAAATGGATTTTTTATCCCTGAATTTCAGGATGATTCTTTTGTTTTATTCCATTATTGCATTGAAACTAGTCTAAAGTACGGGGTATTGGTCGTTTCGATACAAAGTCGTTTAAATACAAGTTGACTCAGTCGAGGTTTAAATAGTTTCATGATTCACTCATTCCCAGGGCATTCCCTTACAAACTGGGAGCATCCAATTTTATAACGGAAAAAAACCCTGGAGACAAGGTTACAAGGTACCACTACACTCTGTGCCCAGTTGGGTGCAAACCCACACTTAACCCTTTAAGTCCCATTATATCCACATACAAATTCTCCAAACTGATCTTTATATATTTCCTTAAAGAATGAGTTGAGAGAATTTGATAAAAGATCAAAGAAAAAACAGTAGGTGTTCATTTTATTAATTCTCATGATCAAATCTCTTGACAATGTATGGATATCGTTAAGAGAAAATTGATCTTGGTCACTATTGGGACTTAAAGTGTTAATCAATCTCTTTCAATATGTGTGGGAAAGCTTGATAAATTACTTGTTTAATAGCATTTTTAATAAAAAATGGATCAACTTCAATACTTCATCTTTATGTGTATCTATTTTCACGCACGAGCAAATTGCCAAGAAACTTCACCTAAATTGGGCATTAAGAAACTGCAGCGGTGTTTTGAAATGATTATCGCATTGTCTACACTCTTAGTTATAGATCTCAGAATGATGTCGAAATTTTATGGTTCCTCCTGAGTTCGAAAAGATTCATCAATTAGATCTCAAAAGTTTTAGTCTAGAATCTATTGAGGTTGAAACTTCATGCAGTATGGACACTCTCAACAATGAAAGTAATTCACTTCTCTGTTTTAAAAACGTTTCATTTCAGTTATAATTTAATTAGAAATAGTTTAAACGTTTACCAGTCTTCCAATTGTGCGAAAATATAATGAACTATTTTAAAGTTTGGGATTATCACTTTGTCTTCTTTATAGCTACATTAATATGAGCAAATATTAATCCATCTTTCAGAAGGAATTATATAGCAATTCACATTCAATCTTGTTGTTTTGTGATAGATTGATTAGTTGTGCAAAGTAAATACTCACCGGAAAGAAAAACCCAATGAGTGCTCCAGTAACATTTCCAACTAATGTCATGGCCCCCATAACACCGGAACTAAAGCCTGTGATTATTGTTTTAAGTTCAATTTATAAGAATTGTTTTTAATTTACGTTTAAAAGGCATCATCACTACAAAAGTAACTCAAAAGTCAAGTACGGGTCAGAGTATTGGTGTTTTTAATTATATTCTCTTTAAAACTTGGTTTTAGTAAATGTTTCCAAAAACTTACTTCACTTTAAACTCCGTGGTGTAGGTTGTTGCTTGTCAACTTTGTTGAAAAATCACTTTCATATATTATTATAGCGACATTGTATTTTTCTTTCATCATTATTATTTATGCAGTATTTTTCTCTCTTTTATATTAGCAGGGTTTTGCACAATGTGCAAACTCCAGTAGTCAGGTCAAGAACACTGTAATACTGACATTAAATTTTTGGATGAATAACAATAGCGGTGATTTACTAAAGTTCAGTAACTTTTGACATCATTTATTCATACATGTACATACAGTTAAACATTTTTCCATATTAAACAACTACAGTATCAGAGAACATAAATGCATCTATTAGTTTAAAAGCATTTAATGTTATTTCAATTCGAATTTATTCTTTATCTAGTTATAAGTAATATTATTAATTTGTATCGAAAGTTTCTAAAAAGATTTTTCTGAGAGTTGATAGCAACCCCTACTAAATAACAGATTAAAAATGACCAAACAGTTCTAAGTTATTGCCACACGGTATGTGTACAACTTACCTCTTTGAAATGAAGGTGTCAAATCAGCTATTAATCCATTATATGGCACGCTCATAATGGAATAACATGCCATAACACACAGATAAAAAGCTATGTACAGACCTATGGAAAAGGAAATTGACTTCTATTGATTTACAACATGCACAACAACAGTAATTGATAAGCGGCTTATAGTTACACTATCATCATACCCTCACTGTTAGAGGCTAAGACTCACTGAGATGCTCACCAAGGTTATTACTTGGTGTTACGGAGCATGAATTTATTCTAATTAGTATATGCTAATAATTATCTGTAAACCATGATATATGCATATACTAATTACCATGAACTCGTGCTCTGTACCACCAAGTTGTAACCCTCACAAAGAACTTGTTCAGAAACTGGGAAACAAACTTGTACCAAAATGTCTCCAAATCCAAAGTAGAAAGAAACACATGAGACTTTGCTACTTATAAAAAACCCATACACGACTCTGAAATTTCCAGATTAAATTGATGCTTAGTACCCCTTATTATCCCTTGTTGCCACCATGAATACCTCTGTCTTCTCACTAACCACCAAACATTTCCACAGCTTCTACATATGTATAACTCACAGGAATCTTACCCTTAACAATAAGGATTTAAAATAAATCAAACTTCCAATAAATAATGTACATTTGTAACTTCTTCACTTTAAGAGTTAATTACTAGTCAATCAACATACTCTTAATCTCTTGATTTGGAGTTTGAAAAAGAAATTTTGTGGTGCAAACAAAATTCATTCCAGTTGAACCTTCCCAAGCAGACTTTTAAGTGGTGGCATTATTTTTGCTCCTTCAAAAAGTTACACCTGTAACATATATTTTAAAACAAAAAAAGGTCATTGGGTGCCTCTGAGATACCTAAAGTTACTTTCAGTCTTTTAGTATTAGTTTGATGTACACTGCTCTTGAGCTTATGATCACAAGTTAGTGCCTCTGTGTATTAAACTGCCATTAAATTGCATAGAGCAAGAAAATGTAGTCAACACAAACCTATATTTCCTCGTGAATCTTCTTTCTGCATGAGTATACTAAGTAGGAAGCTTTCATCAGATTCACTTGTCATGTTATCTTCTTGCTTCTCCAACACTGACAGGTTAAAATAAGGAATACATCGCCGCAGCTTTAAATCTAGGGAACACTGATGGAAGAAAGACATCACAATCAGAAAAAGATCTATAAGATCTGTTTACTGTGGGCACAAGACACAAAAAACACTTCTGAACCAACAAAACAACAGCAAGTAACTGCCAGTAAGGGTTTTGGTGGTTGTGATGAACAATGAACATTCAATCAAAGAGAACTTGATTACATAATTAAGCTTAGTTTTGTTTTGATTTAGATAAGATACGTTTCTGTTCTGTTTCATTTATCGAGTTTTTACGCCCCTATTTTAATGTGCTATTGTTCACAGTTTGAATCAATTACGTAGCTCACCATTCCTGTTTTCTAACCGGTTTTACAACTGTACACGTGAATTGTACCCTTATCAGAGAACGCCCCTTTAGTTTTTGTGGAGTTGGAGTTAGTAGATCTACGGAGCAACATCGGAGTTTTCAGAGCAGTTTTATCTTTTTCGGAGTTACGTAACGTCGGAGTTTCTCTAGCCCTTAAGACAGGATCAGACGTAAGTTTCAGCTTATTGTATTTAGTTTTCGTTTTCCTTTCAATTTTGCTTCTTTTGTAATTAGTCTTAGCCCCTTTTTTGATCTTGTACATTGTAATTTCCCCTTTTAGTTTTCACCGCATGTGTACAATAATTCAGACGAGTTGGTGATCGTATTAAATGCTGTTGAGTCAACTTGTGCTGTTAACTTCTATACTGTGGTTGACACTTCCCGATCTCCAGTGCACAACATCCCGTGTCCGCTGCACTGGGTACGCGACAGTGAAAAGTCTGTGGATAAAATCAACGAATGGAGGTAAGCGGTATCATACTTTAAAACCGGAGCCATCGAGAATGACGAGCCCAGGAAGAGAATGGCTGAACGTAGAAGGAGCAAAGGAGAGCGGAGCCGGGAGCAAAAGGCAGACGAGACCCACACAAAAGGCTCTACAAAGCGCTGTAGAACTTAAACGGAGGCAAATTCTTAGATCGCGTAAAAGGCTCCTTAGTGTTATGCAATCAGTAGAAGGGCTAAGTGATGACAGCCATATTGATACTGTAGCGCGTGACCTTACACTCGCCTCGGAGGAGTTTGGAAGATTGTTGCAGGAGTTAATTGGCTTGTACGAGCAAGATTCACGCGGCGATTACTTAGAAGAGGCTCAACTTAGTGAAGAGAACGAGACCCTTAACCGAGCCCTCTTACTTTTAGACAGTCTAAAGAATAGAATTACTAGACAATCCAACAAATTGTTGGAGACAAGATCTGTGTGTTCTCGTCGTTCCTCGCGCCATTCATCAGCCTCTAAAACTAGCAGCACTACTGCTAGATTGCAAGCGCTAGCGGAAGCTAAAGCGGCAAGAGAAGAAGCTCAGTACACGCGGCTAATAGCACAAAAAGAACTTGAGCATAGGACACGCGAAGTAGAAGCGCAGAAAATTCGACAACAGGAGATAGCGCAGTTCGAAAAGGAGATCGCGATTCTGGGAGCAGACAAAAAGGCCGCGATGGCGAACGCTAAACTTAAAGTTTTCGAGGAGGCTCTTCTAGAAGAAGAACTTGAAAAAGATTTTGAATTACCAGAGCTAGAATTTCCCAAAATTAAAGCAGAGGAGAGGACTTCCCAGTGGGTACATTCCAACCCCCTACCCACGGGAAAGGTATCACGTTCCGAGCGAAACCACGAGCCGTTAAGCACGCCAGAACAAATAAAGCCTCTATTGCGCCCCACCCCCAAAGAAAGAAAATCGGAGAAAACGGACCTCCTCCCTGAACTTCACGTCCTAAACCCGGGTCTACCTCAGCAGCAATCCACAGATGAGGATCGTGTAGTACCACAAAATACCATTTTCAATCGGCAACCACTTATATCTTCGACCCCTTTGAAAGATATCACCGGAAGTCAGCTGATAGATTCGCTTACAGTCGCAAATCAACAGATAGTTGCCAGCCTAGCGAGACAAAATCTCCCAAAATGCCAGCCTGACATATTCTCTGGGGACCCTACCTTCTTCCATCCCTGGAAAACCGCCTTCAAAGCTATGCTGTTAGACGCTGATGTATCCCCAACTCAGGAGATAAACTATTTAAGAAGCTTTACTAGCGGAAAGCCACAACGCCTCGTTGATAACTACCGGAAGCGGCAAATGCGCGACCCCGTCGTGTTGCTAAAAGAGCTGTGGGAAGAACTAGAAAGGCGTTTCGGGAGCGTGGCTGTGATTAGTAATACATTTTTAGAGCGCTTACGGGACACCGCGACCTTTGACGAGCGAGAACACGATAAACTGCAGCTGTTCGCAGATCTATGCGCGGACATCGAAAGTCAAGTGACTTATCTCCCCGGACTTACCTGCCTCAACTATCCCAACGCCATGCAACCAATAACCGCGAAGTTGCCGCAGTTTATCCGCGCCAAATGGGAGAAAGAAATAGCCTATTACTCGAACACCAACGGCGGAGCGTATCCCCCCTTCTCTAGATTCTCTAAAATAGTCCAGGAGCAATCAAAGATAAAGAACGATCCAAACGTTCTAGCCGGTAAAGCAGCCAGCCCCACCCAGGTTTCAGCACCTAAGCCACGCAAAGAAAAGAAAACGCTTAAAACGGAGACTCAGCTCACAGCTGGAAAGGATAGTGCCGGAGAAGAACAGAGAGAGGCCGCTGAAAAAAGAGAAACTAAGGCTAAACATTGCCCGTATCACGAAAGAGACGGACACGATCTGCAGGAGTGTAAAGCGTTCTCGGCGAAACCCCTGGAAGAACGTACGGAGTGGATCAAAGACGCTCGCCTATGCTTTCGCTGTTTCAGCCCTTACCACGTCGCGAATCGGTGTAACACCCCCGTACAGTGCGCTATCTGCGGAGACAAGCGTCACAGCGCCGTACTGCATAAGGAGAAGCGGCCACCCTCTAAACCGGAGAATGAAACAGTCAACCCAAAATGTACCGTACTCTGTGGACCTACAGGGGGCGTGTCCTGCAGCAAGACTCTGCTGGTGGACGTCTACAGCCGACGTAACCCACACCTCACTAAGCGCGTCTATGCTATCGTTGACGAGCAGAGCAACAGTTCCCTCGTCACTAGTGAACTAGCCGACGACCTTGGAGCGGACGGACCCTTAGAAAAATACTTCTTGTCCACGTGCAGCGGCGAGAAAGAGGAGAAGTATGGTCGAAGAGTAGCAGGCATTACATTACGTTCACTTGGTGGAGCAGAGTTCGCTGTACCGACCCTCACCGAGTGCGATACCATCCCACAAGACAAGCGCGAAATCCCTACCCCAGATATGGCGAGGAAATTCCCGCACCTAAAGGCCATAGCGCACGAAATACCTCCCATAAACGAGACAGCTAAGATTCACCTTTTACTTGGTCGAGACGCGCCGGAGCTTTTAAAAGTCAGGGAGTTCAGAAATGGCCCGAAAGGAGCCCCCTGGGCTCAGCGACTGGCCCTCGGCTGGACCATCAGTGGTCAGATGTGCCTTGACTTCGCCAGTGGTCCCGCACACGTCCTCACTCGCCTCACCAGCCTGTCTACTGTTACGGAGAAAGAACTGGAGACTGGAAGCAGAATTTACGAGCTAGTACCTTGCCCCAACCAGATCAAGGTTACAGACCCCCTCTTGGAGCGTGCCACTGACGACATATTTAGGAAGACACGAGGTGACAACGAGCCCGGTCTCTCCTGCGAGGACCGTAAGTTTCTGGAGATAATGGATAGAGGTATACACAAGAACTCAAGGGGGAACTGGGAGATGCCCCTACCGTTCCGTAACGAGCGCCAGACTATGCCGAACAATCGAGTTCAAGCTATGCAGCGCTTACAAGGGCTTCTCAGGACGTTTGCCAGGAAACCCGAAATGAAAGCGGACTATCTGGAGTTTATGGGAAAAATAATCGACAAAGGCCACGCCTCGGCTATACCAAGTGAAGAAGTTCCGCCTCCTCCCGGCCGTTCTTGGTACTTACCGCATTTTGCAACTTATCACAATACAAAGCGCACCATTCGCGTCGTGTTTGATTCCAGTTGCGAGTTTGAAGGAGTTTCATTGAACAAAGTACTTTTACCAGGCCCTGACCTGATGAACAACCTCATTGGAGTCCTCATGCGCTTTCGCAAGGAGAAGATAGCAGTAATGTGCGACATCGAGCAAATGTTTCATTCATTCTATGTTGAGCCACCACATAGAGACTTCCTTCGTTTCCTATGGTTCGAAGGCAACGATCCGTCAAAGCCCATTATAGAATATCGGATGAATGTACACTTATTTGGCAATGGACCCAGTCCCGCAGTCGCTACCTACGGCCTACGCAGAACAGCCATTGACGGCGAGGAGGAGTATGGCGAGGAGGCCAAAAAGTTCATTTGCTGTAACTTTTACGTCGATGATGGCTTGACCTCGCTTTCATCTACTCAAGGAGCGACAGACCTGGTTAAGAGTGCGCAAGCCACCCTAGCCACAGCTAACCTTCGACTTCACAAAGTAGTTTCTAATTCTGTGGAAGTCATGGAAGCCTTCCCGGCCGAAGATCGAGCAAGAGACGTGCGTGACCTGGATTTACGCCATGACAGCTTGCCAGCTCAACGTTCGCTCGGGGTATTCTGGGACCTGGAGACAGATGCCTTTACCTTTAAGGTATCTTTACCGGAGAAGCCGTTTACAAGGAGAGGAGTATTGTCCATCGTCAACTCTGTGTACGACCCGCTTGGCTTTGCAGTACCTGTTATGCTCGAAGGAAGAAAAATACTGCAGCGGCTTGTCCATATGGGAGAACGGACAAAGGAGAACAATACCCCCCTAGCCTGGGACGACCCCCTCCCTACCGCGATGATGAATCGGTGGACGCGCTGGAGAGACTCTCTCGTAGAGTTGCAGAACCTTTCCGTGCCTCGCTGTTACCGCCCTAAAGATTTCGGCAGCGTGACTAGAGCGGAGTTACACGCCTTTTCCGACGCAAGTCAGGACGGTATTGGAGCCGCAGTCTACCTTCGCCAGTTGAACGAAGCAAACGAGGTGTCTATGGCCCTCGTCTACGGCCAAGCAAGAGTCGCCCCGTTAAATCCGACGAGTATACCGCGTCTAGAACTGTGCGGAGCAGTCCTAGCTGTTCAAGCAGCCCAGAGAGTTATAAAAGAAATCGATCTGAAGATTTCTGACGTGACATACTACACCGATTCAAAAGTAGTACTTGGCTACATCACCAACGAGAGTCGACGGTTCTATGTGTACGTAGCCAACCGAGTCGAGCTGATTAGGAGCATGTCTACCCCGGAACAGTGGAGATATGTGGAGACCGATTTGAACCCAGCGGACCTAGCAACGCGCGGAGTTCCCTCAAGCAAGCTAATGGAGACGAGCTGGCTAGTAGGCCCGGAATTCCTACGCAAACCGGAGAGAACCCTCCCAACCAAGGAAACGTTCACGCTCGTCGCAAGCGACCCTGAAGTCCGAAAAGCAGTGTTCAGCGCCAGTGTAAATACGCACGAAGAGGAAGAACCAGACCTTGGAGCAGAGAGGTTCAAGAAATTCTCTTCATTAAAGTCTCTGCAGCGAGCAGTCGCTAACCTAATTGTCATTGTCAGAGAGTTCAAACACCGGAGAGACGTTAAAGCAGAAAGAGTTAACCTCAGGAGTAAAGCGCATAATACACAAGGCAAGCTCAGACCCCCGACAGTCAAGGAATGGGATCAGGCCCTGCGCGTTATAATCAGCAGCACGCAGAGAGAAGCGTTCAGTGGGTTGTTACGCGACACCAGAAAAGAACCTGAGCTACCGAGAGAAATCCAAAGTAGCGCCAAGAAGGCTCTCAAAGGCTCGCAGCTGTACCGTCTCGATCCGTTTCTAGACAGCCACGGGATCCTCCGCGTCGGAGGCAGATTAAGGAGAGCTCAAATGGAGTATAGTGAGAAACACCCGATCGTACTACCGAAGTGTCACTATGTCTCACAGCTAATAGCTAAACACTATCATCATGAAGTACACCACCAAGGGAGACAGATTACAGGAGGTGCAATTAGACAAGCAGGTTTCTGGCTTATTGGAGGCCATGACGTAGTCACGAAGGTCATTGGAGCTTGCGTCCTGTGTAAGAAGCTGAGAGGACCACACCTAGAACAGCGTATGGCCGACCTCCCGCTAGATAGAACCGAAGTCTGTGCCCCCTTTACCAATGTAGGATTTGATGTCTTTGGCCCCTGGGCGGTGCAAACACGTAAGACTAGAGGAGGAGGAGTAAACGCCAAGCGTTGGGGCCTAGTGTTCACGTGGCTAAGCAGCAGAGCCATTCACATCGAAGTCTTAGAAGCTATGGACTCCAGTGCCTTTATCTGTGCATTGAGGAGGTTCTTCGCACTACGAGGCCATGCTAAACTCCTCAGATGCGATCGGGGCACAAATTTTGTTGGAGCTAAGACGGAGCTTGACGCAGCAGCATCCGAGTTAGATGAGAAGAAAGTGGAGAAGTTCGTAACGGAGTGCGGTTGCAAGTGGGAGTTTAACCCTCCCCATGCATCACATTTTGGCGGTGTGTGGGAGAGGCAGATTAATACGATTCGCCGTGTATTGGATGCTATGTTCACTGAGTTAGGCCAGAGTCAGCTTACACACGAATTGCTGGTGACACTGATGGCCGAAGTGGTAGCCATTGTAAACGCCAGGCCGATAGCAGCACTGCCGTCCGACACCGATGACCCGCAGCCTCTGTCCCCTGCGATGTTACTCACTATGAAGACACGCCCAGCCTCGCCCCCTCCAGGCCAGTTCATGCGGACAGATATCTACGCGCGCCGTCGATGGAGACGAGTCCAGTTCCTTGCGGAACAATTTTGGACCAGGTGGAGGAGAGAGTACTTGCAGAGCCTACAGCCGCGACGAAAGTGGACGGAGACGCGGCGAGACCTGTGCGTGGGAGATATCGTTCTTGTGCGAGACGAATCACAACACCGTAACGATTGGCCACTGGGACGAGTGTCGGAAGCCCTTAGGAGCGACGACGGCAGAGTGAGGAAAGTCAAAGTAAACGTTGTCAGAGACGGAGAAAGGAAAACCTACCTTCGACCAGTTAAGGAGCTAGTTCTACTTCTGACCGACACAGCTGATCCAGACCAGGAGTAAACGCCAAGAGAACATGAGTAGCAAGGATAAGAATCCTTGGGCGAGGAGTGTGATGAACAATGAACATTCAATCAAAGAGAACTTGATTACATAATTAAGCTTAGTTTTGTTTTGATTTAGATAAGATACGTTTCTGTTCTGTTTCATTTATCGAGTTTTTAAGCCTCTATTTTCATGTGCTATTGTTCACAGTTTGAATCAATTACGTAGCTCACCATTCCTGTTTTCTAACCGGTTTTACAACTGTACACGTGAATTGTACCCTTATCAGAGAACGCCCCTTTAGTTTTTGTGGAGTTGGAGTTAGTAGATCTACGGAGCAACATCGGAGTTTTCAGAGCAGTTTTATCTTTTTCGGAGTTACGTAACGTCGGAGTTTCTCTAGCCCTTAAGACAGGATCAGACGTAAGTTTCAGCTTATTGTATTTAGTTTTCGTTTTCCTTTCAATTTTGCTTCTTTTGTAATTAGTCTTAGCCCCTTTTTTGATCTTGTACATTGTAATTTCCCCTTTTAGTTTTCACCGCATGTGTACAATAATTCAGACGAGTTGGTGATCGTATTAAATGCTGTTGAGTCAACTTGTGCTGTTAACTTCTATACTGTGGTTGACACTTCCCGATCTCCAGTGCACAACATCCCGTGTCCGCTGCACTGGGTACGCGACAGTGGTAGTGGGATAACAATAAACATAATCTAAACAATTAACTACATCATAAGGAACTTACTGTTACATTTGATATGTCACTGCAATCAAAACGAAAAGAGCAAGCAGTTAGTAAAACTTGAAATAAATATTGATTATTGATATCTTAATTTTGCAGCATTAATACTGTGTCCTGGTACTTGTATGTACAGTATAATATAATGTTCTCGTTCAAGTTTGCGCTTGGTTTAAATTTTGTTTTGCTTTAATTCATATTTAAACCACAATAATTACACTGTATCATTTACATTTTTTGTCACCTGACTAACAAGATCGGATAGACCACCGCCTGGAAAATTTAAGCTATTGCCTGACTGACTGACTAGTTGAGATTAAAAATTGATTGACAGACTGATAGACGACATAATTTACTGATTGATTAAGATAAGGTACAATTTTCATGTCACAAAAATTGTGTAATTAGTGTAGGACAAAGTCCGAGATGTGAAGAAGGATTACTTAACTCATTGTTTGAGAACAGGACTGACCATGACTGAGGCCTGCTGATTTACCAGCTATAATAATTATCATAAAAAAGTTTTTGACCGGCTCACTCAATGACCAGCAACCATATGGAAGAGCTGATTGATCAAGAGTACTCTAAAAAGAAAAACTGTACGGAGCCATTCCCACCTTTCAATATCTGGGGCACTGAATGCCATTCCAAACAGAGCTATACTGGAAAGATAAAACAGACCGAGTCCCATTGTATGAGTTTAAAATAAAACTAACAAGGTTAAAATGGTTTCAAGCTACATGGTTCTTAATTTCTCTGTCTCCTGTCCCTAATGATATTCATGATTATGAATAATGTCATTAGCTTCCCTTCTCCAACCCCTAATGAGTCAAAGAAAATAATAATTTGACAATTGAACTGGATGAAACAACAAGGCCATTTATATGAAGGAAAACGACATAGCTTATCTCCATCTTAAATTAGATGCAAACTTCCATATCAACAGCACATTTCATCCTAAATAAGATGCATCTTATCTAACAACAACACTTAGTACAAAACCACTCTTGATGGATTTTACATACATTATTAAACAATATATTTGCCGTCAGTTTAAAATAACCTTAAAGGCTTATGTTCCGTCGAAAGAGAAAATAAGAAGTCTAGGAGTGACCACACAACTCACCAAAGTAGCACAGTACCACCAAGCATGAGAGGTCGTCGCTTTCCAAATTGAGAAACAAGACGGTCACTAGAAATAAAGAAAACTAATGTTCAGTTACTGTAAGACAGTATTTAGGGTCAGTTTCAGGTCAGTTGGGACAGGGTGCACTGTACAAGTACATTGTGTTATTGCTTTCAAACAGCAACAGAGGAGCCACTAAAAATAATACCCATAAACAACTGACTGGTCTGGCAAAAGCTTCATTATCAAAAACAAAAACAAATTGACACTCAACTTCCCATGACTACTGACAGTTAACTGTTAAACAAAGGTTTCAAACACATTTCTACTAGCTCTCACTGTCTAAACATGTTGTTGTTGGTAAAATTAATGAGGTTACACACATCTGTTAACAAAAATGAATACATTAAGAATAGTTAATGTTTCGAGTGTCTTTTATTCCCATGATTTTGTACAAGACCTTAGTAACCTTTTCAAGAATTTGACACAGAGACATACAACACATTTCAAGACAGAGGCCATCCTTATACAGGCTATACAGGGCTTGAAAAATGCTTTAAAGCTTTTTTAAAGCATGAAAATTAAAAACTGGAAATTAAAAACTCCAGCTTTTCCTTAGACAATCTTGCTAGAGCTATAACTGCTTGGTTACCTTGGCAATGACTTGCCTGGCCCATTAGAGAATTTAGGTTAAAAAAATTACTTGTCCAAAAGGAAGTCTTTTTGTCCCAGAAAATCAGAGAAAACTTTTTAGAGCCTAGATTTACCCCCAACATGGCTCCGACTAAAAACAAAATATAGAAACTAAACCAATATCAAAAACATTATTTTAGATGATGAAAATTTCAAAACATTTGTCATGAAATTCCTCATTTAGCAATTTACAATTGTATTTACCTTTTCATCCCAACTAGAGGACTTAAGAAAAACGTGACAACTGAAGGAAAAAATGTAAGTCATCATCACAATCCAAAGTTACTTAACATAAAATTTTATGACAAAGAACAATGTACAACACTGTACATTACTTTACAAATTAAACCCAATACTATCTTTCACAACATGCATTGTGTAAAACAATAATAAACGTAAAGGCAACTAAAGTAACGAGAATAAAGAAGTTCCATAACTAAGTTTTAAATAAATTATACACTGTAAAAGTATTTATTGTTCACGAAGCACATAAAACTTCAAGAACTTTCAAGGAAGCAAAAAAATAGTCAAGTGATTAAAGGGCATACCATCAAGGCCTTAAAAATTGGGTTTTTAAAGGTTATCAAGAAGTACATGTATATGACCCTGAGATACTTTAAATGTGTATCACTTATTTCCTAAGCAGTGCAGTCTCAATCTGATAATTAAACCCTCCTGCCTGGGGAAAAGGAAGCTGGCTCATATTTTTAGGAGGTTAGTGAAATAAGAAGTATAAACACATTTGGGATTCAATCTACTGAAAGTTCATCTTGCTATAATTGTATGTTCAGCAAAAATTGTGCTGTCCAATAAAAATTTAATTATCTGACGTTCCGTCTGAAAGTTTACCTTGTTACACGGAAATCAAACTGAAAAATTAATATTAATAAGAACTTACCAGCCCCTGCTGCCACCATACCACCCAACACTTGACCTTTCTTTTCAGAACCCACAAGCGCATACACTTGAGATGGCACAACTGAGAAACAACAATGAAAACAAAATAGATGTACAATTAACACGAAACAAAAGCATCTTTCTCTGTGGTTGATCAACATTATAAGGTGCAGGTCCTGTGCACAAACTACTTTAAGGCTGCATACATGTACCCTCTTTAGTGAATAACTTAATTTCATTAACAGAAGTGACCTGTCATTGATCTTATGGAAGGTTACATGACTGGAAAAATGAAGTAAATTCTGAGTTCTGATTAGCCACCTAAAAGAGTTAGATGGGCCTGTCTTAGCTGCTTGGGATTTCCCACTTTGATTCAACAATAAACAATAATTTTCTTGCTATGTACAAAATAAATCCCTTATTGGCCAAGCTTGTTCAGTATTAAAGATGGATAAACAATGACCACATTTTTGGTTGTTTCTTTTTTGTTTGTTGACTTTTTCTTGATCCATAAAACAGCAAGAAAAACCAGTCGCCATTATCCACTCATGTTGACCTTGTACTTGCTAAATAACAGCTGTACGTGCAATTTAAAGTCATAACAGGCTGTCATTATAGGTCTCACCTTCAACAGATAGAATGAGGTACATGACATTCATCCCAAACCAAGAAATGTTCAGGAAGAACACTCTAGACTTGGAGAGAGCTGGAACTTGGCATGATGCATCTAGTCTAACAACGTACACAAGAAAATTTCAGTCTTGTGTTGAAAGCTTTCATAAACAAAATGGCTGGGAAGGGGTCTTAGCAAGTGTAGTCCATTTTGATACTCAAAAAAGAGAGTTTCCTCTGTTGCTAAATATCCCCCTTCCCCCCTATTCAATGAAACAGAACAATTTATTACCCGTACAATCATTAAAGCGGTTTAAAAAAGCAACCTTCCCAACACTTTTGACGATGATTGTAGCTATATTTTGTAGGTGGAAACGCTTGTGGACCCTTTTCAGTAAGAGAAAAAACAATGCACAGGGACTCTTTCTTTCAAACTTTGTTCCTCCTCTGAGGCCTTGTTAGGGTAAATTTCAACAGGCAACATGGCCTTGAAACAGCCACATAGGGCAACAGAAATGGCAACAAACAACACAAAGATGGGTTGAAACTGCATTGGCAAAAGAGAAAAGCAGGAATACAATGGTAAAACATAAGAAGGGACATGCCCTTCTCACACGGTTTTAGCCCAAAGGGTGTCCAGCCATCCTGTGGACACCCATTTTTGGAAAAAATTCACTTAATCTTTTATAATTTTTTGGGAAAGCACACCTTCTAGACAGCCAGTTTTCAATGTCTAGCTAAAAGCCTGCTTCCTCATCAATAAGCAAAACAGTGGGTTTTGAAATTCAAACCAGGGACATACATCTAGATAATAATAATAAAAATAATAATAAAGTATAATTATTTGTTTTTATTGGGTGCATTTCCATCCTCAAGGCGCTTCACATGGATAAGAAAAAGAAAGCAAAATGAGAAAAATCTCTAGCCTAGGTGACATATTATACATATTGTACACTTTAAAAATAAAAATCAATGAAAATATTCATTGAATAAAAATGTACGTAGCCTCCCTAAGAGTGCCTCAGCAGTACAGCTGTATGTCCCCCTTATGTCACTCATTTCAGAGAGGCATGATTTTTGCTCTTTGTTCACAATTTTTGCTCCTTGCTTTTGTTCACAACAAGGGCAAGATGCTATTCGGGCCATGGGCACAGTACTTTTCAGTATGAATAAACTTTCTATGAAATTAATAATGCACAAGACGAGAAAACCTTGACCCTATCAGTGATCCAATGATTACATGTAACTGCACTCAACAGTGCTGTAATAATTTGACTTCTTTATATACAGTACTTGTGCATCCTTTTCTTATAAACCCTTCTTGTGCATCCCAAAAAATCCAGTTTAGCCTAAAAAATTTTCCATGGCTATCCAAAAGATGGAGGAAAAGAATAGGGGTGTAAGAGATAGCTAATTAGAAGAACCATGCAAAATCACCACAAAATAGAGGGCTCATGGCAAAAATGGCTAACTTGTTCCCTCTTCCACCTTATGAAACAAGAATATGTATAACATTTTAACTCACTGTTTGTCCTCATGCTGGTGTTGCTCTGACAATTCCTGCCCAGTGAGTTCCTCAGGATCAGACCCTGTACATAACAATATTGATTGAGATAAAATTACCTCCAGTAATATCATTTGACAGAAAAGGAAACTTGGGTTGACAATTCTAAAATCGAGAATGATCATAATTTATTGTGATTGGATCAAATACTCCCCATCCATCTCTGCTTTGAATCCCTCTTGGAGGAAAATAACAGAAGCAGATAATCTGCTTCTATTATAATTAATGTGGAGGAACAGAATAATTCGCAGCATTACAGCTGTGCAAAAACACAAGAAATTTGATGAAATAAAGTCCACACTAAAATATTAAAATTTTCTGGTTTTAAATGACATTATTTTGGCCTACTCTTATCCAAAATGTTTTGTAAGAACCTTCATTAATGTGAAAGGAACTTTGTTGAAAATGTCTTTGATTCAAGAAATTTCATTTGCCCGGTGTTTCTTGTATGGGCTAAAATTTGATTAAAATAGTCAACACATTCAATTCTTCTTGGCATACGACTCTATGAAGCTATTTTGCAGGCTTGTGCCTCTTACCACACTCAATGTACATCAAAAAATTGTCACTTTTAAGTTAGAACAGCACAGATTTTGACATGAAAATCTAACAAGTACCCTGGTTTTGTGACTCTGCCACGACCTAATAAAAAAAAATCCTAGCTATGTCCCTGTAGGGGGTAGGGAGAGAAGCTTTTCCTTCCTAACACTTGAAACTGTCAATTGTATCTTACGACTTACACGTTTGTGTAATTTGAAATTCTTTTATGTCTCGATTCTTGGGCACAGCATTTTCTGTTAATTCTGTCTACGATTTTTCTAGTACTCATTCAAAGTGCCTATAGGCTTAACTCTTGCTACAAATTATCGAAAATTAGATCACTAGGCTTTGTCAAGAGAAATGTGAGGCAGTATCCAGAGTGAGTGAAAGTCCAAGCATACAGCACTCTGGTCCGTCCAGATGTGGAATACACCAGTGCTGTATGGTTACCACATCGTCAGCACCAGAAACTAAGAGTATAGAGGCTGTACAGCGCAAGGCCACCCACTTCTGCATGAATGGCTGAGATGGAGAAACTGAGGACAGTGACTAGTTTGCAGGGTGCCTTTAAAGATAAGACAAGAAAGAGCAAGGCTGACACTGACTCAGGGCTGCAAATAACACTGGGTTGTCAGACATTAGCCAACCAAAATTTGCTAGTATCCAATGAAATCCCACATGTGCTTGGACATTATGTCCAAAGAACTTTTGTTATTGTCAATCATCTTACAGTAAAGAAGAATAATAATCTCACTTGAGTGAACTATACTCTGAGTTAGGACGATGTCAAAGTCACAAAACAACATTACCATGGGTAATGAAGTTTTCTTTTAACAGTAGCGTAGTATGTCCTCTGATTTACCCGAAAGGTAGCATAATGCTTTTCCAAAAATTGCGTGGCACTAACATGTACAAGGGGAGTCTCTTTCCTACCGCAATAAACTTGTGGAACAGCCTACCTCCCGAAGTCAATACTCAGCCAAATCTCAAAGGCTTCAAGGCTGGACTGGACAGTTTTTGCATGAATTGATTCATTAATTTAATTTAGTAATTCATTAACCGCTTTCTTGTCTATTTTGTTTATTTTGAATTATAATTATTTTTGCTTCTTATACCCTCGTGATGGCTATGCTTTTGTGGGTGGTTTGAAAAAAAAAAACAAAACGCAAACGTGAACGAGATTGTTTAATACGCTTACAGAGACAACGTCTACTGTATAAAGCTTACTTATTTTTAGAAGTTTCGTTACGCACTCAAGTTATCAAGGGAGGTTGTACCTCATATATCGATTAAAATATACCGCAAAGCAAAGTATTAATGCAGCCTCAAGAACGGAATTAATACAGAGGAGTGAAAAAAGTTACTAGATCGAGTGAGAAACGTCAAGGTTCAAGAATTTCATTAAGCCTTTAGGCCCAGCGTAGCGGAAAACTGAAAAAAGCGAGGGATGTCTTGAAGAAACACTTGCCAATCATTGCAAAAAAGAGTTGTCTTATTCCTGATAAAAAGTACCTTTTTCTTCGGGTGTTTTCTCCATCTTTGGGTCATTTCCCATGCTAGAAAGGAACGAAAAATTAAAGTCATGACAACGGTAACATTCGCTAAACAATCCCTCTCGAAGATACACTAAAATGGACAATCGACTAAGCTGATCACTTCGACTTGCAAACAATTTCCAAAGCGAAGTTGTCTTAGTTTTCTCTCACCTGGAAGCCATACTGGTTAATACATCCTATCATCTTACGATATTAATTCCAAGTTTAAGATTTTTAGGACATTTTCCACACCTTTGAGGAGAAATCACTGTCCTCGCTTGGGACATCAGGTCATCGCCATGTTGACAAACTGACATCACGACCTCATACCCAGACTCCTGAACGTGAATGTAGGCACGCAATTCGTCCTTGTTTGTAAAAGGTAGCCCGAATTGGTAATGGTCCACTTTTGGCCAGAACGATCAACTAAGTCACGTAAGTGGAGACAAATTTTCACTCTAACAAGCCCTACCTCGCTCAAAAATATTTGTTAAAATAAGCCTTCTCTCTCAAAAATATTCCCCTTGGATAGAAGCCTCCATTTTCCCCGCTAATAACATTAAAAATTCATGGGCAGCGCCCCTCTCTGGGTTGTTGCAAGATAGAATAATTCTATCTTGATTATTGCCGATACATTTGTTTCAAATTACAGCCGGTTAGTATTTGAAGTAAAAGCGGAAAGATTTTTCTTTTCCTGCGTTACATAGACAGTAGTTGACAACTGTAATAATTGATAATTGATAACAGTGAAAAATGGTAGAAATGTACGATCAGCTTTGGAGAATTCAATGTGTCTACTTAGTGTATATTTTTGCGTATCAGGTCTTCTATATATCCTACGTTCTGCGGCAAATTATTTTGTGGTCCTTTGCAGTTTAAGTGTCGAAATGCCCATCGGCGTTTTTGAATATTCGACCCAACTGGACGCTTTGAGCAAATGTCCCCAACATTCTGGAGACGAGGCGATCATCTTCAAGTTTTCATGGGAAAGCTATCCTGAAATTATTCTAAAGGAAACTGAGTAAGAAAACACGACAATGAAAAAGCAGGTGATAAAGTGGATGTAAAACTGGAGCTATATTCTATATTATATCTCTTCTCCTTTCGGCTGAATAGAAGCCACATCTTAGAAACCTAACTCTATACTAAGCCCTGGTCCTATGGAAGAGCTGAGAAAACTCCTGCCTTCAATGAAGCACTTCCTTTCTGTTGGGTAGGGGCATCGAAATGTTCCGTCTCTTTATTGTGAGTTTCAGGGGTCCTCAACCCTCAGCAGGAGTCAAAGTTAATGGGACTGAATATTTCGCACAGAGCTGAACAGAACCGGTGAAAGGAAGTCAAAATTTTTTCTAGTCTGTTTAGATTCTCGTATTTTATCGTAATGTCATCGAAGTTACCGACAGCCAACTTGGTTTCAAATGAAAAGGGGGGCGGACGTCGTGGATTCTAGCGGTGGGGTTAGAGAGAAGGTCAAACAGAGTCAGGCCCACTAAGTTGATTTGATCCTCATCCCCAGGCAACGGTAACGGTAGGCGCTTGATTTCAACAATTTTACAGGAAAAAAAATACGGGGACTGTAAACAGTTTATATGGACATCATAAAATAACTCGTGTTTTTGTTTTTATGGTTGTTTGTTTGTTTTTGTTGTTGTTGTTTTTGTGTTTTCCTTTGTTTTAAAGGGGAATTTACATAGTTTGAGAAAGGTTTGGAAGGGAAACTCAATAACACCTTGTAAAATCCTTTATTGAAGCCCTCTTAGCAGTAAAAACTTAAAAATCATTTGTAGTCTGCGTAGCGGGCGCTTGGAAGTAATGGGGGCAAAAAAGAAAGTTGCGCGCGAGTGGAACACGCTTCTCCCTCTCGCGCGCCCGTTCTCTCTTTCATCCGAAAAACTTCCAAGCGCCTGATACGTAGGCTTAATTCATTTGGTGACATGTTTTCAAACTTACATCTAGACCAACACATACTGAGTAGTGTTGTGTTGTGTTTTCTGATAATCAGGCCAGTCCTTTCGTACACTCGTAGCACATCATGGCTGACTCTCGTCCTTTTACTTCATGTTTTTTATTATTTTAAGTTAACTTGCGACTCCTATCCTTGTGTTCGGAAAAATTTTAAGAAAAAACTCATTTTTAGGTACGTAAATAATATTACATGTCAAAGGTGACTTGTAGTTCCTGATGTTGTTTGAAAACTCAGTATTCCGTTTTCCAACTTTAGAGCTCAACTTTACCCCTCGACACTCCTTCATGAAACGTGATGAAAGCTGGTACAGTGGAGTGATCCTAAGGGAAGGGGGAGGGGGGGGGTGGTTAGCCCGTTTCAGGCTCCGAGATAGTCGGGTCTGCGTAAGTGAGGAAGCGCAAACACGAAAATAAAACAGGAGGAAAGTCCCTTCTTTTTCCTTTTTTCGAGCGCCTTCCCCACTAACTGAGAGCCTGGAAAAGGCTAGGAGGGTTTTTCCTAGTGAGGTATAACAACTAAAATTTCCCTCAGTGTTTAGTATTCAAGGCATCATATCACATTTGCTGCAGTTAAGGCAAGAAACTTTAATTTTGTCTGATTAGTTGCGAATTTTACCTATTAAACTCACAGAAATTGATAGATTTGGTTAAGTGAAATGACCTTATTCACTTAAAACGCATTTCAGAGAGCGGTAAATCTAATTTCTACCTTAATAAAAACCATTTTTTCTGGATAACTCTTTAGAATAAACTATCTCTCCGATACGAAAAAATCACTCTAACCTGCAGAACTAATAATTTAATTCTAGAAAAGAGTTTTCTCTCAATGTATTTATTAATTTGTATTGTATCAACCTCGTCCCCAGGGCTCTTTTCCATCTCCTAAGCCTGGGAAAGGCGCCCTGGGGACGAGGTTAGTATAATGTACAATCTTCTGCCATCACTGCGCCTTTCTTATATCTGTTCTGTTCATTTCATATTTTTCCTCAGGCTGCCAAACCTGTTTCCCACCCGGTCCATCTCATAGGCTTGTGTGTTTCCCAGAAAGAGACGATAACGCGATCCACCAATCACCAGCCCACATTCAGGGCACGAGCCTCGCTGCACAGCTCGACCACACCCACCAATATTGTAGAGATGTCCCTGCGGACATTTGTACCAGCGGCCTTGAGAAAAATTCATGGCAGACACGATCTCTTTCTTTTCTTCTTCTGTCATCGGAGATAGGTAGCGGTACTTATCTCTGAGAGGGATAATAAAGAGAACACATAGTCAATTACAGTAACATATCGTGAAGTTCCGAAAGTAACGACTCTCGCTCGTTACTTTTCGCATTTAGCAGCCTTTTCCTATTGATACTTTTGGAGGGTCGCTACTTTCAGGAGGTCGCTACTTTCGGGTACATGGGCCGTAGAAGAGATAAGAATTTCGCGACAATTATGAAAACATCCACACTTTTTATTTGGAGAAACTTATTTCATGTTAATGCTTTTTAAATAATTATTCAAAAGAATTGTTTGATTACGGCATGGGTATTCACAGACGAAAGGAAGACTTTTGAAAAAAATTATGTAATGTACCTTTTGAGTTACATTAAAAAAAATGTCAAAGATCATCTAACCGTTAAATAATAAATCTGGGATCAGTTTGGTAAAGCTTGTTGTAACTATAATTTCCGTCATTTCTATAAAGAAGAGAAATCACTTTGAAGTCGCTACTTTCGGAGGGTCGCTACTTTTAGCATTTACTAACACCTGTACAATTTTATCGTTACTTTCGGGAGGTCGTTACCTTGGAAACTTTACGGTATCTGATTGTCTATTCTGTAATGGCCTTCTTCGATTTCTAAGAGGCTTTTTAAAATTCAAATCCGGATTCCCCAAGGACATAATGTTATCAGACAAATTTATACTCGAAATCCGGTTCGAGTTTCGAGGACGACTAAGAAATAAATTAAATTTTTATTGAAACTAAGAGTTTCCAGTCAAAGGAGTCCTTAGAGTTGCACCAACGTTTTCAGCGTATATATTCTTGTTCTCAAGGGAAACTTACGTTATCAGTATCCTCCACACACCCATTGGGATGCTTGGGTGCCTTTCAAAATAGAGCTCTCTTTTCTGAACACCCCTGCAGACAATTGGGCTATCGGAAAAATACGTGATCACCCTAGTCCTTATCAAGACATTACACTGACACCAGCGTCATCCTAAAGTGACTACAAAATAAAAACTGTCCTAACGATAAAAGATGATAAAACTGCATAGAAACATGGTAAAAATACCTGATAGCACTCAACTTTGCAAGCAATTGGTCAAGTCTCCAATCAGGAATTAATCGTCCACTAGACAGTTCACTTCTGACAGTTTCCATATCGTCGTTGTAACAAATTTTGAGATTAAGACCAAACTTCCTGACATCGTACTGTAATAAGAGCAGTTCAAGTACCAGCTTTTGTCTGGTGAGTTCTACGTTGATCTCTCGAAGTTCTCTCTCCGTAACGCCTGCAGCTGTTAAGCGTTTTTTTAAGAAATCCAACTCCTTTTTACAGGCGGAAGCTAGAGATAAACATTCCAAAATAAATGGAGTTAAGAAGGCATTCTCTAGAACGTTTGGTAAAAAAGCAGTAAATTAGGAATAAGAGAAAAAGATAGAACAGGGCATACGCGTAAGCCATTTAGCCAGCTTGTGGGTTCTGCAGGAGAGCCTTGGTGTCGTGGTGGTGTACTATCGTATCTTCATAGAAACATCATCAAAACTTTTCAGAAATATTATGTGCCAAGGACTTCCACCAATCATTGCGATATTTTTCAATGAGTAAAACGTCAGCAGGATGTAGACTTAAAACTTCTAACGTCTAAACAACCTGCCATTTAATGGTACACTGTTTACCTTAGACGGTATGCCAATGGCATTACGTGTATCACCCGACTGTTTTTTTATCAGCAGTGATACGAGTCTGAGGGTATATTGACATAACTACTGAAGAAATAATACCCACCTTCCAGATGAAGGTGTTGCTTGTTGTGCCACTTTACAGCTACTTTCTGTAAGTCGCAGAGGTGTTGATTTATCCTCTCGCTCATCGCACAATACCGCTCCATCAAAGTCACTTGGTTTTCAGTTACAGCTGCCATTGTTCCTTTCGCCAGTCTGTTAACACTAGGCTCTAACCTCTCAAGATCCTTGGCAAGGTCATCTTTGACACCAAATCGTCGTATTTCGGTTAAACGTGCCAGTAGTCTTCCCTGGGTTCCGCTTATTTCTTGTGGATTTCCACGGGCCGCAATCTTCACTTTTGCGATGTCTTCCAGTCGCTGTTTGATCATATTTCCATATCGCAAGCTTTTGCGGATTGGAGTACTACAACGAGGACACGTCTTCATTTTGATCAGGTGATCATTTGCACCACCACCATCATCATCGGGAGAGTCCATGTACCTATGAAAAGAAAAGAGAAGAGAAATAAAGGAAAATTTCTTAAGTTCGTGGAACAAGACCTTCCAAACTAACTATCAAAATCATTGAAATAGTTTCAAGCCAACTAGGAGGTGTCAGGAACACCTCGACCTCTCAAACTATCTGGTCTATGGATTGTAAAACTAAGTGCCACGTAGGCCCTCCCAACTTTGTAGAGGTAATTATCACTCACTGGAGGTAAGATGGAGGCTTCAACAAAATGATGTTCAAAAACATTACACATACTTTCATTTACCTGTCTAGCTCAGCAACCGGGAAAATATGTTGGCAGTCAGGCAATTTAATGAACCGAGTGCCTTCCTCGTTTTCTGTGCCAAAGAAAATCTCGGTAATTTGCTGACCATTATTTACGTCGCAAACTCTACATATACACGGCTCATTGCACAAGCCACGGCAAACGTGCTGACGACGGCAACCTCCACACTGTAAGACCTTCTGGCACGGCTGGTTGCACCTAGGCCGGTCGCATAACTCACCACACAGCTTAGAACACTTGTAGTGATCACACTCCCACGCCCAATTCTCTAGACAGAGATTACAAGGTTCGCCACATTGTTTCTTGCGTTCGCTGTGTATGCAACAGTTTTCACATTTTCTGCTACATGGTGGGCATGGCATGACACAGGCCTCTCTGCATACGTGGGAGCAAACCAACACGCGACCGCATCTTAATTTGCATCGGGTGTGTACACGACCCATTCTACATTCGCCACACTTTTCTAAACATGGGTGATTACAGCTCAAAATAGCTCTACAAGGGACTGGGCAATCAGTGGGCGTGGTGGAACATGCAACATTAACCTTATGTCCACATGGCCAATCATCTCTCCTTACCAACTCCTTGCACTGTTTCGTGCAGGGTTTGCCACAACTTTCTTTACATTCATGATTGCATGGAAGTCTTCTCTCACATGGCGTTTTGCATTCAACCCGCATTGGGTCCTTACCGCAATCCATCGTTTGAATGTGTCCACATAATGGCAAACTCCTCTGCACTGGAACTTTACAATATTTCTCACATTCTTCGCAGCAGAGCTTAGGACACAAGTGAGCACAACCACTGATGTTTTTGCGACAAGGCTCTCCACAACGGTGTTGCACATGGTCGATATCATAAGGATGACAGGACTTTTTGCAAGCATGGCCGCATTGTAAACGCACTTTACACGGACGCAAACAACCTCCGTTAGGAACTTTATCCTTGAAATCTTTGGCCGTCTTCACAAAACCCTCACTGCTATGAATTTGACATGCAAGAGGCAAGGCGTTTCCAATGCTGCCACCCGCTTTCAGATCTGCCACAATCTTACTCCAGAACTCACTGTATTTAGAGAGAAGTTCAAAGTTTCCAATGCAGTAAAACCCCATCTTGGCACGGGAAAGGGCCACGCACGCGCGGTTGACAATTTTGATGAAACCAACTTTCTCTTTCTTGTTACTGCGCACAAGGGAAAGGAGGATGATGTCGTTTTCTTCACCTTGAAAGTTGTCAACAGTTGTCAGCCGTACCGTTTTGATCACTTGATCGTTTTCATTTCTGAGGCAATCCCTTATAGCAAACATTTGTCCCGAATAAGTGGTAAGAATTGTTATCTGCTCGGCTTTGTAGCCTTGCTGCAATAAATACCGGCACATAGAAACTAGAAATCTTGCCTCGTGCTCATTAGTGTGACTGAGTGACTCTGTACTGGACTTCTCTAGAAAGCTGTGGCTAATGAAGAACATGTTCTTCTTCATTCCTTTTATGTCTTCATATTCTTCTACAGACTCGTGATTCTCAAGATCTGGGTAGATGTGCTGCATCAAGGCAGCAATTTCGGGCCTCATTCGATGCTGCAAGGAAAGCCTTTCGCATGGAATTCCAACGGTTATCATTCTCTCGAACATTGACACGTCCAACTTATATTTCTTGGCCAATTCATAGACAGAGGGATTGGGCCTAAGTTGCTGATGATCTCCTATCAGAATCAAATGCTGGCAACTTTTGGTCAGTGATGTAATAATGTGAGCCTCCAGTACTTCAGCAGCCTCTTCAACCAAAACGATTCTAGGGGAAACATGGAGGCGTTGAAGAATGTGACGGTATCTAGCAGCGCACGAGGTTGTCATGCCAATTACGCGTGATTTTTGAAGAATATTGTAATCTTCTTCCCAAGTCAACTCATTCAATCGACGCCATGCTTTCTCGTATTCTGGTTGCTTGCTCTGTATTTGTTGCAGGTGATGTTTCAAAGCTTTCTTACGCCACAGCCTATAAAGTTTCCAGCGCTGCTGATCATTTAAACGTTGCAAGGAAGACACCTGTATTTCTTCTTCTTCAGACAACGTTTCCTCATCTTCAAGTTTTCTGCGTAGCTCTCTGGGCGTTTCAGTATCTTCTACTTCACAAATAACCACTTCTGATGGGTTTATACTCGTGCTCTCTTAGTCTTCAACATCACATTCGTCTGTGTAGTAACGAAGTGATACTTGCATTTCAAAATCTTCATTATCAAACCCACCATCACGACTGTCCTCGACTTCTTGTCGTGAAACACGTCTCTCCACTCCAAGCCACTCGCAGAACACATCAACAGCACTCTTTCTCTTGTCACTTTCAAACCATTTAACATGACGCTCTGACATAAATTGCTTCAACTCAATGTACGATAAAACTCCTCTTCGTAAAAATTTTAGGACGGTCGTGGATAGCTCTAGGCCTCCATTCTCCTTGATCTCTCTCATTTTCCTGTTGGTTTTTCTTCTCGCTCTGAGTATTCTTGCGGGGGTTTCTTTGCTTTCACGAGCTTCTTCACGAAGACATTTTAGGAAATAGGGCTCCAGTTTCTTGCTCTTTGATCGTCCACCAACACGAACAATACCTGTTAAATAACACCAAAGAGCTTTGACTTTGACCAACGTACAGTGTAAAAGAAGTTAATTTCATTATCGACTCTAGGCCAGATGATCAATCTAAAGCGAACCAACTGCCAGATTTGGCATTATAGCGGGCTACGGAAAATACGTCTTTTGACAGTTATGAGTATTTTTCATCAATACAGTGATGGATTGATTGCCCTGGCCCGTCCCAAAATGTGTTAATAACACACAAGGTGTGTCGAACCTAAGTTAAGTTCGACAAAAGTTCGACAGACTCTGTCGAACTTAACGCTTTTGCCGCACCAAACTAAGACTGCCGTACCAAATTGATTCAGACGCCGCTCTTTTGCCGTACTTAATTCATCAGTTAGGTTCGGCACATGAGTGGAGCGGCGTCTGAACCAGGCCTTACTCCAAAGAAGATATAGACAAAATACGCAAACCATTTTGTATCTAAAAAAATGTACAGCACTTCTTTAGTTCAACATTTTCATTATGGGCTAAGCCAAAAAAAGTAAATAAATACAAAAGGGACAAAAAGGTGAGGATGATAATGAAATATGACGGGGTTTTACAACCATGATACCCCGCCCAGAAACATCCCTCTCTGTTTTTACAAGCATCCAATAGGATGCCTGTCGCACGAGTACAATAACCTTCTACAGGAAACTAAGCTGACAGATCTGGCGCACAGCGGGCAGTTTAGGGGAAAGACATGGTTGCCGTATACCAGAATAGCCCAAGTATAGCCTAGTACCACACAACAGTTCAATAACCACACCAGTAGTTCAATGACCACACATTAGTTCATTGAGCGTAAACTAGATGTAGCTGCGGAAAAAATAGCCACGAATACGTAGGACCAGCTGTGGTACCACGGTTTGAAACGTGCGGAAAGAGAGTCAAAACACAAGGTTTCATTCACCGTTAACTGTTATGTTTTCTGCTTTATCAACGCGCGCTTTGTCGGGTTATTTATTGTGAAGTTTCGTCCGGACCGACTAAGCTTTCCCTTTTCAGCGCTGACTCTCTTTCCAGGTCTGTTCAGTGTGCCCTAATGAGAATGGAAGACCTTCTGAGCAGACTATAATTTTTAAATTAACATCAGTCTATGTTCCTGTTTGGATTAGTGAGCTCACTAGAACTTAATAACAGTGTGCCATAGCTTTTTCTCAATTTAATTCTTGTACTGTTGCTAATTGAGTATTTACCACTTACTTAATGCTACACATTCATATTAAAAAATAACTAACGTATTTGTAGTTATTTTTCCGCCAGCCACATATAGTTTACGCTCAATGAACTAATGTGTGGTCATTGAACTAGTGATGAGGTTATTGAACTGTTGTGTGGTTACTGAGCTAACGAAAAAGAAAATCGTCACATGTGATACAACGTTTACAGGGGCGGATCCAGGATTTTTTTTAGGAGGGGGTGCACTTGTCTCTTGCTCTACTTCAACACCAATAAACCACATAGTTTTTTTTATTTTGCAGAATACCAGTTCTATTAGAAAACCGCAGGTCATCTCGGGGGGGGGCGGGGAGGGGGGTGCGCACCCCCTGCACCCTCCCCCTAGATCCGCCCCTCGTTTATAGCGCACGTAAAATGGTCGAGACAGCAGCAAAGCTGAAAAAATTTTCAAAAATAATGCGAATTTTTTTTTATTTTAACAAACATGTTTCCACGGTACATTCATCATCGTGAGTATATGACAGTTATGAAAGTTTACAGTGATAAAACGTGCTTGTTAACTATAATATTATGTAGCGTTTTGTTTTCCAACGCAAAGTAATGTATAAATTGTAACAGGCGCGTTAAATATCTATTTCATATCCGTCACACTGACAATGACGGATGTACCGTGAGGGGTCGAAAAATGTTTGTTAAAATTTAAAAAGTCGCATTATTTTTGAAAATTTCTACACGTAAAGTTTTTTTTACCTGTCATTGGTAAGAGCCCTTCCAAGAACTGGTCCAAGGCGTGATTCGTGTAAGACACCATCAAGATTGGTGCCCGTTCTTCCTCATTCTCCCAGAGCGCAGTGGTCTGTAAAAGAACTTGAGCTGTCTTCAATCCAACATATGTCTTTCCAGTTCCTGGCGGTCCTTGAATGACGGCAAATCTCCTCGTTAGAGCCATCTGAAATGCACGCAGCTGTGAAGAATTTAATTCGAGGCTTTCACGGTGGTAAAGCAAGTCGTAAATGCTGAGTTCGTAGTTCGAAGCCATACTTTCATCATTGGACTGCATGCTGTAGTCATCAAAATCTTCGCTTGGGTCATTGGAGGCCACACTGTCATCGTCTGCGCAAGGCCAAATGTTATTCTCAGTTGGAGCCCAATCAGAACGTAAAATGCTTCTCATGTCATAGTAACCATCCGTTATTTGTTCATAAACAGGTGGTCGCACTTTAGGACTGCACTTTACTATGTGCTCTTGAAAAGGCATTTCATCTGGCTCAATCTTCTTCAAAGCTTCTAACACGTGTCGGTAAGCTTCAAAGAAAGTTGGAGATTCCACCATATCAAACTTCACCTTTGCCTCAATAAACCCGTTTAAATCTTCAAGCTCAACGCCCTCAAATCGCACGTCAAGCTCGCCGCGGCAAATATCATCTCGACTCTCAACGGTTGCGAAATGGAGAGTGTAGAAGTCATCTTCTGAAAGACAAAGAAGGGAGCCAAACTTGAAACGTTTGCTCTTCTCCCAGTTGACGTATCTTAAGGAGTGGTGCAGCGAGTCAAATCGAAATCTGTAAACCATTCCCTTCCTACTGCATTCTGGGTACAGTACTTCGACTTCACGGTAAACGTGGACTTGTTTTGCTGTCTTATTTCCGCTACTATTACACGCTTTAACACTACCATAGTCTTTTCGAAGACTCCTTATCCCATCACGTATGGGCGAAACACAGTCCTCTCGCAAAAGTCGAAAATGTACATCAAGGTAATGCTCAAGATCCTTGTAACTCCTGTTGACTACGTTGACGCGAAGAAACGGCTTACTACTCACGCTCAGATCTTCAGCTTGTGGAACAACGCTGATATCTCGAAAGTTGCTCGGGGGTTCACGTTCAGGTTGGTCTTGGTCAAACTGGACAAACTGTTGGTCAATTACCTTTCTCTTTAAAGCCTCTACTCGGTAAATTTTGCGTTCTAAAGCGCCTACTTCGTTTAGGCGGTTCCTGTTACTGAGCTCTACGAAAGTTTCTTTGAGTTGAGCATTGGGGATAGAATGAACAATGTCAAGCCCGAATCTCTTTATCATCTCCAGGAAAACATCGGCCAGTCGTGATATGAAATGAAATGGTTGAAATTCTGTTGACGAAAACGAGAGCATGCGGCTAATAAAACTATTTAGATGAAGCTGGACGAAGTTTTCCTCGACCACGAGGCGCAACAAGTCTTCCGAGAACTGTGACACCCCCTTTGTGAAGCAACACAAGTGTACGGCTTGGATAATAAGCTGCATCAAACCAAGTCTAATTTCTTCCTTAGAAGCCAGTAGTGCTTGAAATCTTTCCCGTTTGTTCCAGAGATCGACAATTTCATGTTCAGGTGGATTAGATGTGCAAACATCTTCCAAGGCTTTGTACACAATGGGCTTGACCTCAATGTATTTTTCGCTTTCCTTCTCCCCTCTTTTTCCTCCTCTTTCGTCCGAGTTCTCTCCCCGCTCATGCACCCGATGACCATATGTTACACGATCACGTTGCTGGCATGCACCTCGACGACGTCTTCTTTCACTGCGAGTGCCCTGATCACGTGCCCCACGACCATCAAACCTGTAGCTGTCACGACGAGTTCTATGATCGCGTGAGAAATAAACTTCCTCCCTCCTTCGCCTCTTTTCTCTAGAATCGCTCCCAAGAGAATGGGAATCGTCCAATTCGCTGAACCGTCTCTTTCTGTTTGAGGTCATGTTTGGTCTCGGAATTACACCAGGCCTGATTGCTGGGCCTGAAAAATACAAACAACTGTAACCTTTTCAATCCATGGAGTGGTCAAAGTCTCCATTAGGCAAAAAAATTCCACATTCCAAATTCCAAATTCCAGCTTGTAAGAAGCATTTGAAAAATTCTACTACCGGGTGAAAGTACTGCCAAAAAGATTTTATTTGTATGGTTACACCTTAAGGTTTTGTCTTTATAGTAAAGAGTTAGAACTAAATCCTATGACAAGGTTTATTTACCCGGCGAAATGAAACTCAAGACCTCTTGAATTTTTAGCTGTTACCTTTGAGCACGATCTTCCACATCCAAAAGAACTCTTATCAAGGGGCTAACGGACGTTCAGGAACAATTCTTCGAATGGCGTGTTAATGTTTAAGCACTGTATTACATGGTACCATAAGAAAGCTAATACCGTTTGATACTATCCCTTCTAAAACTCGTAAACGACTATTTATCATTGGTACCAAAAATTGGTAGTAAATTCATATATATCTCGCAAAGGGGTCGAATTGTGACAGTTGTTGTGAGAAAGTTGGAGAAGTTATGTTACCAAAGAAAGCTGAAATTTTCAAACTAATTAAAGATGCGCTTTTAAGGTACTGATGCTTCGGATAATGATCATTCAAGGTGCCTTTGGAAGTCATATTACGCCGAATGCGGGACGCGCAACGACTCGCGCACAAACCGCTCAGGTCATTTCTTCAAAGCCAAATAGTTCAAGAATTTAACAGTCGTCTTACGAATGTTCAGAGAAGACCTAAACACCGATGAAAACTATTAGCACCGTTGCTTTGCGTAACACAACTATGTTGGCATTCATCCAGCGCTCGGTGCACTAGGATAGTCATTTGAACATATTGCCGATCAGCAAATTCGTTTGCAAAAACTGATGCTGTTAATTAAAAAATTCCATCAAAAGATAGTCCTACCAACTGACACTCAGGGACTTAACGAGAATCGTTTATTTTAATTCGGACTTTACAATTAGTCTAATACGAGCGACTTTGATAAACCCAAATGACTTTCACCTACAGTGAAGAAGATAACACCTTACAAACCAAACTTGTTTATCCGCAGATATGCTGCGCTGAATTTAATAAAAATTATAGAATTCGAAGGCAAAGTAAATATATTTTAAGAGCTTTTCAAGAGAAAAATTTTGAATACGTGAAAAAAGATCGTATATTACACTAATATTACATGGGACAAAAGAACGGATCCGATTTCGGCGTCTTTTCGTATAATTCATTTGCTTACGCGAAGCCTCCCGCCCCCACCGTCTGTATTGAGTAATTCACGTATGCTTACCTGGCTACAAAACCAAATCTTCAAGCTTCAGTTATTTTCACAGACTACATGTAACAATTATTTCATGGACTATTGAAAGGGCAAGCTTGTTTGTATTTGAAATAGATATTGTTGTTTCTTTCTAGGAAGACCTTCACGGATTCCCAGAAAAACCTATGTTTTCCTGATTGGCTCAATGCATAGCCAATCACGTTGTGAGCGAGAAAAAACAAAGCCCTTTCGGTCTGATATGGCCAAGCTGGAGAGAAAAGATTGCCGAGAAGTGGATCTAGATGACAACACCCTCAAATGCCTGTACTTCGGCTTCCTAATAACAATATCTTGTTTATTGAAAACTGTAAAAAATATATACTATGTAATTATTGTATTGAAATTAAAAGAAGTAACACGCGGGTTTTATGTTGCAGCTAGTAGCAACGGCACAACTGAGGTGGAACTTGCTGTTTCAACTTGACTCAACTTGTAGTGGTCAAATATGCTACCTTGAGCATTGGAATTGGCATTGGCATTGGCATTGGAACTTTGGAATTGTTTTCAGTTAAAATATATCAATAGTACCGGCCATTTATACTCTGAAAATAATGCACTAAACCGTTTGTTGATGATACTTCTAGAAGCACACACAAGTCAATATATATAGTAACAGTCAACAATGTTGGCAATTTAGTCAGCATTAAAAAGTACTACCTGTTCAATTTTAAAAAAAAAAACAGTTTAAAATACATCTGATTTCTAATATTCACTAATTGCACCAAACTATCAGAGAATTTGTCCCCCTCACAAACCCTTTTACTGTAAACCAGAAAGCAAATACTGTTGAATAACGATATGTGAAGTGTCACCATTTACTGCTTCGTTAAAGTACCTTCACTTGATTAGTTTTCTTTGATAAATCGAATGATGCGGCCAAATGCTTCTATTAGAACTCTGTTAGTGGACTGCTACTCATGTCTTATCGTACTTCAAAAAATGCTTGTGTTCGACAAAGCCGACCACCTTATTCTCGTCCCCAGGGTCACTCGGCCTAAGTTGTAATGAGCAGTGGTGATATTTGCACGTCTGCACATACCCGACAAACGATAATGGCTGCTACCAGAGGCCCTCGTTTCAAGACCACAAGAACAACACAAACGGACGGGGTCTGGAGACGATAATGTACTTCGGTTAACACAATTTTTGTTTTGAATACATAGCAAGATGATTTTAAATTTCCATTACAAATCTGTCATTACAACGTTTTGTATCACACCAGTTTTTTTTTTCTCTTTTGGTTTGCAAAATTAACATGGAAAAGTGGTACTAGGAAAATGGCATTTTGCACTTCTTTAAGGGTTCCCCTATAAAGTGTCCGTGTACGACATCTAAGAGATTCACGATGACCCATACGCCTGTAAACAATACATTCAAGACTGCTACTAAAGTATGTCGTTTCCACTGACAACGCCATACAGCCATAACAGCCATGTTCTGATATCGAGTCTCAATCGCTAGAGAAACGCTGATGAAAAACCATTCTATTAACAGCATGACTGAAGTGGAGATGGCAAACTCTTGAATTATGTTTGTGACAGCAGTCGTTTCTAGAAAGATCAGTTGGTACATGTAGAGGGAGCCATTGACAGAAACTATAGCGGTTGATTCGTACAACATACTCATGATAGCTACATCGGCCACAAGCCTTTCTCGGCGAGGAGTTCGAAAACTTCCCCATGGAGATGCCTTTCTTGTCCGAAGCGAATGACAAACGTGATCAGTCACAACCATGGTGCTTCGTTCTACGACTTCTGCAGCCCCGTGAATTATTCCAAGAATAGCGATGGATTGGAGGCTGTTAAGTTCCGCTTGTAAACCACGGACCATTATCGCTGAACCGAGATACAATGGTGCTAAAAGTACGTATGAATATCCCGGATGAGTGATGTTCCATAGACGCTGAACACAAATTCGTGAAGCGGCCTTTACTACCAGCCCAGCAAGAGGAGAAAATAGAGCAATAACCAGCTTTCTGTCTTCTTTCTTTTCTTTGTTGTAAGCTCGGTAAATGAAGTACTTCAACCCAAAATAACACAGCAAATAGTAGGAACAGACATCTTACCAAGCAGTAGTAGTCGTTTATGTTTTGATCGATTTAAAAAATGTCGTGCGACAAGATAAAACTGCAACATTGAACTGCATAACCAAAGAATATAAACTGGAACGTTGTACAAGCCAGAAAGTGTGAAAAAAGGCTTTCCGATAAGTTGCAGTGTTACGCGGTAAAGTGAATCCAGACAGTATATAATTAGACAAGTCTGGAGTAGTTTTTGTTTAAGTCCTTTCAGCTGAAACGAGCGAAACAAAAATAGTAAATTCAGAACCGGAGAGAAGTAAATCAGAGCACAACTAACTACGTCAGCAATAGTCCTCATCCACTGCTGGCGCGAAGTCATTTTCTCTTTTTGATATTAACAATTCATCACTGTTTTATAAATCAGGAAAGCTAGTGCGATGTATATGGTACCAATGCTAATGGCGGCAAGAAGCGAGATCAAAGATCCAATATACATTGAGTCACATATTGTCTTAAGAATAGATGGTCTTAACTTCTTCCAAGCCATTGCTGTCTCTGTATCATCATTTTGCTGCAGTTCATCGTGCTCCTGTGTAGAACTCGCATTTATAATCCTTATGTTGAGATTAAATGACGGTGATGATGATCTATTTTCACCGTATTCTTGATAAATTAGTTCTTTCACAGGTTTATAATACCATTCTCACCCTGTGCTTTCCAGAGGATGGTAGCCTAAAATCTCTGCTGTGTATTCGGGTTCGTCTGGATTGTAGTGCTCGGTTAATCCCCGTGTAAAACCATACACAATGCGGCCAAATGCTTCTATTAGTGGAACGCTACTCATTTTCCTTTGTCAGTAGTAGCAGTATCTCACTGCATTTTGGCTAGAAGAGCTTGTAAATAGAACACCCGGAAACTTCGTAATTTATGCGGAATAATTAGGAGTAGAAAACGGATGTAGCAGCTCTCCTTCTGTGAAACAATGAAGAAATAATGATAAAGAATGATGTGTTATTGTTTTCTGCGACCAATAAGGAAACACCTTACGCGGAGCTCCCACATTACTGAGGGGAGCATTGGGATTTTCGGTTTTGCGGTTTTTGTTGCAAAAGACATCGGTTTTTCGGTTTTGGTGGTCATTGCGGTTTGCGGATTTTTCGTTTTTTAGCATCTGGTTTTCGGTTTTCGGCTTTCGTGAAAAATACTAGCGGTTTTTCGGTTTTGGTACCCGATGTGGTTTTTGGTTTTTCCCATTTTGTCCTATTTTGGGTTCCGGTTTCTGTCGTTTTGAGCAGCACTTCAGGGGTCGAATAGCCGCGAAACGCCAAAGTTATTTAGAGGAGTGCGTGACAAAATAAATGTCAAATTTATTTCCCTTATTTACTTTAAATGAAACCGTTATTAAGCGGACACCTCTATTAAGCGGACGAGGAAACCTAAAAAGTACGTGAAATAGTCATTTCTATTGTTTCCAACCTGTATTAAACTGACACTTGTCACCAAATTCCACTACCCAACATGCCAGACACCGGAAATGCGAAAGATTACCTCGAATTGCCACCCACAACTTTTTCGACTTTTACATTAAAAAACGTTACTTGACGAACTTATTTGATTAGTTCCATAGTACAGTATTTTTTTTTCTATTTCGTTTTGTTTGTATAGAGCTTGTTTCACTCATCTGATTTCTTTAAATTTGGGTTGCAATCTATGTTTATGGTACTATGACCAATCGGTCCACTTTGATAAAGAAATTAATGTCAAAGTCTCTGGGAGTATTCTTAACATTTCCACTGTTCATTTGAATAGCATTTGACATCTCATATGACGTTATCTATGGACACCTGGATTAGGCGGACACCCTGTATTAAGCGGACACTACAGCATTCCCCGAGGGTGTCCGCTTAATACAGGTTTCACTGTATTTACATTACAATAGCTTAATCACTATAGTTTATCCCATACATAAAGCTCGTTTACGAAGACTTAATGTCCCTAATAGTCCTAATACATTGAGAATACGCAATGTCTTAGCGTACAAGATCGAAGAGAGGTTAAGAGACTCTGTTCACAGGGTAATCAAACACGTTGCACGTTAGACAATCGAGTCTCCAAACTTTCAGGTGTTAGTTATCAAATGGAAATGTTCGATTAGAGATTTTCGATTGAAGTTTCCAGAGCTATAGCTTTTTGCGACAATTTTTAAAGCTAAACTAGTGAGCAGCACTCTGCGAACTGTTGCTGTAAAACTTGTTTATTCTCCTACGCGTTTCGTCTAACTAACGTAGACTTCTTCAGGGAGTTTTACAATCAAATACTAAACGCCTGTATTTAAGCCATAATATGACTAAAAATAATGATGGTCGCAAACATTGAAGGTTTGGCCGGATTTACGAAAAGGAACAGGCGCAGCTGTGAAATTTTTTACGCTAGGCGTAAGAAAACTTTGGGGCCACGGTTTTAGCTAAAACCGTGGCCCCAGAGTACAGCTAAATTAAGGCTGTGGCCAGACTTTGCCACTTCTCCTAAAAAGTATCTGTGAAGACAGGTTTAAAAAATTTTTACTTTTTTTTTATTGTGTGATGTCATTTCCATGTGACATGACATGTACATTACTGACACTCAACTGTTCCATGATTCATGTTGGTGTGTGTGTAGGAGGGGTCCTTCTTTACCCCACACCCGTATTCTTGAAAAAAAAAAAAGTCAGGCAGGATAAGGCATATAAAGACTTTTTGCTGAATTTAATCTCATAGAAAAAGAATGATGATAAATAATTTAGCTGATCAGGGAAATAGACCAATGACCCTTTTTCAGGGGCACCCAATGGATCTGTTCCTCAAAATATCTGTTCCTCAGGCACATTTTTGCTGGCTGGGAGATGTGGAAGAAATAATAGTCCTTGGAAGGAAAGTGTTGCTGGGAAAAAGATAATTCAGGGTGTCAGAGGGGATTTGTAGTCTAGAATAGCTGCTACGGGTTACTTGTATGGGTTACTTACCACTCAAGATGTGCCCTATCAAACTTCCCAGTAAGTCAGGTCGCAGGTTGTAAGGTTGCTGGCTGGGAACTCTTCCATCAGTCTTGCTGGGAGTGAGGAACAGATAATTTTTTTCCAGCAATCTCCCAAAATGTTTAAAATAGTCTCAGAAAACTTTATTCACGCTTTGTTGTTGTTTCTAGGTCTTTTTCTCAAAATTTCCCGTTAGGTGCCCCTGCTTTTTTAGCAAAGTGAAACTGCCTGAAACTGTGAAATAACTGGTTCACTACCCACACAGCGTGGAGTGCTTGGAAAGGTACATTTCTTAAAAAGGTGACTAAATACATCATCCCACTTGATGTGCATAATGTACTTAAATCAGATTTGAACTGTTGTTCACATAATTGCTTGCATGACTAAGATGTATTTTAAGCCCGGGGGGGGGGGCACTTGGGTATTTTTTGGATGGGTATGTGCCGCCCCGGACTCCAAATTGGCACCCCGTTCCAGAAAAAATTTCCCCTAAAATTGATACCCCGTTCTAAAAATGGGCCAATTTTTTATACCCCGTTCTAGTATTCGCCCTAAAACTGATACCCCGTTCTAGAAATGGGCCAATTTTTTATACTCCGTTCTGGGGTGCAACAAGAGTACAACAGTTTGCTTGTTAACGCATTGAACCGTATTTTCAAAAGCAATAATTTGAATACTTTCAAATGGCTGCTTACAAAAGTGGAGCTTTCGTGCGTTCGAAATTTTATAGCCCGTTCTAGAAAACGCCTCTGAAATGGATACCCCGTTCTAAATCAGGAGCTTCAAAATCACGACCCCTTTGGGCGGCACATACCCGTATAGGTAATGAATGGGAGTACCCCCCCCCCCCCGGGATTTTAAGATGTGTTTTCTTATCATTTTAGGGTCTTGAACTTGCTTTAAAAGTTTCCAAGAGATTTGAAAGTAAAGATGAGGTATATGTATGATCTGTGTTTCTGCTATAACCATTCATGAGTATTTTATATTTGCCTTCAATAAGATTGATCTTGGAACACCAGCTCTTAGCATAATAACCTGTGTCACTGTTGTGTTTTCAACGTGTATATTAATAAATCCCTCAAATAATGGTTCATAGCCGGCGCTAACAGTAAGTGGATACACTCTTTTTTTTATAACAATGTTGTTTTACCGGCCCAGGCTGAATATTCTTATTTTTCTGCCGATTTTAGGCTGAAAATATTCTTGTATTATTCTTAAATTATATAGCTTATGACATTTCCGTTTTAGAATTTATTGGGGTATCAATTACAAGTGTTTGGTATCTAGATCTGTATCGCGTTACATTAGGGCCATTTATACGAGGCAAAATAAGACGCGTCTTAAATAAGACGCGAACTTTCCGTATAAACGGCACATTTCATCTAAAATAAGGCTTAGCTAAGAGGCGTCTTATTAGATAAGACATGCTCGTATAAATGGTACAGTTCTAATTCGCGTCTTATTTTTCCTCGTATAAATGGCCCTAATGTGCACGTGCTCCATCGCTTTTCGTTGCAGTCAGCGAGGTCAAGATGTCACGTCAAACGACACTTGGCCGTTTTGGCTTTAAAAAAAGCATTTCGCACACAAAATTATATCTATCCTTTTCAAAATCTCAGCCTCGGCTTTATTCTTAAAATATTCTTAAAATTTCGCAAATTTTACCCTCGATATTCTTATAAAATATATTCTTATAAAAAAAAGAGTGTACCTTTATTTAAATTGTTTTGCTGTCCAAAAATTAACAGGAACAAAAAAACAATTATGCTTTGTTTTCCCCCTGAATGAATTAAGTATGAGACAGGGGGGGTGGGGGAAAGAAGGTAACTCTATTGTTTTCCACCTAAGTTTTTTGACCCACTCCGCCTGCCAGTATGACGTCACATAGTAACGGGCAAGATCCTAGGGTCGCTTGTGCAAATTAGCGAGGGATACGACAGTTATTTGGACGAGCGAGGTCGAGGAAAAGCTAAGATGCTAGCAAATATCGCTTTATATCGCTTATTTGATCGAATGTTTGTGAGCTTTGGTGTTGCTATAATCTGCTTGTGTAAACCGTTTTGATATTTTGTGTCCGTGATCGCCATCTATTTCACGGGACCGGCAAGGTCATCAAAACTTAAATCTTTTTTTTTCTCTAACATAGGCAAAGTTTAGTCGAGCTTAGTCTCCAGAATAGGAGGTTCAATTCATAGATCACACATGTTCATATTTCATCTATTCTTTTGCTAACATATTATTCCTTTCGAGTGTGAGCCTCTGTTGATCTCCAAATTCTCCACCAAATTCAGTAAAGCTAGTTCGATCAATTATCTACATCGAGTAGGCCCGTTGAACCCGAAATAATGCGAAATAGCTTTGAAATACGCGGTTAAGCTAATTTTCCTCATGATGAATACAGCTCCACCAGCTTTGAACAGCGTTTATGGCAGAGAAAAATTCTTTTGATATGACAAAATTAATTTTCAAATCATGTGTGTCACTGAGGTGCGGTGGTCAAGAGTTGCTTGCACGTGCAGATAAGCCGGATTCTTCTCCCGGCGACGCTGTTCTCTGTATCTTTGCACCGTTTTGTTTTTCTGTTTGGTCTCTTTTTTAACACTATTTTTCCTTTTGGCCTTTTTTTCTTTATTCTATCTGCTGACCCTGCTGGTCATGCACTTGGATCAATATATGTTTTAAGCGTAAGTCCGGAGTATTTTTTTGGAAAAGGGATTTAAAAAGCTCTTGATCTGCATACTGGCCAAGCTTACAACCAGAGAAAAACCATAAGCTGTCAAGACATGTCCCTCCTCTGAAATAGCTGAATTTTTTTCAACGTGTTAGTTAACATCATGACAAACAACACACAGTACACCACAAACTGTACTAATTTACACCCAACACCCAGCAGTGGCCCATTGGTGAAAGTTAAACTTGCCTTTGTACATCTTCTTAATCATCAATATTATTACCCTAAAATCTCCACTGGGTTTGCCCGCAAAAAATAATTAAACGAAACCTTTTATTGGTTTTCGGTATTTAATTACAGAATTACAGGTGTATGCCCAATACAGTATTAAAATGCGGTAAAGCAACAAGATTCAATGCTCACAGTCTCTCACAAATACCTGTCATTTAGCTTCCTCTTTCAACGCTACATCTAAGCGAACTTTGAGAGGAATGATATGGGGTTCCACTAGCTCTGAAGAGCTGAAAATACGCACAATGTAAAGTATAATACATCCTCTTATTGCTGTGTCTAAAGTCCTCAATCTTACTGTGAACTGGCCCTCAAAAGTGTGATAGGTCGGTGTTATTGCTCGTAAAATTTGCTTGACGATAGAAAGGAATCTTTAAAATTCATTACACCACTGGACATTTCATTCCAAAAAGGTACTTAAGTCGAGTTTTCTTTGACAATAGAAAGCTTAAAATCTCCAAATTCAAGAAATCGGAACAGTTTTTCCTCGATAAAATCGAAAGTTTTATCCGTCTCTTCGATGAATACTTTGCTCGCCAGTTTTAAAGTCGCTGACGCGAGACGTGACGCCATACTGGTGGGCGGACTGTACCACAGATTTCCTTGGAGACACCCCCCCCCCCCCCCCCCCACTGGTATGAGAAAAGATGATACTTAGTTTTAATATCACCTCAGTACAATTGACCCGATAAAATTCTGGTGGTGACGTAATAGAATAAAGACCAGGTGGACGAATTAGGGGAGTTGAACAAAAGCAAAAGGCAGTTTATAAACCCACGAAAGGCACGGTTTTGTTAACACTCAATGGAAAAATGGATGAGGCAAGTATGAACCAAAATAATAGAGGATTTTTCTGGACTTTATTCTTTAGCTGACACAGACTCGAAAACAACAGTTGCTTTAGAAACCTCATTACATCATAACAGAAGTCTAACGTCTTTGTTTTAAAGTCCAGATGATCACATGATTCCTGCTTACTGCTGAGCTTTTGGTACTTCCTCAATGAAGATACGATTCCTTGAATGCCAACCAGTATAGGCGTCAGCAAGCTTATGGCCAGTAACGCACTTTCCAACCCAGAATCCCACTCGCACCTTTCCTTTTTGAATGTTATTGCAGTGACCTTCAATGTGGCGGTGACGGTGAAGATTGTGGTTTGTACTTGTTCGCATGAAGAATGCACCGTCAATAGTTCCTGGAGAGCTGCACTCGGCTCCATTAAAGCTGAAATACCAGCGACTACAGCATAAGGCACAGTTGAAAATCCCGATATTACCATTATAGTAGACATGGAGGGAAGTGTCCGGGTATTTCTTCACAAAATCACAGTTCTGAACAACAACCAAAAAAAACAAGAAAGAAGGAAAGAAAGAAAATATTTAAAATCATGTCATCCGTGACACCATGAAAGTCAATTATATTGATGAATTCTTCGTTTTGAGAAATTTATCAACAGTATTGTTTTTCTTATTAAACAGGCATATTGCTTGCTTACATATATCAATCCTGAATCTTTGTGGTCGTCCTTTTTCCAAGTGCACTCCTTCCAGTTCATGTGTGAAGCCAGTCGTGGCGTTCCACGGTCGCCTTTGTCCCCTGGCTCTCCTTTTTGTCCGGCGGAACCCTGAATCCCAGGCTCTCCCTTTGCTCCTTTCTTTCCATCAGCACCACGTGGTCCTTGGGTCCCAGTTTTTCCCGGGCTGCCCAGGTCTCCTTTGGCTCCATCTCGGCCAGGTGCCCCAGGGGCTCCTGGGACGCATGTCATGTATGTCCACATCCCGGTTTGCCCGCCATTATTACAAGGTGGACAAGATGGAACAGGCTGCCAAATAGTAACCATTGAGTTAGTAACGTCTGAGAAGCAGCGCCGATATCCTTGTCCCAGGTCCCCAAAAGACTCAACGAATTACCGGAAATAGGTTTCGAATTTCCTTTCATCCTGATTGGCAAATCGACAAAAGCTTTTTTAAAAGGCCAATCACGGCGCATACTTAAATCCTGGTACACAGGTGGGGGCCCAGAACAAGGATTTCGGCGCTGTTTCACAGACGGATTTAACCAGCGGTTATGACGCAGGCTACCAAAGAGAGAAAAATGTTAATAATTATATAATACACTAATTGCTTTCAATAATTTGTCCGTCAAGACAATTATATAGCGTTTAATTCAAATGAGTAGACTGAGCGATTTTCCTTAATTTACAAGTTTGTTTAACTTATAGATTTTCTGACCGTTTTTAAAATATCGATTGACGTTGACTTAGTACATGAAATCATACCACGTAACTTTTACTAGTTCGTAACCTTGAGATTTTAAACAGCCTAAGAAAATGTGTAGGTTCCATAACGTTTAATTTTGGTATAAATGCAGTTACCTTGGTGTCTGGTGTTTTATTGTCCATAGCAGAGCAGGAAGCAGTCATCAACGATAAAATCAGAACAAACAACATGGTGGACAAAGAGAAGTCAACTTGTGATTGCACCATCATGGTTTTCAGTCTAGCTTGTCCGAACATTAAATGATCCTTCATAATATGAAATAATTTGAAAACCTAAGTTAGTTACTCGATTTTATTACTACGGAAAAAATAATCCAGTCGTAGTAAAACATACATTAATAGACTGAAAGCAGGGAAACTCATCCTTAAAATTCAACAAAATAGAATTTAAGGTGGCTCCCGAGAGTATTTACTAATAACCCTAGCTATCTAGGATACGTTACAGAGGGAAAGCTAGTTACTTTGTCTTCGCGATTTTGTTCACGAGATTCACCGTTATATAAGAAGGTTCCTTTATCAAATTTTATTTTCTGGATTAAGGCCGTTGCCATGGCAACATCACATCCTTAGACAGGCAGTAAGTTTGTCATTTTTGATCGTTTTTTCTGAATGTTTCTTATTTCCCTCGGTGAAACGTCTTTAAACTTTGCCACTTTATATAAACGATATAGCTTAACATTTTAAAGTGGAAAAAACATGAGGTCATTAAGACGGTTTTGACGATATTTTGAAATTTGTAATTTTTCTTAATAGAGAAATTTAGTTCTTACAGATCTTAACAAAAAAAAAAAAGACAGTATATAGGTACTGCAACTGTTAAGAAATTAGGCCATTTTTAAAACAAATTACCGAAGGAAACGCGAGAAATTCACGGTTAATTTACTACGCTGACGTCACAAAAATCTGAAAAAACACGGGTGGTTCCACAGGATCCACAGTAAATCACTTTACGGAAAACAAATTCTATAACCTCCAGTGGAAGACAAGCGGCGAAATAAAACCGATTTCCTCAGTCAATTCCTAGAATCCTCCAAACCTTTTAAAAGCTTTAAAAGCAAAAAAGGGAGAATATGACATTTTGACATGAGGTAAAAGCACCTTGAGAAAGGTAAAGAAATAAAAAACGTTGGTGGGAAGCGCGTCAGTCTGGCTTGTCACTAACTCCTTTACAGCAGCTGTGAAATTAAAAGACTAGCACTGATTATGCTTGAAAGTTAGCATAAATATTTTTCCTGAAGTCAACTGAATAAACTAGTAATTTTTTTGGTAGTGTAAATTCAAGCTTAAACGGCATCTTTTAATCCAATTCTCAAGACAGCCTTTTACTTAAACGAAGCGACTAAATCTCAACTGAACGAAACGAAAACTTGTCTCTTATCTACCAGTTCTAGACAAGACAGAAAGGTCAGGACTCACAACCACAGGATTGCAAACGTTTGAAATTTCCTTAGGACAAAGCAATAAATATTTTCTTCAAAAAATCTATAGGAAGCTCCGCTTTAGGAATACATGTCTTTTCACCGATGTCCTTGTATCCCTTTTTGTGAGTGCATGATTAAATTTCAGCTTGTGGTTTTTTTCTTTTTTTTAATCGCATCATTGTTTATGTACTGTTCTTAGCATTCACTCTTAAGTTTGCGACTGGATATTGTTTCAGGTTTGATTCTAGTCTTGTTGGTTGATGTTTTCCTGATTAATTCGTGATCGAGAAATCACCGTGACTTTATAGACAGCAGATTACTTCAGTGAGTCTCAACTTTCCACAACTAATCTTGAAGAATGTTTAATACACATGAGGAACCTTACGATCCGACAACGGCGATGTCCATGAAAACTTCACTGAAAAATACACCTCGCATCCTTTCTAACTATTTTGCGATTATCCGAAGTCACCCTGTTACTTAAAAGAAGCTAAAAGGGAATTTAGGTTGGAGCTGGAGAGAGGGGAACGCATAGAACGCGCCCGACTTCAGACAAAGATGGTAGAATTTATTCGCCTTACCGTTCCTGTTCTCAAGTAAACTTAAAATTTGGTCTTTTCGCGTCATACACTGTAGTTGTACAGGAATAGCAAATATATTTTACAAAAAGGCGTGATACAGTTGTAGAGTTGTTGTTTTGCTCATTAAACCTATTGTTTTGTTTTGTTTTTACACTCCCGTGGCCGTCGCCGTCGTAGTTTCCTAAGGTCCTTTTGTGATGAATTCAAAGCACGAAATCCGGCCTTAAGAGTTTGAATTACGTACTTACTGATAAATTCGAAGCTTTAAGCGCACTATTAAATTCATCTGTTCTCGTAGAATACTTCGTATTGTTATCTAAAATAATCGTTAATTTGAGGTTCTGAGTTTGAGCACTTTTTGTAGGTACCGTCATCACAAAATTAACGAAGGAACTAAACAATAGTTAATAAGATTTTAACCAGAAAAAAAGGTGGTATATTAAAACAAGTTACGAAAACAGAGTCTACAAAGAAAATTTTTTTCAAAGACACCAATCTTACCTCCTTCCCTTGTTTTCGAGAAAAATGATTTTGGCTGGAGAAGTGTTGGTTCAAGGCCTTTCAAACAAATGCAGTGTACGTCATTATTCATGTGCTTCAAAAAAGGTAATGCGAAAATACTATTGGTTGCTTCCTAACTTGTTCCCAAGTTACAGAACCTATTAATGCAAACTGTGTTGCGCTGGTTAATGTGTCGTTTGTCATTGTTGGGCTTTGCAAATCTTAACTAACGACGTGAAAATGCCTATTTTCACGTTTAGTGGAGTCTGATGAACTCAAGACAACGACATTATTTTTTTCTTTTCCTGAACTTTCTATAATTTAGCTTTGAGAATTCAACTCCAGAAAAATCGCCGCCAATTTACGAATTGAACGAGATGGAATAAGCGCGATCAAGTTTGAAGCAGCGCGAATTCCCTTTGTATATTAAGTGACGTTTTCGTAGCCGTCGGTGTCCGTGGTTGTTGCTTAAACTCCCTAATGTATGTCGACTGTGGTTTACTCGCAGACAACAAAAACGCTGGGATTCTCTTTGAAAACTTGAAGTCTTCTTAGTGGTCATCATTAACAAATAAAAGTACACTTCAGTGAAGCCAGTCTAGCGCACCCGCTTCCTTATTGCAATTATTGGGTGAGGTTGAATATAAAGAATTGTGCAGATCGAGAAGGGTGGTCTATTTATAATAATTATTCAACGTGGCTAAATATCATTTAGGCAAAGTTAAACTCGTGCGAGTTGGCCAGAGGTCTTTGCCCACTCCAGTACTCGACCTACGGGGCGGTCCTCGGGGAATTGCAGGGCTCCTAATGTGTGCTCTTTTGCTAGAGTTGCGCTTCATTGTAGCTTTGCTTGCTGATCGTAGCGGATCAATTTTTGCCTTCTTGCGAATCATTACGGATTCTCGCTCCCTCTCCTCCCTTCCTGCCTGGTGTTTTCGTAAGTATTTTCTCAGCTAAGTATTCTCTTAGGTAAGTATCTCCCCTGAATCTACTCAGTGTGAAGGTGCCGGATGGCTCCCGCTTCCAGGGTTGCCATGGATACCTCCTCTCTGCTTATTGCATTTGGTTCCCTACTAACCTTTAAGGCACCTGCTCCCAAGCTCATCATAAGCAATGAGTTTAATTGAAAACATTTCCAAATTTATTAAACATGCTTACCTCCATGGGTGTCAACTTCTTGTCTTTAACAGACTCGACAAATTCAGATGTAAAGGGATGATCAGTTAGGCAAATGTTCTCAAAAAGCACTTGATTTACCACAACTGACTGTTCCTGTGCTTTTAACCTGCAGGTGTTACAAAAAGACGGAACAACAACTTCCATGTGAGTTAATTTATGTATTTTAATTCATATCATGCATTGACTTAATAATCTAATAAAAATTTTAAAAAAATTGCAAGAGTACAAAGTGAAGAACAGCTTCAATTATCAATATGTATTTGTTATTGTTAGTTTGTCAGTATCCAATACATTCCTCACTATAGTTGCCATTAAGACCAATGAATATCATCCAAAAAATATTACACTCAAGTGTGAACATACCTATAGGTGCAGTAATTTTGTTACAAATAGTTATGGTGAGTCCTGGGACTCATTTTGTGAAAAATCAGGAGTCTCAGTCTAGAAGCAATGAGTCCCAGTTTAAAAAAAAATCACTGTAGGTTTTTTAGGGTTGTAAGGAATTTGCCACTGATGTCTTTGTATAGAGTTATGTCGCTCCTACACAACACTTTTGTCAATTTCAAATATTATTCAAGTCAGTAACAAGTACAGTTCTCAGGAGTTCATTATTGTTTTTTGTATAACAGCAGTAACAAACAGTGACAGAAGGATGGTGGTGGAAGTATTGTACCCCTCTTCCATGACGGAAATATTAAGATGCCGTTATATGAAAGAACTGCTCGCCCCTTCTGTATTACGGATGTGGTAAAAGCGGTCTGGAGATCTCAAAATGAGCCTGAAATTCTTTGTAAACAACATCCCATGAGGGTTACATGCAATGGCGTGTTCTTGATCGATTTGAAGCATGTTCCTCTAAAAGGTCTTGTGGCAGATGGAAATGGTGTCTTTACCAATACGGGACAACCAACACACACGATCAAGATTTCCAGTAATGAAGATGAGGGTGAAAGTGAAGATGAGGACGAAAAATCTCCTCAAGTAACAGTCCTCGCAAGAGCTAAATGTCCGCTGAAAAGTAGCTCGGAGTTCCTACTACAGCGATACTATTATCGCCACTCAAAGAAGACGACCTTTCATAGGAGGATTTATGTGTTAAGAAACAAAGAAAATCAAATCCATGGCAATGTGGCCGTTCTACAGTACCAGTGGGAAGGCGAGGAGGGGGAGGTGAAGTTGGCACCCGATGGAAATTCCAAAAGGAACAGCATTCCATTTACTGCTACCAAGTTTTCCGTCAAGCAAAAACTTGAAAGCAATCTTGCAAGACATGAAGTGAGGGAAGCCATCGACCTCACGGAGGGCGAGTTTGGATGCTCCATTTTTGATGCCAAATCACCTGCTGAACATGTGAGAGGCACGCACCAAGGTCACTATGCCGCTCGGAAAATCAGAGCTAGAGCTGGGACAGAAAATAAACACAAAAAAGAGTGGGATGAACTGTACAGTCTCATGACAGCTGCCAAGGAAGATGATCGTGATTTCATTCGAGCAATCGTCAATCACCCTGAGCCAATGTGTTTGTTGGCAACTGATTTTCAGTTGTATAGTCTTTCGCAGTCTTGTATAGATGCAGTGGATTTTCGACCAGTGTCAATTGATCCCACATTCAACAATGGTCCTTTTAATGTAACACCAGTCTCGTTCCGAAACGTTGTGCTTGAAAGTAGCCGAACTGGGAAATGTCCTGTTTTTCTGGGGCCACTTCTTATTCACCAGAGTAAGACATTCCATGCCTACTACTACCTAACATCGCAGTTAGTCGCACTACAGCCAAGGTTGCAGTCTATGCAGGCTTTTGGAACTGACGGTGAAGATGAACTTGTTAAAGCTTGCAAATCCGTGTTTAAAGAAGGCATTTCATTGCGATGTTTTCGCCACTTCAAACAAAATGTCGAAACAGCTATGAAGAACTGTGGTATGCAAGAACATATAAATACAATCACTGGTCAGATTTTTGGTAGTGAGGAGACTCGTGGCCTTCTAGAAGCAGAATCTGAAGACGAGTTTGACCAGGCATTGAAAGATCACATCAAGATCTGGAGAGAACTGCCAGGGGGAGAGAAGTTTTGCAAGTACCTCAGTGACCGATCAACGATGATGAAGTCATGCATGACTGCCGATATTCGGGCCAAAGCAGGTTTGGGAAATCCTCCAAAGAAGTTCTACACCAATGACAGTGAGACCAACAATGAAAGAATAAAGCATAGGATGGATCATAGAGAGGCGGGGCTCTGTTCCTTTGTTGCTGGCATGAAACAGTTGGCTTACAGTCAAGAAACAGAGTTTGCGAAGGCGCTGTGTGGAATGTCGACTGAGTACAAGGTCCGAGATGCGTTTTCTTCTTTTGTTGTACCTGCATCAAAGTGGTATGACATGAGAGAAGACCAGAGGCGATCATATGTCATTAGAGTTTACAAGCTTGCAATAAGTGAAATGTATGCCGCAAATCCACAACATTGTGTGCTCTCAAGCCGTAGTAATGTCCAACTCCCCACTCTTGGCACTTCACCGGAACGCAGTGGCCTTGCAAGTATCATTCCTCTGCCGGTTTTAAAGGGAATTTGGAGAAAGGCGGAACTTCTTTTAAGTGTATTTGAGAACAATGTGTCCTCTGCGCCATCACGAGTCCCAAACACGAAAATGTTCTGCGTTCAAAGCCAGATGGACAAGAGTTCTGTACCTTATTTCGTTCAGGTGCACTGTTGTATCACGTGCCACACTTCATGTAGCCACGTTAAGGTCACTTGTACCTGCAAAATGTACAAGCCTAACAGCATCTGCTCTCATGCGGTAGTCGTTGCAGAGAAAAGCGGAGACCTGGATTCTTTCTTGAAGTGGAGAGCAAGTCAGGCTAAGTCGTACAACTTCACGTCCCTTGCAACAGTTGATATCAACACCAAGTCTTCTGGGAAAAAGGGCAACCGTCAACGACGAGACAGATCAGTAAAGAAGAATCACTATGGTGATGCTTGTGGTAATCTTGGGGTAGAAAACAACGCCAGACTGCCGTCATGTGTTCCTCGATCATTTGTGCCTGCACCCAGTCACATCAGAACAAGCGGCGCAGCAAATAATGTTCCCATTGTCAGCTTTTCCACAGCAGGTAGTCCTGCATTACAGAGGCTTGAAAAAGACGACTATCTTCCCTCCACTGCAAGTAATGTTCCCGTCGCTAGCTTCCCTACAGCAGCTAATCGTATATTACAGAGGCTTGACACAGACCACTATCTGCCCTCCACAGCAAATAATGTTCCCATTGCCAGCTTTCCCACAGCAGGTAGTTGTGCATTTCAGAGGCTTGACCGAGATGATTACCTTCCGTCCACTCTCTCCAGGAGTGTTTACAATGAGAATCAGCCACAATACCCAAATCCTGGCAATTTGATGACGCAAACAGTTTTACCCCAAGGTACGGCTGGAACAATGAACACGTATACACCAAACATGGCTATTTTTGCTGACAACACGTGTACTTTTCAGCAACAGACGATGGAAGCTCGCACACAAGGATACATTTATCAAGGAATGTCTTTTAACAGGTACTTTAGCATATAATTCACCCTGAAATTGAACACATTGTTAAGAAATTTTGAAGACACAATAATCTATACCTCTCTTGGGTGATTACTTTTTCAAAGTTCCCAAACTTCTCAAAAGTTTTTTGGGTTTTTAAAAGCAGATGAAAAAAGGTGACGACTTCAAAGTTACCCTGGCATTCTTATAAGAAAAAAAAAATATTGAAAAAAGTTTAAGTAACGTAAAAATCTTTGCCTTAATTTCAGGTGAAATAAAAATAAATAAACAAATGATCACTGACGTGTACTTAAGTCACCTTGTCAACATTCCTACATTAACAGGTCCCAGGCACAGGCTGGTGGAAAACCATGGTTCAACAACAATCCCTTTACTGTAAGGAAAATGAACAGAAGGATCAGCAGGTGTACTGGATGTCGTGGTACATTACCGAAAAATCCAGACAACAGTCCTTGCCTCCCGCCTTTTGATCTTGTAGTACAGCATTTAGAGAAAGACGAGTACCCTTTCAAGGATCCACTTACCGGGGCAGTACAGAAGAGGATATCCCCAGAAAAGCCCAAATACTACCACCCCAGTCCAGCTGCATCCTACAGAGGCACCCTTACTTCAATGCAAGTATGCTACGCTTACAGGAAGGCTTGAACATTGATTCAGTACATGAAGAGTACTTAGCTACTGTATTCAGTATTAATATGTAGTTTATACTCTTTAATTACATTTTAGGCAGAAAACACTTTGCTTAATGTTTAAGTGTGGGAATGAAAAACAAAGGAAACCTAAAACATGTGGTTGTATTCAGCAATCTATAGTTGTGACTTAATGAAATTTCGTAGCTTTCGGTAAACACACCTTTTATCCAGAATAGTAACGTAGTTGGGGGAGGGGAGTATTCATCACCCAAGACCTGCCAAGTCTTGTCTCAAGAAACAGTTCCGTCTTCGTCTAGACTCTACTGTGCAAAATACAGCATTAACTTGTATTTGCACGATTTTGGGAGCTAAATGAGCCTGAATTGTAGTTTTTCACATTGTTGAGAAACACTTGATGTTCAGACTGAAATAAGTAGTTGTGTAGGACCTAAGATAAGAGTTGTGGGCTTGTGGTTGAATGATAACTATTTTATTTGCTCCTTTTTTATCGAAAAGAATTCCCTATCATGCTTTTTGTTCTACTGTGAAACAGATCTGAAGGATTCAGCATGGATTTTGCATGGTAATTCACTATTTGCATTTACTCAACCTCCAGCCCGATACGGTATGAAAAAGCTGGTCTGCATTTGAAGTCAGTACCCATCTGAGGCAAAACTCTATGCAAGTCCGAAATGTAAAAAAAAGGCTACTCGTGGCCCAATCTGGAATCCGGGAATTTAAACACACGTTCTAGTTAACGTGCGGTTATTAGATTTACATGTGTTAAATGCACTTGTGTTTCATCCAGATAACCCAAAGAGTAAAAAATAATTGTGGCTGGGTTGCTTTAAATGCGGCCTCTTTGCTTTTCAGTGAAATCGACAGATTGGGTGCCGAGTGCATTGCCGGTGTTAGACGTTGGGTTGCATTAAATATTAATCGTTCATTGAAACGTCAGATCTGGCCTTATGTTGTCGTTTTTTTTACATTTTCAAGGAATACAAAATTGGTTGAAGTTATATATCAAGAGAATAAAAGTATGTTAAATATTTGATAAGAAGTTTACATATCGAAATCCTCTTCGCTTCACAATCTGCGAAAGTTATTTGTATAGCGCTCAGCATTTTAATATTTATACTTCAAATATTATAAAATGTCATGTCAAACGTTTTTGGGCCACGTTGGATATGTCATAGCACGTATAGCTGGTGTTTCTGTTGGGCACGCAAGCAAGCGGTAAAGCGGAGAAAAAACCGTTGTAAAACCGTTGGCAAGAGGGGGAATAGTGGCGCTTTTGCTGCTCACTCTTGAGCACTTTACATTAATGCAAAGCAACCCAGTTTTCCCTGTTTACCTTGATCAATTGTATTATTATCATTGATCGTGGCTTATTGTTCTGTTGTTTGTTACATTACATTTTTATCTTTATCAAGTCTGTTGGCAGAAAAGCAATTTTGAAGGGGCGATGTTAACATTGAAGTACTCCATGTTTTAATCATAACGCGAGTTATAATACGATGTTAATAAAACTAAAATCTTAGGTTGACAAGAGAATCCAACGAGAACTACAAAACTGTCTCTAGTCTTGACAATATTGCGCATGAAAATAGGTGATTTGTACGGAGCCCAGTTAGTGCCCGCTAATTTTTCTCATCAAGTTTCTTTTTCACGACGTCAGTTTTCTCTGGCACAACTTTTTTTTTGGCACGACTTTTTTTTTCGGCACGTTTTTTTTTTCGGCACGACTCTTTTTTTTCGGCACGACTTTTTTTTTTTTGGCACGGCTCTTTTTTTTCGGCACGACTTTTTTTTTTGGTACGCCTCTTTTTTTTTTTCGGCACGACTGTTTTTTTTTTGGCACGACTATTTTTTCGGCACGACCAGGGGTAGGTACTTCATATATGATTAAGTACCTACCCGACCAGGACAGGTGACCGCTGACCAATATTATTGTAGTGGCATGGAGCACATGGTCATCGCAACGGTAGCCCAGTTTAATAGAGCCACCTAATTTTTCTCTCAAACCGTGGTGACCTGGACATGGGTCGTACACGATTTTTTCGTTTCACCGGTACTCTTTTTTTATTTGTTAAGAAAATTATGAACACTAAATATTGTACCTAAAGATATGTCAAACTACACTTTCGCGAATTAGAAAATTCAAGTTCTAAATCAAACTGGAAAAGCTTTAATAACATTTACCGGTCTACATGTTCAACAACCTAAACTGAGAGAGTGGTTGAAACAACAAAGCTTCACTTTCGATTTCCACGTAAGACAACGGTACAACCTCCTTAATCAAACCAAACCCGGGTTAACTTCAACTGTATTTATAATAACCAGAAGTGTATTTCGTTAATACTTTTCTACACGAACTGGAACAATATTTTCTTTTTTATGGAAATATGCACATCTCGGACTGTAAAAAATAATCCTCCCACTCAAATATCGAAGAGAAAAGAGTCCTCAGTCAAGTTATTCTGACTAACTTGAAATAATTTTCAACAAATAAAGTGGATTAAAACTGAGTTTACAATAACTGCGTCCACTTTGAGTTTCACTGCGCTCTGTGATTGGTTTACTTTCTCAACCACTTTGACTTACTCGCGCTTCAACATCTGATTGGTTGATTTTGATATTTTATCTGTTGTTATTGACCATAATTATCGCTTTAGTTCGGTTTCTTCAACGCCTGAGGAAAAACTGCTTTTTTAAAATTATTTTAAATCATTGGCCTTGTGACAGAAAACATAGAAGCAACGTCTTCATCAAAAACTATTGCTTATAAAATGTTGTCACGATACACAAACGGCCACAAGATAAAATATGCCCAAAGGACCTCACGAATATACCCAAAACGATTCCGGTAAAACTCATATTAATTTTTACGTTTTAAAGAAAAAAAGCCAAATTTAGGAAAGAAAGGGAGTTAGCGATAGAGTCTTGAGCCCGGGTTACTACACTTACCTGTTATCGGGCAACCAAAACAGAAAATTACGATAAAGTCAGACCAACGTATACGGGGACTCGTGGCGAGTATATTCATGAGGTCTTACATTCTTTTAACCATAAGAGAACAATGATCATCTCTATAGGCCATTTAGAAAGTCTTCTTTACGCTAAAACAGACAAGAAAAGCAACGAAAAACAAGCAACGGTCATTAATTTCACGTAAACAGAAGATCGGAAATCTACCAATGAGGTCATGATGCTGACGTTACGAATTGCGCATGGCGCGACGTGTTCAGTAAAAACAAGCAGGGTAATCTAGTGCCAAGAATCTGCACTACCGTTGCGATGACCATGTGATCCATGCCACTACAATAATATTGGTCAGCGGTCACCTGTCCCCGAAAAAAAACAGTCGTGCCAAAAAGAAAGTCGTGCCGAAAAAAAACAGTCGTGCAAAAAAAAAAAGTCGTGCCAAAAAAAAAGAGCCGTGCCAAAAAAAAAGTCGTGCCGAAAAAAAGAAGTCGTGCCCAAAAAAAAAAAGTCGTGCCAAAAAAAAAAGGCCGTGCCAAAAAAAAAAAAGTCGTGCCGAAAAAAAGAAGCCGTGTCAAAAAAAAAGAAGTCGTGCCAAAAAAAACCAGTCGTGCCAAAAAAAAGAGCCGTGCCAAAAAAAAAAAGTCGTGCCGAAAAAAAGAAGTCGTGCCAAAACAAAAAGTCGTGCCGAAAAAAAAACAGTCGTGCCAGAGAAAACTGACGTCGTGAAAAAGAAACTTGATGAGAAAAATTACGTGGCAGTAACTGGGCTCCGTAGATTTGTCACTTCAGAATGCTCTTTCAAGGTTGCTTTTATTACGAGAGTGCTAAAACTACGAATTTCTGTAGTTGTTCACATTTACAATAAAGTGTGATAACTTGCAGTAGAGTGTTTCATAAGTAATAGTTCGAATGAGGAAAGATAACGCATATGGTTATACATCATAGTAACTGATTGATTTGTTTCCGTAGCAGGCGAGCTTGCACATGATCTGACGGCAATGTGTATTGGACAACAAGCAAGTTACGTCCGGAAGAAGTTTAAATCATTAATTCTCGAGTACTCTACACTAGTTTAGACAACCAAGTAGACCATGTGAAATCGTCTACGTATGAAACAAATAAGAAAACTTACCTATACTGGTCAGAGTCCCATATTTTCCTGTCACTAGCAGCTAAATACAGGAATTGCACCGACCTGTGATTGGAAGATAAAAATAGTATGTCAGTGGCGATGACGTGACAATTCGTTACGTTAGACGTTTCAAGAGTAATGGTTTTTACACGAAAAAGACAGTCCACAGGAGAATACAATATAATATTAAATATTTCTCAAAGACAAACAATGCAGTATTCTTTTGAAGTCGGCTGACTCGCTAAGAGTCAATGTCTTATCGAAGTTGAAGTTCAACTGTCGCAAATCGGATAACTTCACTGAGTGATTCTGAGATGAAACCTTTTGTCTGCATCCACATTGATCTTAGATTTTACCACTTACATATTGAAGAAAAGCCATAAACAGAGCTTCAATGTCCACGTACACCCGACTGAACCTCGGTGCGATTCCTGCAGATACCGCTGTTCATACTAAATGCACGAATTGCACCGGACGCGTTCTCGTCCCCAGAGTCACTCTAAGTTGTAACAAAAGAGCACGTGACCAAGAAAGACGGGCTCTGGGAACGAGAATACACCGGACGCTCATTGGTCGAATGCGCAACTTGGCATAAATGAAATAGCCCCGGGAAACTTTATTGATTTTCTCGCGTTTTGATTTTCGCCTGACAGGACAAGACTTAGGCCACTGGAAATAACACATCACTTGCATTCGAAGTTAAATTATACTGAAGCAGGGGTTATAGGATCCTGACTAAAGGTCATCTAAACCTCGGGCTGATTGTTCTTTGCCTTTTTTTCTTTTACTGCTTGACTTTACAAGTGTAACATGCTCTCCTTGGTGAGTATATCGAATCTAAAATACCTCAGCAATGTAAAAATAACGGTCACCTAAACAGCCTGGTTAAATCCCATCATGTCATGGGGGTGGAAAGTCAGTAAATATAGAAATATCCATTTACAAAAGCCATGCACATACTTTACTGCTAACAGTGTTGAAGTGGACTCCTCGAGGGGTCAAAGAAAGTCTTTGGTACACTAAATTTTCTAATGAGCCTCCCTGTGCCTATTGTATAGGAATCCACCCCCTCCCCCCCCCCCCCCCGCACACTAGCTACAAAGTTTAATAAAAAGTTATGTCACTTACACAGTTGTTCCCTGTGATTCCCTGGTACCTCTATCTTGTGTTCCCAATAGAAACTTTAGCATGATTCATTGCATGCCCTCCAACAACAGTATTAATTTTTTTAATACAGACCTTTGTCGCAAGACTATATTGAAAAGGGATCGATGTCTTGTCGCGGTTTCAAAAAAAAAAACTCTGGGGACGAGAACGCGTCCGGTGCAATTCCTGCATTTAGTATGAACAGCGGTATCTGCAGGAATCGCACCGAGGTTCAGTCGGGTGTACGTGGACATTGAAGCTCTGTTTATGGCTTTTCTTTAATATGTAAGTGGTAAAATCTAAGATCAATGTGGATGCAGACAGAAGGTTTCATCTCAGAATCACTCAGTGAAGTTATCCGATTTGCGACAGTTGAACTTCAACTTCGATAAGACATTGACTCTTAGCGAGTCAGCCGACTTCAAAAGAATACTGCACTGTTTGTCTTTGAGAAATATTTAATATTATATTGTATTCTCCTGGGGACTGTCTTTTTCGTGTAAAAACCATTACTCTTGAAACGGCTAACGTGACGAATTGTCACGTCATCGCCAATGACATACTATTTTTATCTTCCAATCACAGGTCGGTGCAATTCCTGTATTTAGCTGCTAGTTTCCTGTCGATCGCCGCCATCTTACTTTTGTACAGCGAACGAAACGAGTACCCGTCCCTAGGGGACTCCCTAAGGGCATTTGGAACTCCCCCCAGATTTCGCTCGCCATGAGAAACCAAGATGGCCGCAATCACCATAAAAATCGGGGACTGTGAACAGTATAGTATCTACCACCAATATAAATCTTACCCTCTAAATCCAAAGCCAGTAGCCCCTAAGCTCTTGTTAAATAGATAACCGTCATGATTCTCTCTTGATTCAAGGCAAACCATTACAGGAGGAGGCTGTGTGAGGAAAGCTTAAAAATTCCCCTCTTCGCAACCCAATCTACTATATTTTAAAGAGGCGAGCCGTCAATCATGACTATCATTTGCATGGAACTGCCCTCACTCGCCCAGCAAATCAATTCCGACCAAGAGAGGATAAAGCTTCATCCTCTCGTGATTCCGACAAAATATTGTTTTCTTATACTCGGAGAAGATACTAGATTCATTTTCTTTCTTTATTTTTGCTTTTATTTTATGTATTTATGTCTATTTTGGTTATATATAAAGTATATTTATTGTCTTATTTATTTCCTGCTATTAATTTTTTAAAATTTTAAAAATTTGTTCATGTTCCGGGATGTTCCGGAATGTTCCGGAATGTTCCGGCATGTTCCGGAATGTTCCATGTTCCGGGTTTTATCGACGGCCACTTAAAATACAATGTTTTCGTCTAGTTCTGACCTATTAAGATTTAATGTTAATAATCATTTTACAGGGGCGCCCAACGACATAACTGTTTGAAGCAGCGAATATTACCTATTAAGAAATTTGTGAAACTCGAGAAAGGATAAAGATAGCTGAAACATTGTCCCATTCCTCTCTAACATATTCGCAGCTTTTCTACTAACTTACTACCTACGATTTTCGGGGGTTGTTTTGTTCTCATTTTATTACCAGGATATTGGGTTGATTATTCAAAAAACGTCTTCTGAAAATTTAGACAAAAAGTTGTCTCCTAGAATTTCCTAGAATTGTCTAATGAAAGTACGGTACACCATGTCATAGAACTTTGGACCAGACCTATCAGAGTACATGTAGCCATAGTTATTAGAAGAGACTGGTTATGAAAAGCGGCAAACATCAATGATAAAAACAACAGTGCTGCAGTTTATGTTGGAAGCACCCTGAAAGTGCACAATCCTTTGTTTTCTGTTGGCAAATTGTTACGGAATAAATTAATGCAACGTTTTTATTGGTCAATACAATCAAAATGATAGGAATTCTTTTGAACGTTGTGCACTTTCAGGTCCACAAAAACATATAACAAAGGAGTCTGACGGGTTGTATAACCATTCCACTCAATTAACTATGATGTAGCTAACAGTTTCGGATGAGACGAAGAAGCCCGCGGGCCTAAAACTTTCTGGACACCCAAGTCCCCTGAAGACATCCGACTAGATGAATAGTTTTTAGGCAGCTCCCGCTCCGAATTAACCAAACAAGCTTCTAAAAAGCGTACAGAAAAACATTTGAGACATGTTGGGTACCTCTAATTTCAGTGACCTCTTCCTTGGCAAGAAGACAAAACCTGGTCATGCGTGGTTATCGCGTCATCAGACAAAATTAACACAAGTTTAAACTCTGACCGATTTCCGCAAAACAGTAGAAACCTGTGCCGTTCCGCGCCTGAGAGCCGTTGGCGAATTTCCAAGGAGTATAATTCAAAGAAACGAAAGATATCACACCGAGAAGGGAAAAAAGTTTGCTCTGAATGAAGGCTGTTTTCGAAAATGAAAAATAAAGTAAAAGTAAAGTCTTTATTCATCAAAAGATAAAAAGACATATGTTTTGTTACAAGTAAGTGTAAGAAATGTTAAAAAGGTAAAAAGTAAGAATTAAATTGTAGTATATTACATAGCTTAAAAGCTAAACTGTTTATAAACGAGTTTTTAAAACGCATAGTGTTAATCTTAAGTTTGAAACAAGTTTCAACGAGCATAATTTCAACTACGTTTAATGATTTTATTGTTTTTAATCGAAATAGATTGTAAAAGGTTTTAACAGTCAGTTGTTTTCTCAATAAAAAGTCATTTCTTAATGATTGGCTAATTGCTAATTGCTAATTGCTGTTAAAAAAACTACCATGGCTACCTTGACAACAGTTTCTCTTCAGGCCACTAGACACTACAATCGACTCTCTCTTAACGGACACCTCTATAAGACAGACACCTCTAAAACTGACACCCAAAGTTCTCCCTGCTCATCTCTCTAAGACCGACACTTAGTAACGGACCCAAAGGTGTTCGTGTTAGAGATAATACTTGACCAGATATACGATACAATGTGATGAATTTTATGGATGACGTCGTGGGAAACTTGTTTTCTTTGTTTTATCCAACATGACGAGCAGTTTTGCAAATATTTGGAAGATAATATTGGATTAAGGAAGTGAAGGCCTTGGTGAAAAACGTCGTCGTTACAACTTTGTCATTTCAACTCTGTGTTCCACAAACGGTTCCTTTGTCCTTTTCTGGATTTCAAGTTGCCACATTACTTTACAGGAAAAGAAATATCACGAAAAAGGCATTTTGCACTTTTTTAAGGGTTCGCCTACAAAGTGTCCCTGCACGACTTCTAAGAGATTCACGATGACCCATACGCCTATAAACAATACATTCAAGATCGCTACTAAAGTATGTCGCTTCCATTGACAACGCCATACAACCATAACAGCCATGTTCTGATATCGAGTCTCGATTGCTAGGGAAACGCTGATGAAAAACCATTCTATTAACAGCATGACTGAAGTGGAAAGGGCAAACTCTTTAATCATACTTGTGACAGAAGTGTTTTCTAAAAAGATCAACTGATACATGTAGAGGGAGCCATTGACAGAAGCTATAGCCGTTGATTCGTACAACATACTCATGATAGCTACATCGGCCACAAGCCTTTCTCGGCGAGGAGTTCGAAAACTTCCCCATGGAGATGCCTTTCTTGTCCGAAGCGAATGACAAACGTGATCAGTCACAACTATGGTGCTTCGTTCTACGACTTCTGCAGCACCGTGAATTATTCCAAGAATAGCGATGGATTGGAGGCTGTTAAGTTCCGCTTGTAAACCACGGACCATTATCGCTGAACCGAGATACAAAGGTGCTAAAAGTACGTATGAATATCCCGGATGAGTGATGTTCCAGAGACGCTGAACACAAATTCGTGAAGCGGCCTTTAGTACCAGCCCAGCAAGAGGAGAAAATAGAGCAATAACCAGCTTTCTGTCTTCTTTCTTTTCTTTGTTGTAAGCTCGGTAAATGAAGTACTTCATGCAAAAACCCAAAATAACACAGCAAATAGTAGAAGCAGACATTTTACCAAGCAGGAGTAGTCGTTTATGTTTTGATCGATTTAAAAAGTGTCGTGCCGCAAGAAAAAACTGCAAAATTGAACTGCATAACCAAAGAATATAAACTGGAACGTTGTACAAGCCAGAAAGTGTGAAAAAAGGCTTTCCGATAAGTTGCAGTGTTACGCGGTAAAGTGAATCCAGACAGTATATAATGAGACAAGTCTGGAGTAAATTTTGTTTAAGTCCTTTCAGCTGAAACGAGCGAAACAAAAATAGTAAATTCAGAACCGGAGAGAAGTTAATCAGAGCACAACTAACTACGTCAGCAATAGTCCTCATCCACTGTTGGCGCGAAGTCATTTTCTCCTTTTGATATTGACAATTCATCACTGTTTTATAAATCAGGAAAGCTAATGCGATGTATATGGTACCAATGCTAATGGCGGCCAGAAGCGAGATCAAAGATCCAATATACATTGAGTCACAAATTGTCTTAAGAATAGATGGTCTTAACTTTTTCCAAGCCATTGCTGTCTCTGTATCATCATTTTGCTGCAGTTCGTCGTGCTCCTGTGTAGAACTCGCATTTATGATCCTTATGTCGAGATTAAATGACGGTGGTGATGATCTTTTTTCACCGTATTCTTGATAAATGAGTTCTCTTACAGGTTTATAGTACCATTCTCGCCCTGTGCTTTCCAGAGGATTGCAACCCAAAATCTCTGCTGTGTATTCGGGTTCCTGTGGATTGTAGTGCTCGGTTAATCCTCGTGTAAAACCATACACGATGCGGCCAAATGCTTCTATTAGAGGAACGCTACTCATTTTCCTTTCCTTGTACCCCTAGAATTACTTATGTTCGAAATGTCGATTAGTTTGTTGAAGCCTCCGTGCTAGGAGTAAAATGAATGGCAAACTAGTCCTAACCGTTTTTTATACAGTATGGCATCAATTGGAATGATCCAATGATCGGGTGCGGATAGACCCTATACTAAAAAACGAGAAGTCGTTCGTTGCTAATTACAAACTTGACTTCGACGACTTTTCGAAAGTATACCAAAATTAATTTTTAATGTATGTCCTTATGCCTTGGTTACTTTTAAAATCATCCGGTTGAAATATTCGGAACTTGTTACCAGAAACAATTAAGTATTGGTCTTCGACCAGCATCTTCAAGGCGAACGAAGGAAAGAAAGCAGGCTTTCACAAGTGTTCATTCTGCTAAGTCAAGCTTCGATCACGATCGGCGGACATGTATGATCAACTCTCAGAAAAGTCATGAAAAATTACCTAAGCGTAAGCCTTTGTATCTTTTCTTTCTCCCAAATTTACTTTCATTAGTCTTAAAACCACTTCCGTGATCTTAAATATTTATAAAGTTGCTGTTTATTACAGGTAGTGCTGAAATATTTCGTCTCAGCGTAAAGCTTAGTTTTGTATGATACTTATAATTTCCTTTTACTTCTTCGCCCTTCCGTGTTGGTTGCCTACTTAAGTCAAAAGTATTTTAGTCCGCTATGTACACTAGTGTACATCGCCATGGGAAGTCCTAAAGTTAAAACGGGAACGCGTTACAGTTTCGAAACTGCGAACTCTTAGCCAGGCTCAATTTCCGCCGCTCTCTTGGTCGGGGCTCAATTCCCGAACAATGGCTGCCTAACTCTTGCCACCACCATTGAGTATCTCCTGTTTGTAACTTTGTGCGTTCAATCACGTTATTGTTCATGTGGTGAAACATTGTTGTTGCAATAATTGTGATAATGGAACGCTGAATGTTTGGGTCAGGTGTTAAACGGGTTGAGACACGGCTGTCTAGTTCATTCGGTTGAAATTGCCTATAACCGCGTCTTTTTTCGTATGGAACTTGACGTTATTAAGGAATTTAGTTAAGATGACAAAATCCAACTTCGTATCCAGCAAATATCTCCCCCAAAGCAGTGTATCAAACGTTACAAACAACAAAAGTGAACTTGTTAGCTGGGCTGCCGAATTTTCAAAACCTCAATTGCAATCCGTTTTTTAGAATCTTCTTCAAGTTACAGAAGCTTGTCAATCGGCGCCTCTTTTCGTATTTCCTGTGTTGTTTATACCTTCTTTTAATATTGGGAAGCGCTATTTATATTATTTTCCAAATTTGGTGGCAGCTCTCACTGTTTGAAATTTGATAAAGTTTGTGACACAGCTCAAAGTCAAAACAATTGCTCTTCAGGAAAATGAAGGAAAAAATTCGAAATAAAAATGATTCAGATTTGTTGCGTGTTTTACAATCAGTTCGCTTCTAGAGCCATTTCGAAGCCGTTTGGGTGAGTTTAACTTTCGAGAGATGACTGTGAAACACACGACTCAGACAGAAGGCGAGTGATTTTTATTTTTAATCTTTCCAGAAGGCGGAATTTAAAACGTACTTTGTTTGTTCTCATACATTCTCTTATAAGATACAAATTCCAAAAAACTCCCATAGAGCATAGGCTGCCTGTGTGTGTGTGCTTTTTTTTGTCAAGTCATAGGAAATAAATTGTACTTTGAAAAATGTTCATCAAATAAGTTTAAGTTCATTTGAAATGGTGACACCATCCACGGAGTTTGAAACATAGGCACGTTTAAAATGCATGGGCTCTTTTGAATGCTTCTGTGTAACCGTATCGACAATCTACTGTGTTGATCCTAAATTAACACTATTGTTTTGGGAGAAATTGGGTACTGCTGTGCATTAATAAAAACGCGAACCACCGCGCACAGCCGAGTCGATCCTCAAACATCTGGTGCCAAAAAAACATCGCATAGGTATCAGTTACTTATAGTCAACGTTATTTAGGGTAGTTATTCATATTTAGTGTACGCGTATAGCCGTCGCATTAGCTCGCTGGAGGTTTGTTTTTGAGGTTAAAAACAGCGGAAGATTCAAATTGTAAATAAGACAGCTATACGTATCGGCAAAAATGAATCCATCCTCAAAAAACATCACAATTACAAGATAACAAAACTGTTCGTTGTTTTTAATATTTTCTTACAAAATAAATCACTTCTTCAGCGGCCTTAAAAATTCTGTCACTCAGCTTGGGCCTGTGAAGACCTGGCTTGACTTGGGAGAAATATTTAGACAAAGGAAATTTGAACGCAACCTATTCTGACCTCAGGTATATGATCATGAGTGTTTTCAGATATTCGACGTTATGATTGGTGAGACTGCGTCGATGCTGTGTCGAGATGCACAAAGGGATTGTTTACTGCGTGGTTGCGAGGGAAACAAGGTTAGAATTCGTCCCCGCAAAAAATCCCATAGAGCAATTTGAGATATTTTGAGGTAAGACTGCTCAATGCTGTGTTGAAGTGCGCCATGGAATCGTTAATTAAGAGGTTGCACAAGAAAATTGGTCAAAATTCTTTCCCCCAAAATAATCCCACAAAGCAATTCAACACAACTCTACCCCAGTCTCACGCGCAATCATATGGCAACGGACGCAGGCAAGTTCGGACGGCCTGGAACCCAGCATGCTAACCAAGCCCTGACAAACGTTTTCATTCTACCTTCGCCAAGAAAAGCCTAAAAAGCCTTCTAGACCCTCAAGCTAGTATTTAAATCTATCTAAAGGATTTTTATACATGCTTTATGGAATTCAAAAAAAATTTACAGTAATGAATTAAAAAATCGCTACTCTTCGTTACCTTGACCTGCTGAGAGTTATCTGCATTTGTTATTAATGGAACAAACTCTATAAAAAAAGTCACTTCAACGCTTTTACTATTGCTAACCTTTTTGTTGGCATAGAGTCAAGTAATATTTCTTCCACAGAGGTAATTTATCATCCAACGTTCAGAGGCAGCAATTGGGAAAAGCGTCAGAATTTTTTTTCCAAGCTGCCTGTTTTAAAAAAACAAACGTCACATTCACTTCACTTTTCATTTTGTCCTTTTGATCTTTTTGTTGGTTTGCCAATGTACCTCGTTCGCGCCAATTAAAAGGGCGACAAAAATAGAAGTCTTGGAGAACCAACATAAAGAAATCAAAACGACTCGACACATTTCACGGCAAAACTGCTTTACACCCAAGAATCGCTTTGTTGTCCTTCAGTTCCTTGCAATTTATACATTTTCTTTTTGCTTTTATCAACTTGGGCGTACAGTGGTTCTTCACGCGGCTGTCTACTATCGTAGGCCGGAGGTAAAGCCTGGGCACCACCGGTACGCTCGGGATCCGGATTATTATCGAGTTCCCGATAACCGCCGATATCCTCCATTTCTATTTCATCTTGGACCTCTCTCGGCGCCCTTCGTCGGCGTATTTCGTCGTCCCCTTCGTAACCGTCGCCTTTGGTGGAAGTACTTGGTGGTGGACCGCTTTTTTCGGGCTCGTAGAATTGAGGTTGAGGAATGGATGTCTCCTCGGCTCTTATCGGACGAGGTTCTCTTTTTAAAGACCCGGGCGGCGGTTGTCTTCCTCGTGGCATTGTTATGTCCTCGAAAGGGCGCGGCGTTGGGGGCACGTGACCAAACTCATCGCCTATTTCTTTCGTAAATTCCCAGCCCTCGTTTTTCAGAGAACTTCGAAGAGGCACTAGATTCCAAATTGTTATTCAAACCTGCAAGAAGAAGAAAAAATGTAGATGAATAAACCAAAAAACCTGATCACTTAAAACTTTTGATTATAAGGGGAAAAGCGTTTAAAAAAAGCAAAAAAAAAAAACACACACACACACACACACAAACAAACAAAATAACGAGTGAAAATAGGTCTGTGAGTCGACCGCGAAAAATAGTATTCCACCTGCATCAATTTTTTCACGGAAACCGCTGGTCTCTTATTTATTTTCCGCCGATTTCTTTTCGAAGGAAACGTAGCATATCCTCTTCACACTCTAGGACTTAAGAAAATCCTTTTGCATCGTTACAGTAGGAAATGCAGGTTGAGGCTTCTTTCTATATCAGTGTCAAGGAAATTGCGGCCTGCTACCTGCTGTTTTTGACTTTGTGTTCCTTAAGCCAAGGATAGTCGCATAGTAATCGGTATAATCAAAAGATAACTTTCTCGTCATATTCGTTGTTATTATCCATAACTGGTGATATACATACCTGGTTAGCTGTTTTGACTATCTTTGGCGAGTATCTGTTCCTAGACTTCGCTATCGCCACAATCTTCTTTAGTCCTCCAACACTGCGCACGTGTCTGAAGAGAAGTAAAAACAGAATTATATCAATACAACAGACACTGCACGCTGGCACTCAGTTTGCGCGGTGGTACTGCTATAAAATAGGCCATTTTGTGGTTGCGTCAAACTGCATTGTGGGACTGTTTTGGAACAACATTAGCACTGTTTTCATTGGCTATTACGAAGTTGCGCACGAGCTGGCCCAAAAACAATCCCATAGTACAAGTCGACCCCGTGAAAATGGCCGATAGGCCTGGTTGCCGGCGCGTTTCCTTGACTTTGTGCCCTATCTTATTTTGTACAGACGCGGGACTAGAATACGTCTAAAACACCATGGACTTCCTTCAATATAAGTTCCGATTTACACACTTACTTTAACCAAATAACAATGCATTTTGCCTGGTTCCCCACCAGGCAACCGAAAGTATAAAGAACTCCGTTTAGACACTCAAAATTTTCTTCCTTAAACATCTACAAATTTATGGTATATCCTGAGTAAATCTCAACTTTCAAAAGTTTCTCTCCTTTTCTTGTGGGCTAGGTACCGCGCCCATTTCAATGTTGGTTGTTTGTAGTAGCAGTAGTTGTTGTTGTTTTTTTTTTTTTTTCGCGTTTTTCCTCAGCGTTATAAAAGCAGGCTGTTTGTAGGTGTCTTACTTTGAATTTGGGATGCTCTTGTTGACCACCTGATGAACAGCACATAGTATTGCGCCGACTGTGTTCTCTTCAACTCTGTCATTGGGTGCTTCAGGATCAGGGAGACGGTGAATAAGATCCTTTGTAGCGTATTTACCTACAGGCACCAAAAGTGGAAACGTGAAAAAATACTCAAAACATGTACTGTTTGCAAGTGTTAGTACTTGGGTTTTTAAGGGGCTGTGTCACGACTGTCTGGTTCATTTTGTCAATATTGCCAATTACGCTGCCTTATACAGTATGGAACTTGACGTTAACGAAGAAAGTACTTGTAAATGAGGAAAACACTGCACAGCTTCTTGTCCGACAAATGTACGTCCCAAGCATCATATCAAACGTTACAGACAACAAAAATGAACCCTTAAAAACTGTTAGGCTGACAAGTTTTCAAAAACCCACAATTGCAATCCGTTTTTATCTTCTTCAAGTTTGTCCATCCGTACCTCCTTTTGTATTTGCTGCGTTATTTATACCTTCTTTCCATGTTTTGAGGGGGTTATTTTTTGTTTCACTCAATTTTGGTGGCAGTTCCAACTGTTAGTTATTTTTTAAAATAAATTTCGAGACACAGCTCCGTAGAAGCTTGATTTATAAGGAACGTTTCATGTTTGACATTCTCCCGCGGACTTTGAAGACCAAAGTCTCCTGGAGTCAGCCGCTGCTTAAAATATCTGACGGATAAGGCCTATATCCCTAGCCAGACCGCAGACAGGACAGGGGACCACTTCGTAACATTAGCCTTAATACATGTTGCAGCAGATGCTCATACAAACCTATTAGGTCCTTGTTCCTTGGATCAATTGCAAGATTTCTAAGAGCAGTCGCAACAGCCCTTACTACAGGATCGAAGTTCATTCGTAAAAGTTCCACTAAAATGGGAAGACCTTTCTCTTTCCGGACAGCGGAACGCGCCACCATGGACCACTGCAAACGAAAACATAAGCAAATCAACGCGTTTAGATTGCATCAGAATACCAGGAAAACGTGAAAAATGTCAAAACACTCTTTACAGTTACATACGAGTGGGGTAGTGTTGCTATAAGCACTTGCAATAGCAGGCGAGCAAGCTGTCGTGTTTGGGGTTCGCTTTCAAGTTACGAGCTGTCGGGTTTCCCCGCTCGCTTCTTTTTTTATTGCCCTTCGTCCCTTCCCGTCTGTTCGCGGTTACTCGTCAACTCTCCACACCTCCATTCTCCACCAGATATCCTGTTAGTTCGTACACTATTATCATCTCGAGCGGTGCGGGCTGATACAACATTGTTCTTATAAAGAGTAGAACGACCTTGAACTTGAAGTACTGTTCATAATGTCTTAAACTTGAGGGCAAAAGGCTAATTTAATGTACAATTGCATTGATAATCTCGCCCCAGCTTATCTCTGTAATTTGTTTGCCCCAAGAACACTTAATTACTATTTTCACAACGCGAAGAAAAAATTAATGCTCCCAAAACAAAGAACTGATTACCTGAAGTGTAGCTTCAGTTACAGTGGCGCTCTTCTATGGAACAGTCTTCCTGAGGAAATACTTATATCAAATTCCTTAGGTCCATGGATGGTTTTCTGATCAGTACTCCCACACGGCAAATATCTAAAACAGTATTTGACAATTTTTAATTAATTTTCTATATTAGACTGATGTTTTTTAACCGTGTTTAAATAAAGTTATCATTCATTCATTCATTCATGTTCCTGATGTTCTTCCTAGTACTCGAGAAACAGAAAAGAATCTTCTCCGAGCCAACGCGTGAAAAACCATGGTAACGGTTGATTAACATCTACCAAAACGCAGGTTTCAACCAAAGAAAAACTCTTTGAGGGCGCATGTTAGAGGTAACCGCTGTAGTGGCTGTAAGGTAAAGAAAAAGGAATCCCATTCTTTTAACAACCTTGGGAAAAAAATTAGTTTAAACTATCGAAAGGTTTGAAAAATCGGAATTAAAATTACAGTGCTTCAGACAGGTGAATGGAACCAGGTTACGTTTGGTTCAAACTATTGGGAATTTCCAAAAACCGGAGAACCCAGGGTTCCAGAAATCGGGATTCTACTGTAGACCTGTGACGCTTAGACACGCTTTGCTAAGGAAACTTGAACGAATTTACATGTCGCTGCTACCTGTAGACAGAGTTTGGACATCAGTCCGGGCAGGACAAATCGAGAAACCGTTTATTAAGCTACGTCAGGAGCCCATGATGGTGGGCTACCGGCCAACCATGTTGGGAGTTGTTGCGTCCGTTTTGGTAGTGGTGTGCAAACGGATGCAGCAACATCCAACAATGTTGGGACCTGCACGGCATTGTGGGAAGAACGTAACCCATAAAACTTAGTGAACTCCAAGGAGACCTTGTGTAAAGCTCCTCCCTCGCCCCAACAATGTTGGAAGAACTGTGCAAACAGATCCAACATTGTTGCTCCACCCTTCTGCGATCACGAAACAAAAGAATGTTGGGAGTTGTTGGCTCAAAGTTGGACCGAATTCAATATTTTCGCAACAACTCCCAACAACTTGCACCAACATGCAACAGGGTGTGCAAACGGACTTAAAATGTGACATTCAACAATGTTGCGTCCTTTTGCACAGGGCTTTAGAGCTCGGTTTTGTTGAACACTCGAGACTCAAGCCTTTTAAACAAAGTTCAAAATTCATATAAAAATAAGGCAATAAGCATAATTTCAACTGTGTTTAATGATTTCATTGTTTTCAATAGGTTTTAACGATTAGTTGTTTTATCAATAAAAAGTTATTTCTAAATAATTGGCTATTTGCTCAGCCTTTTCAAGTTGAACACGTTAAACTTCGTACCCACGGATTCAAGCATATCAAGGTGAAATCTTCACTTTCCTACTGATGAACGGCCTGAAGGTGTTAAAAAAAAACTTCCATGGCTACCTTGATAACAGTTTCTCTTCAGGTCACTAGACACTACAATCGACTCTCTCTTAACGGATACCTCTATAAGACGGACACCGCTGTAAAATTGACACCCAAAGTTGTCCCTGCTCATCTCTCTGAGACCGTCGTACACTTATTGCCGGACCCAAAGGTGTTCGTGTTAGAGAGAGTGGATTGTATATGAAATATGAAATACTTAACCGGGTATACGTTACAATGTGATGAATTTTTCGCGCCCTCTGATTACTCGTTTCCCATGATACGTCATTGGAGTACAGAGGCATGGATGACGTCATGGGAAACTTGTTTCCTTTGTTTTGTCCAGCACGACGAGCAGTTTTGAAAATATTTGAAAGTAAATATTGGATTAAGGAAGTGAAGGCCTTGGTGAAAAACGTTGTTGTTACAACTTTGTCATTTCAACTCTGTGTTCCACAAAGGGTTGCCTTCTCCTTTTTTGGATTTCAAGTTGCCACATTACTTCACAGGAAAACAAATATCACGAAAAAGGCATTTTGCACTTTTTTAAGGGTTCCCCTACAAAGTGTCCCTGCACGACTTCTAAGAGATTCACGATGACCCATACGCTTATAAATAATACATTCAAGATTGCTACTAAAGTATGTCGTTTCCATTGACAACGCCATACAGCCATAACCGCCATGTTCTGATATCGAGTCTCGATTGCTAGAGAAACGCTAGTGAAAAACCATTATATTACCAGCATGACTGAAGTGGAGAGGGCAAACTCTTGAATTATGCTTGTGACAGAAGTGTTTTCTAGAAAGATCAGTTGGTACATGTAGAGGGAGCCATTGACAGAAACTATAGCGGTTGATTCGTACAACATACTCATGATAGCTACATCGGCCACAAGCCTTTCTCGGCGAGGAGTTCGAAAACTTCCCCATGGAGATGCCTTTCTTGTCCGAAGCGAATGACAAACGTGATCAGTCACAACTATGGTGCTTCGTTCTACGACTTCTGCAGCACCGTGAATTATTCCAAGAATAGCGATGGATGGTAGACTGTTAAGTTCCGCCTGTAAACCACGGACCATTATCGCTGAACCGAAATACAATGGTGCTAAAAGTACGTACGAACATCCCGGATGCGTGATGTTCCAAAGACGCTGAACACAAATTCGTGAAGCGGCCTTTAGTACCAGCCCAGCAAGAGGAGAAAATAGAGCAATAACCAGCTTTCTTTCTTCTTTCTTTTCTTTGTTGTAAGCTCGGTAAATGAAGTACTTCATGCAAAAACCCAAAATAACACAGCAAATAGAAGAAGCAGACATTTTACCAAGAAGGAGTAGTCGTTTTTGTTTTGATCGATTTAAAAAGTGACATGCCACGAGATAAAACTGCAACATTGAACTGAATACCCAAAGAGTATAAACTGGAACAACGTACAAGACAGAAACTGTGAAAAAAGGCTTTCCCATAAGTTGCAGTGTTACGCGGTATAGTGAATCCAGACAGTACATAATGAGACAAGTCTGGAGAAGTTTTCTTCTAAGTCCTTTCAGCTGAAACGAGCGAAACAAGAATAGTAAATTCAAAACCGGAGAGAAGTTAATCAGAGCACAACTAACTACATCGGCAATAGTCCTCATCCACTGTTGGCGCGAAGTCATTTCCTCCTTTCGATATTGACAATTCATCACTGTTTTATAAATCACGAAAGCTAGTGCGATGTATATGGTACCAATGCTAATGGCGGCCAGAAGTGAGATCAAAGATCCAATAAACATTGAGTCACAAATAGTGTGACGAACAGAAGGTCTGAATTACTTCCAAGCCATTGCTCCTGCTGTTTCTGTATCGTTATTCTGCAGTCGTTCATCGTGCTCCTGCGTAGAACTCGCATTTATAATCCTTATGTTGAGATTAAATGACGGTGGTAATGTTCTATTTTCACCGTATTCTTGATGAATGAGTTCTCTTACAGGTTTATAGTACCATTCTCGCCCTGTGCTTTCTAGAGGATAGTAGCCTAAAATCTCTGCTGTGTATTCGGGTTCCTCTGGATTGTAATGCTCGGTTAATCCTCGTGTAAAACCATACACGATGCGGCCAAATGCTTCCATTAGTGGAACGCTACTCATTTTCCATTGTTAGTAGTAGCAGTGTCTCACTGCATTTTGGCTTGAAGAACTTTTAAATAGAACACCCGGAAACTTTGTAATTTATGCGGAATAATTAGGAGTAGCTAAAACGGATGAAGTACCTCTCCTAATTCGATACCCCAACTGTGAAACAGTGAGGAAATAATGATAAACAATGATGTGTTATTTTTTTTTGCGACCAATAAGGAAACACCTTACGCGGAGCTCCCACATTACTGGCTGAAACTGTCAAATTGCCACAACAAAACCAAAGAAACACGAAGCATGTTTAGGCAAGCACTACTTAAAATACAATGTTTTGGTCTGGTTATTGCCTATTAAGATTTAATGGTTTTCTAATCATTTTATAGGGGCGCCTAACGACATAACTGTTCGAAGGAGCAAATATTACCTAAGAAATTTGTAATGCTCGAGAAAGGATAAAGATACCTGAAAAACAGTTCCATTCTTCTCTAAGATATTCGAGCTTTTTTAGACTTTCTACTAACTTAGACTACGAGTAGTCCCCATTTTTCCTCAGGGATAATAGAGCGAGCGAAACGCGAGAGAGCGTAAAAATCACTCCACGCGCCCTCTCTCACCACCGCGTCACGCCTTTCTCGCGTGGGGTAATTTTCGCGCGCGCTCGTGTCTTTCACGTGTGAGGATACTGGTGTCGCCATGGTTACTAACATGATTAGCCAATTATTGTCTTTATTTCTCCTTTATAACTGTACATCCGACAGCATTTTTGTGACAAGCATTTTTCGGTAGGTGACCACTTTAACTTCACTATTAATGAATTTTAAAAAAAGTTGTGTTTTATGTAGGAATTTCATCAGTATCCATAAAATAAACAGAAAGCTTCGCTTCGCTCACTCGTGAGACATACTTTCAGCACGAGAAGATAAAATTCGTATCCCCAAGCGGCCATGTAATATCCTCTATTTGTAACTTTGTGCGTTCAATACATGTTATTGTTCCTGTGGTGAAACGTTGTTGCAATAATTGTGATAATGGAACGCTGAATGTTTGTGTCAGGTGTGAACGGGGATGAGACACGGCTGTCTAGTTCATTCGTTTGAAATTGCTTATAACTGCGTCTTTTTTTGTATGGAACTTGACATTATCAAGGAATTTACTTAAGATGACAAAATCACAAATTCGTATCCAGCAAATATCTCCCCCAAAGCATTACATCAAACGTTACATACAACAAAAGTGAACTTGTTAGCTAGGCTGACAAATTTTCAAAACCGACCCCAATTGCAATCCGTTTTTCAAAGTCTGCTTCAAGTTACAGAAGTTTGTCAATCGGCTCCTCTTTTCGTATTAGCTGTGTTGTTTATACCTTCTTTTAATGTTGGGAAGCGCTATTTCAGTAGTATACTATGTTGGAAGATAAGCCTCGTTGGTGCCTTCCCTTGCCTTCCGTATGCCTTCCCTTTATTAAAATGCATATGGTCTAGTCTATGACGTCACCCATTGTGATAACCTAGGAAAAAAAAAAAAGTGCCTTCCTCCATACTAAGCAAGTGCCTAGTCAGTGTCTTCCTGCATACTAATTCGGTATAGGTTTACTAATGAGCGTCACTCTACTACAATAGGAACAATAGGCTTGCCTAGACTTGCCCGGCAAGTAACTTGAGCCCGGTTTTCGGATCGTCTATTAAAAGAAAAATAGAAATAAGAGAAGCGATCACCTTGCAATGCGAGAAACGGCTTCGTATATCTTATTTAGCGCTAAAACTCAGATATACATAAACAAAACACATACAGAAAGTGGAGATGAAGAGTCTATTTCAATTTAGTTTACGTCTTCTTATTTAGCGCTAAAACTCGGATATATATAAACAAAACGTACCCAAATTGGAGCTAAAAACTCTTTATTTTAAGTTTGTGTGACATTTTCTCCTTTCTATCTCGAGGAAATGAAAGTCTTGTCATTTTCACGCACGGTTAATCAGGTAATTATGCAAGTTCGCAAGCCCAAAGTTGAATACAAATTAGCTCTACAGGAAAGACCCAAGGGAGAGAATCTTGACGTATTATTATAAAACAAATAACTTAACAAGGATCAATTAAAACACGCGACTCATAATTGCTAGCAATAAAAAGACAAGAGAGATACCGTTTTAAACAACTTTATTGAAAACAAAAAGAGTCAAATACACAGGAATGGAAATTACTTAATCTTCATCTTCGTTCATGGAGTACTTGTAAGGTTTGAATTTCTTATGCCGACGTTTCTTCAGCTGTTTGCCATGAGATTTATGATCATCCAAATAATTTAGAAATTGAATCCGACGCCTTTTGCGCTTCGGGCCATGTTGTGATGGGGTTTCTTCTGTGGGAGGAGGGGTCAGGAAAGCAGGATTTAAGGGTGGTGGAGGGGTGAGACCTTCTTTGTCAGGTTTTTGAGAGATAGCCGCTTCTGTTAATTCAGGTGTTACATTAAAGGGGTTGAGGAGAGTCGAGAATACTGTCGAAGAATCTTGTGTCCTTGATGTTAAGTCTAAAACAGTGCTGATTATTTCTTCCGGTCGTGTTCTTGTATTTAATTGTTCTTTAAAAGCCAGGTATCTGTTTTGCAACTCAAGGTATCGTTTAGCTTTTTCATCGTTCCGAAGATCGTTTCGAGAAAGCACGTCATCCATGTTGCCTTGTATTTCTTGCATACCTGGAAGAAGCGGGACAGGCGAAAGAGTTTGCTGCTTCAGATATTTTAGAAGCTCTTGAGGAATATTTTCTTGAAACCCTGCTTGGTTAAAGCCTTCTTCACTGGGCAGGACGTTTGTTCGCAACCGACAATTATCTTGGGTAGTAGTTTTCAGATCAATCAGAAGATAACCAAAAGGTCTTTTTACAGCCTCTTCGTACTGATTTAAAAAGAAATCAGTCTGCCCGGGATACATTTGCTTCGCCAGAGTCAGGATTTGCAATTTGTCTCGTGGATTCTTGAATAACACCAGACAATGGCTGTTTAGGCTTATGCTGCGGCTACCTTTCCCCTGATGAAATAGATTCTGCACGATATAAATCACGCTCAGATTGCGATGATGAGAACCACGAGTAAAGAGGTTCACAATTCGCTTGTCTTTACTGGCGTCAATCATCTGATCATCAAACACGATCAAATTCCGTTTGTTCACATCAAAATAGGAATCCTTATCCAAAGCCGTAGGAATTCCCTTGACGAATTCAATGTTTGGCATGGCGACTAACATTTGTGTATACGCAGGCTGCCATTGTAAATAACACCAAACGATCCTCTCCGGGGGAGGGTAAATGGTCTCTGAAGCTTGTTGCAATAGCGATCGAACCCAGGCCGTTTTTCCGGACCCGGTCATTCCGGCAATCAAGGAGGTGAAAGGATGCTCGAAGCAAAACCGCTGACATTTCTGTGAAAATATTGGAACTGTTTAAAATGGGGTGAGACCAGCATTGCGGTGTTTAGACATCACGTGCCTTTGCATACTATCTTTTCTACTAAAGGATTTTTCGCAGACAGAATAGAACCAACTCATGTCAACTCCTCAGGACCAAAATGTAGACTGCGAAAGAGGTAGAATGTTGCGCATTTATATAGGTTTTCAGGCCACAAGATTCTACTGTTTTCCTCCCCCAATACCACCACTACCACCACCACCACATTTCTATTGTTTTCTTTCCTCCACCACCACCACCACCACCACCGCCACCACATTTCTATTGTTTTCCGTCCACCACCACCACCACATTGCTATTGTTTTCCCTCCACCACCACCACCGCCGCCAGCACATTTCTAGTGTTTTCCCTTCACCAGATTCTATAAAAGACTACCAACTGCCATTCTTAGTTCATTTTGTAGCAATGTCTCGTGTAGTGAACAACAATCGTGGTTTTCTTCAGCTGTTAGCTGCTTGCCCCGCTTATCAGCGCCAGTTTCTTTTAAAGACAGCTACACCACAGCAACTTCATGCACTAGTCCAAGTCTTATACAATTTACTCATGGGACACATTCCTGTCTCCGAAGAAAATAAGCGGGTGTTGCTGCCATATAAGGATGCTTTACTAAACCTGGCCAGTCCAAATGTCCCTTTCAAAACAAAGAAGCGAGTCCTTGTTCAAGAGGGTAGTGGTTTTATTGAAGATGTATTAGCCCCTGTCGTTTCAAGCTTAGGATTTCTAATGCTATAAAAGAGGTGACACATCGCTAGGTTGATCATTCGAAACTAAGTCTGTCACGGGTGCTCATCAAAAATGAAGAGAAAGATAGATTTGGTTGACGAAGAAGATCACGAGAGTGAACATGAAGAAAGCGAAAGTTCTGGTGATGAAAGCGAGGATGAAGAACCAAGATTAAAAGAAGAGCCGAGAATAAAAGATGTTTTGAGTCATCTTTCCCGAGCAGTGCCGGAAAAGCGTGCTTCTGATTTGCTGTATAGTGTGGCTGCGTCCAAAGATATTCTTTTCTGGACCCCCAGCGGACAATTACTTCGAAATAAACGCACTATTCCCGTCACAAACATCGCTGAGCTAGTTGAGTATGTGTTACTCCCTCATAACAATGAGATTACCAAGCCCCGTGCGCTGAATACGTTTCTAGATGGACTTGCAGAGTTAGGAATCGATAAAGGTTTAATCAAGAACAAAAAGTTGTTAAGTGTTTTAACAGAAAAGGAAAAAGGCTACCAAAATGTAGAAAATACTTCCGATAACGAGAGTAATAATGAGGAGAGTTCATCGGATATTGAAAATCAGGAGGAGGAGGAGGATGTGGCTTCTGAGAATGGCGTTGAAGCGGAAGACACCCAAGAGAGCGACAACGACACTGAAAACGACAGTCAGGAGATAGAAAGTAGTAACCCTGAAACGTCCACCACCTTTAACTCCAAAAGTCCCTGTGGACACTGCGAAAACTCTAATGTGTACGGGACATTGATCATGAAATGTCCTAAATGCCTTTGGCACGATTACTACAAGATTTGTCCTATATGCGATCACCAGATTCCCGAGGGGAGACATTACATTAAAGAGGGCTTTCTTCGGTGTCACGATTGCGGAGCAGTTACACAAAAAAGCGAAGACGTTGGAAACCAATTTCTATTCCCCTTCTACAGAGGAGAGCGAAGATGAAGATTAAGTAATTTCCATTCCTGTGTATTTGACTCTTTTAGTTTTTAATAAAGTTGTTTAAAACGGTATCTCTCTTGTCTTTTTATTGCTAGCAATTATGAGTCGCGTGTTTTAATTAATCCTTGTTAAGTTATTTGTTTTATAATAATACGTCAAGATTCTTTTTAATAAAGTGAAGGCATACGGAAGGCAAGGGAAGGCATCAACGAGGCTTATCTTCCAACATAGTATACTACTTATTTCTGTAATTTTCACAATTTGGTGGCAGCTTTCACTGTTTGAAATTTGATAAAGTTCGTGAACACAGCTCCTTTAAGGCTAAAACAATAAGACGTCTTTAGACTCAAATTGCTCTTCAGGAAAATTAAGGAAACAATTCGAAATAAAAATGACTCAGATACGCCCATCTGTTTTTGTTCCGTTTTTTACAATCAGTTCGCTTCTAGAGCCACTTCGAAGCCGTTTGGGTGAGTTTAACTTTCGAGAGATGAGTGTAAAACACACGACTCAGACAGAAGGCGAGTGATTTTTATTTTGAATATTTCCAGAAAGCGGAATTTAGAACGTACTTTGTTTGTTATCATACATTCTCTTACAAAATACAAATTCCAACAAACTCCCATAGAGCCTGGGCTGCTTGTGTTTGTGTGCTTTTTTTGTCAAGTCATAGGAAATAAATTGTACTATGAAAAAGGTCCATCAAATAAGTTTCGTTTGAATGGTGACACCTTCCACGGCGTTTAAAACATAGGCACGTTTAACGTGCATGAGCTATTTTGAATGCTTGTGTGTAACCGTAACGACAATCTATTTTTTTGAGAGAAATTGGGTACTGCTGTGCATTAATGAAAACGCGAACCACTGCGCACAGCCGAGTCAATCCTCAAACATCTGGTCCAAAACAAACATCGCATAGGTATCAGTTACTTATAGTCAACGTTATTTAGGGTAGTTATTCATATGTAGTGTACGCGTATAGCCGTCGCATTAGCTCGCTTGTTTTTGAGGTTAAAAACAGCGGAAGATTCAAACTGTAAATAAGACAGCTATACGTGTACGCTAAAAATGAATCCATCCTCAAAAAACATCAAATTAAAAGATAACAAAACTGTTCGTTGTTTTCAATATTTTCTTACAAAATAAATCACTACTTCAGGGGCCTTAAAAATTCTGTCACTCAGCTTGGGCCTGTGAAGACCTGGCTTGACTTGGGAGAAATATTTAGACAAAGGAAATTTGAACGCAACCTATTCTGACCTCAGGTATATGATCATGAGTGTTTTCAGATATTCTACGTTATGATTGGTGAGACTGAGTCGATGCTGTGTCGAAATGCGCCAAGGGATTGTTTACTGCGTGGTTGCAAGGAAAACTACGTTAGAATTCGTCCCCGCAAAAAATCCCATAGAGCAATTTGAGATATTTTGAGGTAAGACTGCTCAATGCTGTGTTGAAGTGCGCAATGGAAACGTTAATTAAGAGGTTGCACAAGATTGGTCAAAATTCGTCCCCTCAAAAAATCCCACAAAGCAATTCAACACAACTCTACCCCAGATCTCACGTGCAATCATATGGCAACGGACGCGGGCAAGTGCGGACGGCCTGGAACCCAGCGTGCTAACCAAGCCCTGACAAACGTTTTTATTCTACCTTCGCCAAGAAAAGCCTAAAAAGCCTTCTAGACCCTCAAGCTAGCATTTAAATCTATCTAAAGGATTTTTATACATGCTTTATGGAATTCAAAAAAAATTTACACTAATGAATTAAAAAATCGCTACTCTTCGTTACCTTGACCTGCTGAGAGTTATCTGCATTTGTCATTAATGGACCAAACTCTATAAAAAAAGTCACTTCAACGCTTTTACTATTGCTAACCTTAGTGTTGGCATAGAGTCAAGTAATATTTCTTCCACAGAGGTAATTTATCATCCAACGTTCCGAGGCAGCAATTAGAAAAAGCGTCAGAATTTTTTTTTCCAAGCTGCCTGTTTTAAAAAAACAAACGTCATATTCACTTCACTTTTCATTATGTCGTTTTGATCTTTTTGTTGGTTTGCTAATGTACCTCGTTCGCGCCAATTAAAAGGGCGACAAAAATAGAAGTCTTGGAGAACCAACATAAAGAAATCAAAACGACTCGACACATTTCACGGCAAAACTGTTTTACACCCAAGAATCGCTTTGTTGTCCTTCAGTTCCTTGCAATTTATACATTTTCTTTTTGCTTTTATCAACTTGGGCGTACAGTGGTTCTTCACGCGGCTGTCTACTATCGTAGGCCGGAGGTAAAGCCTGGGCACCACCGGTACGCTCGGGATCCGGTTATTATCGAGTTCCCGATAACCACCGATATCCTCCATTTCTATTTCATCTTGGACCTCTCTCGGCGCCCTTCGTCGGCGTATTTCGTCGTCCCCTTCGTAACTGTCGCCTTTGGTGGAAGTACTTGGTGGTGGACCGCTTTTTTCGGGCTCGTAGAATTGAGGTTGAGGAATGGATGTCTCCTCGGCTCTTATCGGACGAGGTTCTCTTTTTAAAGACCCGGGCGTCGGTTGTCTTCCTCGTGGCATTGTTATGTCCTCAAAAGGGCGTGGCGTTGGGGGCACGTGACCGAACTCATCGCCTATTTCTTTCGTAAATTCCCAGCCCTCGTTTTTCAGAGAACTTCGAAGAGGCACTAGATTCCAAATTGTTATTAAAACCTGCAAGAAGAAGAAAAAAATTGCAGAGGAATAAACCAAAAAACCTGATCACTTAAAACTTTTGATTAAAAGGAAAAAAGCGTTTAAAAAAAGCAACAACAAAAAAAACACACACACACAAACAAACAAAATAATGAGTGAAAATAGGTCTGTGAGTCGACCGCGAAAAATAGTACTCCACCTGCATCAATTTTTTCACGGAAACCGCTGGTCTCTTATTTATTTTTAGCCGATTTCTTTTCGAAGGAAACGTTAGCATATCCTCTTTACACTCTAGGAGTTAAGAAAATCCTTTTGCATCGTTACAGTAGGAAATGCAGGTTGAGGCTTCTTTCTATATCAGTGTCAAGGAAATTGCGGCCTGCTACCTCCTGTTTTTGACTTTGTGTTCCTTAAACCAAGGATAGTCGCATAGTAATCGGTATAATCAAAAGATAACTTTCTCGTCATATTCGTTGTTATTATCCATAACTGGTGATAAACATACCTGGTTAGCTGTTTTGACTATCTTTGGCGAGTATCTGTTCCTAGACTTCGCTATCGCCACAATCTTCTTTAGTCTTCCAACACTGCGTACGTGTCTGAAGAGAAGTAAAAACAGAATTATATCAATACAACAGACACTGCACGCTGGCACTCAGTCTGCGCGGTGGTACTGCTATAAAATAGGCCATTTTGTGGTTGCGTCAAACTGCATTGTGGGACTGTTTTGGAACAACATTGCACTGTTTTCATTGGCTATGCCGAAGTTGGGCACGAGCTGGCCCAAAAACAATCCCATAGTGCAAGTCGACCCCGTCAAAATGGCCGATAGGCCTGGTTGCCGGCGCGTTTCCTTGACTTTGTGCCCTATCTTATTTTGTACAGACGCGGGACAGAATACGTCTAAAACACCATGGACTTCCTTCAATATTAGTTCCGGTTTACACACTTACTTTAACCAAATAACAATGCATTTTGCCTGGTTCCCCACCAGGCAACCGAAAGTATAAAGAACTCCGTTTACACACTCAAAAATTTCTTACTTAAACATCTACAAATTTATGGTATATCCTGAGTAAATCTCAACTTTCAAAAGTTTCTCTCCTTTTCTTGTGGGCTAGGTACCGCGCCCATTTCAATGTTGGTTGTTTGTAGTAGCAATACAGTATGTTGCCCAGTATCCGGACGGTACCAGTATCCGGACACTTGAAACAAAAACTCAATTTTTGAGGCGCCCTTTTCAGTTCTCGGTAAACAAAGTATTTCGAATGAAAGCTGAACATTTCAGCTTTAAGATGAAAGTTTTGGCGATTTGAAAGCTTGCGAAACAGTCGAGAAAGACGCCGTTCTGTTCAGGTGAGTAAACTTTTCGTGGCTAATATTTACGCTGTTTACTGCGCAGTAAAATTAGTGCTGGTCAGAAAAGGGACGGTAATGTGTGTTATTTTCAAAGAAACTGTTTTATTTTTAAAGTGAAGATAGTTAAGGAAGTCAGGTTTTCAGAAATTTTATTAATTCTTCTTGAAATTCGATTTGTTTGGAATAACGGAGGCCAGAAACATTCACTAAGTTTTGATGTCATGTGCCCAGTATCCGGACAGATTTTTCATTGCTGTACAGAATCGATGAATTAGCTGTGTAATTTATCCGGATAAGATTTATCTCATATCAGTAACTATAATTAAAGGTTAGGATATATGATATAGTCGTAAAATGTAAATCTACTCAACTCCGTATGCAAATTTTCTTCACTCATTCAGAGGCGACTTGATTTCATGTGCACGGCTTGTTTCGCGTGACTGCATTTTCTATATACAACTGAAAGCGTCTGAGTTGAACCTGGAACTCTCATACTTTCCCCAGTTGTTACTGCTAGAATGGGGTTGCAACGGTCTGAAAAATGTCACAAAGGGATTAAGAGATGTGAAAGAAGGAAAAATTAGTGCTAGAAAAGCAGGCTTATTGTGGGGACTGACCATGAAGAAATCAACACTGCAGGTCAGACTAAATAGGAGAGTGACCTTTGACCGTCGGGTTAAGGTCCCTTCCCCAAGCTCTTTTTTAAAATTAAAAATGAAGAAAGAAAGTCGTTTGCAGATTGGCTAATTTAGCTTGCAAACTGCGGCTTCGGCATGTCCACGGATACCTTCCTTAAATCAGTGAAAAAGTTCCTAGACAAGGAAGTAAGAATTATACCATTTTTAAAACAGCCGCTCGCTTTCTCCACCATACCCCAATCATTTGTTATGTTTTATTTCACGATGCTAGGTTATATTTTTGGAATCGATTACCAGATTACTTTGCAGGTGCAAAAGAAGCTTATGAGTCGCTAGCCTGTCGAAATTTATGTACAGTTACGTTGTTATTGTTGTGTCCGGATACTGGGCCAGCTGTCCGGATACTGGGCAACTTAGGAGCTCTGCAAAAATATTGATTTCGCGATGGAAACAAAGGCAAACAAGTTAAATTGTCTTTCTTCATATTAAGGACTAGATAGATTTTCTCTGGGCCAAATTTCAGAGCTCTTACGATTAACAAAGGAAAGTTATTGCCATCTTAAACTGAAGTGTCCGGATACTGGGCAACATACTGTAGTTGTTTTGTTTTTCTTTTTTTCGCGTTTTTCCTCAGCATTATATAAGCAGGCTGTTTGTAGGTGTCTTACTTTGAATTTGGGATGCTCTTGTTGACCACCTGATGAACAGCACATAGTATTGCGCCGACTGTGTTCTCTTCAACTCTGTCATTGGGTGCTTCAGGATCAGGGAGACGGTGAATAAGATCCTTTGTAGCGTATTTACCTACAGGCACCAAAAGTGGAAACGTGAAAAAATACTCAAAACATGTACTGTTTGCAAGTGTAAGTACTTGGGTTTTTAAGGGGCTGTGTCACGACTGTCTGGTTCATTTTGTCAATATTGCCAATTACGCTGCCTTATACAGTATGGAACTTGACGTTAACGAAGAAAGTACTTGTAAATAAGGAAAACACTGCACAGCTTCTTGTCCGACAAATGTACGTCCCAAGCATCATATCAAACGTTACAGACAACAAAAATGAACCCTTAAAAACTGTTAGGCTGACTAGTTTTCAAAAACCCACAATTGCAATCCGTTTTTATCTTCTTCAAGTTTGTCCATCCGTACCTCCTTTTGTATTTGCTGCGTTATTTATACCTTCTTTCCATGTTTTGAGGGGGTTATTTTTTTGTTTCACTCAATTTTGGTGGCAGTTCCAACTGTTAGTTATTTTTTAAAATAAATTTCGAGACACAGCTCCGTAGAAGCTTGATTTATAAGGAATGTTTCATGTTTGACATTCTCCCGCGGCCTTGGAAGACGAAAGTCTCCTGGAGTCAGCCGCTGCTTAAAATATCTGACGGATAAGGCCTACATCCCTTGGCAGACCGCAGACAGGACAGGGGACCACTTCGTAACATTAGCCTTAATACATGTTGCAGCAGATGCTCATACAAACCTATTAGGTCCTTGTTCCTTGGATCAATTGCAAGATTTCTAAGAGCAGTCGCAACAGCCCTTACCACAGGATCGAAGTTCATTCGTAAAACTTCCACTAAAATGGGAAGACCTTTCTCTTTCCGGACAGCGGAACGCGCCACCATGGACCACTGCAAACGAAAACATAAGCAAATCAACGCGTTTAGATTGCATCAGAATACCAGGAAAGCGTGAAAAATATCAAAACACTCTTTACAGTTACAAACGAGTGGGGTAGTGTTGCTATAAGCACTTGCAATAGAAGACTAGTAAGCTGTCGTGTTCGGGGTTCGCTTTCAAGTTACGAGCTGTCGGGTTTCCCCGTTCGCTTCTTTTTTTATAGCCCTTCGTCCCTTCCCGTCTGTTCGCGGTTACTCGTCAACTCTCCACACCTCACAGTACACCTCCATCCTCCACCAGATATCCTGTTAGTTCGTACACTATTATCATCTTGAGCGGTGCGGGCTGATACAACATTGTTCTTATAAAGAGTAGAACGACCTTGAACTTGAAGTACTGTTCATAATGTCTTAAACTTGAGGGCAAAAGGCTAATTTAATGTACAATTGCATTAATAATCTCGCCCCAGCTTATCTCTGTAATTTGTTTGCCCCAAGAACACTTAATGACTATTTTCACAACGCGAAGAAAAAATTAATGCTCCCAAAACCAAGAACTGATTACCTGAAGCGTAGCTTCAGTTACAGTGGCGCTCTTCTATGGAACAATCTTCCTGAGGAAATACTTACATCAAATTCCTTAGGTCCATGGATGGTTTTCTGATCAGTACTCCCACACGGCAAATATCTAAAACAGTATTTGACAATTTTTAATTAATTTTCTATATTAGACTGATGTTTTTTAACCGTGTTTAAATAAAGTTATCATTCATTCATTCATTCATTCATGTTCCTGATGTTCTTCCTAGTACTCGAGAAACAGAAAAGAATCTTCTCCGAGCCAACGCGTGAAAAACCATGGTAACGGTTGATTAACATCTACCAAAACGCAGGTTTCAACCAAAGAAAAACTCTTTGAGGGCGCATGTTAGAGGTAACCGCTGTAGTGGCTGTAAGGTAAAGAAAAAGGAATCCCATTCTTTTAACAACCTTGGGGAAAAAATTAGTTCAAACTATCGAAAGGTTTGAAAAATCGGAATTAATATTACAGTGCTTCAGACAGGGGAATGGAACCAGGTTACGTTTGGTTCAAACTATTGGGAATTTCCAAAAACCGGAGAACCCAGGGTTCCAGAAATCGGGATTCTACTGTAGACCTGTGACGCTTAGACACGCTTTGCTAAGGAAACTTGAACGAATTTACATGTCGCTGCTACCTGTAGACAGAGTTTGGACATCAGTCCGGGCAGGACAAATCGAGAAACCGTTTATTAAGCTACGTCAGGAGCCCATGATGGTGGGCTACCAGCCAACCATGTTGGGAGTTGTTGCGTCCGTGTTGGCACTGGTGTGCAAACGGATGTAACAACTTCCAACAATGTTGGGACCTGCACTGCATCGTGGGGCACGTAACCCATAAAACTTAGTGAACTCCAAGGAGACCTTGTGTAAAGCTCCTCCCTCGCCCCAACAATGTTGGAAGAACTGTGCAAACAGATCCATCATTGTTGCTCCACCCTTCTGCGATCACGGAACAAAAGAATGTTGGGAGTTGTTGGCTCAAAGTTTGACCGAATTCAATCTTTACGTAACATCTCCCAACAACTTGCACCAACATGCAACAGGGTGTGCAAACGGACTTGACATGTGACATTCAACAATGTTGCGTCCTTTTGCACGGGGCTTTAGAGCTCGGTTTTGTTGAACACTCGAGACTCAAGCCTTTCAAACAAAGTTCAAAATTCATATAAAAATAAGACAATGAGCATAATTTCAACTATGTTTAATGATTTCATTGTTTTCAATAGGTTTTAACCATTGGTTGTTTTATCAATAAAAAGTTATTTCTTAATAATTGGCTATTTGCTCAGCCTTTTCAAGTTGAACACGTTAAACTTTGTACCCACGGATTCAAGCATATCAAGGTGAAATCTTCACTTTCCTACTGATGAACGGCCTGAGGGTGTTAAAAAAAAACTTCCATGGCTACCTTGATAACAGTTTCTCTTCAGGTCACTAGACACTACAATCGACTCTCTCTTAACGGATACCTCTATAAGACGGACACCGCTGTAAAATTGACACCCAAAGTTCTCCCTGCTCATTTCTCTAAGACCGCCGTACACTTATTGCCGGACCCAAAGGTGTTCGTGTTAGAGAGAGTGGATTGTATATGAAATATGAAATACTTAACCGGATATACGTTACAATGTGATGAATTTTACGCGCCTTCTGATTACTCGTTTCCCGTGATACGTCACTGGAGTACAGACGCATGGATGGCGTCATGGGAAACTTGTTTTCTTTGTTTTGTCCAGCACGACGAACAGTTTTGAAAATATTTAAGAGTAAATATTGGATTAAGGAAGTGAAGGCGGAAGTGAAGTGAAGGTGAAAAACGTCGTTGTTACAACTTTGTCATTACAACTCTGTGTTCCACAAAAGGTTCCTTTGTCCTTTTTGATTTCAAGTTGTCCATTACTTTACAGGAAAAGAGATATCATTATTAGGAAAAAGGCATTTTGCACCGTTTTAAGGGTTCGCCTACAAAGTGTCCCTGTACGACTTTTAAGAGATTCACGATGACCCATACCCCTATGAACATTACATTCAAGATTGCTACTAAAGTATGTCGTTTCCATTGACAACGCCATACAGCCATAACAGCCATGTTCTGATATCGAGTCTCGATTGCTAGAGAAACGCTAGTGAAAAACCATTCTATTACCAGCATGACTGAAGTGGAAAGAGCGAACTCTTTAATCATACTTGTGACAGAAGTCGTTTCTAAAAAGATCAATTGGTACATGTAGAGGGAGCCATTGACAGAAACTATAGCGGTTGATTCGTACAACATACTCATGATAGCTACATCGGCCACAAGCCTTTCTCGGCGAGGTGTTCGAAAACTTCCCCATGGAGATGCCTTTCTTGTCCGAAGCGAATGACAAACGTGATCAATCACAACTATAGTGCTTCGTTCTACGACTTCTGCAGCCCCGTGAATTATTCCAAGAATAGCGATGGATTGTAGACTGTTAAGTTCTGCTTGTAAACCGCGGACAATAATCGCTGAACCGAAATACAAAGGTGCTAAAAGTACGTACGAATATCCCGGATGCGTGATGTTCCAAAGACGCTGAACACAAATTCGTGAAGCGGCTTTTAATACCAGTCCAGCAAGAGGAGAAAAAAGGGCAATAACCAGCTTTCTTTCTTCTTTCTTTTCTCTGTTGTATGCCGGGTAAATGAAGTATCTCATGCAAAAACCCAAAATAATACAGCAAATAGTAGGAACAGACATTTTACAAAGTAGGAGTAGTCGTTTTTGTTTTGATCGATTTAAGAAATGACGTGCCACGAGATAAAACTGCAACATTGAACTGAATACCCAAAGAGTATAAACTGGAACAACGTACAAGACAGAAACCGTGAAGAAAGGCTTTCCCATAAATTGCAGTGTTACGCGGTATAGTGAATCCAGACAGTATATAATTAGACAAGCCTGGAGTAGTTTTCGTTTAAGTCCTTTGAGCTGAAACGAGCGAAACAAAAATAGTAAATTCAAAACCGGAGAGAAGTAAATCAGAGCACAACTAACTACATCGGCAATAGTCCTCATCCACTGTTGGCGCGAAGTCATTTTCTCCTTTTGATATTGACAATTCATCACTGTTTTATAAATCAGGAAAGCTAGTGCGATGTATATGGTACCAATGCTAATGGCGGCCAGAAGGGAGATCAAAGATCCAATATACATTGAGTCACAAATTGCCTCAAGAATAGATGGTCTTAACTTCTTCCAAGCCATTGCTGTCTCTGTATCATCATTTTGCTGCAGTTCATCGTGCTCCTGTGTAGAACTCGCATTTATGATCCTTATGTCGAGATTAAATGACGGTGGTGATGATCTTTTTTCACCGTATTCTTGATAAATGAGTTCTCTTACAGGTTTATAATACCATTCTCGCCCTGTGCTTTCCAGAGGATTGCAACCCAAAATCTCTGCTGTGTATTCGGGTTCCTGTGGATTGTAGTGCTCGGTTAATCCTCGTGTAAAACCATACACGATGCGGCCAAATGCTTCTATTAGAGGAACGCTACTCATTTTCCTTTCCTTGTACCCCTAGAATTACTTATGTTCGAAATGTCGATCAGTTTGTTGAAGCCTCCGTGCCAGGAGTAAAATGAATGGCAAACTAGTCCTAACCGCTTTTTATACAGTATGGCATCAATTGGAATGATCCAATGATCGGGTGCGGATAGACCCTATACTAAAAAACGAGAAGTCGTTCGTTGCTAATTACAAACTTGACTTTGACGACTTTTCGAAAGTATACCAAAATTAATTTTTAATGTATGTCCTTATGCCTTGGTTACTTTTAAAATCATCCGGTTGAAATATCCGGAACTTGTTACCAGAAACAATTAAGTATTGGTCTTTGACCAGCGTCTTCAAGGCGAACGAAGGAATGAAAGCAGGCTTTCAAAAGTGTTCATTCTGCTAAATCAAGCTTCGATCACGATCGGCGGACATGTATGATCAACTCTCAGAAAAGTCATGAAAAATTATCCAAGCGTAAGCCTTTGTATCTTTTCTTTCTCCAAATTTACTTTCATTAGTCTTAAAACCACTTCCGTGATCTGAAATATTTATAAAGTTGCTGTTTATTACAGGTAGTGCTGAAATATTTCGTCTCAGCGTAAAGCTTAGTTTTGTATTATACTTATAATTTCCTTTTACGTCTTCGCCCTTCCGTGTTTGTTGCCTACTTAAGTCAAAAGTATTTTAGTCCGCTATGTACACTAGTGTACATCGCCATGGGAAGTCCTAAAGTTAAAACGGGAACGCGTTACAGTTTCGAAACTGCGAACTCTTAGCCAGGCTCGATTTCCGCCGCTCTCTTGGTCGGGGCTCAATTCCCGAACAATGATTGCCTAACTCTTGCCACCACCATTGAGTATCTCCTGTTTGTAACTTTGTGCGTTCAATCACGTTATTGTTCCTGTGGTGAAACATTGTTGTTGCAATAATTGTGATAATGGAACGCTGAATGTTTGGGTCAGGTGTTAAACGGGTTGAGACACGCAGGGGCGGATCTAGGGGGAGGGTGCAGGGGGTGCGCACCCCCCCCCCCCTGAGATGACCTGCGGTTTTCTAATACAACTGGTATTCTGCGAAAAAAAACTATGTAGTTTATTGGTGTTGAAGTAGAGCAAGAGACAAGTGCACCCCCTCCTAAAAAAAATCCTGGATCCGCCCTGACACGGCTGTCTAGTTCATTCGGTTGAAATTGCCTATAACCGCGTCTTTTTTCGTATGGAACTTGACGTTATTAAGGAATTTAGTTAAGATGACAAAATCCAACTTCGTATCCAGCAAATATCTCCCCCAAAGCATTGTATCAAACGTTACAAACAACAAAAGTGAACTTGTTAGCTGGGCTGCCGAATTTTCAAAACCTCAATTGCAATCCGTTTTTTAGAATCTTCTTCAAGTTACAGAAGCTTGTCAATCGGCGCCTCTTTTCGTATTTGCTGTTTTGTTTATACCTTCTTTCAATATTGGGAAGCGCTATTTATATTATATTCACAATTTGGTGGCAGCTCTCACTGTTTGAAATTCGATAAAGTTTGTGACACAGCTCAAAGTCAAAACAATTAGACGTCTTTAGACTCAAATTGTTCTTCAGGAAAATGAAGGAAAAAATTCGAAATAAAAATGACTCAGATTTGTTGCGTGTTTTACAATCAGTTCGCTTCTAGAGCCATTTCGAAGCCGTTTGGGTGAGTTTAACTTTCGAGAGATGACTGTGAAACACACGACTCAGACAGAAGGCGAGTGATTTTTATTTTGAATCTTTCCAGAAAGCGGAATTTAGAACGTACTTTGTTTGTTATCATACATTCTCTTACAAAATACAAATTCCAACAAACTCCCATAGAGCCTGGGCTGCTTGTGTTTGTGTGCTTTTTTTGTCAAGTCATAGGAAATAAATTGTACAATGAAAAAGGTCCATCAAATAAGTTTCGTTTGAATGGTGACACCTTCCACGGCGTTTAAAACATAGGCACGTTTAACGTGCATGAGCTATTTTGAATGCTTGTGTGTAACCGTATCGACAATCTATTTTTTTGAGAGAAATTGGGTACTGCTGTGCATTAATGAAAACGCGAACCACTGCGCACAGCCGAGTCAATCCTCAAACATCTGGTCCAAAACAAACATCGCATAGGTATCAGTTACTTATAGTCAACGTTATTTAGGGTAGTTATTCATATGTAGTGTACGCGTATAGCCGTCGCATTAGCTCGCTGGAGGTCTGTTTTTGAGGTTAAAAACAGCGGAAGATTCAAACTGTTACTAAGACAGCTATACGTGTACGCTAAATATGAATCCATCCTCAAAAAACATCACAATTACAAGATAACAAAACTGTTCGTTGTTTTAATATTTTCTTACAAAATAAATCGCTACTTCAGCGGCCTTAAAAATTCTGTCACTCAGCTTGGGCCTGTGAAGACCTGGCTTGACTTGGGAGAAATATTTAGACAAAGGAAATTTGAACGCAACCTATTCTGACCTCAGGTATAAGATCATGAGTGATTTCAGATATTCGACGTTATGACTGGTGAGACTGCGTCGATGCTGTGTCGAAATGCGCCAAGGGATTGTTTACTGCGCGGTTGCGAGGGAAACTAGGTTAGAATTCGTCCCCGCAAAAAATCCCATAGAGCAATTTGAGATATTTTGAGGTAAGACTGCTCAATGGTGTGTTGAAGTGTGCCATGGAATCGTTTATTATGAGGTTGCACAGGAAAATAGGTCAAAATTCGTCCCCTCAAAAAAATCCCACAAAGTAATTCAACACAACTCTACCCCAGTCTCACGCGCAATCATATGGCAACGGACGCAGGCAAGTTCGGACGGCCTGGAACCCAGGGTGCTAACCAAGCCCTGACAAACGTTTTTATTCTACCTTCGCCAAGAAAAGCCTAAAAAGCCTTCTAGACCCTCAAGCTAGCATTTAAATCTATCTAAAGGATTTTTATACATGCTTTATGGAATTCAAAAAAAATTTACACTAATGAATTAAAAAATCGCTACTCTTCGTTACCTTGACCTGCTGAGGGTTATCTGCATTTGTCATTAATGGACCAAACTCTATAAAAAAAAGTCACTTCAACGCTTTTACTATTGCTAACCTTAGTGTTGGCATAGAGTCAAGTAATATTTCTTCCACAGAGGTAATTTATCATCCAACGTTCAGAGGCAGCAATAAGAAAAAGCGTCAGAATTTTTTTTCCAAGCTGGCTGTTTTAAAAAACAAACGTTACATTCACTTCACCTTTCATTATGCCCTTTTGATCTTTTTGTTGGTTTGCTAATGTACCTCGTTCGCGCCAATTAAAAGGGCGGCAAAAATAGAAGTCTTGGAGAACCAACATAAAGAAATCAAAACGACTCGACACATTTCATGGCAAAACTGCTTTACACCCAAGAATCGCTTTGTTGTCCTTCAGTTCCTTGCAATTTATACATTTTCTTTTTGCTTTTATCAACTTGGGCGTACAGTGATTCTTCACGCGGCTGTCTACTATCGTAGGCCGGAGGTAAAGCCTGGGCACCACAGGTACGCTCGGGATCCGGATTATTATCGAGTTCCCGATAACCGCCGATATCCTTCATTTCTATTTCATCTCGGACCTCTCTCGGCGCCCTTCGTCGGCGTATTTCGTCGTCCCCTTCGTAACCGTCGCCTTTGGTGGAAGTACTTGGTGGTGGACCGCTTTTTTCCGGCTCGTAGAATTGAGGTTGAGGAATGGATGTCTCCTCGGCTCTTATCGGACGAGGTTCTCTTTTTAAAGACCCGGGCGGCGGTTGTCTTCCTCGTGGCATTGTTATGTCCTCAAAAGGGCGTGGCGTTGGGGGCACGTGACCGAACTCATCGCCTATTTCTTTCGTAAATTCCCAGCCCTCGTTTTTCAGAGAACTTCGAAGAGGCACTAGATTCCAAATTGTTATTAAAACCTGCAAGAAGAAGAAAAAAATTGCAGAGGAATAAACCAAAAAACCTGATCACTTAAAACTTTTGATTAAAAGGAAAAAAGCGTTTAAAAAAAGCAACAACAAAAAAAACACACACACACAAACAAACAAAATAATGAGTGAAAATAGGTCTGTGAGTCGACGGCGAAAAATAGTACTCCACCTGCATCAATTTTTTCACGGAAACCGCTGGTCTCTTATTTATTTTTAGCCGATTTCTTTTCGAAGGAAACGTTAGCATATCCTCTTTACACTCTAGGAGTTAAGAAAATCCTTTTGCATCGTTACAGTAGGAAATGCAGGTTGAGGCTTCTTTCTATATCAGTGTCAAGGAAATTGCGGCCTGCTACCTCCTGTTTTTGACTTTGTGTTCCTTAAGCCAAGGATAGTCGCATAGTAATCGGTATAATCAAAAGATAACTTTCTCGTCATATTCGTTGTTATTATCCATAACTGGTGATATACATACCTGGTTAGCTGTTTTGACTATCTTTGGCGAGTATCTGTCCCTAGACTTCGCTATCGCCACAATCTTCTTTAGTCCTCCAACACTGCGCACGTGTCTGAAGAGAAGTAAAAACAGAATTATATCAATACAACAGACACTGCACGCTGGCACTCAGTCTGCGCGGTGGTACTGCTATAAAATAGGCCATTTTGAAGTTGCGTCAAACTGCATTATAGGACTGTTTTGGAACAACATTAGCACTGTTTTCATTGGCTATTACGAAGTTGCGCACGAGCTGGCCCAAAAACAATCCCATAGTGCAAGTCGACCCCGTCAAAATGGCCGATAGGCCTGGTTGCCGGCGCGTTTCCTTGACTTTGTGCCCTATCTTATTTTGTACAGACGCGGGACAGAATACGTCTAAAACACCATGGACTTCCTTCAATATTAGTTCCGGTTTACACACTTACTTTAACCAAATAACAATGCATTTTGTCTGGTTCCCCACCAGGCAACCGAAAGTATAAAGAACTCCGTTTAGACACCCAAAAATTTCTTACTTAAACATCTACAAATTTATGGTATATCCTGAGTAAATCTCAACCTTCAAAAGTTTCTCTCCTTTTCTTGTGGGCTAGGTACCGCGCCCATTTCAATGTTGGTTGTTTGTAGTAGCAGTAGTTGTTTTGTTATTTTTGGGGGGCGCGTTTTTCCTCAGCATTATAAAAGCAGGCTGTTTGTAGGTGTCTTACTTTGAATTTGGGATGCTCTTGTTGACCACCTGATGAACAGCACATAGTATTGCGCCGACTGTGTTCTCTTCAACTCTGTCATTGGGTGCTTCAGGATCAGGGAGACGGTGAATAAGATCCTTTGTAGCGTATTTACCTACATGCACCAAAAGTGGAAACGTGAAAAAATACTAAAAACATGTACTGTTTGCAAGTGTAAATACTTGGGTTTTTAAGGGGCTGTGTCACGACTGTCTGGTTCATTTTGTCAATATTGCCAATTACGCTGCCTTATACAGTATGGAACTTGACGTTAACGAAGAAAGTACTTGTAAATAAGGAAAACACTGCACAGCTTCTTGTCCGACAAATGTACGTCCCAAGCATCATATCAAACGTTACAGACAACAAAAATGAACCCTTAAAAACTGTTAGGCTGACAAGTTTTCAAAACCCACAATTGCAATCCGTTTTTATCTTCTTCAAGTTTGTCCATCCGTACCTCCTTTTGTATTTGCTGCGTTATTTATACCTTCTTTCCATGTTTTGAGGGGGTTATTTTTTGTTTCACTCAATTTTGGTGGCAGTTCCAACTGTTAGTTATTTTTTAAAATAAATTTCGAGACACAGCTCCGTAGAAGCTTGATTTATAAGAAACGTTTCATGTTTGACATTCTCCTGCGGACTTTGAAGACGAAAGTCTCCTGGAGTCAGCCGCTGCTTAAAATATCTGACGGATAAGGCCTATATCCATAGCTAGACCGCAGACAGGACAGGGGACCACTTCGTAACATTAGCCTTAATACATGTTGCAGCAGATGCTCATACAAACCTATTAGGTCCTTGTTCCTTGGATCAATTGCAAGATTTCTAAGAGCAGTCGCAACAGCCCTTACCACAGGATCGAAGTTCATTCGTAAAAGTTCCACTAAAACGGGAAGACCTTTCTCTTTCCGGACAGCGGAACGCGCCACTATGGACCACGGCAAACGAAAACATAAGCAAATCAACGCGTTTAGATTGCATCAGAATACCAGGAAAGCGTGAAAAATGTCAAAACACTCTTTACAGTTACAAACGAGTGGGGTAGTGTTGTTATAAGCACTTGCAATAGCAGGCGAGCAAGCTGTCGTGTTTGGGGTTCGCTTTCAAGTTACGAGCTGTCGGGTTTCCCCGCTCGCTCCTTTTTTTATTGCCCTTCGTCCCTTCCCGTCTGTTAGCGGTTACTCGTCAACTCTCCACACCTCCATCCTCCACCAGATATCCTGTTAGTTCGTACACTATTATCATCTCGAGCGGTGCGGGCTGATACAACATTGTTCTTATAAAGAGTAGAACGACCTTGAACTTAAAGTACTGTTCATAATGTCTTAAACTTGAGGGCAAAAGGCTAATTTAATGTACAATTGCATTGATAATCTCGCCCCAGCTCATCCCTGTAATTTGTTTGCCCCAAGAACACTTAATGACTATTTTCACAACGAAGAAAAAATTAATGGTCTCAAAACCAAGAACTGATTACCTGAAGCGTAGCTTCAGTTACAGTGGCGCTCTTCTATGGAACAATCTTCCTGAGGAAATACTTACATCAAATTCCTTAGGTCCATGGATGGTTTTCTGATCAGTACTCCCACACGGCAAATATCTAAAACAGTATTTGAGAATTTTTAATTAATTTTCTATATTAGACTGATGTTTTTTAACCGTGTTTAAATAAAGTTATCATTCATTCATTCATTCATGTTCCTGATGTTCTTCCTAGTACTCGAGAAACAGAAAAGAATCTTCTCCGAGCCAACGCGTGAATAACCATGGTAACGGTTGATTAACATCTACCAAAACGCAGGTTTCAACCAAAGAAAAACTCTTTGAGGGCGCATGTTAGAGGTAACCGCTGTAGTGGCTGTAAGGTAAAGAAAAAGGAATCCCATTCTTTTAACAACCTTGGGGAAAAAATTAGTTCAAACTATCGAAAGGTTTGAAAAATCGGAATTAAAATTACAGTGCTTCAGACAGGGGAATGGAACCAGGTTACGTTTGGTTCAAACTATTGGGAATTTCCAAAAACCGGAGAACCCAGGGTTCCAGAAATCGGGATTCTACTGTAGACCTGTGACGCTTAGACACGCTTTGCTAAGGAAACTTGAACGAATTTACATGTCGCTGCTACCTGTAGACAGAGTTTGGACATCAGTCCGGGCAGGACAAATCGAGAAACCGTTTATTAAGCTACGTCAGGAGCCCATGATCGTGGGCTACCGGCCAACCATGTTGGGAGTTGTTGCGTCCGTGTTGGCAGTGGTGTGCAAACGGATGCAGCAACATCCAACAATGTTGGGACCTGCACTGCATTGTGGGAAGAACGTAACCCATAAAACTTAGTGAACTCCAAGGAGACCTTGTGTAAAGCTCCTCCCTCGCCCCAACAATGTTGGAAGAACTGTGCAAACAGATCCAACATTGTTGCTCCACCCTTCTGCGATCACGAAACAAAAGAATGTTGGGAGTTGTTGGCTCAAAGTTGGACCGAATTCAATATTTTCGCAACATCTCCCAACAACTTGCACCAACATGCAACAGGGTGTGCAAACGGACTTAACATGTGACATTCAACAATGTTGCGTCCTTTTGCACGGGGCTTTAGAGCTCGGTTTTGTTGAACACTCGAGACTCAAGCCTTTTAAACAAAATTAAAAATTCATATAAAAATAAGGCAATGAGCATAATTTCAACTATGTTTAATGATTTCATTGTTTTCAATAGGTTTTAACAATTAGTTGTTTTATCAATAAAAAGTTATTTCTTAATAATTGGCTATTTGCTCAGCCTTTTCAAGTTGAACACGTTAAACTTTGTACCCACGGATTCAAGCATATCAAGGTGAAATCTTCACTTTCCTACTGATGAACGACCTGAAGGTGTTAAAAAAAACTTCCATGGCTACCTTGATAACAGTTTCTCTTCAGGTCACTAGACACTACAATCGACTCTCTCTTAACGGATACCTCTATAAGACGGACACCTCTGTAAAATTGACACCCAAAGTTCTCCCTGTTCATCTCTCTAAGACCGTCGTACACTTAGTGCCGGACCCAAAGGTGTTCGTGTTAGAGAGAGTGGATTGTATATGAAATATGAAATACTTAACCGGATATACGTTACAATGTGATGAATTTTACGCGCCCTCTGATTACTCGTTTCCCATGATACGTCATTGGAGTACAGACGCATGGATGACATTATGGGAAACTTGTTTTCTTTGTTTTGT
>OZ037993.1:10555404-10632904 GCA_964035705.1 Porites rus
TCACGGCAAAACTGCTTTACACCCAAGAATCGCTTTGTTGTCCTTCAGTTCCTTGCAATTTATACATTTTCTTTTTGCTTTTATCAACTTGGGCGTACAGTGGTTCTTCACGCGGCTGTCTACTATCGTAGGCCGGAGGTAAAGCCTGAGCACCACCGGTACGCTCGGGATCCGGATTATTATCGATTTCCCGATAACCGCCGATATCCTCCATTTCTATTTCATCTCGGACCTCTCTCGGCGCCCTTCGTCGGCGTATTTCGTCGTCCCCTTCGTAACCGTCGCCTTTGGTGGAAGTACTTGGTGGTGGACCGCTTTTTTCGGGCTCGTAGAATTGAGGTTGAGGAATGGATGTCTCCTCGGCTCTTATCGGACGAGGTTCTCTTTTTAAAGATCCGGACGGCGGTTGTCTTCCTCGTGGCATTGTTATGTCCTCAAAAGGGCGTGGCGTTGGGGGCACGTGACCAAACTCATCGCCTATTTCTTTCGTAAATTCCCAGCCCTCGTTTTTCAGAGAACTTCGAAGGGGCACGAGATTCCAAATTGTTATTAAAACCTGCAAGAAGAAGAAAAAATTCGTAGATGAATAAACCAAAAAACCGGACCACTTAAAACTTCTGCTTATAAGGGAAAAGGCGTTTAAAAAAAGCAAAACAAAAAAAAAAAAAAAAAAGACACACTCACACACACACAAACAAACAGAATAACGAGTGAAAATAGGTCTGTGAGTCGACCGCGAGAAATCGTATTCCACCGGAATCAATTTGTTCACGGAAACCGCTGGTCTCCGTGAAAAAATCCTCTTCACACTCTAGTGTCAAACAAATTGCGGCCTGCTACCTCCTTTTTTTTATATTTTGTGTTCCTTTAGCCAAGGATAGTCATATAGTAATCGGTATAATCAAAAGATAATTTTCTCGTCATATTCGTTATTATTAAAGATAACTGGTGATAAACATACCTGGTTAGCTGTTTTGACTATCTTAGGCGAGTATCTGTCCCTAGACTTCGCTATCGCCACAATCTTCTTTAGTCCTCCAACACTGCGCACGTGTCTGAAGAGAAGTAAAACAGAATTATATCACCTGTTTTTACAACACAGACACTGCACGCTGGCACTCAGGCTGCGCGGTGTTACCGCTATAAAATAGGCCATTATGAGGTTGCGTCGAACAGCATTATGGGACTGTTTTGGAACACACCATTACTTTTTTCATTAGCTATTATGAAGTTGCGCACTAGCTGGCCCAAAAACAATCCCATAGCGCAAGTCGACCCAGTCAAAATGGCCGATAGGCCTGGTTGCCGGCGCGTTTCCTTGACTTTGTGCCCTATCTTATTTTGTACAGACGCGGGACAGAATACATCTTCAAACACGATGGACTTCCTTCAATATAACTTCCGGTTTACACACTTGCTTGAAACAAATATCGTAAAATTCCGAAACATAAGCCCCTCCATGTATAAGCCTCTCCAAATATACGCCCCCCCAACTCGTAACGCAAAAAACCATCCGTTAAATCGCCCCTCCGAATATAAGCCCCCCGGGGGCTTGTACTTGGAAATTACCCTCAAATACAAACTAAAATAAAGCAAAAACGGTCAACTTCCTTCCAACTATAAGGCTAGCCTAATCGATTTTAAAACGCAAATTTCCCTCTATAGATAAGCCCCTTCAAAAATAAGCCCGTCAAAAAGGGCCTATAAAAAATATAAGCCCCGGGGCTTATTTTCGGAATTTTACGGTAACAGTATATTATGCCCTTACTGTCCGTTTACACACTCAAGAACTTCTTACTTAGAGATCTAATGGTATATCCTGAGTAAACCTCAGCTTTCAAAAATTTCTCTCGTTTGCTTGTGGGCTAAGTACCGTGCCCATTTCAACGTTTGCTGCTTGTAGTAGCAGTTGTAGTTGTTATTTTTTCCTCGCGTTTTTCCTCAGCCTTATAAAAGCAGCCTGTTTGTAGGTGTCTTACTTTGCATTTGGGATGCTCTTGTTGACCACCTGATGAACAGCACAAAGTATTGCGCCGACTGTGTTCTCTTCAACTCTGTCATTGGGTGCTTCAGGATCAGGGAGACGGTGAATAAGATCCTTTGTAGCGTATTTACCTACAGGCACCAAAAGTGTTAACTTGAAAAATATTAAAAACATGTACTGTTTACAAGTGTAAATACTTGGGTTTTTAAGGGGCTGTGTCACGACTGTCTAGTTCATTTTTGTCAATATTGCCAATTACGCTTCCTTATACAGTATGGAACTTGACGTTAAAGAAGAAAGTATTTGTAAATAACAACAACACAGCTTCTTGTCCGACAAATGTACCTCCCAAGCATTATATCAAACGTTACAAACAACAAAAATGAGCCGTTAAAAACTAATAGGCTGACAAGTTTTCAAAAACCCACAATAGTCCATTTTTGAGTTCGCTATGACCGCTGAATTAAAGAAGTGAAGACGCATTTCTTACAGCCTTAGCCTCCATCTGAAGTAATATATTCACAAATTCCAACGAGAAAAAGACCTGTTTATTACTCTGTCTATTGTGTATATTCAAATTTCAAACACTTAATTGCCAGAATTTTTGAATATTTTACTTTACGTAGAGGCTAACCCTGTATGAATGTGTCGTTAATGTTTGTGTTCAGCGGTAATTTTTAATTCGAAACTGGACTATTGCAATCCATTTTTGTCTTCTTCAAGTTTGTCCCTTACCTCCCTTTGTATTTGCTATGTTATTTATACCTTCTTGTCACGTTTTCATGGGTTATTTTTTTGTTTCACTCAATTTGGTGGCAGGTCCAACTGCTAGTTATTTTTAAAAATAAATTTCGAGACAGCTCCGTAGAAGCTTGATTTATACGGAATGTTTCATGTTTGACATTCTCCCGCGGACTTTGAAGACGAAAGTCTCCTGTAGTCAGCCGCTACTTAAAATATCTGACGGGTAAGGCCTATATCCCTTGACAGACCGCAGACAGGACAGGGGACCCCTTCGTGACATTAGCCTTAATACACGTTGCAGAAGATGCTTACCTATTAGGTCCTTGTTCCTTGGATCAATTGCAAGATTTCTAAGAGCAGTAGCAACAGCCCTTACTACAGGATCAAAGTTCATTCGTAAAAGTTCCACTAAAATGGGAAGACCTTTCTCTTTCCGCACAGCGGAACGCGCCACCATGGACCACTGCAAAACGAAAACATAAGCAAATCAACGCGTTTAGATTGCATCAGAATATCAGGAAAGCATGAAAAATGTCAAAACACTCTTTACAGTTACAAACGAGTGGGATAGTCTTGCTATAAGCACTTGCAATAGCAGGCGAGTAAGCTGTCGTGTTTGGGGCTCGCTTTCAAGTTACGAGCTGTCGGGTTTCCCAGCTCGCTTCTTTTTTTATTGCCCTTCGTCCCTTCCCGTCTGTTCGCAGTTACTCGTCAACTCTCCCCACCTCCATCCTCCACCAGATATCCTGTTAGTTCGTTCACTATTATAATCTCGAGCGGTGCGGGCTGATACAACATCTTGAAGTACTGTTCATGATGTCTAAAACCCGATGGTAGCTCTTTAACCTAAGTGGGCCGTTTCTGAGCAAAAAAAGCTTAGTATTTGGCGTGGAAAATCCACTGCCTTTTTCACTACTTCCTTTTCACAGATGCAATGGTTCGGAAAGAGCAAGTTACATAGTCTTCAACACGAGCATTATTTTGGTCGTCATGATGCAACAAGCCTATTCCAGGGAAACCGTTACGTTACGGCCCAAACAGGAGAGAGAGACAGAGACAGAGACAGAGAACAAAGACGAAGAGTGGGAGGAACTTCCATCAAGTAAAATTTGTCTTACCCGCCATCCACAAGCCGTTAAATTGTGCACAGCGCCAGTCGAGCCTTCTAACGTTTCAGGATTTGACGATTCTGCCATTATAGATAAATATGATTTGACAATCTCTGGTTGCCATAATAACTCGACTCCTTCGACCGGGTCTCTTCTAATTTGAGGCTGTTCCGATTCTTTGATTGTTCCCTTCTTTTTCTTCTTTGATGCACCTCCGCAGCCTGCCATACAACCCGGATCGGGTTTCTCGGGTTCCTTCCGGCTTGGTTCAGTCATAGGAGCGTCCTTATATTTTTCTCTGTCAACTTCGTTTTCCAGACGATATGACAAATTGCGAAGAATACAAACGGAATTCTCTACAGACTAAAACAGCCATAAAGATAAGTAACCTTGACTCTCCACTGATAACAGTGATCGAAATTAAACTTTCCCTCATTTCATTTTGTAACCTACGCGGAACAAAAATTTCCCATGGGAAAGTACTGCCAAAGAGGTTTTAGAAAGGGTTTAGAGGACCTGGTCAGTTTATTTTAGTTAAATCTTTCGACTTTTTTTCAGGCTTTCTTTTCGCAACTGAAAATATTGCGTTTATGACTGCGATGATCTTCTTTCATATGATAGATCTTTTTCACCCTCGAGGTCAGCAACTATGTAAATTTCTTGGAACAAAAGAAGGTTTTTACATTCGAAAAGAGTTCAATCCCCACATGATTTTTTCTGTAGACCAACATGGCCGCTGTTTAATTGTTTTGTACACCAATATGGCCGCCGTATGAAGGCGAGCCCTAAATTTCACAATCGAATAAATCGGTTAACTGACAAACGTCACACTTTCGTAAACGTTTTCAAGTTTACCGGAATGCCACCCGTTTGAATCTTCTTCCGTTTTCCCCAACCGAGTTCGTCATTTTTGTTGTTGTTTTTAGCAGCAGTTATTTTGATACTGATTTCCAGTCAATTTCGTGTTCAAGTGACTGAGCGTCACCTAGCGTATTAACGTACTAGAGAACAATATTTCCTTCCTGTTTCGTTACCTTATTATCAATATCAGTTTTTCCAATAGGCGCCTTAATGATCCACACAAAGGAGTCCACCAGTCCATAACAGTCCCTCATAACTCGTCTTGCCTCAGGCCCTGCTGAGGACACATTTCTAAGAACACCGCTGGCATTACGGAAGACGGTCGACCATTTAATTGACGGGATCGGCGCGTTACTCTGGGCAGCGGTTTTGGTCCAACCAGAATACGGTATAATTATTATAGTTACTAGGACAATCAGACATATTTCGATGATACGAAGCTTTAGATCCTGTCGGAGGAAAGCAAAAAAAAAAAGAAGCTTAATACGCGTGGTGTTAACACTTTATGCCACGAGAGAAGAGCGCACACTATCAACGTATTAAACAAAGGGGGAAATTATTGACTAACTTCACTATCTTTCCCTTGGATAATCATCAGTCATCTTGAGCAACTGACATTTTTTTTATTTTAACACAGAATGTAGTTGCCTATCAGTTAAACTCTATTTAAATATTTTTTCCTCGACAATACTGAAAAGATATCTTTGGCGTCTGCAAAGCGTAGGAGGTGTTACAATAGGGAGCTTAAGCAACCACGTTTTTGAGCGACGCACGTCAACCGGAAGTTGCCCTTTTTCATTTTTGGGCGATGCTTTTGCCCAAATTTTCAGTCAAATCGTCTCTATAAGAGTAAAGAAACTAAGCAATACAAATTAAATAGCGTCAAGGCATATTACGAGGGAAAAGTCCTCACTTCCGGTTGACGTCCGTTGCTCAAAAACGTCTTTGCTTAAGCTCCCTAATTACAACTTAGAAAAACTTACTTCACACGATGAAAGGTTCCATAAAACTCCTAACAGTACTTCTTTCACCTGGAACAAATTTAAAAATTCTGTGAACGACCTTTGATCATTAAACGGTGATACCCGTCTAGCATGCATATTTTCTACACTACTCTCCAACCATTTCCTAGCGAACAGAAGAGGTGGATGTGTTTTACAATCGCGACCTTTATTTCTTGGTGGTCATTACCTTTAATCTCACGCCCTTTCTGTGCCCTTATAAGCAGTGTTGTTATATAGCAGGAAATTTCTTCCCAATAACGCACGCTCTCATCGGTTTCTTCTTAATCACATGAGATCTAACAAGGAAACTGTTTGAAGCAATGAAATCCCTGAGCGGGCGACGTTGCAAACTTCATGACGTCAGAGGCTCTGTTCACTGTTACCTTGACCGAAGACCACCGTTACAATACAGCGAGGTTTAATGAATTTCCAGCTTCAAAATTTGCGGCTATGTAACAAATCACAATTTAGAGCAACCGGATATTCATGTCTACATGCAACTACAGCAAAGTTGTTATCAAGCCATAGAACTGAAAGAGCCAGCTGTCAAGAAGAGCTCTCGTGTTAAAAAAAAAACGGAAAATCAGAATGCTGAGAAGGGGATGGCAGGAAAACATTACGATATTTAATCTCACAGCGTTTGTTCTGTTTAAAAGTTTCCTTACAACGAAATCAGTTGATTTCGTAGAAGTGTTCAAGCGGATACGTGGAGGATAGATTCCCTCGAATCTTTTGTTTCCTTTGTTTCCCTCAGGACAAGTCATTAAGTCTTTATTGGGTGACAGGAGTTGAAAAATCCATTTCTTACATGGCAGATAGGGGATAAGTTATCTGATGTAAATGGTTCTCGTAAAAAAGCCTTTTATTTTCGAGCAAAGTACAAATTAAAGAACATTTTTCGTGGTCGGAGTCTCAAAATGGCTTAACTTTCAACCCTAAATTTGCTAACATCAACTCTCCTTGCGCTGGCAGAAAAAGCCGCAGGGAGAAATTTGGACTCGACAATTTTTCGCACAAATAAACGGCTTTTGGTGGAAACAATCTATATCTGGTTTCTTCTCTACCTAAAAGCTATCCATGGACAAGAAATGAAAGAAATCGATTTTTTAACAGCTGCCCCGAAATCAAGATTTCGACGCTCGATTTTTTCCTGTCCGTCGCTCTTAAATCCCTTAATGAAGATCTTTTTTCTCTTCTCAAGAGACAAAATATACACTTGTCTGTCACTAACTTCATCGATGGCACACAAAAAAAGAAGTTAAACTACACAGGATGGTCAGTTTAACTGCTTACCTCGTCTTTTCTTGTCCTTTTTAACAATCGAATTAAAGCTTCAATGCCGTAACAATGAGCAATAGCCAGCTGAAGGAGAACACAGACAAATAAAGAGTTGTGAGAATACAAGGTTTAATACAAACCTTTTGAATCTCTTTACGTGACATTGCCCAATTGATAGAACCGGGTAGACGACGAGCATTCCCTTTTTTTTTCTTAGTCCATCGACCGAAACGCGCGAGACACGAAAATTACCAGGAAGTGACTTAAGGAGCGAGACCTCGCAATCCCCTCGCGAGAGAGACTTTCCGCAGTCTAAAACCAGGGAGTCGTTTTTTTTAAATCTCGACAACGTGAGAAAACAATTTCACCAATGTTTAGTTTGAAAGCCAAGTAATCAAAGACATGCAGGCGTATATGCATTGCAGTAATGGATTAATTAAGTAATTATGGATTTTCTTATACAATGTTGCGCTGTATCCGAAAGTAGAAGGGACTTTCGAAACGTTTCCCTAAGTTTGAAGTTTTGCTTTCCCAACGACGCAACCCTACAGTTTCCTACAAAACGAATCCCCTTCGAATATGACCGCTCTCTTGTTGAAAATATAAAAAAACACGACTACGCCAATGTCACATGGAGCGTAGAAAACCACCTAGTCTGCCATGCATCTCATACTGGTTAAACCGTGTGTATTTGTGATTTTCACTCCTGCTAAGGGCAACTTGTTACGTGAGAAAGTTAACAAAGAAAATACGGTACTTTACTAAACAAAGCCGCTTTTGTAGCTCGAACATTCTATCAACACGGCAACGAAAAGAGAATAATTACCTTGTTTTCGTCTCTTGATTTACTGTAGGATAAATTTAATAGACAGGCCGCAGCAGATCGATGAATTTCTTCTAATTCGTGGTCAAGGAGACGTACTAAAACTGGGATGCCACCAAGCTCACTGTTATAAAACAAACAACAATAACATAAACAAGGGCACTTGTTACTACCGTAGCCTCCGTAGAAGGCCTATGAAAAATTTAGGGCGCAAACAAGAACAGCCCGCGAGAGAGGAGAAGGCGCGTGTCATCCTCCTCTGGCGCGCGTATCGTTTAACCTGCGCCCGATTGCGCCTAACCCTGCAGTTCATAAGGCTAGGTAACCTGACATGCTTCCAAGGTAAACTTACGACACAACTGGCCCCAGTTGTTCAAAAGGTAGCCTGCGTACCTGGCGGTATTGTGTGGGTGCGAGATTAAAGTTTTGGCGGCGGAGCCGTGTTCCAAAAAAAGGGAGTATGGACGAGGCGGTTGAAATATATTTCTCGCGGCTCGTGACGGCTCCGCCGTCAAATCTTACTCGACTACTACACAATACCGCCAGCTGCGCAGGCTATTCAAAAGGTGGATAACGCTATCCATCGGATAATTCTCTACCCACTGGCTGACTGGATAGCGCAATTGGTTTTCCTAATACTTATCCACTGAATAGTGGTTTATCCAGTCAATAGTACTATCCATCTTTTGAATAAACGGAAAGTGGACTCTCAATGGTGATATTTGTATAAAACGTTCAACTAAGCAGCGCTTCTACTCGTCTGGCATAGTTGAACTAGCACACTTACCGAGTAAAATATCTTCCCTGGGTCGATTAAACTCACGCGCGGGACAACCCTCGGGACTGCAAGAAATCTCTTAGCCAATTACAAGCTGTCGGGCGAACGTTGCGGCTACAATTTGATTTAACTTTTTTGTGAATTTTACAATGGAAAATTTTGTTGCCTGGCGAACTTACCGTACTTTAACCTTGACTTGCTCATCACTGTACGAGAGATGCTGCAGGTAGTTAGCGGCATTTACGATCAGTGTGGTATCATCAGTCTGTAAGTATTCTATCAAGTCTTGTAAGTCAGGCTCGTGTGCATAAGTCTTCCTCTCTATAAACAATAACAATTTGTTACAGTTACAACAAGTGTAAATCCTTTGAGCGTGGACGTTTGATACTGGAGAAAGTAGCCTGTTCCAGGCGTTCGGATAGCAGAGAGCGGGAGAAAAATCCACGAAGAAAAAAAACGAAGGGAGACTAGAGGGGGAAAGGGGGAGAGAAGTTCTCTCGCTCTTGCCCCACCCCGTTTTCCCGGTGTACAACTTAACTCGCTCTCCACTTACCCCCGCGCTCTACTATCTGAACGCCTGGATGGAACAGGCTATGGAGAAAGCCATCAGAGCACCAGACTACACAATTCGCTATGTTCTTGTCATCCTGTTTAGGCATTCACACACACAAAAAACAAACCTGCATACAGATCCCTCTCTGTTTTTCCATCGTCTTCATAATCAGCCAGCCAGCGGTTACAAGGGAAAATCCAGCACTCGTCATGTATGATGATCACGATCTCCTCGAGGTACCATCCTGTTCCCAGGCCTCTTCCGTCATGACCGATACGAACCTTCTCCAGCTACACCAGGGAGCGAAAGCAACGCAATATTTAGCAAGACAATGACAGAAGCAAAACTCCAGAAAGCAGACCTTTTAAGACGTGAAAATAAAACTATACGAATAGACTTGTACAATGGAACCCGACATACGAACATAACGTCCACTTATTGAAATTCAGAGTGGATATCCGTTCACGGTCAAGTGCCCGACGAGGCCGGATAGACGACTAAAATGGCTCTTGCTAAAATCTAATGGTGTATATAAGACGTTTTTCTTTCAAGTTAATACGACAAAATCGATGGCGTGACCAACAGGACACTCCAACATATTTTGGTCGAGTAAACATCTTAGGATACGATCTGACGACTACAGATGGGAGGCAATTTGACACTGGAATGAGACACAATATGTAGTTTCCTCCACTTTCACAAGCTTATGAAAACACGAAGTCGAAGGTTATTGGTTAGTATGGAAGGATGAGAACGGAACCACCAACAATGAAGACAAATAAGAATATATTTTTACAAACGGCGTCCCCAACAGTGGCCTGTCGTCTTCAGTTCGTAGTTGCCATATCTTCAACTCCCAAGTAATAACAAGACGTGCAATTCACTAGAGACAACAATAACTTACATTTCCTACATCCACAGTTTGCAAGATAATCTTGGTATTTGCTCCACGCTGAAACCTGTCTTTGGTGTCACAAATCTGTTTTAATTCAATGACACCAGTGTCGCCTTTATCGCCGAATATTTGAAGATAAATATTTGAATCTGTTCCTGCGTTCTTTACATTTCCTGTCTTTACTCTCACATTGTAATCAGAAACTGCAAAAAAAAAAAAAGGAAAATGGTGGAGAGATAAATATATGATTCAGCTGGAGTATAGACATCATTCACGTCCTCCCATTTGATATTGCTTTACGTGATTTTACGATTCACTGAAAATGTCTGAAGTGTTTTTATGAGGACAGAGAAAGCAGCCTGTACTTCCATTCCCGTGTAGGACCATTTTAGTGTTCCAAAACAATGAAACGGCAGCCATGTTGGTATTCCAAACAAATCCTGTAGCAGTTGAACCCTTTTCTCATGGAAACGCTTTCTTATGTTCCAATAAATTTGCATAGCCGCTGGCAACGTGACTGAAAACGCTCTATACATAAAACCAGCTAGACTGCAAGGTGTATTGGTTATGTGAAAGGTTGGCTGTTACGGTTTTCAGACCAATTTTCAGATGCAGGAAGGCTGTTGTTTCTTACACGGCTTTTCATATACATATGTAACGTAAACGTTTTGCAGTCCGCCTTCTCTCTTAAAATCCCGCCAGTTCTTCTCTCAGCCAGCGCGATTGCTGACAACGACGTTACAACATGGGTTAGGCGTGGAGTAATTTCACAAAGAAAAAGAAGACTGCTCGCAATCCGCACATCTGGTGCACTCGCCAACTGATTCTTTGACTTTGTAAATCAGTAACGTTCTTACCTGGCTGTTTGGGATAAAGTTCTTTGTCTGCAGATCCCGCGCCATGTTCCTCCGCTACCCACGCATGACACGGGAAGATGAGATGCTCTCCACGGACAGCGCTGTTTAGTATCACTTCCTCAACGTACCAGTCTGCAGCAGGACCACGCCCATCATGGCCGACACGAAGCTTCTCAATCTGCAAAATAATCCAGTTTCACGAATTGAAAACGCGAGGACGTGTAGTTTAAAATAATACAACTATTCTTTACAAGTTAATGGAACGACCCGCCAAGATTAGCACGAACTAACTATGGCTCCGTGCAGTTCTGTCAAAAGGAAGAATTAAATGCAGGAAAATAAATTGTTGTTGCTGGTGCAGTTGTTGGACCTAAAATACACCGTTTCTGTATACGGGTACAGTTAGATTACCCGTACCCGTAGCCGTGATTAATACGGGAGGGTTGCTTCTTACCTACCTGCGAGCAGGTTTCTCGTTTGCATGGCTTTTGGCGTTTAGTAAGTCGTTCGCGCCGCTTGTCCGTCGCATAGTTTGTTTGATTAGGCCCGCGCAGGGTACTTCTTACCCCGAATGCTACTATCGGCGACAAAATGAGTTGAGACACTTCGCCCTAAAGAGGCTTTTTGACGTTTTCCTGGCTTCAAAGAGGAAAATATAGGTTTTCCTCCCCCATCCCCTCCATGCAATGTTGTGCCGATGTTAGAGCTACCCTTAGAAAACAACAACACCCCAACTTTGAATGGAGGGGACAGGGGAGGGGTGTGGATTCTTGTGTTCTCTGAAGTTACCCTATTTGAGTACAATGTCTCAACAATTTTGTTGCCGATTGTATCTTACCGATGATATACTATCACAACTAGGAAATCAAACAGACCTTTACTTCTGTAAAGACTAACTATCATTTTCATATCATGTGACTTAATTCTTCAGCAATTTCGCAAGGAAATTCTCTCTTGCCTGACGCCGCTTACATAACTTCTCTTTCCTTTATTTCGCCGACTGATAATTAATTTAGTTTTACGCAGTTGCACAGCGCTTATCAAACAAAACAAACTGATGAAGGCTTTAGATATCAAAACTGACCTTTCCAACATCACCAGCTTCTAAAGTGAAATAATCAGTCTGACCACGTTCAAACAAGTTCTCCATCATTCCTGATTTTTTGAGCGGCACAAGTCCCGTGTCGCCTTTATCACCGTAGACTTGAACCCAAACGTTTGCATCTGTACCAGCGCTTCTTTCGTCTCCTGTCTTGATGGCCAAGTGGTAGAGACCTACACCAGGAGCCGATTGCAAAAGATATAAAACTACGACTTCAAACAACCCCACCAAATACAGTTAGTTGTCCCTTCCCCTTGGGGGCACTCCATTACTTGGCCTAAACAAGAGTTGGCCTAAACGGGTATGTGACGCTGAACAGGGTATGGTTTTCAGGGTTCTGGATCTTAAACATGGAATACAATTTTACTATTAAGCGTCTTCAATAGGGTGTCTTTTTGGACCGAAAGTTTTCAAAAGAGTGTCAACGTTGGCGATGAGCGGTGTACATGTGTAGTACCAAGAATTTTTTTTCTAAAAAAACACATTAAATGACGGTGGCCCAAAAAATTGCTGAAATTTGTACGCGGAACGAAATGTATCAGGGTAATGAAATAAGCTTTTAAACAGGATATCGAAATGAGCAATTTTTGTCTTGAGCAGGGTCCGAGTTTGAAGGCCTCGGCGGCACATCTCTACCCAGATGTCCATTGAGTGCCCCTCCCCACCCCCCCTGCGCGGTTGAGATACCCTGTTTTAATCGATATACTCCTCAAAAGGCTTTATATCTGGTTGCTAATCGACTACAAACTCGAAGCTAATCAACCGACACTGGGTACGAAATAACAGAATTACAAGTACCATGCGTGGAGATGATGAGTTACATTCATGCTTCTTTACACATGACCTGACGAAATTGAAACAACAGTACGAGGAATCCAAATGTCATTTGTATGCTTTCTTTTGTAAGCTACAATGGCAAACCGTTCTAAGCCAAAAGACACATCAGAAAAAGACTTTTTGTTATCAGTGATTGACGTCAGTTCGACAACAGCTGAGGTAACGTTAATGAGAATAGATTATCGTAATTTGATGATATCACACTAGTACTCACAAGGTCTTGAGGTAAAGTCCCGCATAATTCTGCCATCACCTCTCTCAGAAGCCAACCAACAATGCGAAGGGAACACAGTGTGGTCACCGCGTGACGGTACATCAACCGTTACTTCCTCTAAGTACCAGCCTGAGTTGGTGTGACGACTGTCGTGACTTACGCTTATCTTTTCAATCTGAAATAAACGGAAAACGAGTGACGTGTCGTAATGAACATACATCAGAACTGGTTGTCGTTTGAACTTTCAGCTGAGGGGATGCTCCTCCCGAGGTTTTCAACTGAGCGTAGCTACAGTCTGTACCTTGGTATTGCACTGCTAAGCTTTGAGTGTGCTAAGCTTTTAGCTGAAAAATCTCGCGCCAATTATCAAGAGGCTCACTCGCGAGATTCCCCATGCTTGGCGTCCGCGTCATCTGTGATTGGCTAATATTTGTTTGTTTGTACGTGTTGCGATTAGCCAGAGTAACTGCTTTAGTTTTTGTTTATGGACACTCAATATAAATCCATAACAATCCAAGTGAAAAAATGGAAAAAAACGGAGAGATTGAATAAGGCTCTCCTGAACAGTCCAGCACTCTAATTACAGAGCTACGCTACGAGACGAGAAGCAAGTACGCCAGTTATTATTAAATCTACATGTGCCACGCGTCCCACAAACGGCACTGCTGATTGTTAACTTTAATAAAAATCAAATCGACAGAACGTTGAATGTGTAGCAAACATCGATGCAGCCTTCCACCTAGCTCTCCAGCGGAAGATCGAGAGTTGACCGATTCCAGGGGCACCCAACGAGAATATAGCTCAAAACCACCTTAACATAGCATTGTTACACCTATTTTAGTATTTAAACGGTAGATATAGGCATATTTTTATCCCTTAAAATTTTTTCATCTGTTCGGATTTCCTAGCTGAAAGTCTAGAGATCCGAAAATTATAGGGATCAAAACTTAACTTTTCGAAAATTTCAGCCAGAAAAAAGGCTTCCGAAAATTCTAGGTGACCTTTTTAGGATAAAAATCCGTCAAAAATGGGCAATTATACCAATTTTTAGATGTTCGAAAATCCTAGGAGAGGTAGGCAAGCAAGAAGTTTTGCAAAAAATGCTCCGAAAATTCTACATCTCAAATCGTCTTCCAAACAGATATTTTCCGAAAATTGACGTCGGGTGCAGCTGCGATTCTCCCGAATGAAGAGCCTGCTAGCAAAGCTGCAGGCAAAAAAAAAAAAAAAAAAAAAATCAGTGTATTCTACGACAGAATTCTAAAGAGCAAACCACATTCTTAACGGAGGAGAGCTACACTATAATCTACGGCAAGAATCAGAGTAACCTTACCTTGCCAATATCGACTGTTTCAACAGTGAACTTGTAGGTTCTTCCTTTCTCGAAGCGTATTTTGGAATTTCCCGCTTGCCTCAGTTGTATTTGTTCAGTCATTCCTTTGTCACCAAAGAGCTGGATGAAAACATTTCCTTCAGTTCCGTCTCCAAGCACGTCTCCCATTTTAAGGCAAAGTTGATATGCGACAACTGCAACGAAATGTTTCGTTTTAGAATAACTACAAGTCTTCATTATCTTGTGCTTAATAAGTTGCAGTAATGTTCATGTAATTGGTCATTGTAAGATGTACACACAAGGAAAAAACCAATATCACTCTAAGAAGTGATCTCTTAATAAAACATGGTATTTTGACTCCAATAAACATTGAAAGTAAACTTTCTATCAGAGATGAGAGATCAAGTGATACTGTTCGCCGAAAACTGCGTGACCCCACGATTAAAGTCAAACCATCTATCGTGGCACGACCTGAGAAATAAGGTAGGAACAGTCAGTTGCTTTCAAAATCCCAGGGTTTTCAGAAAACTAGACTGCGTAGTTCACGCGAATAATCGGGGCTGCTTCACCCTCACTTCCTTTTGTTGACTGTTTTGGCTGTCAAGATACGAGAGGAATAGGGACGAGTTAAGGCAAGACTCGCCACTTTGCCGAAACCTTTTCACCAGGCCAAAAGGCACCCAAACATTCAACCAAGGCATTACAAGCAACCTACTCTTCCTGGTATCCATGGAATCTGGCGCCGATGCTAACAAATCAGTTCTTTTCTCCTCAAAATGATACTCGTCAGGTGGTGGAAGGACCTCTTCATGGTAATGGTATTCATTCTTTGGAGGTGGTACGGAGTATGGCTGCCTACGAACTTCTTCAATAGTTAGTTCCTCTTGTGTGATTCGCTGCTTAGGCTCCAGAGGCCTTAGGGGTGGCGCCTCTTCAGCAGGAGGGGGAGTCTCTTTCATTACCATTCGCTCTTCAATTATTTTTCTCTGCGGCGGAGCAGGGGCTGGCTCCTTTCGTGAGGTGGTGTATCTAGCATTTGAAAAGATGACAAAAACCTTTAATGATTGTTAAAAAATGAATACTGAAAATATTATTAAAACTTCTACATTCGCTATTATTAGAATCTTCAAACTCTAAGTTCCCAACAGAATATAACCCTACAACCAATGTATTTCATCTACTCGCGTTCTGCAATGTCGCACACAAGACTGAATTAAATGTGGCTTAATATGGTTTGGTATCATTTGCAAATTGCAATCATGCACCTTCAAAATGAGACACTATGACTGGTTTCTAGTAGAAAAGTATTCGAACAAAGAACCACTGTGCTTGAACACACCAGCAGATTTTGCATCTGGCTACTCGTCTAAAAACATTTAACACCCCTACTTCAGAGTAAAACAAACGTTTTGGCACTACGCTCCGAGCAGCCCCCCCTCCCCCCCCCACCCCCCTTTTGCTTAACAGATATCAGGGTATCACAAATGCCCCATTGAATTTGCTCTTAGTAGACTACTTGTACTCTGTTTAGACACTGATGGAGAGAGGGAGGGGAGGGGAGGGTAAAAAGAGCCCACTGTCGGCCTCAGGTTTATCAGTCTAATGGGTATTGTTACAAGTTACCGACGTAAAGTAAGGATCCTTTACCATTTACTTTTTTATCACTCACCTATACTCCTCTTGAATGACAGTCTTCTTTGAAGGAGATGTAGTGTAGCGAACTTCCTCAATCACTGATTTCTGAGGAGGTGAAACAGTAGTGTACCTCAATTCCTCTGTTATCACCTTCTTTGTGGGTGTACTGTACCGGCTCTCGTCCATGACAGGTTTCTTAGCAACTGGTGGTGGAACGTTCCGACTCTCCAATTTAGTTGTTGTCTCAGTGGTAGTTGTGGTCGTGGTTTTGGATGGGGATCTTGTGCCAGATGAAACAGGGACACCTACATACAAAGAGGAACAGTGGTAAGTACGCACATGCAGCCCATTCACTCTCAATTTCGACGGTTTAGACTATGATATACCACCAATCAGCCTCGTTTCCAGGCGCGGCCGCCTAGCTGTTTATTTCGGAGTGAACTAAGATGGATGTTATCTAGTTTTTGAGGAGTACCTGAAGAAAAAAACAGCTGTTTATATCCTGAAACCTTGCCGAAAAATAGTTCAAAGTTTTGAAGAAAGTCTACGAGAAGGTATTTTCACTTTGGTAATTATTTTTTTAATTCTCATATCCTGGCCTCTTGACAATATATGGATATTGTTGGAAGAAAATGTATGCTAGTCACTACTGGGACTTAAAGGGTTAAGGCTCTTTGAATCCTTTGTACTGTTTAACTGAACTTTACAACGTCGATGATGTAATTTCGTTTCCCAGCAACACATACCTGGTAGCAGGTCTCTCTCTATTTTTTTATCATCTTCGTTTCTGGCAAGCCATCGGTGACAAGGGAAGACAAAATGTTGATTGTGTGCTGGTACATCTACAGCAACTTCCTCAAGAAACCATCCTGGGGCAGAGCCATTATTGTCATGTCCGATACGAAGCTTCTGGACCTGTATGGTTAGAAAAGTAAGATGGTGTTACGATGAACTACAGCAAGGCCGGCACCACTGAGCTTTATTCTCCACGTTAACAAGGCCTTTATCCTAAGCTAGGGGTGCTTACCACCATGCGGTTTAAAATATCGTGCATTAACATGAAATTATTAAATTTGACGTGGTAGGAAAACGATCCACCGCTACAAAGTATATCAAAATCAGCTGGACAGGATTGAAAGAGTACAAAAATTCCATCGCCTCATATCACCGCCCATATTTTTGAAGTTTTCTAAACGGGAATTCTGCTTTCCAACATAATGGGCAAATACCCTATTTCTTGTGCTGGCTCAAAATTTAACAGTAAGTCAGCTTCACTTGGAAGACAAAAGCTAGGTGAAGATTCTGTCTGTTTTGGGTTGTTGGTAGGCTAAAATGCAGTTAAAGAATGCTTTTACCATAGATTGGTTATCGACTTAAGGTTACCTCGTTAATACGACCGGTCAAATGTAAGGTGAAGCCGAGAGACAAACGAGAAGCTTCCACCCGACAAACCGTAAAAAAATTCTATTTAGAGTCGTTAAAAAGTGCATAATGTATTGTTGGAGTATTGTGTGATATCCAGCAGATCGGCAGTCAGAACTAAATTCTCCCGCTTATTCCTCATTTTACAGGGACTTAATGCAACACTACCACTTTAGTTCGATCTAGTCTTCAAAATAATTATAACCTCAACAATTTGAGGAGGTATGATCCAGCGTCGGCAGGGGTCCCGGGTTCGAGTCCCCTTGCTGGATTGTTTTCGGTCGTTCCGAGTTCAAAACCTCGGCCAAACTTGCAAATAGCCAGCTGTTTGTCTCCTGCCAGCTAGGGCTTTAATCCTGTTGTTCTATTTCCATTATATGTCTCATTATTTGGAGGCCTGTAAACTTGCTGGAAAAGCTAAGTCCGCTTCCACTTTAAACAACCCTTTAAACCTTTTTAACCGTTTGTCATGACTCAGAGGAGGTCGTATTTACGAGGTTCCGCCTGACAAACTGCAAATTCATTTCAATAAAGTCAAATAACACCTTTCAACTCATTTAGAAAGTGAGCACGAATTCTACTTAGCAGATTTTCTCATTTTAACGCAAGAATCATTTTGTAGATAAACTACTCCAAAGGCAGTTGTAACGATTAACTTGTCAATCTAAGCCCAAGATCAAAACCTCAAAAATTGATAAATACAATAAAAAAAAATGAGACAATCGTACCGTGCCAACATCAACAGTTTCCACAATAAATTTATCAAGTCTGCCTTTCTCGAATCTTTTTTCAGCTTTACCGCCCTGTCTTAGTTGAATTTTCTCTGTTTCTCCTTCACTGCCAATCAGCTGGAAATACACATTAGCATCTGTGCCTGCTGTAAACATCTCACCCGTCTTCACCGCTAAATGATAAGAAGTATCTGCATACAAAAAATACATAATAAAACGTTTAATATAATGACCCTTGAAAACTTTGGTGTGAAAGTACGTCTTTCAGACGTCGAAACAAAGCATTAATGCGTGTTATGGAGTGCTGTATCAAGGTATAAGCCAGTTAGGCATCAGGATTTACCGATGCATGCTCAGTTTTTGACTTTCTTGGTTTCAGAACTGGTGGCTTAAGAGTTGAAGTGGAAGCCGCGCCCATTTTTCATTTCCTATACTAGTACATTGTTAAATCCCTTATGTCTCGCATCCAGTTGTTTTCTTGACAAGGACCTTTACTCCGCAAAAACTCTATTTCCTTCCACTATGTATGAATGGTTCATTTAAAGAAAATGCCAGAGTAAGCCAAGGCTGTATATTTTTGCCTTGTTCATGAATAAACGTTTTATTGCCGGCAGACCTTGCAAAAGAGGGAGGAAATTAAGTTCTCTCACAAAGAACGACACCTAAACACACAGAAGAACCAAATGTGGATGAATGTCAATCAGAAGAGTCTTAATCAACCATACTTGCTCCGACTACTACTTCAAGACTTACTGAATCCCCACATGGAAGGGAGCAGTTAATGAAATGTGTCACGAAATTGCTTTTCAAAGTTCATTTCGTTGTTTGGTTTGTAACATACTGATTAGGAGGCATATTAATATTTTGCTGAACAAGAAGATCTAATTCTGCCATTTTCATGCTATATCTGCGCTTATATTAAGGTCCCTTGCGAAACAACTATTGACAAATATACACAATATTGACAAAACGAACAAGCCACGCGTGGCACAGCCCTTCTAAAATCTCCATTTCACTAACTTGGGCGTGGTGGTCTTGGTTGTCCTGGGAGAATCTCTCTCTCCATTTTATTATCTCCTCTTCCTTCAGCCAGCCAACAGTAGCAAGGGAAAATGGTGCGATCTTGTTCAGCAGGAGCTACTTCTACCTCTTCTACAAATATACCCTTCCCATCACCCTTGCTGTCATGGCCAATGCGCAGTCTGTCAATCTAAAACATAACAACAAAACATCGCCATTACTATTAGTTGAATAAAATAAAATGAGATGCGAAAAGTAGTGAAAAGAATCATCAGCTATGTTAATTTTGTCAGACTAACAGATCTACAGTTAAAAGAGAGATGATCGATGTAAGACTAGCATTTATTTCAAACCATGATATTCATACTTAAAAGTATTTTGAAAACGCAGAATTTAGTTTTTGCCCCTCAAATACCAATTAAAGCAATGGCAAGGATCAAAATGAAGTTTGACAAAAACTGTATAACTGAGAGACTTTAAATTCCTGGCTGACTGTCTGATTGACTGAGGCGGTTAATTGAAAGGAAACTGTAGTGTGCGTCAATTTGCTCTGAAGAAGGGTTACCCCTTGAAATGTCAGCTTTTTGAATCTTTTAAAAATGGCAAATCAACTTGACAACCTCAATAAGTAAAACCAAATTTTTGCAACCAGACAGATCAACTGATTTAGAACTGAGATGCTGACCTTACTGCTGGCTGATTGGTCAATGACCAACTTACTCTTTCTAACTGTCTAACTAGCTGATAGACTGACAGACCAACTGACTGACTGACTGCATAACTGTCTTTTTAATTGACTGACCAACCAACTTACAGCACAACTGCCTAATAGTGTGTGTGACTGATTGTTGAACTGATTGACTGGTAAATTACAATGAAGCTGGAGGGCTGAGCCATTGTCAAAGTGTCCTTCCTGAAGAAAGCACTGCATCGCATAAACCAACCTTCTATAAAGTCTCATTTCATTACTCACCTTTCCAATATTTACAGTCTCAACAGTAAACTTGTACATTCTGCCTTTCTCAAATTTATTAAGTGATGACCCCACAGGACGCAGCATGATTTTGCTCGTCTCTCCTTCTTCTCCAAACAACTGAACATAAAGATTAGTGTCTGGGCTCAGAACCTCGCCTAGTTTGACTGACATTGTGTAGGAGGTGTCTGAAATGAAACAATTAACATTTAATAAAAAAACAAAAACTAGACAGTACTGTTAACAAAGAAATAAATAATAAATTACAATGTACATACTTTAGAAACTACAACAAGTTGCAAAAGTACAATGCACTTGAGACAATGTAACGTATTTTGGCTTAAATGGCCTGTCCATGATCTTGTGCTTGTGATCCCCCCTCCACCCCTTATCAAAGTTGTTAGAAATACAAGACCATGCTCAAAACTTGGAGGAACAATTTCGAATGGGAGGGAGGAGGAAGGTCGGTATTATATCTCACAGACCTGTGACTAGCAGCGATTTGAAGCAAGAAAGGTCATTTTTTTTGTCTCAGTGTCTCAACATTTTTGCAACTGGTTGTAGCACCACCATTGATAAGTGCATTCAAAGACTTGTTTTGTTTGATGCTAATGATGTACAGTGTTGTAGTAGCTAGACCAAAACCCTTAATCACACAAATCAAGCTATCCCTGCTGTCTATGGGTGGATACTCTATTCTGACTGAACTGTTTGAAAAAAAAAAAACTTTTATCTGACAGAACTACTTATGGGAGTTTGAAGACAAAAGGGAGGTCATGTACATGTACAGTTTATACTTCAATTGTCATTAATGGGAATGTATAAATATAGTGTTTTCATTAAAGTTTAAATGGTGGCTCTCTTATTTGACACAGAGAACTTTAACAGTGTTTGGGATTTATTAGCTAAATGTACATGTAAAAAGGCATAAATAACAGCAGTTATTCGCCTCAACATGATAAACTACGATACATGTAACAGATTAAATTCATTCTCTAACAAGGGCTTCCATTTTTTTTTTTTTTTTTCATTTATTATGAGCTTACTTGGTAAAGGAGTGACTGCAAACATCTCCCTCTCGATTTTACCATCATCAACATCTTGTGCGAGCCAGCAACGGCAAGGAAACTTGACTCGATCTTGGCGTGCAGGAACCTCCACTTCAACTTCCTCCACAAAAAACCCAGAGCCATAACCTGTGTGATCATGACTCAGTTTGATTCTGTCAACCTGAAAATTTGAAAGAAAAATTGAATGATGCAGCAGAATCTCCTTAGCCCCTCAAGAGCTTCAGAAATCTGTTTGTGTGACTGAGTCTTGCGAATGTATATTTGGGTCAACTGAACATGACACAGCAATAGGGGTGTAACGATTCATATTCCTAGCGATTCAATTCGATTTCAATTATTGTCTTTCGATTTCCATTATTTCGATTCGATTATGTAAATTTTTCTGAATTGTTATAACATAACGTGTAATGTTAACAACATGCAACCCTAAACCCTCAATTTGAGAATAGTAACAGGGACAGGAGGATTAACAGTTGCTTGGTTCGTTGCCATGTTTGAGAACCTGACAAAGATGGTTTACCTTATTTGGAAATTCTCAAGGGGTGGTTGAAGGACAGCATTTTTACCAGGCAACACAAAATGGTGCACAAACTGCTATCGTCTTTGCTCGTCAATCAAAAACTCACATTTTAAAGAATTCTGAATTCTGATTTTTACAACATAATAACTCACTGAGGGCACCCTGAAAAAGGTATGCAAAACTCGAAGCAAAATCGAAACGTGGAAGCAAAGAATCGTGAATCGAACCGAACGGTTCATAATCGCGATTAATCGAGAATTCGATTAATCGTTACACCACTACACAGCAACAACAACATACATACATTGTTTACAGGTAGCTATTACAACAACTGAAAAGATAAATACAACAACAGGTTGGATATCGTACACATAACCTATAACATAACATTTTATTACAGAAAGGTATATTACTTTGATATATTTTTCCCATTATCAAGACACAAAAATTATATAAATTATTTGACTGTAAATAAAAAATATATCAATGTAACAGTAACTTTAAATAAAATTACACACTATCACCTTGAATTTTAGCAGCAAAATACAAAATAAAAAACATTTAGTTCATCATATTTGTATTTAAGTGATAAAATAAGACACAAATAAGTGTACCTTGCCAATGTCAACAGTGTCCACAGTAAACTTGTATGTCCTTCCTTTCTCAAACTTATTTCTGGTGTCACCTGCCTGCCTGAGCTGAATCTTGGCTGTGTTACCACGTTCACCAAAAAGCTGGATGTAAACATTGCCATCTGTCCCTGAACCTTTAACATCGCCTACCTTTATACTGAGATTATAAGTAGCTGAAAAAATAACAATAAAAAAATGATACATTCAAAGCTGATTAAATGCAAATGTAATGACCAAGTTAATATATTTAAAATAATTTTTCATTCTTGTTATTATCTTTATGCTTTAGTGCCTCTTTCAAAATTATTTCATTGCTGTGCCTGAAAAATTTTGTACTTTTACTACAGTTATATACATTTACTTTGTATAATATCGACACTTAAATCTACTGATAGATTTTAAAACTAACAGGACAAATTTACTAAACTGCATAAATCTTAAAGTTCAGATTTACATATGTAAAATCAAAAAAATAGTTTAGTCCACTCAGAAAGCATGTTATTGCCACACCCGGAACCGTTTGCTACAATGGTGCACTACAAGTATACATCATATTATATCATCAGTTACAAAAAAAAATGTGATGATGTACACTTTGTACATTTAAAAGGAACAAGAGGTTGATATTCCACTTCCAAGCTTTGATCATTTAGATTCACATCACAGTACATTTCACTCAGTCTGTAGATACAAATACTTGGTATTGCTATGATGTGACAAAGTAATGAAAATGAAAGGCTTGTGATATATCCATCACTTGTTTGAATGACATTGCCCCAACCATATCATAGTAATAACAATAAAAATACTATGCAGTGTATACCATACAGTAAATGTAGCTCAATAATTAAGTGGAGACCTTAAAGGAACACCTAAAATACATACAGCATACTTTAAGTTATATGCAGGAAACTTTTAAGGTCACACTCAGTCACATGGAGTAAAAATGAGAATTTCCTTCTCTTCTCGACAGCACCTGTCTTGTGTTAGTTCACAATTGAATTAACAGTTCCAAATGTCCACAGATGAAATTTGACAAATTTCTACACCTACATACAAGGTAGCATATTTCAACTTTCACAGCCACAAGACAACAGTGTGTGTAATAAAATTAACATCACAAGAATAAATGTAAAAAATGGTAACAATGTCAGTGGTATTTTGATTATAGTACAAACAAAGGCAAGCAAGAATTTAGTTGCAATTTAGCATTTTATAATTTTTTTTTTAAGTTTGATGGGAAAGCTTTTAAGTTGCTGTTTTAAGATTGCCCTTCAGTGAAACAAAATGAAATATAAACACTTGAGAGATCACAAGATTAACATAACAATATAAAACCAAGTATAGACCAACATGTCGGTTGTCACATGTCTGTGTAATCCTATAAAAATTATTGAAAAGCACCCTGATACACCAACTGTATCTATTCTGAAGGAACACCATAAAACATTGAAATATTAAATACCTTTTGGTTTTTCATCTGGTAAAACCAAAGGAAAAAATCTCATAAACAAAGATTGGGCATTCCACATGTCCATCTTGTACAAATTCAAATTCCAACACAATTTCCTTTTATCATTAATTATTTAAAGAAAGTCATAGACAAGATCAAAAACTAAATACCTTTCATTTTCCTTTACACCTGGTTTGACAAAGAACTGACAATTATGGTAAGAAATGAAAGGAATACTTACATCCCACATGGGAAACATTTCTTCTATTAATCAATTTATTTGGGCACAATGGTTTTAAACTTTTAATGTTTGATTGTAGCATATTCAACCACAGGCCTTTCATGAAATAGCATGTCAATGATAGTCACAAAAAACACAGGTTTGGACACAGGTTTTTATTGTATACTGAAATAATAAAAAACCAAAGACAATTTTCGATGAAATTACCCACAATGAATTTACATGCACTCCACGAAATATAGTTATTTTATTTAAATTAATTATTGTGATTGCATAATTAATCAAAATTTAGTCTTGGCACTTTTAAATACACTGAGGCAAAATCAGTAAAATCAATTTAAAGACTTAGTTTACTTAAATTGGATTTGTTTCAAGAACACTTATATAAAAAAATGTGATGGGAAAAAGTAAAAAGAGGTTCAGGAAAGTCCCGACCTTAAATTGAAAAAAAAAAAAAACGAGTAATTTAATTTATTTGCACATTGTTGGGGTCAATTAAGCCTCACTGTCAAGTTTTTGATTTAAACAATGTGGCTTCCATTAGAATCACAAGAACTTGATCATAATTCAGCAGAAACAAAGAAAAAACAGATTCGCCTGCAAACTGTAAAGTTAAAACTATAATTATATACCTCTCCACAACCAAATCGAAAAGAAAGTGTTCATGAGTCATGACAATTAAGATTCTCAACAAAAATGAGATTGATGTTTAAGTGAGCTGTATGTAGTAACGTTGGAACTTACTGCTTTGCCGCCCAGATGCGCTAGATGATCGTGGAATGGTGGATGATGATGATGGTGTTCCCCCAGATAAGGATGTGCGAGGTAAAGATTGGCTTGTGTTGCGATAAGCTTTAGTAGTAACAGAACTAGACTGAGATGAATGGCGTGAACCTGAAAAGAACCATTCATATACAGTACTTACTTAGGAAATAAAAATGCATTACATTTGGGATAAAAAAATTATTAACATATACTTAATGGCAACAGATTCTGGTTGCACTGCATGTTAACTTGCATTCTAGTTCACTAGTACAGCTGCAACGGACACTATCATACAGTAACATAAATGATCAGTAACTTTTTTCAACACATAGGAATTACAAAATCATATGATTATATATGATTTGTGGTTTCAAGGTAAAAGATGACTTATCTGTTGTAACTGTTTTTCGTTTACATCCCCCGTAACTTCTGACTAGATATCATACTGTAGGAAAGCCACGCTTTAAAAGTTGGGACAGTGTAATAAGGGTGTCACAATATAGGATGAAATTGAAAGTGTAAGACTTTGTTACCTGTGGGTGTATGATATCCATCTGACAAGTGTCCAGATGAAACATTAGTTGGTGTCTGTCTACCATCAGAACCTGGACCACTTTGACTACCAGGACTGTATGGTCGTTTGTAATCTTCAACAGAAGATTGAGATCCTGGGCCGCGTCGTCCTGATCGATACTCATCTCCAGGAATATATTGTTTTGTTACAGTTCTTGGAGCATTTCCATTGACAGCTCTGTTGTCAAATGTGTACCGTTCGATGGTTGTTTGAGCACTACCAGGGTCATATGTATCTTGCACAACTTTACCATCTACTGTCCTTAATGTGCGGACTTCTGTTCTTGTTACAACCTTCTTTACCGTTTGCCCAGGTGTCAGGTCTGTTACAAAGAAAAATATTGTTTACACCTCAAGTAGACATGTCAATAATGCTGTAAAAACCACACTATACATGTACTTTTAAGACAAGAATTAATAATATTATAAACTCTTCCTGAGGATCAGATTTAACTGAGTGAAAGATAAGATAAATGTACAGTGTACATGTACATGTATATATCAATAGATAGGAATATTTATCAATAACATAATAGGCTGAAAACTGAGAGATTAACCTACTAAATCTGTTAAATACAAACACCAATCAAATAGCAGGTGAGCTTTTGAAAATAACATATTAAATTCACACGTGAAAAGATCGCTGTTGCTATGGCCACAAACATGTAATATAAATGGCACCTTTCACAGCAAAAGAGGTATTTGTTAAAGTGAAGTGGTTTAGTATTTATTTGGTGCCTATATAATAGAGAGATGATAATAATAATAATATAATAGAGATTAGAAATTTCTCTTAAATTCTCCTGTAAAATATTATTTTTTCAACACTCGAAGAGAAATTTTGTATCTCCACACATGCAGCCATGTAACATCTTCATGTATATATTGAATTTGCATCATGCAGCAGCACCTGCTTCCATTAGATCTTTTTCCCAGTTTTGATTCATGAGTGCATTGGAGCGGATTCCAGATAGTGAACTTTTGCCGTTAACTAAACTCCTGTCATAGAATGGTTCTTGATCATCCCTATAACATAAAAAATGAAACATAAAGAGCGTCATATAACATAGAAATACCTGACAGCAAACATGTTTATAGCTCAACGTTAATAATACAGATTTCTGTGTATCTTGTGAAAATGCCCTCAGATTTAGAAGCATGTTGTCGTCCAAAAACAGTGGCGGTTCAGGGGCAGATCTAGGGGGAGGGCGCAGGGGGTGCAAACCACCCCCCCCCCCCCCCTGAGATGACCTGCGGTTTTCTAATACAATTGGTATTCTGCAAAAAAAAAAAAAACTATGTGGTTTATTGGTGTTGAAGGACAGCAAGAGATGAGTGCACCCCCTCCTGAAAAAAATCCTGGATCCGCCCCTGCGGTTTCTTTCAAGCTATTTCCACCAGAAAGTACATGTATAAGGCAATAATAAATTGTACATGTAATTTGTCACTTTAAAATGTCAAATTGCTAGGTATACATGTATGCAATGAGCCAGAATTGCCAATAGAAAGGTGAAAACATTGTCATGAGAAACTTCATCACCGGGTCAAACTTGTTACAAAATGTAGTTGGTGGTGAATCTACATCACGGCTTAAGTTTTATTGTAATTTAGTAAGCACACAAAATATTTAAAAAAATTGACTGTTTTTTGAAGCCATCATTTTGTAGTAATAATCTGGTTTCATGAACTGATCCTCAAGTAACCTTTTGCTATTTTTTATTGGTAGTTTAATGGTCAAGTCAAAACAAAAGAGCATAACTGACAACTCTAAAAATGATAAAAACTAAGATAATTTCTGGGAAGGAATCTAAAGTTAGTGTCCATGTATGCTAATACATGTAAGTTTTCTATCCTGCGATTTTTTGCTTTGTTTACTTTAAATAGAAAGAAACTGTAAAGCATTTAATTTGGCAGTATAGGGTGGTTGCATTAGTTCATTTGTAAATTAACCACTGATCTTCACAAGCATTTACCGTAGTATAGAAATTGACTTCTAAATTGGTGTTCTTTAAAGAAGACGGTGAAATAGTGAACTGGTACCAGACACTTTTGTTCATCATTATTAATTAATACATAATATCTTTAGTCCTCTCAGATGGAGTAAACCTACAAAATTAACAATTTTGCTCAACATTTTAAGGAAAGCTGTAATGAGACTTGCATGACATACCTGGAGTCAGACAAACCTCTTTCTTGAAGGACTTTCCTGAAGGTAAAAAAACAAATAATCAGCCAAGAATCACATGCACATGCTATTCATAATTAATAAGATGGAAATCTCTGTGGCCCAAAATTATATAATAAACTTAACAAAGATAATTTATTGTCTATGTTCAACAAAAATTAAAACAATGTGTATGGTGTAAGTGCTGCATGCAAGAAAATAACGGCAACAGAAAACTTAAACTAGTGATTAAACATAATTGAGGAAAAAAAATTTCTTGGATTTAAATGTTTAACAGTGTATTAAGCTTTAAGGTATACTTTCAAAAAGACATTGATTGACTGATTTTCTCCATTGTTACTAATTTATTGTCTTTATTTATACGTGACTTGCAGTATATTATTATGAGGGAACAACCACAATCATACAAACTGTAAGTTAAAAAAATTCTTGTAAAAAATATTTAAGTGAACTGATGCAAAGTTCTACATACAGAGCAAACACTGCATAGAATATATTAAACACCTCTAAAAAGCAAACATCTCATAAAAGACATTGATTGATTGATTTTCTCCAGTACTACTAATTTATTGTCTTATATAAGTGACTTGCAATATATTGGGGAACAACCACATTCATAAGTTAGTTATAAAAATTCTTATAAAAATATTTAAGTGAACTGATGCAAAGTTCTACTTATGGAACAAATACTGCATGGAATACATGTACATTAAACACCTCTAAAAAAAAAACTTCTTATAAAAAAAAAATACAAAATACAGTCAACTTGACCAGCCAGGGCAGGAGTTTATTTCAACCACACATCTATGATAATTTTTTTTCTGCCGGGAATTAATAATAGTTGATAGTCCGCAACACAAGAGATTTATAACTGTAATTTAGACCAACAATATATTACAATCTCTACCTTCCATGAGCTAAAAAACATCTTTTACAATAATATTTTTCAACCTTTTGAGGAATAAAGCTCATTGTTCACAACATGATTATGCACGGACCATATTTCTAAAAGTTTACTTGCAAAAAGAGTGTTCATGTATATAAACATCATTAATAAATCCCAATAAGGGTCATATATGTAAGTACCTGCAACAATATACCTTGGCTGAAACATTACTTACATGTAATTTGTATAATGTTCATAGAATAAACCAAATATACAATAAAATCACAAGGACGAATACTACTTTTTTATATGATGCGACAATACTGTGTAACTTTCATCAGCTCATCTTTTTCTTACACAGACACTTCAACTTGTAATTAAATCATTTCTAGCTTAGTAATTTAGTATTGTACACCAAAAGCATGCATATATGGCCTTGCCCTAGCTACCCAGATGATATACAAAAGGAGCAAATCAAACAGTAAAGAGATAAATGAGCAAAGGCAGTTACAGGAAGACTGCAAATCTTTAAATTTAATGTGAAACATGTTCTTATAGCATAGCCTTACATGTAAATTAACGTCGAGTAAGTTGAGATAAATCTGTAATCAAAACTCTCTGAATGTGAGCCAGTGCAATCCACCGACAGTCCCAATTTGAGAGATGTCCTTTCAACAGTAAACTAATCATATAATACAAGTACCATGCTGTAATTGTGCAGAATCTGTCTGTTGTTATGGATAAAATCTGATTTTATCCAATAGATGTACAAGAACAATGACACTTAATTCAGGAGTTACATGTACATGTACAATATCAATTTTAATATTTTCACTGGGATTCACAAAACAGGCTTCCTCCACAAAACTCATGCAATCGGTGGTAGCAATATTTTAACAGGTACACATTTTTTTTCAGGATTTGCCTGTTTCCATACTTGACGTGACTAAACCAGCTGGTAATTTGAGGCACTTTGGACAACTAATTAATTTTACCTGGGCATTTTTCTGGATTGAAATAGTTTTGAACATAATATTTTGGACAGAATTTCCCCCACTGGCTAAAAATTAGAATGAAAAAACATCTCACCATAACTTAATGTAAATCCAATCATTCCAATCATTGATATTATTGTAAATACATTGTAAACGCAAAGGACACCTATTGTTTTTATTGGTCTGTAACTTAGATTTTTTTTCCTGGGTTTCTTGTTGTTGATTCTCATCTACGTGATTTTCCAATTTATGATGATAAAGTTTCCATTTCTGGTTTTGTATTTGCCTTGCAGGAGCAACCTTTTTATTAAAATAACTAACATTTTTTCAACTCCTTTAGTGCAAAGGACAGTGCTCTGTGCTTTTCAGTGCTCAAAATGAATTTCCAACTCACAAGCAGGAATCAACAAGGGCAGATCCACTAAGCTGACTCTCATTATCTGAAAGATCTTGATCATCACCAATACTTCCTGGACCTTGATTTCCACGCCAAACAAAAGACTCATCTGTTGAGCTGATAACCAAAAAACAAAATGAACATCAATATAAGGTTAATAAAATATAAAAAAATAATAATAATAAATAATTTATATTTTCAGAGGAGGCCTCCAAGCACCTAAGGGGATTTTCGGGGGGTCCTCTAACATAAAGGTCATAATAATAAATTATACATTTTATACTACTACATGAAAAATTACTGCAATTTGATTGGCTTAGAGCAGTGGTATTTCAGCTTAATTTGAAATACCTACATGTGAAAATTACAAACCTTTTGCGGGTGGTAGTATAAACAAATAATAGCATGACTTGTACGTGATATTTGGCTTAAATACCACTCGTGATAATTCAAAATTGTCTCAAATTTCTCTCGCCTAACGGCTCGTGAAATTACGTATAACAATTTCGAAATATCACTTGTGGTATTTATGCCAAATATCACTACAAATCATGCTATTACCTATACAAATACGGTTCAAAATGGTCTAGTAAAAACTGTTTCAGTTTTGGCATCAGTCACTTGAGCTTACTTGGCAGTAAGGCCCAATCGTTAATTGCTTTATAATTTATAACAGACACCACAACATTAGAAAATCAGACCAGTTAGGCCAGCACTGGAATGTAATGAAAAAAAAAGACCGACAGGAATTTTTCTGCCAATTAAAAAGAGGGATATTGCACCTCTAATAACAGATGTGGAAAATAAAGAAAGACAATTTGTGAATTAATTTTTTAAGCTTGGTAAAATATATGAATGTCAAAGGTGTGGTAATAAGCATGTCATAAGTCTAGTACTTGTGAAGTTGTGACCAAACTAGGACATAAAAGACTATAAAATTCAGACATTAGACAACGGACCCACACCCCCCTCCCCTGTCAGGACCTCTGAGCGGTCCACAAATGCACAACATCAAATTGCAAAACACTCCAAATTTTTTTCGGTGTATGCATAGGATAGCAATGGCCAAATGATGTCAAAAATGCTAAAATGAAAAATACATAAATAAAATAAGTATCATTTTTGGGGTAAAAGGAGTGCCAATCAGATGTATCTATAATGTAGCCAAAAATAGTAAAAACTGAGGATAAAGTTTTGGTTTGCTGGGAAGCCATACTAACATAACCTTGTGATTTTAAAGAGGTTATTAATAATTATTGTCTTAACAGCTAAATTCCGTTCTCAGGTTAAACAACTATTTACCCTTAGTTACCAGGGTCAGAGCACAAGAAAAAAGTTAACCCAAATAGGTTAAATACTAACAATAGAATTAAAGCTGTAACATACAAAAGAATAACCCAATGATCAGAGTACCATGAAAATAAAACCAAAACTCAAGGGGTTCACATGTAACTTCTGAGCCACCCTTGAATGTAGAAAATAGCCAAGTAATTTACCTCTTACCACTCCGGAATATAAAACCTCATTATGGTCAATTTGAATTTTTTGTTTCAGTCATTTGCCAAGCCAGTCTAGCCTTTGTGCTATAAATAGGGTTATCATAGAATGATTATAATAACTATTTATGGTTCCTTGATTTCACTAATTGAATTTCAGACCAAAGATAGTGTTTCTCTGCCTACAATAAACTGTATACCCTGGGAAAATCAATTTTGAACAGTTTTGGGTTTCCTTTACAGTTAGAACCATCAGGTCTCTATCATAATGACAAAACATTACCTATGTGTATACAGATGAAAACATACAAGTTGCAAAGCAACCACGACAGATAATTGAAGAATGAGGGAAAGTCATGCCTCTTGCTGGAGTCAAGCCAGAGTAAAAAACACACCACTAAATTGTCTCTATAGGAGCTACTTTTTCTTTTCAAAAATTTGCATTTCAAGGACCTTATTTATCACAATTTCTCTTAAATTTCCTCACTAGTCCTTCCTTTATTATCAAGGAAAATTATTCAAAGAAAAGTAAATAATATTCACTCAAAGTCACATTTGTAAGTGTTTCATGAAAAGACTGCTTCACCGTGATTCTTTTTTGACATCTGGAAAAACATTTGACCGCCATTAAGCTGTCAACAATTTGACACCTCGGGAAAATATTTCACACTTACAAACATTTCAACAGTAGTCTTCCAGGCATGAACCGCATCAAAAGAGAAATTTTCCCTAACATGGCGCTTTGCTTTGATCACGAATTTGGTTCGAACGAGGCAAATTAATAAAGAATGGAGAAAGAACTTAGGTGATAGCTACCCTTCTGGAACAATATCCAAGACTGACATTAGAGAGGAATGCATTGTTCAGAAACTTTAAAACGCCAGCAAATATAATTTTCACTCTCAATACAGAATTTTAACCTCAAGACTTTTTTCACCGAGTTACTAGTTTGTACAACTTTAAATGACTGTAACGCAGAGGTAAGGGGTAAATTTATGAATAAAATTCTCTTCCCAAAAACACAATACATGCACCGATTGCCTTTCAGGAAATGAAAACGCCAAAAACTTGATTTATGATACCTGATAGCTAGCCGTGGATAAAAAAAGGACTTGCCGACGTTCATTATAATCAAAATAAGCTTACATTTAGCAAAGTCTCTCTGATGAAGTTTGTTACAAAGCATGACTAGTTGAAAGGTTTGAAAGGATAATCCGACATATTGTAATTAAAATGGTCCGTGCCAAGGTATAATCACCCTTTTATAAATATCCATTTGTAACACAAGCAAGAAATCGGTTCCTACAAAATGACTTTCGATCGAACGTTCCTAAACTTAAAATTATGCGTACATGTCTGTGACGAGATTCAACCATAACAAAGAAACATCCAGACATTTTTACTTATTTATTAAGCAAGTACCATATAAATATCAAATTAATGGAAATGATCTTGATGGAATCGAAACAATCTCACTACCATGAATTTAATGGTTTGTGAAAAACTGAAAACACGTAATTCTCAAGCTGGGATCGTAAAATTCAAATTAAAAAATATTCAAGCTTATCTTGCCTATCTTCAGTATACAAACACGACAATGAGTTTCTTACCTTCCCATCGAGCTAACACTTGCTGTTTCTGAGCCATATTTGCACTGCAAGTGAAAATATTGAGAGGTTTATAATCGTACATGTTGTATAACATCTTTTTACGCCGTGCAAAATTGAGGTTTGACCTACTACTCGGCCCATGACCGGCGCGGAACAAAATTAGCGTACCCAGGCAGGAATTCAAAATAGGAATCAAAACTCGACCTTCCTTGGCTTACCTTTTCTAACTGCTGTGCAACATTTCTTCTCTCTTGTTCTAATTCTCGGGAAAGCATTTCAAATTGAGCTTCCTGTCAAAGACGGCAAGAAGTACGTTTAAAGAGTATATCGCAAACTACAGAGTTTTATAGGGCGGAAAATAAGTTGAAATTCGAAGCTTTCAAGTTTGCAAGGCCAAGCAGTGTGCAAGAAGCTACCGGAACACAAGCCATTTGACCTCAAGATTACCAGAAGCATTAACGGCATGCAGAGACTCAAAGATAATAATCAAGTATAAGGGGTTCGATGATGTTAATCACATTAAATATACGGAGAACCACAAAAATATACAGCAACTGTACATGCTTACCTGTTGCCTGACAGAGCGAAGGAGGTTCGCTGCGGAGTCTTCGTTATACAAATCGCGTCGACGATAAGACATCGTGATACGAGATTACTCTGCTAAAATCGGACTCTAAAGTGGGAAAGCTGAAGCCCGGTTTTCAAACGCAGTGCTTAGAACCAACTTAATTTCAAAAATGTAACTGAGGAATCGGATTAATAGTATCGAAAAACTCGACGATTACTCTCCGTCGATCAAGATATTGGACGCGACGACAAACAATTGTCTGTCCCACCCTCCCTCAGGCAATACGGGTTTGAAACATGTCAGTCAAATTGTAGTTGCCATGACAATATTTGCCGACCACATGCGGGAAATACGTCCATTCAAAACAAAGGAAAAGAATTTCATCCAGAGTCTTTGTAACACAAAGTTTTATTAAAGTAAGGACATTCGTCTCCCTACATGTTGTTTAGGCCCACATCCACTTTTACTTTACTTTTTATGGGAAAACTACTAATGATATGAAAAAACCATTTTCTTCTGCTCAAATTTAATCAAAGAGGACATATTTGAAGAGTAGACTTTTAAGATCTGTTTACTGAAGAAATAATGATAGCCAATAAAAAATGGAGGGACTTATCATCGCTTTATTCAAAAATAAATTGCAAACGACAAAAGAAATTTCAGGTTTGTTTGTTATCGACCGTCTTATCAGAACGATTAATTGCCGAAAAAATGCTCAAGGACAAAAAGGGGTCAAATGTTTTGTTTGGGCGTCGCCGTAACGCAACGAAAAGTTAATGTTTATTCTTTCCCGCCCTAAGACTGAGTTTTTTCATTACCTTATTTTATTATGTGTGGTTAGGCCGGGAGCTAATCATGTTTAAATCATTTTATTTTGCAACCAACATTTTACGCTAATTTGTTTGAAACAGCCGCTAACTGGTTGTTCGGAAGAAGCCAGTTACTTGTCCGATCCACGGAAAAGTAAACCATTTGCGATTCATGACAATTATTGCTGTTTTCCGAACCGTTTGCAACATAAACGGAAAGCGGCTTATACATGTCGCCCTAGGTCTATTTGGAGCTAAGGACTTTGAATGTAAGACTATTCACGCGATAAGAAGTATTGTTCTTGTAGTATTTTTATGGCATTCCGAACACGAATGGCAAATGGCGATTTGTTGTACATATCGGTACACATATAAATACTGTTCTTGTTATACCTATACAGAAATCAGAACTTCAGCTTAAAAATGGAAAAATACAAAGAAACCCCAAACATGAATCGTCAGAAGAGGCTATCGTCTGCAAAGCAGCAACTTGCTTAAATATTCACACCCTTGAAGTCTACTGGCAAAAATGTATTTTTGTGACGTACGAGAATCGATTAATAGAGGGAAATTTTAATCCGCTTTTAAACACTCTCAGTAGATGACTGTCGTTTGATTTAAGAGCCGAAACTGTTTAGCATTGAGGTGGTTGATTGAACTGAGGTCAAACAGAAAACTTTTTTCGAAACAGTACATGTGCGTGTCCTTTATAAACCATGATTTCAGAAAATATGTGACACAGTAAATCGGTGATAAAGCTTTCTAAATGGCCAGGATTTACTTGTTTAACTACGAGATACTTAAGATGTTTGCCTACATTGCTTCTTGATTAAAATAAATGTTATTCATGATGTTTGCTATGTAACAGGGGTTGCAGATTTCCAAAACACTTGATCAGCATCTAAAAACATCGTTCGAATCTACCGATTGTTCTGTGCTATAATAATCTGTGCACACTTATAACACTATTGCAGTGCTTGAGGAGAAAAAAACCATTATTTAACGGCAGCAACTTAAATAAAGGCTAACACAAAACGTTTCCATAGCTCACCTGGGAAGTGTCGAAACTTTCTTTGCTCAAAAAATGGCGTGATGAAAACTCACATCCGTCCACAAGAGGAGTGATTTCTCTTTCTTGTCACAAAAATCACGCAATGGCAAGTGTCCTATAGAAACGCGAAGCCGCGGTGGCTTTCGCGCAAGAAAATCCGCCGATATTTGTTATCCCAAACTGCGAAAAGAGATTCAAAGATGGCCGCAAAACGAACTGATGATTAACCTGTTTCCGTTAAAATTCCGCCAAGGACACACAAAAGCAGTGAATGCGGGAGTCGGCGAACGTCAACTGGTTGAAATATGGTATGCAAATTTAAAGGAAATATATGCTGACGTTCGTCTCTATTATTTTGAGATTACTGTCTGCTCTAAATAACACTTGAGACACTAGCCAATGGGTGTACGCATTAGTGATAATGCGAAAATATTGTCTATTCTTTCTACCACAAGACGTCGGAGAAGTAGCGCGGCGCCATAGGAATTGACGAGATTTGATGGTACCAGACTTTTTTTATACAAATATTACCACAAAATAAGAAAAACTCGCTGAATGTGACTGGATGTGAATGAGCCACGACCAGCTTGGAATAAAACTTTCCTATATGAACCTGGCAAGAATACTAGAGAATAAGCCCCCCGAGGGGGTACTCCTGGCCGGCCTATGTTGGTGAGTAGCCTGCGTAGTAGCCTGAGTATCAGGCGTTTCTGGGGGAAAAGGGGAAAGATGGAAGCGAAAAAGGGAGTGCATGGCTGGTGATTTTGCTAGTCGAGCGCGCACATAAGCGTGACGAGAGAGGCGGAAGGGGTAGCCGCTTTTCTTTTTCCTTCTCGTCCCAAACAAAACACCAGCCACTTAGGCTGGTTGGTGAGCCCTTTCATGCAGGAAGGAAGTTCTCCTTATCGCTGCCGCCGTATGGATATTTTGTCAGGTCCTGGAGCCCGTTTCTCGAAAGTCCCCTTAGTTACTTGAAAACTGTTTTGCGGTTCACATTCAAGATCGGCATGATCAAAGATATGTATTAAAATTATCAGTTTGCAAAACACAATGGACTTGTAAGAGGATTAGAACTGGTGCTTATTATTTTTAGATTTTAATTTTAAAATATAACTCACGAGAAACGGGCCCCGTGACCGAAAGGCTTAGCTGGCTTTACCGAGCCAGTGTCGTTTTCTTGCTTGCGTGCAAGTTCTCTTTTAGTGATGTTACACGGGACGATTCGCAAACGACAATTTTTAGCGTAACACAGCATTGCAATGTTGCAACGCTGTGTTGCGTTTAAAATCGTCTTTGGGAATCGTCCAGTGTAACATCGCCTTTAAAGTCGTCCAACTTCCCACCACTTTTACCTTTTTATTTTCTAACTAATTAAATACATTGAAGACTACATTTAAATTGTTCAGAATTAAACACAAGCTTGATAAATAAGAAAACAGAGACAATACTTCACCTATAAAATCCGATCATGTATGTTTTGCTCACAAAGTTCCTGGCGAGTGGGAGACTTTGTTCCAATGCAAGCTGTGTGATTGAACTTTTTCGGATCTGCATGAAAATAAATACAGTCAACTCCCTCTAAGACGGACACCTTTGGGACCGGCAGTAAGTGTCCGTCTTAGAGAGATGTCCATCTTATAGGGAGTAAAATAAAAGGAGTAAAGAAAGGCAGGGACCAACTCTAGGTGTCCGTTTTACAGAGGTGTCCGTCTTATAGAGAGTCCAACCAACTCCAGGTGTCCGTTTTAGGGAGGTGTCCGTCTTATAGAGGTGTCCGTTAAGAGAGAGTCGACTGTAGTTCTGATAATCACATTTACAAAGTTCCTTGTATACATGCTGTTACGCACGAACAAAGTTATTAGGATCTATTAGCAATGCCTTGTTTAATAAGCTCAAAAAACATAGGCCTGTTTCAACCCCCCCTTGTGCTACTGCCGAGCTAAGCTGGCTCGACTTCAGCACGACACTAGTACGACTTGTTTTCAGACGTCGACAATACAAAGAAACGATTTCCAGGGACACCCAACGTCAATTTTCGGAAAATATCTGTTCGGAAGACGATTTGAAATCTAGAATGTTCGGAACATTTTTTGTAAAATTTCTTGCTTGTCTCCCTCTCCTAGGATTTTCGAACATCTAAAAAATGGTGTAATTGCCCATTTTTAACGGATTTTTACCCTAAAAAGGTCACCTAGAATTTTCGGGAGCCTTTTTTCTGGCTGAAATTTTCGAAAAGGTAAGTTTTGATCCCTATAATTTTCGGATCACTAGACTTTCATCTAGGAAATCCGAACAGATGAAAAATTTTTAAGGGATAAAAATATGCCCATATCCACTGTTTAAATACTCAAATACTCTTAACAATGCTATGTTGAATATGTTGAAGTGGTTTTGGACTACCGGGGTATATTCTCGTTAGGTGCCCCCGCATTTAGAAAACTTTTAGATTATTCTAATGTATTCATAATTTACGAACTGAGTTCGGCACGTCAGAAGCGCGACGTTTGAAACCAAGTCGAGCTACTGCCATGTAGCACGGCAGTAGCACGACTTGGTTTCAAACGTCGCTCTACTGCCGTGCTAAAGTCGAATTTAATTCGATCAATTTAGTTCGGCAAGGCAGTAGCACGACGTTTGACACGGGCCATACTGACGCAAACGCCGGTTGCGTGCTAATGATTTGGGGCTATAATCAAACTCCTAACAAAGGACCTCTGCGAATGCGTCTTCAAGTCAACTAAGCTCATATCACAGGGCCGTAGCCAGTATGAGGCGAACCGAGGCACTCGCCTCGGTAAAATTTTACCAAATACTGTCGATTTTTATTGTTTTTATCAGACTGATAATATTAGAAGATTTCATACGGCTGATTTCGTACAACGGACCGTGTGTTCGCCTCGGTTGTACCCCTGTATCATCATGGAGTTTGTAACCACCAGTCTTTTTGGAGTGAGTTTTTCTTATTAATCTAAGTTTTCTTGGAAGAGGTAATAAAGTCCTATACAGTTTATTACCGTCATGTGTTGCGGCTTTGAAAAAAGACAACGCATACGAAGTCTTCAGATTAACGTAAACCGTGAAAGATAAATGGAAGACTTGACGCTTGATATTGAACCCTGGATTTATTTCATGATTGCGAAATGAAAGGGCTCCTATAATGCATTAATGAGCTGGGCAGGACAATAATAATACACAAATACCTTTACTAACTGAAACTGAGTTCATTTCATCTTAAACAACAGTGAAATTAACTTAAGTTTGCAGCGACTCGTTGATACGTTCAAAATATGGACAGAAACAACTTCAAAGAGTTCGGTTGTTTGCTGCAGATAGGCAAATTTATGATTGCGCTTTTAATCTGCTTTATTCCCGAAGAATGTATTTTTCTAACAGCTCAGTATTTAACATCGAGAAAAATTTAGCAACAAACCCCGGATGACAAAACTGGAGAGAGTTACCTCGTTCACTCACTCGTAGTATAGGGAGGTTACGATGCGACAATAGCCACGCAAGTGAAAAGCAAACTCTAGATTCTACCGCTCAAACGGGAGGTCGATAAGCGACGACGAATTTTTCTTTCTCCCTCTAAACTTGAGTGCAGTCCCCAAGTAATCAACTGCAGGGAAATTCAAATCCATTGGCGACGTTTGATAATTCTACGCGGTTTTCAACTACAATAGGTTTCTGAATGAAACTGTGCTGATGTAACGTGTATTTCTGAGTCATGGCTTTCTGCGCACATCTCGGACTCTGCTGGATTCAGTCTTTTCAGAAATGATCGCACTTCTACTTTGGGTGGTGTAGTCTGTGTCTTATTGAAACACTATTCCTTGCACCCGATTAGAGCAGTACGAGTAGCCGGACGTGGAATCAAAATAATAGCTTTCTTTGAGACCACATAGCCTACCAAGATCTATCTCGTCAATAATCATATGCGTCGTCTATCATTCTACAGCCAATAGCCAGCAGGAAAAGGAGGTTCTTTGCAATCATATACGATCTAACCTGGACACCTTGTTGATGGCTCAACCCAATTCTCTGGTGTTTGTTACAGGCGACTTTAACCCAACAACAACAGGCCTTGACCTAAAGGACTTGACTCAGCCCAGCAACTTCAAGCAAATGGTCAATTTTAATACTAGAGACTCTAATTCTTGATTGGGTTCTCACAATTTTTACAACTACCAAAGATTGCAAAAAGGGACCACTTCACAGTCTTAGCAAGACCAATAACTAGTAGCACCTGTACACTCCAGACACAGAAGGTGAAAATAGGAGAACAAAGGGATAGTGCATGGCGCACCTTTGGGCGTTGGCTGACAAATAAGGATTGGTCACCCATTCTCGCTGCTGAGTCATGCAAAAAAAACTCGACATTTTTATCACGGATTTACAGAATGCAGTAGACACTTACCTCCCTTGGAAAACATTAAAAGTTCACCCAACTGATAGACCATGGACGACAAAGAAAATTAAAAAGTTAATTAAGGAGCGCCAAGCTGTGTTCACCCGGGAAGGAAAAGATTCTGCATTGTACAAGCTCTTAAGGAACAAAGTTGAGCGTGAGATCAGATCTGCTAAGTTCCACTGTTACCATCATAAAGTCAGTGATATTCAACATACGGATTCGAAAAGGTGGTGGAAGCAGATTAAGTCTCTGACTGGTCAGGATATCCATCAAGAATGGTTCCATCAATTTCTTCGCGATGATACTGTGATACTTTGCTGTTATAACGAATGATCTTCTACGCAACTGGCATCTAAGGATAAAATTTGTGGACGACACGACTGCGTTGGAAATCTTGCCAAGGAACGGTGTCAGCTCCTTGAACCACGCTGTTAGCGACATACATCAGTTTTCGTCCGAGCATAACATGAGGTTGAACCCCAAAAAGTGCAAGGAAATGCTTGTACATTCCATGCAAAATCGTAATTTCTCTTTAACATCAATTGTTATCGGTTGTAACACGGTGGAGCGGGTCAATACTTACAAGCTTCTTGGGGTTAATTATATGTGACGATCTTAGGTGGGTCCATCACATTGAGTGCATTTCTAAGAAGGCTTCTAAGCGTCTCTACTCCGTGAGATTTCTTAAGAGAGAAGTAGTAGCTGGTGATTCGATCTTGACAGTGTATTTAACAACTATACGCATATCTTAGAATATGGTGTAAAGGTATGGCAGGACATCCCACAATTCCTGTCAAGAAAACTGGAATCAATCCAGAAAAGGGCACTATGCATCATATATTCATCACTTATTTACGATAACGCACTTAGCTCTTCTGATCGTAGTAGTAAAATGATGTCATCGTGCAAGAAAGTCGCTCAAAGGGTGCGTAATCAATTTTCTTTGGGCTGGTTATTTAAACGAAGTCTAACTTACGCCGCCCGAGGTTTAGCAAATCTTTAGACCTCCAGATATCTTCCTTAGTGGGTAATTTTAAGACAATAAGTGCTTTTCCAGTCTACGCCTTATGCTTTCATGAAACTTCTAGTTTCACGATAAATGGTGTTAACTAAAGATAAAAGCATTAGGCGAACTAAAATGATATAGAACGCGGTTTTGTTAAACACTGGTTTAACTCCGTTTAAATAACTGGTCCTTAGTGTTTAAATTTTGTAATATATGTGATACCCAGCAGATTGATATCCCGAAATTGAGACTACATGGTTTACGAGGCTTAAGGCGCGTTTTATTATTCATATTCAGATAATAATACATGAAATAAACTTGTATTGGCTTTCATTGCATAGTAATATCTAGAAAATTATTGCTGCGCAGACCCAACTTGACGAATGGAGCCGGCGTTCCAGCAAGCAGGGTATACCTAGAGATTGCCAGCTAGCGAAAGAAATATAGTAATAAACATGGATGGTTAGACTTGCATGTCTTACCCTAAAAATACGAAAACCCTGCCTCACAGTGGCCGTATTCACACTAGAGACGGATTATCCGTTGGATAATTCGCGTCAGACAGATAACACGTCTTAATTTGAAAATGGAATGGTCTTAATTTTGGATGAACTATCCGCCTAACTTCATCCATCGGTTTTTCCTTCAATTTTGACAGATTCTGAAGATGGATTATCCGTTTCAGACTGATAATCCGTCTCTGGTGTGAAAACGTCTAGTTGTTTCAGTCAATCTGACTCTTTGGAACCTAAGGGAGTGACAAGAGATACAAGAAATCTCTGGCAGTGAACCAATCCTGCTGTCCATCTCAATTTCCAAGGGGTAAGGGGTATTTTCTTTAGGGAAGTCATTACCAGTAACTTCTTTAATTGTAAACTGTGCCACAAGAAGTGTTGTCAAGTCCCTGCACAGTCTTGCAAATTATTCATGAAAAGTCCTAAGAGTAGTAGATAATGATGAATAAATGTTACCATTACGCCAAAAAACTAAAAAAAATTCGAAGGATGGCTTACGGTAAGGTCTTTTTCGGAAATTCCGAACGAAAATTTAGGACTACGTTTTTTGTTGGATTGGAACAAACGGAATGTCGCGTACCATTGATCCTTCTCTGGGTCCCCGTCTCCGCGCATACCATGGTGGGATTGAGGGTAAGTTCAGCAACTGCCACAAGCTTACAATAAAAATTTACAATTTTATTCAACTGGCAAAAAGTTTTGACAGGTTTCAGTTAAAGAAATTGGAACGTGACGCTGATCTGAAAAACGATTTAAGAAATGAGTCTTAAAATAAATCATTCTAAATTAATAAATGGAAACAAACGAAGGTGATAACGAAAAATAAACGACGACAAAATAAGAATAGTTCAGGGCGTTTACCCCACCCAAAGTTATGATAGATATTTCACAGAAAAGTTAGCGTTAAGGAGAATGTTTTCGCAATGTGTCATGTGTTTCCATGGAAACGCCTTTCAAGGAGTGCCTCACTGAGAGCTTGTCAGAAGAACGTCTGTGAAGCGAAGGGCTTGGGCTTGATTGAGGCCTCGTCGGGGACTGGGACCTTCGAGACGAGTTTCCACGGTCATCGAGCCAAGCACCAGAAACTTTAGGCTTGAGGTCAGCTGCTTTATCACTTGAAGAACTTACGATACTGGAGTCTGACTGCGTAGCACGGATTCCTATAGAGGCTTGAGAGGAAGTAGCACGGAGTCTAGAGACCTTTGGGGATGGGAGTTTAGGAGGCGATGGGCTTAATTCGTACACACAAGAGACAACCTGAGGAGAAGACGAAGTGATTTTGGCAAACCTCTCCATCGAGGGGGTTGTTCTTGGAATGTCTAGGAGATAAAAAAGAAAACTTAAGCATGATATCTTTTATGTGCGTTGATGCAATGGACGCATGACAAAATTTTTATTCCACCAACACAACGGAAATAAAGCAAAGCTCTTGAGCTCTTCTCGCGCTAGCGACATGTGGAAGGAGAAAGAGATAGATCTTCACCGCTTAACAAGCTAGTGAGGACTATATCTAGCAGATTATTTAGAAACGACGGGGCTTAGGAGATTTTTTCCTTTCCACTTATAGCACCACGTTCAACGGTTATTTTTATGCAAGTTGCTACTTTCTTTGAGACAGAATCGTTTGCACATCATTACTACACAGTCAACTCTTGGAAAAGGAAAGATCGAAAGCTACTATGGTACCTAAACATCAAAGCCACTACTCGCGTACCATGACCCTTGCAGTCGTATGTAAAACCTAAAGCAAATAAATCTTATTACTCACCAATACCACTCACGATATCTGATCCGCTAATCTTTCTTCCGAAACTATAACGCGGTTTCCTTTCGTCAGAGGCCGAGACACTTCGGAGCATGAGATCCACAGTATCTATCACTGTCTTAGAAAATTTACCACTAGGAAACTTTCTCTGCTGATCAAACATGCTTGATGCCCCAAGATTTCCTTCTGTATCCTTTTTGATTTCTTTACGGGATCCTGTACCTTCAGCTGCGGTCGGTTCATCGGTTGTACGCAACATTTGCTGCACTATATCATCGACTGTATCGTGGATGGAGCGTGAAATGCTGACGTTTCTATAAGTAGGGTAGCCCTCGACTTTGATAACATCTGTTCGCGCAGGAACGAGCTCTTTATTAGTCCCTGGAAATGAAACAATCTCCGCGCTCGAAGAAACAAACATTTTACTACTTTTGTCTGAAGATTCACCAACAGCACCAGATGAAACATCTGGTACCTCATTTGTGTCTTCACCTTCGGGTTTCTTCCTTGTAGTGACTGCTTTGTCTTCGTCACTTGGCTTTGACACTGTGACCTCCTGTGAGGATCGGGAGCCTTGCTGATTCATCATCACTCCCACTAACGAACTTTTTGCAGCGGATGAAAGGGATTTTGACAGAGAAGGTCTTGCACTTCGACTTATTACCTGTTGAACGGTGTTTCCTCTTATTCCTTGTGGATCAACTGTCTTCCTGGCTGCTAAAATGTCAGCACTAGAGGCCGGGCGGGTTTCCGCTTCAGCTCCCTCAGGAGTCAGCCGTTTGTCCTGGATAATTCGTTCCAGGCTAGGAACGACGTTCTTCATGCTCTTGATCATCTCACTTTCCTTATCATCAACAGAATCTCCGTCAGTTCGATCTAGTTGCGAGCCAACACCTTCTGGCTTAGACTGGTGCTTCCTTAGAAAGGTAGGAGGCAATGAGGTCAAACACTTCTCGACATTTTCCGATGCCTTTTCGAGCTCTTTAGCCGAACAGGACAATTCCTTTCGCAGACGTTCACCCGAAGGAGCGGATCCTTTCAAGACCATTTCTGACTTTGTAGCTTTCTTCGTAGTCTGTTGTAGGTCCAAAGAACTTGCGGATTGACACGACGTTTTTGCGACAGTTTGTGCCAAAACGGCAACAGCATTCGAAGTCGATACTTCTACTCCTTGGGGCCCTACATCTATTTCCAAGTCTTTAGGAAATGTTAAAGTGGTTTCTGTTGAAGCACGAGGACAAACCTCCCTATTTTCTTCATTATCTTGCGCTGATGTATTTGGTGACTGGGCGACTTTTCCCCCGGAATGACTTTTGGACAAGGGGGCTTTAACGGTTGATGTACGAGGAGAAGGCATGATATCGTTGATAGAAAATTGTGAGGCTAATCCTACATTGTCAGGAGACATACTTTGTGACTGAGAGACTTTTTCCCTGGAACTCCGTGGAGAAAACACGGCCTTGATAATAGATGCACGTGGGGAGTTGGAGACCTTGCCTTTCATAGCAAGCGAAGAAATCACTGCCACCTCAGTAGATGGGCGAGGTGACGATGCTCTCGTAAGTGAACTGCCTGATTCATTTCTTGTTGCAGAGGAAATGTTTGAATGTTTGTCCTTCACCAAAGATTTTTGAGTAAGAGCAATTTTACTTCGAGAAGAAGAGTGGCCAGATTCGTCTTTTGTAGGCAAGGACTCACGTGATGTTGCTATTTTACTGAGGGAGCCTTTTCTTGCAGAAGGTTTACATGGAAACTTCGCAGACTGCTTTGACGATTGGGGAGAAGGTTTAGAAGATTTTCTTATTTGCAGTGAAGAGGTTCGTTTTGGTTGCCCAGAAGATTGCTTCAGAGAACTTTCACTAGATGATCTTTGGCAGATTTTCGAAGTGGAATTAGTTATATTTGGCAAACGAGATGAAGATGGTATTGTGCGGTTATGCGATTCCTCATGCTGAGAAACATGTTGGACGCCCTCACCGGCGACAAAAGACCCTTTGGGTGACAAGGAGGGTAGGCTTGTTACTGAAGTAATACTTTTCTTTTGCTTCCACAAAACCTCATAGCTCTCCACACGAGCAGCGATCAGTGAACACTCTGATGGGTTCAAATGAGGAAGGACAACATACGACCCACATGGAGAGATCTCACAACTGGCACATTCTTCTCGTTTCTTAATAATATCGTAAAGAGACGGTTTTTCAGTCACGGTCGAGCTTTGATTTTGAACGAAGAGCTTGGAATCGGACGCCGATCGCTCTCTTTCTGGCACTGAAACATTTTCACAGTTGATGCCTTGTCCCGGATCTGACACACGTCTCTGAACATGGTCACTGTCGGTTACTTTGAGAATGTTCAAGTCACTATCTGATGGGCTGCACAGTTCTTTATCAACCTCTTGAAGTTCTTGCAAAATAGGCTGCGCACGAGCTTTTCTGAAACGTGGTGTAGGAGGTCTATTGACAACGCTCAGGAAGTCTGTTTCTCGTGGAACATGACTGTCTCTGCGGGAATGAAATAGAGAACCCTCGTTGAAATGTACGGAGCTACTTCTTCGACGAGTGAAGCGGGTATGCCCTGGTTTAACATCGGGAGCAAAAAAGAAAGACGTATTCTTCATCTGGGTTTTGACAATTTCCTTGGCGTTTTCTACAAAGTCATTAACAATTCTTGAAGCTTTTAATGATAGCTTTTCCCGCTGGAAGAGATCTTGAACAAGTGGACTATACTCTGCATCAGCTTGAAGGGCCTCGCTATGAGATATGAGTTCGTAATCTTCAAGGTCATCGGTATCGTCATTGAAGTACCCCACCGATCCAAGTCTCCTCAAGGCTCCGTTAATAAGGCCTTCCACGCAGGTTGAAACCTTCCAAAACAGCTGCCCATGATCAGAACCCGGATAGCTTGGTACTGACTGGTTTTGCTGAACTGAACGAGCAACGCAATTCTCAGCTGACACAACCACCTGTGATGCTAATTCAAAGGCCGCTTTGCAAATCTGCAAATCAAGATCGACCGTGGAACTACTTTCTTGTACTTGAGCTAGCAAGGCTTCAGCAGATCTAACAGCATGAGATGCCATATGGCCTGTAGCTTCCTCCAGCTCTGACCCTCCAATAAAACCACGATCAAAAAGCTCCCCTGACGAGGCTCGCGCGGAAATTGTAGTTACTTTGGCTGCTGCCTTTAATAGGCAAGAATCACTTTCAACTTTCTGCTGCAACGAAGATTCGTCTCCGTGCGGTTTGGCGATAGACTTGGATGCCGATTCAATCGCACGGCAGGCCAGTTCTCGAGCGGCAGTTCCGAGTCCTTCTTTATCGAGACGCTGGTGTAGGTTTGGGGAAGAATCAACCAGGCTTTTTGAGATGTCCAAGGCTGCATTCTCTATGTTACTTTCTATCTCATTTGCGATACAATATAATCGCTGCAGAGACGCTTCTGCCGCTTGTAAAGCATTTGATGCCAAATTGCGGGCCGCCACCATCAACTCTACCTCGCGCTCCTTAACATCTAAAATTTGTTCGAACGACTCAGAAGCAGATGACATGATAGAGATCTCTTTAGAGGGAGGTAACAATTCTATTTCTGGTTCGATCTTGATTCCATATAGTCTTTCTATAGAGGCTTTCGTAGAATTAAGTACGTTGGTGACAAGTTCGCGAGTTGTGTATGTCAAATCCCGTTCATTTTCCTCAGCCATGCGCTGAAGAGACCTTGTAGCCGATTCAACAGCGACCTCTGCTATTCTTTTCACAGCTTCATCCAAGCTTGAAAAAATTCTTAAAGCGTCCTCTTTCGATCCTGGTGCGACACTCTCTCTTTGAAACCAACCAATTGACGCTTTGGCAGAATCCATAGCACTGTTGGCCAATTCTCTTGCCGCAATTGTCAGATCGAAATCACGTTTTTTCGAGTCTTTTTCCATTGACTGAGTTGCTGAAATTATGGCAGTAGCTGCGATTCCTATAACAGCTTCTTCACTTTCGTCTTCAAAATCAACCTTAATGCCATAAAGGTTTTGAATCGATGCCACAGCTGCTTGGATAGCGTCATTTGCAAGCGATTGTGCTACACGACTTTCAGTTTTGCTTATTATTTTCGTGGGACTTAGAAACTGTGAAGATGAGGTAAGAACGCCTTCAGCAACATCTTTAGCCGATTCTGCCAAACACGCTAAAATGTCCGTGGAAGGAGCTACGTCTTCTTCTTCAAATTCAACAATAACACCAAGAAAATTTTCCAGGGAAGCTTTTGCGGCGGCAACTGCATCAAGTGCCAAAGATCGTGCAGCCATCACATTGGAATCATGTTTAAAGTAGGTTCGTTCCAATGAGCGTGTGGCCGAGATAATAGCCGCAGCTGCCACTTCTTTAGCGCATATATCCAAACTGGACGAAATTTCATGAGTATCGACTTGATCTTTTGCGTCGAGCTCACAAGTTGTACCATACAATTTTTCTAATGATGCTTTCGCTGCTAGAACAGCATCAGCGGCTAGGGATTTTGCTGCACTTATTTCGCGATCACCTCTGCTATGGCGACAAGCTGACATTACAGCAACGGTTACAACGTCTTTAGCGCATTCAAAAAGGTTTTCGGAGATATTTTCAGCTACTGTCTCTTTTTTTGGTCCAAGGTCTTGTCCATCTCTTAGTGCTCTCTGGAAAGCAGAGTCTATAGCTGAGGTGACAATTTCTCGAGCAGTGTCACGTAATGATGCTCTCCGCTTATACTCTTCCCTGGCATTACTAATAGCGGTTGCAACTATCTCTTGAGCAGCTCGCCGCCTTTGCTCGTCTAGAGAAAGCAATACTCCAGAGCTTTCTTCATCACCTAAAATTCTTTGAGCATTATCCACGATACGCTGGACGTATCCTGGAACTTCTTTACCGATTTCAAGCCTCTCTTGTATATCGAGCGCATGTTGTGCGTTTGAAATTATGCCAAAAGCGACGTAATGCACTCTTTCGCGTAAAGCAAATTCAGCCTCAAGTCTTGATAAGAGTTTCTCAAACTCATCAACTTCCTCGATTTGTCTTGAGGTTTGTTCCTCTGCCAGCTGAGAAAGGAAAAAATACATTGTCATGAGCTGGACAAAAATGGGCAAAATGCGGGCCTGCTCCGGAAATTACGAACTAAATTTTCAGTAAAAAAAAGGTTTGGTTGCGCGACATAAATTGAAGTTATTTAAATGACACTTTACAGATATTCACCGTATTTTAGTACGTTATAGATCATCTTACCGCTTCTAACTGTCTTGCTCTCTGCTTTGCTTTCCTGCCCGCAAAAACAACTCCACTGCAAAAAGACAGACCACCCAGTGAGTAAAGATTGATTCATTTAATAGTAAATGAGGGCGTAGCAGAATTAAAATCCAACAAATTGAGTTCCCAAAAAATAGAATTCAGAATTGAGTTTACACTAAATTCCACCTTAAACAGACTCAGTGCCGGGCTCAATGGTGCCAGCACTGGGAACGTTACTAATACCCCGTTTACCCAAGCGATTAAACATGTTAAAAAAATGTAAGTTAACCTCTGGGATTCCGTGTTAAGGAGTTACCTCATGGAACGCGTTAAGAGAAACACTGCATTCAAATGATTTCAAAGCAGAACAGGGTCAAGTGCAGATAACAGTTATAGGTCCAAAAGAACCGCAGAACAAAAATCTACTTCAGCATTTTTCAAGCTCGCTTTCGTTTGGTGCGAATAATAATGAAAAATGTCGACTTCATTCACGTGTGGTATTCTTTCGCAAGACCTCTGCATGTTTTTTGTAATGGCAATGCCGCTTAAAAGCAAGAAAATTATTACAGTTATAGACGCATCTTTTGAAGTAACGAAATAAAAATTGAAAAATTCTATCCTTTGAGGTAACAAGGCAACTGCAAGATGGTCATTTTTTGGTTCATTATAAACCCGTGGAAGGATGAGGATAAAATATTAAAAAAACGGATGATTTTGCAGTTTGTTCATACGTTCTGACAGTTAAATGATTCAAATATTACATCTGTACCTGTAAACTACGTTATCATCAATTCCAAATTCGTTTTTCAAAGATGACTGCAAGTCCCAGACACTTGACAAACGAGATCTGCGTCTGTGCTCTGGTCCAACGTCACTTGGTCTGCTTCGAAGGGAACCTCTGTGTCCCTAGAAAGAACACACAAATGACATTTTCAACAATCCAGTGGTTTTAATAGCTAGCCGTTTGGGACATTTTTGGTAGCTTCGAGCACAGGAGAGTGACTTCATTTGAAACTGCACTAAAGTGAGCGCGGCTATGACAGTATAAAACAAAAATGTTCATTTACGGACAAGGAGCGGTACTTCAATAGCGAAACGCTACCTTGGAAGTAAGGGTGGATTTTGCGCATACTGTCGCGTAATTTTTGCGTGCGGACGCGCATGGAATTCAAGGGGATAAATAAAATATAGACAATGTATAAAAGGCCGATGGTAAACGTAAATGTACATTTCCTCTACTTTATTTACGTACGTACGCATGTTAAAATTGCACGACAGTGGAAATCCACTTTAAGAACGATAATCACCTGCTGCAAATGTCTCTCACGCATTCGCTGGTGTTTTTGTTTCCATAACTCTAAATCTTTCATTTTCTTTTCTCTCATTTTCTCTAGAAAATCTTCAGCCTCCTGATGTTGTTTCTCCAGTGAATCGCGCCTCCTTTGCAAGCACAGATCATGGTAATCTGAAAAGAAGACAATTATCGGGTAAGAAGAAAATTGGCTATTATACAGATGTTTGAAAGAATCAATTTGAGTTTTAATCTAAAAGGTGGGTTCGGCTGAGTGTAACCCTAACCATTAGTTTTGACGCGAAATGTTAGAGATAAAATTCGTAAAGTTAATCAATATGAAGCTCACGAATTTGGCTAAAAAACTCATACGTAAGCAAAAGTAAAAGTAACATTAAGTTTTTTTGTATTATTTTATTAACTTCTTTCTTTCTTTTCTTCTTGTATATGTTTGAAATTCTTTCATTACCTTGGGTGGGCACCTCGCATGTGTCTAAGTGTCCCGTTCGTAGCTTTTCCCTTTGGGCATTAATCTTCATTTTTTTTGTCTTCTTCTTCTTTTTTTCTACTCATACTACTTGGCCAATAAAGCATGTAAAAGTAAAAGTTCTTGCACCCAATCTCGTCACAGTAACCTAGTGTAAATTAAAAGGTCCCTAATGCCTGATCCCTGCACCAGTTTTCACTGGTTATCGCTTCTTCATCCACCATCCTATCTGTTTAAACGATCCCCTAAAACTTATGCTTACACTTGCGATTGTATTTTGCTAAGCGGTGAAATGTATTACCTCGGCTTTTACGCCGCTGTTGCTGCACAATGGATGTTCTTCGCGCCACATTTCTGATATGCTCTTCTCTTTCTTTTTCTTCTTTTCTGCGTTTTTCTTCTTGGCGCTCCAACGACAGTGAACAGCGTCGCTTCCAAGACTCTCTCAGCTGGAAAAATATAATAGAGACATTTAGATTCGAGGATAAAGATTTTTTTGCGTATTCTCAAAACGTAAGCTTCGGTAAGTTTCGCAATCCTTTTATCAGCGGTTATCCTTATCGAAGGTTAAGCCCTCTTCCGATCGCAAAACCGTAAAACTTCTAACATTTGCTAACTTGTTTGATACTTGTTACCATACTTAGTAGACGGAGTCCCCTCTACTAACTATGTTGTTACTGAGAAAATCTCGTTCTTGTATTCGTTCTAGCTCGTCTTGCAATCTAAAAGTCATTAATAGCGACAGTCTGTCTCTTCCTTTCTATTGCGTTTTATCAAACCGCATTTCGTCGTTTGCAGTAAAATGACCAAACTTCAATCCTAACGTCTCTAAGATCTGTAATTAGTCACCTGAAGCAGCAGATGAAAGAGACTACCAACGATAAAGGCGATAAAAACGTGAATAGAATCTTAGTACCTAAACGCTTAGCGAGCGGGCTGCTTGGCTACTCACTTCCCACTAACAACACTATAAACAAAGCTCCGTAAAAATTACATTTCCTTTATTAACCTGGGATACTTGCAGTAGAACATAACTTTAAGCTTTTACCCAACTTATATCCAATTTTCACTTCACCAATGCAGTGGAACCTCGATATAACAAAGGGCCAAGAGAATTACAAAATATGTTCGCTGCAAGGAGTTTTCGTTCGTTAAACCGAGAACTTTGTTATATAGAGGTTCGTTAAATCGGGGGTTCCACTGCAACATAAAACTATATTACCTTTGTATGTGCAGAAAAAACATGACAACTGGCGCGGTATAAACCTTCTGGCTAAAATTTGATCAAATACGCACTCACAGAAATAACAACCACTCGCTATTCGACCAAAGAAAATTTCAGCTTGCTTGTTCGGTTCTTATATGTGGGTCGGTTCTGACTGCATTTGAGTGATAAGGAAACAAACCTTCTTTTCTTTTTCCTCGTTAAGCGTTTGTCGTCTGTTTTGTAGCAGACTTTCTCTCCGTTTGTCCTCCGAACTTCGCTTTACACGAAGACGGAAGTTAATCTTCTTTACCTAAAACAAGGAAAACAGAATGTAGATAACATCAATAGAACAATTTGGTTTACGTATTCTTGCATTTCTTCCGTTCAGTCTTCAGCTATTTCGTCTTCGGATAGCCGTAGTACGGACCATTAGAAAAGTTATGGGAGGCGGGGGAGGGGAATTTTCGAGCCGCAGGAAATTTTTTCCGTTATCAAATTCCTTGTATGAACTTTTTTTACGCCATAGCATGAATATTTTTTAGCGGAGCCCTGGCGCGTGAGGCGCGCCTGCGGAGCACCATGGGTAAGTAAATCTACCCCTCCCAGAAAATTTGGTAATCACCTGACAGTACACCGCCCGCCCGTCCGCACCAGAGGAAAACCAATGTTCAATCTCGCACTTTCTAGCTTGTCTGGGAGCAGAGGAGGACTGATATTGCACACATATTGCACATCAATGTTATGATCAATTGACAGCTGTCAGAACAGGGTATCAGCTGTCCAGTATCACCTGACCGTATCGCGGGCTCAGGTGTTGACCCATCGAGGTCGAGTATCTCTTTGAAGTTAGACGCTGACAAGTTACTAGTTTTCAAATGACCGCAGGCTCAAGTTTAATTTTTTTTAATTCATATGAAATATGTTGTGTATTATATGTGCCGTACAATTAAAACTTTGATTTCCAACTGACCTCGGAAGCTAAAACTCAGCCAGTTTTTACAGGCAGGGAGGAAATGCCAGTTGCTTTTGATTTTCTCGCCAAGATCACGCGTTGGTCACGCTCTACGTCTAATTTTTATGCTCTGATTGGTCAAAATTTGACAGGTGAGTTCATGCGGAAAATTTATGCAGCGTCTTAAAACTTGTTTACTTTGATAGCTGAAGCTGACAGAGTTTTGTGTCAACTTGTGATGTTTTTAACTGTCTTTTTTCACTGAATGTGCAAAATGAAATTCACCTGCTATCAGGAGTCTTCTGTTATTCATGGCTAGTTTGTTTATTGGGTTTTTGGTTGAGAAATACGTCGCTTGTCAAAGTCAGAAATCCGATTTCGGATGGCATCGTTTTTGTTTTTCACCTTGCTTGATGCGTAAGAGGCTTGCAAAGTCTGAAGCGATTCTGGCCTTTAATACTTGATAGTTTTTAGTGCATCTCGAATAGTAAGCCTGAGTAATTATTGTATTTGACGTTTGTTTAATGAAGTGGAGCTTAGCTTATGGGGCTATTTAGTTTATGCACGTTTGTAAGATTTGAGACAATGATCTGACCGAGTATCAGGTTTGATTATAAGCTTATAGAACTTTAAAAAGCCTCTAGACATTTTCTCACCGCAAATAAAAAGAAAACGTTCCAAAGAATATTTAGTTATAATTCTGGCTGTAAAAGAAAGCTTTGGGCGATTTCCTTGCCTCGAGTTCATCTTTGAAAAAAGCAAACACCGGGAAGCCGGCTTAAAACATAAACAAGGATTTTCAGAGACGTCTTTGTAAATGAAAATTGTTGTCTCTGTATGTTTCACCGAATTATTTTCCTTCTATTGATTGTTAGTAGTCTCTTTTGCAATTTTAATCGCTGTGCCGTTTGTTTTCAGTCGTTCATGAACATCGCTTGCAGGACTAGTCAAAATCCCGCGCGTATCAAACGCTTCGGAAGATTACACATCGTTATAAAGCCATTATGTTGAAGCGTATAACCCTGTTAATCTTAATTTAAACAGTCGACTTTGGCGCTTGTCAAAAGTGAGAACCGGCTCGCCGTATAGGTGATTTTGGAAATTTTTTAACGGTTTCGCTAACGCGTACTTCGCTCGTCCTGAATATTGAATGAGTCAAATTTGTATTGCAAAATTGTGAAATACTGCATTCTGTCCGAGGTCTGTATAATATAATAATAATATAAACAGCGCCTCATGGTACTATTTCACCTCAGATGTGACGTATGAAAAGTATAAAACGTTGGTTTACACGTCCCCAGTCTTGTTGGCAAGATTTTGTAAAGTAAACTTGTCGAACGCAAAAGATTCGGTCTGATTTATTTTCCTAATGTACTGTGATCAAGAACCATTATGACTATGCTATTTTTTAGGTGTACATATAAGGCTTTCAAGTCGATGTAGGATTAATTTCACTCTTGGCTTGGATTGTTTGCAAATTATTTTTCTCTAAAATTACTCAGCCTTTCCCTCAAAAGTCACATGAATGTGCTCTAAAGTTAACTGATTTGTGGAATACAAGTTTACAATTGTTTGATTTAAATTATAAATTCGAGTTAGTAGGGGCTTCGCTTTTAGCCCTGGCTAAATCTATATAGTAGGATTAATTGCCATGCAAGAATTTTTTTCATTTGATTTTCCCTTGCGCGAATATATTTTTTGTACGCTCCCCCCCCCATAAGTTTTCTAACGGTCCGTCCCTAAACAGCTAGGTTTCGCGTCTGAAGACGAGGTTGGTCGATGGGTTACTAGGCAATACAAAATGGAATGGATGGTATATTGCTCGCATCTTCCAAATATGGTAAGCGCCAGTTGGTTATGAAGAATTAGCCGGGGGATTAGAGCCAATCAGAAACGGCGAAATATCATCAATGAATAGTAAGTTTGTAAGTGTTAATGTTGGGTGGAATTTATATCTTTTTTATTTTGTAAGCACGCAGTTCTTTATTATTCACACAAGTATGAAACGCAGAGGAATATCTGCGCTCACAAATCAAACAAGATTCTAGTTCCGACAAACCTTTTCATCCTCTTCGACCTTTTCTGCTTGTCTTTTCGCAAGAGCCTTTTCTCTTTGACGTTCGTTTTGGTCCTTTTTTCTTTTCAAGTCATCTTCGAATTGCTCGCGTCTTTTTCGGTCTAGTTCTTGTAGCTTGAAGTATTTTCGACGATCTACCTCGCGACGCTTGATACCGCGCTCTTTAAGTTCTCTGGCTTTCTGTTCTCGTTCCCTCAAAATACTGTAAAGTTCTTCGTCTCGCAGTAGCTGTTCCCGAGCTTGCTTTTCCTTCCATTGTTGTTTCTCGAACTGTCGTTGCCGTCGGTGTTCCTGATGCAAGCGATCCAACTTGAGCTTTCTTATCCACTGGCGAAACATGTTGAATTCGAGAAGCGTACATTTAACAAGTCCACTGGGCATGATGAAACCTTTATTGACATAATGAAAATGACACCAGATTTTTTTCGCGTATTAATCTGGGAACCTGGGGTACAGACAAATTATTTTGCTGAAAACTGAAAACTGAAAAAAAAAATGAATATTCCGGTAAAAAATGTATATATCTGTAACACAGCACTGTCTTCCCTACTTTTGGGGTCTAAAAAATAGACCTATCCGGCTAACCCAGTGCTGTACCCAATTCAAACCCTTTGCGAATAAAACGTTTTGTTTCAGGAATTTTCATAAAATTAATGTGAATTCCACGTTATAATGCAAATACAATACATCACGTGATGTGGCTAACATGAACGGACGCGTGTTGAGTGCTCCGCGTAACAAATTCCTCCTTTCGTAAATTTCTGAAGTTTAATTGTTCCTTTTGCTTTCATCTATTTGATTCGTTCTCTTGTACTTGCCCTGTTTTTTTTTATGTTAGTTTATTCTATTTACTGTATGGTAGTGTTTTCACTGTTATTTAGTCCATCTATAGATAATCCTTGTACTTGTAATATGTCTTCAGCTCCCCCTGCCTCGATTAGTTTATAAACTGTTTGCGGGTGGGAAAGTAATGTAATTAGTTATACTTCCAATTTTCAGTAAAATTTGTTTTGTTTTGTTTTTTTTTTACAATACACAAGGAATCTTAACCCTGGGAGATTTGAATTGGGTACAACATTGATTTAGCCGAATGGGTCTATTACCAGTCTTTTCACTATCCCTCTCAATCAAGCTGCATAAGAGGCTTGAGAGATATGAATGAGCCTTTTTTTTGCTCCTTTTAACTCGATAACCCAAGTTTAGTGTGAAATTTGAATTGGAGTATGAGAGCTTAAAGGGGCTACGTCACGCTGTTTGCTGTCGTCAGTCAACTCTCCCTAAGACGGACACCTTTGGGACTGGCACTAAGTGTCCGTCTTACAGAGAGTCAAATACAGGGAGTAAAGAAAGGCAGAGACCAACTCTAGGTGTACATTTTACAGAGGTGTCCGTTAAGAGAGAGTCGACTATAAATTGAAACGTTTTGCGCAACAATTAAATTCCAAAAATTATGGTCCAGTTTTGTCATTTAAGACCATATTTAGACATTGAAACTGTCTCCTGTTGTCTGTTGCAACGGATGGGCAAGGATGAACATCGATTGAAGCTTGAAAAAGTTGGCTTTTTAATGCTATGCCTAAAAAAATCGCGAAAAAAATAATTATTGTTGGTAGTCCGTGTTGAATTTTATTTGGTATCTTCCTCAAGTCTCTCAACTCTAAATTTCGTGTATGATTAAAGACACTAAGTAATAACTTCAGCAAAGAATTTACCTAAAGCAGCAATACAGTCAACTCTCTCTTAACGGACACCTCTATAAGACGGACACCTCTGTAAAACGGACACCTAGAGTTGGTCCCTGCCTTTCTTTACTCCTTTTATTTGACTCTCTATAATACGGACATCTCTCTAAGACGGACACTAAGTGCCGGTCCCAAAGGTGTCCATCTTAGAGAAAGTTGACTGTATCCTCGTGACATTGCCCCGTTAAAAGGAAATTAGGTCTAATTCCTTTCGTCTACAATTTGATGATTAGATGCTCTAAAAAGAGTAGAGAAAATTATCCTAGATATTGGCTTTGAACAACAGAAAAGAAACCCGGATTAAGATTTAACTTCGGGTTAGCGCTAATTGGCCTTGGAACAACTGGGCCACTAAGAAATAAAAAGAAACAAATTCTAGAGACGCTGATTTTCGGAGGTATCGGTATGGGAATGCGTATAAGTGGCCGGGCTTATGAGAGACAGTTTACGGTACCTTATCTCTAAAGCCCTGATAACCGGGCTTGCAGGCCTCTTAAGATAAGTCGCCGATCACACTCATACCTTTTTCAATGAGTCTTTTTCTCATGGTCGGACTTTGAAAATACTCTTTCAAATGTGGGTCGTGTAGGACATTGTAACGAGGCAAGGTGTTATAAGGATCCGTCAGATCGAAATCTGCATCTGAAGGCATTTCTCGCAACTGCAATATAACATGGTCCGGTTAAAGGTTATTAAACATAACTTATTACTTTGAAGATTGTTGTGGGTTGGTCAGCAATAACATAATAATGGTTTTCTAACTGGTAACAGGACGACAACAAACTCGAAAATTGCAATGTTCCTATATAGAACAAACTTATTTTCTCGGAATAATAAATATATGCACGAACTGCGTAAAGAAAGCTCTTGCAGATGAAGATTGTTGTCCTGGTACTCAGAAAAAAACCGCGTAGCTGCGCGAACACTTTTCCAAAAAAAAAACTTTATAAAAAAAATCTACATTCTAACCCGCCCTTCATTCGTAAGCACTCTAATACAAATCGGAACAATTAAATATGGAAATCTGAGAGCTAAACAACTGCAGCAATAAAATCACGAGCTTCTTGATCGCCGGGACACTGTAAAGCCAACATATAGTAAACGATTTAGCATACCACGAGCTTAAGACATTCAGGGATAATTATCATAAATTAACTGAAGTTACTGATCACGAACCAAGCTTGCGTCGAGGACAAATAATAAAAAAACATTGCTTACCTTTTGTGAAAGCATGGTTGTGCAGAACGCTATCGACCTTTGCGAACCAGGGATAAGTGGAAATTTGCTGCTCAAACTCATTAAATCTTCCTCCATAATACATTCTGGTTTAAACTCTAACACGCTGGAGCTATTTTCGCGAGCAACAGAAAACATGTACGCCATGGCGTCCATGGTGAAACGGGCACCTAACTGCTTTTTCTCTTCTTCACTTGTGTTAAGCTATTCCTATTGTTAATTTTGATTGAAATTTTACAAATGAAGAAATTTTCAACCTAAAGTTCAGTAAAAAACGTCATAATGAATAATCAATGACGAACTGTTAGACTTGCGCGAGGAAAAAAATTGTAAACAATTGATTTAGAATTAAGTTATATTCTAGAATGCCCTTCCCGTATAAAAGACTTTTTAGATAACTTAGCTTTTGGTTTTAGTTTTATCATAATTCTAACTATGCTTTTACCGTTTAAACTCTTTCTACAGGCATCAATTTCAAAGAATTCAGGATCTCAAAAAGTGAAAATTGGCATTGAACATTAGTTCAGAGAAGGAAGAGTGGGCGCAAGCAATAACAGGTTGCCGGGCTTCTGAGTGTGCATGAATATGGTTTACCACCAGACCTGCAGTGTATATAACATCGCGCACGAGGAAATTATTCCTCGCTTATGCGAGGTTTATGATTTTGTTGGAATTCGCATCACGCTTGGAACACGCGTAATCGCTTACATGAATTGGCTACAAACCTATTCTCACCGGGCCCCGCGATAACAATCATTCTTCCCTAATCTTGTGTTTTTTTTCATGCTACAAATTAGTAAACTCAAGTAATCTACTCTGGGTTGCAGGTTGCCTTCTCTGCGTTCAGAGGGATCAGTTTCTGACCGGCCGCAGGCCGTAATCGGAAACTAAAAACAACATAAAAAGTCTCTGGCATCCAAAATATAAATTATTAGAAGCAGAACCCGGAACCAACAAAATTTATTAGCTCTTTTTAGATGTTAGTGATGAGTCGTTTTGTCTTGTGCCCCATCCTCTCAAAAACATATCACAAATTTATTTCCCAGGAAGTGCAAGCCAGCCTGGCTGACAGCAAACGAGTCTGGGCTGTTTCCATTGCAGTATTTTCACTTGTGTTGATATGAGCGAGACCATTCGCGTTTTACAAACTGGTTATGATAGCAAAGAGTTCCTTGCTATCATATCCGCCTTTCAGAAAGACAGTGGGCGCTTTCCATTTAGTCAAAATTTCCGGTTTGGCGGCAAATGGAACACGTTTCGTCGGTTCGTTCCACTGGAAAATTCCCAGAAAAAGTGGAAAATCTAAAAAGGTGGGCCCGTTTTCCCGGTTGGAATTTCCGAACGGAATTTCGTGTTCCACTTAAACCAGGCACAATAAACGCAAACCTGTTACGAGTAAGACGAGGCCAAAAGAAAAAAATTTAAAGACAACATGCATAAACTACTGAGTCGTCCCCAAGTTGTCTCTACTCATTAATTATTTATTAGGGAAGCGCTTGGGTTATGCGCGCGGGGAAGATGGGAAGGCGAGAGGAGGAGACACGACTGGCAGATCCCGTTTCCAATACGGCGGACGAAATTATGGCGGATGTCAATGAAGACAAAAATCTTCAAAATAGGCCTCTCCATCACGCGCAAGGTGTAAATTGCCTTGCCCGCACATAGAATGCAGAGGAGACGCCAGAAAAGTGTTTTTGAGGAGACAGGTCGTTCGCAGCATTTCAGAATTAAACATGCGACAGTCGTTTTTGACAATATAAAACAGGTTCGTGAAGCTTGGCGGTTGTTTCGGTATTTACACGGCGAAGAAACCGAGGAACATTTGATAAGACTTTGCGCGGAACGCCAACAGGTAAGCGCCTTAAATAACTCTACGATTGACTTGTAAAATTCGCGCTCCACTTAGCAGTGGAATATTAATGACCAGTGACGAGTAATAACTTATTTGTAATTTACATTTTCAGAGGAATGATTCGAACGATTAACCGTTGCTACTGCATACGAAGGCTTTCGGGTCCTTGAAATAGTGGCAAAAGATGCTTGACAATGTGTAAAGTTCGTAAGCATAATGCTAATGCACCATGGGCAGCTGAAAGTGTATGGGGAAGGTGCTCAACATGTTGTTATTAAAGTTAACAAACCTGGTCTGTCTGTTCATTTAATGCGTGGCATTCCAAGGTTACCGTCAGTGGCCAGTCAATAACAAGAATTGTAGCCAAGGCTGTTTTAGTCAAAAGGGTAAGTTTCTTTTTTCACTTGTCGTGTTAACCATAAAATAAATTCCAAATGGGATTGATTTGTTTTATGCATTTATCAGTACGTGTATGTAATTTCTGTCCTTGTAGACAGAGTTTGTTAAACACAAAATAATAAAAGAATAATGTACTTTTTTTTCACAGGACTTTACAGTTGCCTCCTTACGGGATGTCACTACAGTTGGTCACCATAATTTGACTCGGGACAAGGCTTTGGATACTCTCAGAGGGGTCTTTTACTATCAGCAGTTTAGAGGTTTCCAGAAAAAATCCATTCACAGTGTTTTAAGTGGTTAAGCGACCAAAAAACAGCTCATCAGCAGACACCTCATTGTCAGGAGCCAATTTAAAGAAATCTTATGTGCTGACGAAAATGAAAGACACGCTAGAATGGAGAATAGCGCAACATCAGCAGTCATGTACAAGATGTCTCCGAAAAAAAAGCAACTTTGATTCAGTATTCTCCAGATGTTCTATCGGATTTTTTTGAAAGTAAATTTTAAATATGTTTTTAAAGTAGATAAATATTTGAAGTTTATATCCTATTAAAAAAATAAAAGAATGTATTCGGGTGGGGGTGTCGTGGTGGTGAAGAGACAAGTTTGCTCCTGGAGTGTGACCTAAAGCGTGATCAAGCAAAAAGCAAAGATTTAGAAATTTATTACCCAATATTTTGTCGTAAGTCGAACACAAGAAACTAAAATCCAGGTTTTTACCTAAAAGACTGTTGGTTGCGCCTAAAATGGTCAATTTTTCACCAAAACGAAACACAACGTTTAAGAGGCTCTCCGCGTAAGAACCGATATGGCAAATTTTGGTCTATTACGGATTGCCCTGATTTTTTCAGTGGAAGATAACTATCCTATCCCATATAGAAATATCACATTTATTTGGACTAACTCAATTTTTTCTCTATTTTACAGAAAGATTTTCTACGTCACCTAAAACTAGCCAGTTTGCCGTCGGAAGTGGTGCGATTTTGGTGAAACTTTAGGGCCCTTGCAAACCTACCTTACAGAGCCGAATAAGCTGATTATTTTACACACAAAAGTTTTAACTCTGATTAATAGTTTCAAGATTTAATGGTTGCTTTCTGTGGAAAGTTGGCTGAGATATGATTTTTTTAAAATGACCTTTAATTTGCTTATCGGGAAAATTAATTTGCATAACTAGAGCTGAACGGTAATTTCGCAAAAGTGGCACCGGATCCAGACTCAAGTCTATGATAAAATAGAAGTACTAAGACCAGTCTACATCTTAATGCAATAAAATTTGTGGGCACTCTTCTTTGTGTGCTGTAAAAAGTTCCGTTAATGTTCCAAAATTCGCCACTTTGACAGCAAAACTGGAATTGTAACGGTCTGCATCTGGTCGACTAATTTTTCACAGCTTTAACGTTTCTAGCTATCACTAACTGTCATTAGACCCTTTAAATGTTGGACTTTCGAAAACATGTGGAGAAAACTTAGTAATCGCTTTTTCTTGGGTTTTTTCTTGTCGGCGATGAACGTGACTTCATTCTCCGTATGCAAATTAGCCTTAGATGCGTCGTCTAAACAAATTGACATGAAACATAATCCTTACATTTCACATTTCTAAGGTGAAAAATAACTCTCCTTTCCACAGAAAAACACGAATCATCACTTAGAATCCCCTTAAAGTCTGTTTTTTTTTTTTTTAACGAGGAAGAAGCAGCTGAATAATATATCATGATATATAATTATTTGTTGCCTGTCACGCATTCCTAAAGAGGGCCGGTCGATTAGAAAACAATAGCGTTTTATCGATCAATTTTATTATATTATCATCTTTTTTTAAATGATACTTATTGATAATAATAAAAAAATAAGAGTTAACTTGCAAGCTAAGTCCTCTTGTCAGCACAATAAAATTTGTGGGCACTCTTTTTTGCTTATCAGATCTTTGTACACGGCACTATGATAAAAAAAAGAATGCCCAACACTTTTTCTATCTTAAAAGTTTTTTTAAAGAGAAGATCCCTGTATAGCTTTGCAAAAGGCAAATTAGCTGTAAATTTCAGTTTCATTCAAAGATCTTTAAAGCGTTTATCGGTAGCACAATGGAACGGGAAAAAATAGTTTCTTTTTTCAGTGAATACACGCAAAAGGGATTATCTCAGTTTTTAGTTTTTGTTAGGGTATAACATCCGTATTCCCAAGATGATCTTGTTTTGGTTTCAATCTAATTGAATTATAATGCAACAGGTGCCAGTTTCAAATATAATTATGTCAATAAAATCGCCGAAGAGATTAATTGTGAAAAATGGCTTATTCGGCTATTCCATACGATCAAGCTGTTCTTTCCGCGAGATCGTCAAGACAGAGTGTGGTCCCAGTAGAGGTGTGGATAACCTCGTCCCCAGGGCTTTTCCCTTTTCACTTGTCTAAGTGTAGCAAAGTCAATGACTGAATGAACTCATTTTAGCGAGAGTAGAGGTTTGGTAGGTATTCGGAACTGAAATGACAATCTGCGCAAGGCACAGACACTAAATAGCCTGTGTACAGACCCCCCTCCTCTTAGGAAAAATCGGAAAAGGGGCCCCTTCTCCGAAGGGGTGGGAGGTGGTGTGTACACAGGCTAACACTAAAATGACAATCTGCCCAAGGCACAGAAACCTACTTGGCAGGTTTTTGCGAGCGCCAAGGTCTTGTTAGGCTCGATTGTAAACCGCTGTGCTGGAAAATGAGCCCCCAAGGGACCGGGAGACGGCGGAAATCGAGCCTAAGGTCTTGTCAATACCCCGGTCACACTCTGGATCATACTGGCAAAATAACTACTGTGGCAGGAAGACATGTCGCGAATTTCCAGATTGCCAGCGAAATAAGTCAAAGTTTTGCTTCATCATGTAAGCATCATTCTTTTTTCTTCATCATGCAAAAAATTTCTAAACGTACAGAGATATTCTAATTTCTCTATTTAACCTTTTATCTTGCGATGTTTTCTGATGTTCGTTTCCAGTTTATTTGAGCTTGCAAAGACAGTTTATTTATTTCTATTTTTTGACAGCCGTGTATCTTGCCCTAATCAATTCTTACCTTTAAAATACTATACATGAAGGTTAATCCGTGTGTTGTAAAAGATAGTTTTCTGATGATTGTTTGAAGAGCATTATAAATGAAAAAGAAAGAACGTTCTACGCGGAGCCAAGATTCAACCTCGTCCCCAGGGCTTTCCCGCCCCTCAGCCATTTTCTAAGAGGAATGTCCTGGGGATGTGTATGAAAAGTATTTCATTCTTGCAATGAAAATAACTTTTTTAACTTAAACAGTGTTTAAAACATGTCTCTGGTTTTGTAAAAATTCGTGAGACTTAAAAGTACCAGAAAGTTCAGTTCAACTTTATATAGCCGATTTGCTCCTCCTGTCGCAAGAAACGTGAAAAAACTTGACGCCGAAGGGTCGAGAAGAGTACGATTGAACAGTCAGCAACCATGTCCACACATTTCCCGGAGAGGTTTATTGGACAAGATTTCTCTGTTTTTCTTGTTTTGATAACGTTTTCATTAAGTCTTCAAAAATGCCTCCAGATTGCTTTTTTTTTTTTTTTTTTTTTTTTTGTATTTATACCCTCTTGAACAATGTGCCGCCATCAAAGTGCTCCTATCATCTCTCTATTTTTAACCTACTTTACCATCCACCCTCTCTCCCCCCGGTTCCACCTTTACTTTTACAAGCATTATACTTAAAGGGGTGAAATTTCTCCTGTGTATATCAATTTCTGAAAAATTAAGTCCTTCTACTTTTTCCTTAGATTCTTAAACTTAGTTCAGTTTTTACCACCAAAGATGCTGCTAAGGCTGCAATAAGCGCACTCGCCCTTTAATATACTTCATCTAGTGAAATGCCTACCCTTTCATATACCTGAAGCCTGAAAAAGATACCCCTTTCGGGCGGAGCCTCCCCGTATAGGCCATCATAGGGAATTCCCCCTACCCCCGTTCCAATTCCGTGCTCACCTATTGCCAGCTCATGTTAGACTTAGGCCGTTTGAGTCAACACCTAAACATAGTCCTAAGTGTAATTACAATAAGGCTAAGGACGAAATAACCGATGTAATGAACTTGAATATAAATTGAACTTGACCATAGAGATCTGCTGTAAGAAGACGAGGTGTTCGAAAGGCAAAATCTTGTTGCAGGAATCGCTGAAGAGTAATTGAAACCACAACACCCTCAATCAGAAGCTTTCAACCTATGTGTATGTAAAGGGAAGATCAACCTACTAGTAACAGAGCCGTAGGGCAGCTGACCCCCGCCAACCACGTCCCCAGGGCTTTTCCCTTAAAAAATGGGTGGGGCGGGAAAAGGCCCTGGCATTGGCTGGTCACGTGTCCCCTCGTACACCCTAAAATCCTGGGTGTAATAAATTAGCGCTATGTGAAAAGCTGAAATTATGCGTAAACTCACAGTGCGCGATCTAGGGGCGGCCTTTTATATCTCTTGACGAGTAACGAAAAGTTTTACAGATTTCTTTTTTGTCACAGATACTGGCTATGGTAATTTTTTGCTTTCCTCCGATTTCTATGAAGGAGACAGCGAGCGGTAACATTTGTAAAACGTCCTTCATAGAGCGATATAAATGACAAACAAGCTATCGTATATGCATAAAGTTTGTTCTGGCATGGAAAAGTGTGGATATTGATAACTTGGTTATTAATATAAGTCTAGACCGCTACCTGTCGACGGGCATAGGGAGCCGGGTCTGGTGAGCCAACTTGCCACATCTTATCCAGGCTATTACACTAGGACAATGGTATGTGCCTGAAGGTCACAAGGTTGTGACTGGACGAAAGACATTTCGAGTCTCGCGTCACGCAATCGCACGCGTGAGTTTTTAGTGATCAGATTTCATTTTTTTGATTGACAGTTACTCGGATTTTGTAATTCACACGCGGTCGGGTTTTTTGTAGTTGTCATGAGTTGTTATCAGAACATGTAAGTTTTAGGAGCCGTAAAATTAAAACCGTGAGTTTATTTAACCGACGAGATATCGCTTGTTGTCTTCGCAACATTTTTTGGCGACCACGACGGGAGAAACCGAGAGACCGTTTTGAAGAGTTACCGGGAGATTCATTCACCGTACGCAAGCACTGTGGTAAGCTTGAATTTTTGATTTGTGATTTCGCCGCTCAAGATGAATGCCGATGCAGAAGAAACTGGCGGTGAAAATGGTCCGGGAACCGAACAGACCGAAAACAAGGACGATGAAGAGAAACTGGAAAGAGAGAAAGAGTTATTGGATCTGAAAAAACAAAAGAGACTACGAAAAACCGAGATGACAAAAATTCGCCATCACATGGAGAAGCTTTGCATCACGCCGAAGGATTCGCCGAAGGACGTAGGCGCTATTGAGAAAGATATTGAGCAACTTTGGTCGCTTCTGGAAAGCACACTGGAAATACTGGATGAACTGTGTGTTGTTTATTTGAAAAATGGAGAGGAAGCAAATAAACAGGCGTCTATGGAAGAAGGAAAAACGCTGGAATCGGAAATTCAAACCGCAATTGAAAAGGCACACGAGGCCGTGAAATCACACGCTCAAATTTCTGTCGCGACTGCTTCGCACAGTGAATTTGTCGCTCATTCAAGTCCGCCGATCGTTTTGCAGGGTTCGCTCAACCCAGTTTTGCCTCCAACGCCTTCCCAAAATTCGCACAGCAGTCAAGGAGAAATAAACGTTCCTGAAAGCCCGCAAATCAGTCATTCCGCGAATCATCGCCTGAAGCCATTGAAAGTACCGACGTATGGTGGAGACAAGACGAAATTTGAGGAGTTTTGGGGCTTGTTTGAAAGTCTGGTGGACCAGTCCAAAGAATCAGTCAACCTAAAAATGGCGAGATTGAGGCAGAGCTTGTCTGGCAGCGCGCTGGAAGCGATTCGAGGGCTTGGGGTGTCAGAACCAGAATATGAAGAGGCAAAGGAAATCTTGATAGCCAAGTTCGGCGGTCAGCGGCGGCAACTGCAGGCCTACATGGACCAGCTGGAAAAAATGCCCAAAATGGGAAACAACGACATTCAAGGATTTGAAAAGTTTGCAGATTTAATACGTATTACTGTGGTTAAGCTTAGGGCCGAGGGGCGCGATGGAGAGCTTGGAGAAGGAACACTTCATAGCCTGTTAGTGAAGAAGCTCGCTGAAGTTCAAGTACAAGGGTACAGCCGTTGGCTACAGAAACAGAGCCGGGAGCGATCTGTTGTAAGTTTGAGGGATTGGCTTAAGGAAGAAGTACACATCCGCGTTGAAGCTAAGGAGATGGCGCATGGCTTATCGGTTACAGAGAAATCTGATGGATGGCAACATTCAAATCGAAATCCAAACAATCGAAACAGGCCCAGAAATTTTCACGTCAGATCAGATTTCGCCAGGAGACCACCAGGCTCAGGCCAGCCTACCCGAAAACCGCCGTGTCCGTGCTGTGGTTCCCCGAATCATGGAGTATGGGCCTGCTTGGTTTTCCAACAGAAAAGTTACGATGACAAATGGACACTGGCTAAAGAAAAACGATTGTGTTTCCGGTGTTTAGGTGATGATCACCAGGGAAAGTTCTGTACGAAGTCACAAACCTGCCAAATCAACGGTTGCCGGGGAAATCACCACCGTCTCTTGCATGAGAATCCGCCTGCCACGAACCCACCCATGGGGACTGCTCAACCAGTGATCAGCTCTAACAGCTACCCGTCATTTACTCCATGGGAGGGGGCAGTCGGCCCCGTTTTATCACCCGAGGGTGAGGACAGTCGTGCCTCGCGAGCGATGACTACTCACAACCCGAGAAGCCCAAAAGAAGCCTACTCACTGCGTACCGTTCCCGTGTGGGTGAAGGCACAAGGAAAAAAGCTTAAAGTGAATGCAATCCTAGATGATGCCTCAAACGAGACATTCTTGAACGAAGAAGTGGCCGGAGCCCTTGGACTAAAGGAGTCTTATCAAACCGTGAAAGTTCATGTATTGAACAATTCTGTAGAGACGTTTCAGACTATGCCGTTAAAAGTAGAGATCGAAAGTGTTAATGGTCAGTTTACAAAGGAAATTGAAGTTAAGACCTGTCCCCGCAATGTCACTGGAAATTACCAAGTGGAGAATTGGAATGCGAATAAAGGCAAGTGGCCTCACCTTGCACAGTGCGACTTCGCGTCACCAGCAAAAGACGGCTTGGTAGATTTGTTGATCGGTGTTGATAATGCTGACTTGCATTACTCGTTTGCTGATGTACGTGGAAAGGTGGGTGAACCGGTGGCGCGCTTGGGTCCGCTTGGGTGGACTTGTATCGGACCTCCAGATGGTAGAGCGGAGACTGGAACAAGAACGCATACAATTCGAACACTGTTTACAAGGGATGTAGAGCCGGTTAGTGTAGCAGGTGGTTGTTGTGATTTAGATGGAACGCTTAGGAGGTTTTGGGAGATCGAGAGTTATGGAACTGAGCTAAATGACCGAGTCGTGTGTACTGCAGAAGAGAGATTGGCCTTAGAAAGGGTTAGCAGCTCAGTCTGCTACAACGGTGAGAGATATAGTGTTGCTGTGCCGTGGAAAGGACAGAGGCCTCAACTTCCCGATAATCGTCAGATGGCAGAATCCCGTCTTCTCAGCACAGAGAAAAACCTAAAAAAGAGAGAATTTGTTGAGAGAGAATATAAGAAGACCATCGAGACTTATGTGGAGAAGGGGTACCTGCGTAAAGTCCCAGAAAATGAAGCACCGCCCCCTGAAGTTTGGTACCTACCACACTTTCCGATTGTTAGGATGAGCAAGTCTACAACCAAAGTAAGGATAGTCTTTGACTGTTCCGCTAAATACAAAGGAATCGCTCTTAATGATGTCATTCATGCTGGGCCGAAACTTCAGAGAGAACTCTTTGATGTTCTGATCCGCTTCCGCCGTAACCCGGTTGCCCTTGTCTGTGACATTCAAGAGATGTACCTCCAAATAGAAATTGAGTCTGAAGACCGACCGTTGTTTCGAATCCTGTGGCGAGACGGAGAAACAGGCCGCAACCCAGATGTGTATGAATTCTCTAGAGTTGTTTTCGGGAAGAACTCAGCTCCCTTCGAAGCCCAATTCATCGCCCAGGAGAATGCCAGGCGGCACCAAACCGAGTTCCCATTAGCTGCAGAAACTGTCCTTCAGTCCACCTACATGGATGATTCGTTAGACAGTGTTGAGGAGGACGAGAAAGGAGTCGACCTGTATCACCAGCTTAATGCATTGTGGGCAAAAGCAGGCATGCACGCCCGAAAATGGGTGTCGAATTCAGCAACGGTGATGGCAGCCATACCCGAGGAGGACCGAGCCACAGAAGTGGACATAAAAGACAGTAAGGATACAGTAACGACAACGCTTGGCTTACAGTGGAACAGCACCGATGATTTATTGGCCGTGCCTGCAACACCCGTGACCGAGGGCTACCCAATTACTAAGAGGAGTGTTTTGAAGAAAATTGCAACTGTTTTTGACCCGCTTGGCCTGATAAGCCCTTTCGTCGTACAAGCGAAGATTATGCTCCAAGAACTGTGGAACCGTGGCTATGACTGGGATGAGGAGGTTCAGGACGAAGTGGCTAATCGTCTTCAGGTCTGGTTCTCACAGCTGTCATGCCTAGAAAAGGTCAAGATTCCACGGTGTCTGCAAAACCAGCAACCAGTCAAGTCGAAGGAGGTGGTGACCTTTGTTGATGCCTCAACACAGGCCTATGGAGCTGCCTCCTACTTACGCTGCGAGTATGAAGATGGTACCGTGTCCGCACAGCTGATAGCTTCTAAGAGTAAGGTTGCCCCGCTTACCCCCATGACCGTGCCAAGGCTGGAATTAATGGGAGCCATAGTGGGTTTAAGGTTAACCCAGTCCGTGTCCAGAGTCCTGGAACTACCCGTGAAAGCAGCGTCGTTATTTTCCGACAGTACAGACGTGCTATGGTGGATTCGTGGAAGAGGCCGAGACTTTCGACCCTTTGTGGCAAACCGTATTGGAGAGATACAGATTAGTACTGAACCGGTACAGTGGCAACATGTCTCCACCGACAAAAATCCTGCAGACCTGTGTTCCCGAGGAACGAGCCCAGCTGAGCTTGCTAAATCCGAACTATGGTGGAATGGCCCGGAATGGCTGATGAAGGAGAAAAGTGAGTGGCCTAAGATGGAGTTAGCCGAAAGCCCGAAAGTGATGCCCGAAATGAAGTCGACAACAAAACAGCAACAGGGTTCTACCACCCTCGTGACAGTGCAAGAAAACCAAGCTCAGAGGGACAAGCCAAGTCAGGGTGGCAGTGTTCCAGTCTGGAGATTGAACCCGAAACGCTTCTCAAGTTGGAGCCGACTGGTGAACCTACATGCTAGAGTAAGGAGGGCGCTCCACAACATGTCGAAGAGGGGTCCGCGACAGACCAGCAAAGCATTGTCACCGTGTGAAATAAGAGAAGCTGAGGCAGAGGTGGTGCAATCCTGTCAGCGCGAAGCATTCCCTGACGAATACAAAGCTCTAGTGACCGGGAGACCAATACTGACCAAGAGCCGACTAATGAAGTTGAATCCTGTGTTAGATGAAGAAGGCTGTATCCGTTCAAATGGAAGACTCCAGTTCGCAGAGTACCTGCCTTACGATGTGCGATTTCCAATGATACTGCCTCGAGGACATTGTGTCACGAAGCTCATTGTCAAGCATTATCATGAACAGGCTAACCATACAGCAGGAACCAACTTTGTCTTGTCCCAAATCAACCAGAAGTTTTGGATCATTGCAGCCCGGGAAGAGATCCGAGAGTGGGAGCGAGAGTGCAACATGTGCAAACGAATGCAGAGCAAGACCGCTACACAGATCATGGCACCGATTCCAGGGATCCGTCTTCGCTTTACCTTCCGTCCCTTTGACCAAACAGCCGTTGACTATGCTGGCCCCTTTACAACCGTACAAGGACGAGGTGTGCGCCGACAGAAGAGGTGGCTGTGTTTGTTTACTTGTCTGTCAACCCGTGCGGTCCATTTGGAGGTGGCTTTTGGTTTGGACACCGACAGTTTTCTGAATGCCTTTACACGCTTTACAAGCAGACGGGGAGCGCCAAAGGAAATGATAAGCGACTGTGGGACCAATTTTGTTGGAGCCGTCAACGAACTAAAAGAACTGATCAGTAAGCTGGACCAGGACAAGATTCAGCAAAGCACAGCCAATCGAGGTGTAACATGGAGATTCAACCCCCCCGGGGCACCACACTTTGGTGGCATTCACGAGGCCATGATAAAGTCGGCCAAGAAAGCTATTTACGGAGTAATCGGAACGAGTGACGTAACTGATGAAGAGTTAATTACCGCAGTGACTGGAGTGGAAGGACTGCTCAATGCACGACCGCTCACCTACCAGTCAGCCAACCCCCAGGACATTGTACCGCTGACTCCAAACCACTTCTTACACGGACAGTTGGGCGGTCAATTCGCACCTGAAACCGTTGATACCACCGAGTTCAGTCCACGAAAACGTTGGCGAAAGGTCCAGGAGATAATTTCCCAAGTCTGGAGGAGGTGGCTACAAGAGTACCTTCCTTTGTTAAGCAGAAGGCCAAAGTGGACCGAAGTGGTCAAGGATCTGAAGGTGGATGATGTTGTTCTCGTCCTGGATTCTAAACTGCCAAGAGGACGATGGCCTCTAGGACGCATCATCGAAACTTATACAGGAAGGGATGGCCACATCAGAGTCGCTAAGATCCAATGTGGCGCAAGCACCATCGTTAGACCAATTCATAAACTGGTGCCCTTGCACGAAAGTTAGAACACTGAACATTTCTCGTTGTTATAGTTTTCTGTTTCAATCTTTTATCGAACAATCACACTGATCCTTACCTCCCAGTGTGGGGAGGGGGAAATGGACGAAAGACATTTCGAGTCTCGCGTCACGCAATCGCACGCGTGAGTTTTTAGTGATCAGATTTCATTTTTTTGATTGACAGTTACTCGGATTTTGTAATTCACACGCGGTCGGGTTTTTTGTAGTTGTCATGAGTTGTTATCAGAACATGTAAGTTTTAGGAGCCGTAAAATTAAAACCGTGAGTTTATTTAACCGACGAGATATCGCTTGTTGTCTTCGCAACAGTGACTAAGACTTTAAGTATGTTCCGTGATAGTCATAAGACTAACACTAGCCAATCAGATAGCCTTACGCAACTTTCCAGGGTGTATCAAGTTAGTCCGATACAACCAGCAGTCATAGCTTTTACACAAGCGCATCTACAAGCCGCAAGCTTTAATACAACTATCGGCATTTTAGCCTTGAGATTAGAAATTGCAAATCATGGACAGCAACAGTGAGTCCGTTATCAATATGGAAACTACATCAAAAAGAGTGGCTAGATGCACTGGCTGCAAAACGCCCATTGACGATCACCATTGGGGCATCCCCTCCAAATTCTGTGATGGCTTTGAAAAGTGCTCCCCCAAGAGAGAGGTAAAAGGCGCGTCTCCACTCGAAGAAGAGGACGTAATGGCCACGCTAACGGAAGAACTGAAGGCCCTCGAACTGGAGGAACAGGCCGTACGGAGACAACAACGTGAGGAGAGACTTCGCGCAAAGATTGCAGAGAAAAGGCAGACAATCGAAGCATTGCATCGAGGCAGCCCTTTACAGACTGAGGATAGAGCCGGAACCTTCACCACCAGGGATCTATCAAAATTGGAACTCGATGGTGCAGTTGGGGGGAAAACGCCTCTAGACGAGATTCTCAAAACCATTGACCCACTGCAAGACCAACCAATGAATAGTGCCACGTGGCAAACGCAAGCTTTCAACCGTGCCCCGATATGGCAATCACCGGCTAACAACACGGAAATGTTCCTGAAACCAGGGAAAATGGCAAAGGGTGAGAAACCTTTATTGATAATTGACTTTGTTAATAACATTGTCCCTCAAGATGAGGAAGAAACTCTTGGCAATCAAGGACATGCAAAAATTGTTGTAACCTATGGGCCCAAAAAGCCCAAATTAGAAACTGTTAGTTTGTCACAGTGGGTCGTAGCTAATACCCGCATTTTTTATACATTGCTCTCAGAGGGCAAATTACCTAACCAAGTAGAAATTCAGAATTACCTCGCCTATACTGTTAAGATAATGGAGTTATCTGCTAAGTACGAGTGGCGTTCAATACTTCTCTACGACAATGAGTTTCGTAAATTGCAGGCTATTTATAATTTTCAATGGAGCTTCGACTCGCCCCACCTCCACACGGTCATGTTGCAACCCATAGTCAAGGCTCACATTGCTAAACCATCACAACCTAACCCACCTTCATCACGTACGGGTTTTGCCACTTTCACCTCAGAGGGCAGGGTTATTTGTCGCAATTTTAACGGGTCAAGGGGTTGTACCCTTCACAATTGCAATTTCGCGCACGTGTGTAACCGGAAAGTAGCAGGGAAAGCATGTGGTTTATCGCACCCCGGGTATTCCCACAAATTAGATGGGCCCCCAAACACGCAACCCAGTTCATGACTCCCAATCGGCACTAATCCCCTCAAACGCGACCTTTGGCTTTCGGAACTAAAAGACGACGAGGATTCTGTTTTTCTTTGCAATGGCGTATGCAGTGGCTTTAAATTAATTGAACCGGGCACTAGCTTTGTGGATGTTGACATGGACAATTACAAATCGGCGACAAATCCAGTCAGCAGACCTAAGGTCGAACAGACTATACGAGACGAGATTGCGCAAGGCAATTATGTATTGTCGGCTGTTAAACCGCGTATCATAAGCGCTTTGGGAGCTATTCCTAAACCAAATTCATCCGAAATTCGTCTAATTCACGATTGCTCTCGGCCTCACGGGCAGGCTGTTAACGACTATATCTCTACCGAATCATTTAAGTTCCAAACACTCGACGATGCCGTCAAATTACTCAGACCTAATTATTACATGGCCAAGATTGATCTTAGACATGCGTATCGTTCGGTACCTATTCACCCGGACAACTTTCCGGCAACTGGTTGTAAATGGCAATTTTCTGGGGATCAGCACTTTAGCTATTTCTATGATACCCGTTTACCTTTCGGCGCAAAAAACTCACCTGAAATTTTCCACCGCATCACGCAATCAGTGCGTCGGATGATGGCCAGACGAGGATTCACCGACATCATTGTTTACCTTGATGACTTTTTAGTCATAGGGGCTACGCGGGAACAGTGTCAGCTCGCGTATGACACGCTCTTACAGCTTCTTCTAGACCTCGGCTTTTCCCTTAGTGACCATAAACTCGTAGCTCCTACTCAGAATTTGACATTTCTTGGCGTTCAGCTGGACACAACAGCTTGCACTATGACCTTACCAGATGCCAAGTTGACCGAGCTCCAGGAACTGGTGATCGGATTTCAAAACAAACAGCGGGCGAACAAAAAGCAGTTGCAGCGGCTCGCGGGCAAATTGAACTGGGCTTGTCGCGTGGTTCACGGCGGCCGCACTTTTTTGCGACGAATCCTTGATACCATGAATGCCCTCCGCCCAGCTGGGAAGTTCAGGTTGAATCAATCCTTTCGTGACGACATCGCATGGTGGGTTACTTTCCTTAACGTTTTTAACGGCACACGTCTGTTTCTCGACGATTTACCAACCCTAGACGTGGCTACGGACGCATGCCCTGTAGCAGCCGGTGGTTATTTCAGGGGAGACTGGTTTTACCACAGTTTTCAGCTGGACAGCCCAGCATGGAAAGAACTGCACATTAACCACAAGGAAACCTTGGCGATAGTGTTAGCGGCTAAACGGTGGGGCAGGTTATGGTCAAACAAACGCGTCGTCATCCACAGCGATAATCAAGCGGCTGTACAAATGATAAACAAAGGAACTACGGCTAGCGATGTTCTAATGCAGGAATTACGCGCGCTTTTCTGGCTCTCGGCCTTTTACAATTTTCATATTACCGCGGTTTATTTACCAGGCGCCAAAAATACCCTCGCGGATTCTATTTCACGCATGCACGAATCAAAGGGATTACTTAGCTTCTATTCCTTTCTCTGCGATACCTTTTCGCCAGATCTCGCAAACGCCATCCCGCTACCCAAGCATATGTCTATTCACGGGCATCGATTCATCTCTTGCAGATCCTCGAGACCCGAACCTGGCGGCTCAACTTAACCACGAAGTTCAGCAATACAGATCACAACTGTTTGCCGAGTCCACCAAAGCTACCTACAAGACTCATCGCAACACCTATCTCCGCTTCTGTTCGTACATGGGCTACACCCCGGTTCCAGTCCACCCGGCGCACTTACTGCAATACGCTGCTTTCTTAGCCAGATCCCTCAAACCGTCATCTATCGGCGGTTATCTAAACATTATCGGCCTACTTCACAAAGAATTTGGGTTACCTAACCCCCTACTTAATAATTGGCCACTCAACTCGTTACTCACTGGCATTAAGCGCGCTATAGGTACACCGCCACACCAAAAATTACCCATTACCCCCTCCATCCTCTTGCGACTGCATGCAACTCTCAATTTCACTAAAAGTTTTGATTCTTTTTTTTGGGCCATATGTCTGGTTGCGTTCTACGGCCTGTTTCGGAAATCCCACCTGCTACCTATGTCTGCTAGGAAATTCGACCCGTCTCAGCAGCTTACCAAAACTGATTTTCGGTTCTTCTCCTGGGGAACACTTGTAACCATTCGATAGAGCAAAACCATCCAGTTTAGGGAAAGGGTGGTTGACATCCCACTCCCCTGCATTCCCGGGAGCAAATTATGCCCTACCACGGCTATCATACATGCCTTCCATTTCACTAACTCCACTACAGCTAACGGTCAAGCCTTCAACTGGGTTGACCACCCCTCACTCACTGCTCACTTCTTCACATATAACATGTTCATTTCTAAACTACGCGACCACCTAACTACCATGGGTATTGACCCTCAGTCATACGCGGGGCACTCATTCCGTCGAGGTGGGGCATCTTTCGCACACCAATCAGGGGTGCCGTTGGAACTCATCAAAGCCCTTGGGGATTGGCGTTCTGACACTATACTTATTTACCTCACTATGCCACTTACTATTAGACTTCGGTCAGCCAACATGCTTTGCAAGGCTATTCTTTATACACACACTACTTGACATCCACAAGACACTCCCATTTACACTTGGGTTTGGGCTATTAATTATCACTAGTTGTTAATTTATGTACCAGAGGAATTATTAGAATCAAAATAATTATGTATTATGTTTATGTAGTTTATATTGTAATAAAGGCTGCCAGATCCCAACTTGAGTCTGTGTAGTGGTTTAGGTGGATATTGATAACTTGGTTATTAATATAAGTCTAGACCGCTACCTGTCGACGGGCATAGGGAGCCGGGTCTGGTGAGCCAACTTGCCACATCTTATCCAGGCTATTACACTAGGACAATGGTATGTGCCTGAAGGTCACAAGGTTGTGACTAAGACTTTAAGTATGTTCCGTGATAGTCATAAGACTAACACTAGCCAATCAGATAGCCTTACGCAACTTTCCAGGGTGTATCAAGTTAGTCCGATACAACCAGCAGTCATAGCTTTTACACAAGCGCATCTACAAGCCGCAAGCTTTAATACAACTATCGGCATTTTAGCCTTGAGATTAGAAATTGCCCGCCCACCCACTTCCGAGGCAGTCTTGTCTAGTTTTGTTATTGTTTTTATTGTTATAAGGGGCTATTAATTATCACTAGTTGTTAATTTATGTACCAGAGGAATTATTAGAATCAAAATAATTATGTATTATGTTTATGTAGTTTATATTGTAATAAAGGCTGCCAGATCCCAACTTGAGTCTGTGTAGTGGTTTAGCCGTTTTCGCGAGTCCTTTATTTGATATTTTATTTATTTTTTGCGAAGTGGACCGCCGTTCACAACCTAGTTCTATTCATCTTGACCCTCAGCCATAACATAGCGACACGCGTTGGCTTAGACTTATCTAGTATGACCTGTATTTTTAAAAAATTCATTGACCTCTGCGAGACTTGACCGAAACTGGAGACCGCGCATGAAAAGTTTCTGGCATCCAGGGTATCAAACGACTGGTGACAAAGAAAGACTTGGGTCCATTTAAAATTGACAGAGCTGTAGTTGATTCCAATCGATCGGTCAATCTTCCCTTTGATATAAGGAAAATCCTTTGTACTTATCCTCGGAAGAGAAAAGATATAAGAGATCTTAAAATGTTTCATATCGGGCGACCTGTCATCGTTCCTGGCTGGAGGGCTGACTTGCATCCGGCGTGGACATTTGTTTGTTTCATGGTCGGGTTGTAGAGAAGACCAGACTCCATAAAGCATTTTGATGAACAATTCCATTTCAATTAAGTTCAATTTGTTTAAATTCACTGCAGATCCTAGAGGCAAAGGCCCGCATTTTTGATTGACATTGAACAAAATCACTTTCTGCTTGATCGTACAGTAATTCCACAGTCACGATGAATTTCAGTCGAAGCACGCCTCGATAACAGCTTGTCCCAACTATAAAGCATTTGACATATTTTGTACGTGACAACGTAGAGCCGGTACGCCCTTTCATAAACTTGTAGCATTTGAATAATACGAAATTAAATGGATCTTAAGCTTTTGAATCGCACAAATGCGAAAATATTGACATACAGTTCGCGATATTATCCATTGTTGCTCCGTTCAACTTCTGTCAGCGCAAAACCAGCGGGTTGCATATAAATTAGCTTCTCAGGAATATTTAGGCTGTGCACGTGACCAGCCGATGCCAGGGCCTTTTTCCGCCCCACCCATTTTTTAAGGGAAAAGCCCTGGGGACGAGGTTGGACCCCCGCACCCGGACCTGTTGAGCCAGACAAATCAAGTCTGTGGATGGATTTGTTTTCTTTAGACTCAGTTATTTTGATAATAGTGATTTGCAATTGTTTGCCATTTTCGTCTTCGAGGTCTCTTTTTCGGAGACATATTTCATGACAAGTGCTGAAAATAGCATTTCGGAGCCTCCAAATTTGAAACTTTTCATGGGGAGGACACTCCCAGACCCCCCTACAAGGCTCGTGCCTTCGGCACTCGCGATAATGCCCGCCGTTACAAAAAACCTATAGCTACAGCCCTGGGTAATGATAAAAAAATCTTGTGTCACTTTGAAATACCATTCAAATCCAAGGAAAGAAAAGGACACCTAAGTTACAAACTTTCGTCTTTTATACAAGAGTGCACGTGCTTTTCTCCATCAGCTCAGTAGTAAACATAGACAACATAGGGATCCTTAATTTAGTGTGATTAACAGCCTGCAAAAACTTTTGGGATTTAAGAGGAGACGGACCGTAAACAAAAAACTATGCCTTTTTCTACATGCCATTCCTAATTTTTACTGAAATGTTGTTAATTAGCGATAAACACAGCCTATTAGCTAGGGGTCTAGGAAATGTGTATGCTGCTTAAAGGACTTTGCAGGTGTGGTCCTGTGGTGTCGCACGGTATTTCTGAAGCTGTTTGCGAGCGATTTCCCAAAGATTTATTGTCATTCTGTAATTGAAAATATTGTGCTAGTGCTCTTGAGGAAGAGCGGCCGTGTCCAAGTGACTACTTTGTAGCTAATTGTCGTGTATTACACTAGTGGCCGCCCGGAGATACTGACTCAGTTAAAACGGTCGTAGAATGAATAAATACAACAGCACGGTATTTCCCATGCCGTAAAGAATCGGAATTAACAGTGATTAAATTGTATGATTGTCAATAACTATCACTTCAAAAAAGATATAATGAGATAAAAGAACTGATCGATACACGGTCACACTGGGGGAATGCGTGACGGGCCGAAGTAATTAAATTATTTTAATTCGCGTAAACATATCTTCTTCTGCCTCTTCTTCCTCGTAAAAGAAACAGACCTAAGGGGATTCTAAGTCATATATTGTTCGTGTTTTTCCGTGGAAAGAAGAGA